>CM052437.1:45480652-45532244 GCA_028533085.1 Varecia variegata
CTTGACATGTGGGCCTTTCCAACATAATAACTTTTCATCAAAGCATGCAAGCACAGAAGACAATAAGAAGAGGTGGCTAGCAAGATGGAAGCTACAATTTTATGTAACCAAATCATGAATGTGACAACCCATCACCTTTGCTGCATTCTGTCGATTAGAAGCAAGTCAGAGGCCTCACCCACACCCCAGGGTTGACACAAAGGTGTGAATACCAGGAGGCCATCTTAGACTCTGCCTGCCAAGCTGGGTTGCAACCAGACCTACCTCTGAAACCCAATGCACTGCAAATAGTTGCCTGGAGATTCTAGTGCTAGGTGAACAGCCAACCACAGAATTAAGAATTAGTGGATAAGTCTGGAATAAGTTATAAAGGGTAATTCAAACTCTTTTGTTCTTCTAGACTTACTCTTCTTGCAGGAAGTGGGTAAAACAAATGTACTGTCAGCTGGAATATAATTTCTTGAATATCAAAACCAGTATCCCACACAGAAGCTGACCCAAAGGTGACCCTTAATAAAAATGATTTGCATGTTGGCATCAATCAGCTATATTGCCCTCCTTTTATAACAAATGTTTTATGGTATCCTTCATTCTAAAATGAAATCCATGAATAGAATTTACCTGTCCTTGTAGCCTGAGCAAGAGTGAGACCCCGTCTCTACTAAAAAAACAGAAAAAAAATTAGCCGGGCGTGGTGGCCTGCACCCGTAGTCCCAGCTACTGGGAGGCTGAGGCAGAAGGATCGCTTGAGCCCAGGAGTTTGAGGTTGCTGTGAGCTAGGCTGACGCCACGGCACTCTAGCCTGGGCAACAGAGTGAGACTCTGTCTCAAAAAAAAAAAAAAAAAAAAAAGAATTTACCTGCCCACGTAATTTTAAAACATCAATATGACTTAACTGTAATAGAAAAGACAAAAGGGAAATAATATAATAAAAACAATGTGATTCAATATGTAAATGCTCTAAAACAAAATGGTTGGATGCTTGCCCCTGAATTTAGAATCACCACGAATGAAATAGCTATAAATGCAGACTGATGCTTGATACTGGGGTGTGGAATTAAGGACTCAGATCCTACAGTTTGTCATTGGTAGTACGATTTTCCAGGAAGACAAACAATTCTTGGAAATGTTCTGAACAAAACAAAACAAAAAAACACCCCATAATTTACACAGTAGTTGCATTTCTAAGAAATTCAGTGTATGTTCAAATTGTGCAAAACAAATAACCAACTCCTTGTTTTGGAGTTACTCTGGGCTCAGGTAACTATAAATAAGGTTATCTACCTGTATGTCATGCAGAACATTGGAAAGCTGTGAGGGCCTTGAGATGATTCATTGTACAGGCCGTTTGCTGCACTTTGCAGGACAAATGTCTGGCACCTAGCACTTCCCCAAATACTTCCCCCACAATTCCAGGAATGCCTCTCAATTATTGTGACAAAAACTCCCTTGGATTTCACAGGTGGGCAGTACCACTCAACGGTGAAAACCACTACAGTGGGGCTGAACCTCTAGGTGAAAGGAGCGATGCTGTTACATGGTTTGGTTGGACACCATGCCTAATATCAAGGAGTACCATGAAGGAGATGAGGACGGGAATTGGTGCACTCACAGTGTCTGTTGTGGCCCAGCAGCTCGGCACAGCTGGGTTCTTAGATCGAGCAAAAGACCACAGTATCGCTGGCGTCAGAGAGAGAGAACATCGTGTTAGGCTGTTAGGCGTGGACATCTCGAAGCAGACACTTTGTACACTGAATTTTAAGAACACTGACAAAATGCTTTCTTTTCCAACAGAAACTTGGTTCCTTCAAATCTTGTGGTTGCAGCTTTCCGGACGGTAAGGCTTGATGCTTTGCTAAAAATATGAAACTTTGATGTGGGAGATGTATAAATTACTGCTACAGAGTTAGGCAAGGTAGAACAGGGAAGGATAATGTTGTTAGCAAAACTTGATAATGTTGGCCTAAATTTTTATAGATGGGTACGTGGAGTAAAAAAAAACAAAACAAAAATAAAAACAAAACAACAAACAAAAAATAGTGAACAAACAAAACTTGCTAAAATGTCCCACTGGTTCCCAAATTTTTTTACATCACCTAAGAAATACCCTCAAATCACATTTTGGGGATGTCTTAAATATTGTGGAATTTTAAAAAATATACTTTTATCTTTTTTTTCTTGATTATAGAGGTAATATGATCACATTGCAAAAAAATTAAAATACAAAAAGTGTAAGAAAACAAAAATTACCCATAAATCACTACCTAGAGCTACTCATTATTGACATTTCAGTATACCTTCTTCAGATATGTTTTTTTCTGGGCATGTAAAACATTTTTAAAGGAAACATACACATATGGTTAGTATGTACACATACTATACATACTGCTTCTATTTTCTCATGTCAGTAAATACCTTTCCACATAATGTTATGGCCATAGAAAATTATGAGCATTACATAATTTTCCTCTTATCAGTCCCTGTTGATGGACATTCATGTTGTTTCTAGTTTTCCCCTATTTTTAATAATGATGCAAGTAACATTCCTGTGGCCATTCTTTACACAGACAAGGAATATAAAGTTCTAGATTATATGGTCTAATTGGATTGCTTTTTACAAGTCAAAGTTTTATGCTTCTACTTAAAACCTCTCATTTTTGTTTTTTCTTTTTTTTAATCTGCATATAAGCACAGGAGGGACTTGTATATATAATGTGAGGTAGGAGGAAAAAGTAGATTTATGGGGCTTTCAGTGCTTGTCACTGAGGGAGTGGAGTGGGGTTTATTTCCCTGCCACCCTTGATCATGGGACAACTTGATTAATCAAAGCTGAGAAAAGCCAGAGCTCATCAAAGGCAGGCACAAAACAGGCCTTCGAGTCTGGAGGTCTTAGTGGGTTCCGCCTGACAGCTCAGGGCCAGGTGCCCTTAGAAGGGGTCAGGAAAGACTGTGTTCTAATGGATTCCGCTCGATAGCTCGAACTGCCACAGAAAGACACGTGTGTGCACCATGCAGAAGCGTGTGAAATCAACCACAGGACCAAAGCTGGAGAGATGTCTCACTTCTGATAAGTGAGTCTCCCAAAAGTCTCAGCCAGGAAATGCCGCCTTGCCTCACATCCCTGGCTTTGCAGAGTGGAGGCTCAAGACAGATTGGAAACAGATGCTAAAAAGCAGTCATGCTCAAATAAGTTATGGAACAAAGAGCATAAATAAATGAATGAAAATAAAATGACACATTGAAAAGTGAATTTTGGCATTATGGAATTACTGGCAGGGTTATTCAAATAATATGAGGTATCAGGCTGTTCGCAATAGCAAACTACCGGCTGAAATTGTGCAGACCTTGTCCTCCAAACCGTTGCCCAAGGAACGTAAGGAAGTCCTCCCTGTTTCCTTGGGCCCTAAATAACCCAGAGAGGCCTCTTGAAGTACATGCTGCCTTGGTTTTAATGTAACTTTTGTACAGTTCTCAGAGGCCCTTGTCAAGCCAACCAAGTGAGGACTGCCCAGAACACTCAGTGTAAATAATGATGGAAGTAGCAAGAGGCCCAGCAATGCCCTTGGGCCTCTGGGTGGGTCTTCACCTGTACACTAACAGTGGTTTTCCTTCCTCTTGATCACAGTATGCAACCGATTATAAAGTGGTGACCCACAACACGAGCTCTGGAAACATAACCCAAGAAAAGGTAAAGCTCTTTATAAGATCATTTGTGAAAAATGTATAAAAAGCTACTAATGTTTCTTAGTTGAAAGAGCATACAGATGTGTCTTTTTCTCAGCTGGGTTGAAAACGTTGGGGTTCAAATGGGCTTTTTGAAGCGCACAAGCTAGATTTGCACCTTCAGTTATTTACCAACATGGCCAAATGCCATGTTGCATTTGCAGCACTGGGATCCTTGGAGGATCCGTGAAACATTTTATAACACCCCTTCTGCTACCTTGAACGTAATCAACAGGGGGTTTAACCTACCCCCGCATATGTAACTTTAAAAAAAAAATCAACATAAGGGAAAAATAAAAATGATTTATAATAACATAATCCATATTTCACCGTGTAAAGGTACAACCATACTAGAAGACATAATGACGTTTTCAGGTATTTGCATCTACTTAGAATGAATACATTTGGATTGAAAAGCAGTAAGACAGAATTCAAGTAAATATTATTGGCACTTTTTTTGCTTTCTTTTTTGCACGTTTTGAAATAAGTGCAAAAATAATATATGAAATAATAATATATTAAATATATTATATAGTAAATGTATTAATATTAAATATAAATTATTATATTAAATGCTTTTAATTTTATTATATTAAATAATAATATAGTCAATGTTTTATTAATAATAAATATTTTTGTATATGAATTTAGAATCACCCTGAATGCAACAGCTGCAATACAGACTGACATCATGTGTTATCCTAGTGACTTGGCTATTACTGGCACTTGGCTGTTGGTGACACAATTTTCTAAAATGGCAAATAACATTTGGTAAAGTTCAGAACAAAATAAAGTCTGCCTTCAGCTTAGATTAACTGAATATTCTTGGAAAATCCAGTAAATATTAAAACTATGCAGAAAAAAACTATGAGTAAAATGGAGTTAGCTCTAGCTCAGATCATTATAAACGGATTTCCCCCCATATGAATATCTGATGGGGTGCTCAGAAGCCTGGGAGGGTAGCAAAGTAGGCACTTGGTGAACATTTCAGGACATTTGGCATTCTTAGCACCCTGCCTACTATTTCCCAGTGAGACACCACAATCATTATGGCAACCAGAGTACCCCCACATATTCCAAAACTTGCCTAGGGAATGTTATCTCCCCTCTTCACCAATGCTGATTGAATCAATGGTCCTTGATTTTAGAAGATAGGTGTCACTTCCCACACTCTGCCCAGAGGGCGTGGCTGGAAGTCCCTCCGGGCAAGTACACAGAGAAAGAGTGTGTGTGTGTGTGTGTGTGTGTGTTAGGTGATGGTGATGGGTGCTATTTTAGCAGGGTGGTGGGGGGGCCTTTGATAAGGTGAGGGAGGAGCTGTGGGGACACCTGGGGCAAGAGTGATTAGGCAGTGGGAACAGAATGTGCCAAGGTGCAGCAGCAAGAGGCACAGCTCAGGATGCAGCTCTGGTTGTGTCTGTAGTTCCCTCGCCCCACCCAGTGCCAGGTGTGTTACAGTCTAGCACATCTTGCTCTAAACCCACCTGCCAGCACCTGTCTCTACAGAAAGGGAGTCATTTCATTGGAAAAATTATTGCCATTGCCTTCAAGTCAGAGAGTCAGTTCCTTATCTGGAATTGACTGACCTTGAACGCCACACCTTGGAGTTATAGGCCTAATAAAACCAACTTTTGATTAGTAGTTGAATTCTCTGGTTGCGTTGAATTTTTTTTTTTTTTTTCTGAGACAGAATCTCACTCTGTTGCCTGGGCTAGAGTGAGTGCTGTGGCGTCAGCCTGGCTCACAGCAACCTCAAACTCCTGGGCTCAAGCCATCCTTCTGCCTCAGCCTCCCGAGTAGCTGGGACTACAGGCATGCGCCACCATGCCTGGCTAATTTTTTCTATATATTTTTAGTTGTCCAGCTAATTTCTTTCTATTTTTAGTAGAGACAGGGTCTCGCTCTTGCTCAGGCTGGTCTTGAACTCCTGACCTTGAGTGATCCTCTCACCTCACAATCCTCCTGCCTTGGCCTCCCAAAGTGCTAGGATTACAGGCTTGAGCCACTGCGCCCAGCCAAGGTTGCACTGAATCTTAACCCTTAATTCCTGTAAAGACTCAGAACATGGACAAAAAGTGGAGTTGACAGCCCCAAGATCTAAGTGTTAGCCATCCAGATTGTAGAATCCTAGTATTTGTTGACTTCTCGAGTCCTTTTGGAGACTAAATAGTAGAGCAAGCACTAAGTCTTCTCTCTCTCCCAGCTCTTTCAGCTACACTCACTGCACCCAGCTTCAATAGGTCAAGTCCTGGGAGAGAACAGTGATATTCAGAAGTCTTATTGTCTTTGGGGTTACTGTGACATTGTAAGAACACACTCCAGATAGAGTGAGCCTAGAATGATCTCCAACAAAACATTCCATTAATATAACAATGGCTAATTCTTGTTGTCATTTGCCAGACACAGTCTAAGTACTTTACATATAGTAACATATTTAATCTTCATAACAACTTTATATATTAATATTAGCTACTGTTACCATCTCCAATTTATAGATGGAAAACTGAGGCACAGAGAGGTTAAGTAACTTACCTAAACTTACACAGCTAGGTAGTGAAAGGCTCCAAAGCTGATGCTCCTTAATCGCTATTACTACTACTCCTCTATAAGTAATATGTATCAACATAACAAAAGTGCCACATATGGTGATCATCATTCTATATTTCAATTTTTCTGTTATATTGGAAATTTTTCACGATTACAAGTTGGAAGGAAATGAGAAGCTACCCCTCAGTTTTTATGACATACATGAATTCATGGATCTCAGTACATTTTATGTGAATCATACCTGCTACCTCGGTGTCTCCTAGGTAATTTAGAAATTAGAAAAAGATTTTTCTAAAAGACTTTAAAAAGAAATTGGTGGTAATTTTAAGTACCTGTTGTTTGCCAGATCCTGAGCTAGGTTCCAGCCTTCATGATCGAGCTGCAAGAGATGGGGACCTCAAGGATTACTGGGTGCAGTGATTTCCATGCTGGGCTACAGGGCTGTCATGGGAGGAAGGAAGCACTTCTGGCCTCTCCCCACCCCGACACATACCCCTCCCCACCCCCAGGGCTGAGGGGCTCGGAGTTCTACCAGCCTTTCTTTGATCGAAGGAAAAGTTCTACATAAAAAAAAGTTGAAAGCTACTGATTGAGTCCAATTCACTTCATCTTACAGGTGAAGAACCTGAAGCTCAGAGAAGTTAGTTAATCCCAGAGCCAGGTCTAGAACTCAGATCCATGGTAAAAATGCTCTTTCTGTTTTTACCATGCTGGTGTATGTTTCCTGTTTGGAATTTCATAACATGTTTTGATAGGATAAAGTATTTGTCTAATATATGCTTGCAGTAGTGAGATTTAACATTGCTGGGAAACAAAGAATACCTCGTACCTATATATTTCAAGTCAGGGATTTAGGAAAGAATATACTGAAAAAGACTATGTTGATCCTGAAAGTCTTTTGTGAAGTTTGTCAGCGAGAAGGTGACTTTATGGGCCTAACAACAAAAAATTTATTGACATTTAGGAGACAAAGTTGCAATCATGATTTATGATCTGAAGGAACTTTTTACCAACCAGCTCTTCTTTTAAAAGCAATTCTTTTGAGGTAGTTGTCCAACCCCTACTTGAATATATCCAGTGACAGGGAGCTCACTACTGTCCATTTTAACCTATGCCATTTTTGAACAGCTTTTAGAGTTAACAACTAGGTGAAAGTTTTGCTTGTTGACTCTCCATATCCTTAGACTCCATCTTCCCTTAAGTTTCCTATCCTTTTATTTGTGAAATCGCTCTAAGTTAAAGAAAATATAAGCCTCTTCTTGTTCTTGTCACAGTGTTTCAGTCTGGTGGAAACACCAAGCAAATACATCTTCAGTTATCACTGATGTTGTAAACTTGGACCCTTCTATCCCCTCTGATCCTGCAGGTCCCCGTTAGCGCCGAGATCGAAGGGATGAACATTTTAGGATTGGTCCTTTTTGCGCTGGTGTTAGGAGTGGCCCTAAAGAAACTAGGCTCTGAAGGCGAAGACCTCATCCGTTTCTTCAACGCCTTCAACGAGGCGACGATGGTGCTGGTGTCGTGGATTATGTGGTGAGTGCTTCCCCGCCATCTACTCTCCCTCTCACTTCTCCTACCATCCAGAAAGGAACCCAACTTTGCCCTTCTAGGTCACCCCTGTGGGCCACCTGCCCAGTGCTCCGTATGAGGTTGATGCACCACAGGCCAGTCTTGGTATGGGGGATGATGGAAGTGGAGACGGTTTCTCCTCTTGTCCAGGACCTCAGAGAATCAGGCATGCGTGGTTACCAGTCACATGCTTAGTGCCCACACCGACCTCTTGGTGGTTTTATCACTGTGATCAATTTATGGGTTCCTACCATTAGCCTGTGTCATATGGGATGTCCATATATCATCTTGTGGGGCAATGAATTCCATCAGTTTGCTTCTGCTACATAAAATGAGGCTCGCTTATCTTAAAATGATAGACTTCAAGCTTCAAAGGGACCCTTTACTTAGTATTTCACAGTATGGAGGACAAGTCCATCTTTACCCCGTACATATATAAACGTGGAATGGTCTTCTTTTAGTAGGCTTTTAATTCATAGATGTTTCTTTGTGTAATATCAATGAAAGGATGATTGTTCAGTAAAAACCATTCGATTGATTTCTGGCTTAAAAAGTAAAAATCTGACCAGCTGCCTCAAAGCAGCTTCTCAGAAATCTTATCAATTCTAGTAGTGGTCCCTCATAGCTTTATCCTGCTGTTTGACCCAAAGCAGACTCCTGGGGATTTCAGCTTCTAGCCATTGGTGGTTAAAAACTAGTTTGTCCTTTCATGCACGAAGCATTTTCCTTATTTTCAAACCTTAAAGATCCCCGAACTTTTCTCTCTCAGATGGGCTGTGTGACAGCTGGATTGATTTTAGGGGGGTTGAAATTGTGTGGGAGGCCAAGTGTAGAGCCTCCACCAGTGGTGTTTCTCTCACTTAACCCAGAACTTCCAAAGCCTGACTCTATCGTTGCAAACATGCCACTTACCTATGACTGTAGTTGTAGGCAAAGATTTTTTTTTTGGAAAGGAAAAAGGGTTTTCGTCAGATGTCAAGTTTTTTTCTTGGCTTTTTTTTTTTTTTTTTAAGTTTAAAATCCTTCTAAAGTTTGACTAAAGGAAAGAAAGTGATATTCCCATGTTAGGACATTTGTTTTCAATCTGGAAACTGATTTAGTCAATCTTCCAGTTAGATGTACTGGTCACACAAGCAGGTATTTGGTAAGTCAGGTCCTGCTGTGTGTCTAACTGCAGGGGGAGAAAGTACATGTTAATATTACACAGAATTGGTGTTTTAAATGCTTTAACTGGTTAAGGGATCTCAATCAAGTGTTGGAGGAATCTTCAACAGTAGCTCTTTCTGCTTTCTTTCCTGTACTGATTATCTGCTCCAAAACCAAAGCACCTGCCTACCCCACACTATTCACAGGAATAACTTCTAGATGGAGTAGACTCAGGGTCAGCAAGCTTGGCAAGCCATATGGTCTGTATTGTGACGACCCAACTCTGCCACTGTAGGAGGAAAGCACCCTTGAGCAATTTGAACATGGATGAGCGTGGCTATGTTCTAAAACTTTATTTGCAAAAATCCGCGCTGCTAACTCCTGGATTAAACTAAGCAGGAGGAAAGAAGGAAGGAAAGAAAGAGGGGAATCCTGTAAAAATATCAGAAGAAAATATAGGGGCAGGGAAAGTTTTCCTAAAGAAGATATAAAAAGCAAAAGCCAGGCCAGGTGCAGTGGCTCACACCTGTAATCCTAGGACTCTGGGAGGCCGAGGCAGGAGGATTGCTTGAGCTCAGGAGTTTGAGACCAGCCTGAGCAAGAGCAAGACTCCATCTCTACAAAAAATAGAAAAATTGGCCAGGTGTCATGGCTCATACCTTTAGTCCCAACTGCTTGGGAGGCTGAGGCAGGAGGATCACTTGAGCCCAGGAGTTTAAGGTTGCTGTGAGCTAGGCTGACAAAACAGCACTGTAGCCTGGGTGACAGTGAGACTATGTCTCAAAAAAAATTAAAAAGTAAAAAATAATAATAAAAAGCAAAAGCCATCAAAACCTGCTAAATTTGACCACATCAAAATATAAGAAGTCTGCATACAAAAGATACTTTGAACAAAGTTAAGAGTCAAGACACTTACTGAAAAAAATTTATAGATATATATATTTATATACTATATACATAGAAATAAAGAGTTCTGATTACTGAAAAAGAAAAAAGACTGAATAAACTGTTAGAACATGGACAAAGTATGTGAGCAGGCAATTCAGAAAAGAGAAAACCTGAATTAACAGTAAACATTTTAAGGGATGCCCAAACTCATTAGAAATCAGGGAAATGAGAATTTGGTTTTATCAGGCATTGATAAAGGTAAGGCACTTCTGACATTTGGGGCTGATCAATTTTTGTCATGGACTGCTGTCTTGTGCACTGTAGGATATTTAGCAGCATCATGGTTTCCACCTAATAGATGCCAGTAGCACTGTTCTCCTAAAGTTGTGACAATTAAAGCTGTCTTCCAGACATTGCCAGATGTCTCCTGGGGGCAAAATCATCCCTGGATGAGAACCACCGGTACAGAGGGAGTATTATTCTCCTGGACTGCTGGTGCAAATGTGATTTGGAACAGCCACTTTGGAGAACAATTGGGGAGTATCGACTGAAATTTAAAGTGTGCAAACCCCATGACTCAGCGAGTCCACTTCTTAGTGTCCCTACCTAGAAAACACAAGTATGTGGGCACAGAGGCAGTTTGCACTGTTGTTTGTAATGATGGAGACAATTTAAACATCCACCAGCAGGACAATGACAAAATAACCTATGATATTTCTATTCTGAAGACAATTATTTAAAAATACTGAGGTAAAAGTGTCCAAGTATCTATTAGTGGATGAATAGATTTTAAAAATGTAACATATGCATACAATGGAATATTATGCAGCCTTAAAAACAAAAACAATTCTGACACATGCTACAATGTGGATGAACCTTGAAGACATTATCCTAAGTGAAACAACCCCGACACAAAAGGACAAATACTGCATGATTCCACTTTTGTGTATCCAGAAGAGTCAAATTCATAGAGACAAAAAGCAGGATAATGGTTACCAGGAGCTGGGGAGAAGGGAACTGGGAGATTATTGTTTACTGAGTACAAAGTTTCAGTTTGGGATGATGGAAAATTCTGGCATTGGATGGTGGTAACGGTTGCACAACAATATGAATGTACTTAATGCCATTGAACTATACACTTGAAATGGTTAAAATGATAAATTTTATGTTACATATATTTTAGGGTTTATGGGGTAAGATTTCTATGTATTGTTATGAAAATATCTCAAAGACATAATATAGGGTGAAAAATAAACATACAGATTTAAATACATACCTACATACCTAAATACATAGAAAGTAGGAGTGGTTATCTGAGGAGGGCCTCGGCTTGAGGACGGTGCCTAAAAGGATTTTGTTCTAATCTGTAATATTTTAATTTTTTGAAAGGAGAATGTATTCATGTATTACTTTGGGATTTAAAATTGTTAATACTGCTTAGAATATCTCTAGAAAGAAAACCCAGGAAACCAATGACATTGGCTGTCTCCAAGGAGGAAAAACTGGGGGTTGAGGGACAGAGGTGAGAGGGAGACTTCACACACACTCACTCTTTTGTACCCCTGGAAGTTTGAACTATATGACATTATTGCCTATATAATTAAAATTTACAAATAAAGTCAATGGTTATAAAATTCTTCCTGAATTTATATTAAATTCAAAACAACTGACTTTTGTTCTTTGTAGCTCCCACGATTCATTCCTTCCCAGCCTGCCTTTAAAAAAATCTTCACGTTCCAGGAGTGTTCCTAGAGTGTCATTGTTAGTGACTTTTTCCCACGGGATCATGTTTTCCAAACCACAAAGAATTTAAAACTTCACCAGAGTCTCAGCTTTGGCTCCACTTTGTATCACTGCAATTCTGTGAAATAGGTACTAGCCTTTTGTGTTTCTAAGTTCTCAGAAAAAGCCTGAGCAAAGCCAAAAGTCAAGCTCACAGTCCCAGAGGCTTTGATCTTGAGTGCCTTGCCTTGCCACCTGGGAGTCCATGTGGTTGGTAGCATCCGTCTGTTAAGAACATACTGTACCCAAGGGGAAAGAAGTCTGGATTCTGGTCCTGACTCTGTTACCCATCGTGAGTCATCATCTTTGTTTTACTCAGTCTCACAGCCTGTAAAATGGGGATGGTATTTCTGTTCCTCAGGGTTATCCTAGGGAGAGATGAAAGTGGCCTAGTTCAAAGGCCCTGCATTCTGCTTCACGAATCTGTATCTCCCAACCTCAGCCTCTTCACCCTTACCGACGAGTGCCCTGTGCTTATGCCCTAGGTACGTACCTGTAGGCATCATGTCCCTGGTTGGAAGCAAGATTGTGGAAATGAAGGACATCATCGTACTGGTGACCAGCCTGGGGAAATATATCTTTGCATCTATATTGGGCCACGTTATTCATGGAGGAATTGTTCTGCCACTTATTTATTTTGTTTTCACACGAAAAAACCCATTCAGATTCCTCCTGGGCCTCCTCACACCATTTGCAACAGCATTTGCTACCTGTTCCAGGTGAGTGGGTTTTGGGTGCCGTTAGCTGCTCCAACCATATTAATATGGAACCAGGTGAGCCCAGTGGTAGATGCACAATCAGCATCTCAACATATTTTAATTCCTTGAAAACTCTAAATTGATCCCCCCTCTCTCTTTTTTTTTCCCCCTTTTCCAGAGACAGGAGTCTTGCTATTTTGCCCAGGCTGGTATCCAACTCCTGGGCTCAAACAATCCTCCCGCCTCAGCCTCCCAAGTAGCTAAAATTACAGGCATGCGCCACCATGGCCAGCCTCATATGATTTTTTTTTTTTTTTAATTACCAGCCCCACAGCCTTTCCGTATTCCTCTGGGGTGGGTTTCTGTTTCATCTCTTGATCCATGGAGATGGATCATTCACTTCTCCCTCTTCTTGCTACTCAGCGATCAGTGAGAGCATTAACTATCTCAGCTCTGGGTCTCTGCCCTAATTAGGAAGACCTTTGCCTGAGTAAAAGGCACAGCCCACCTAACACAAGAAAACACATTGTGAGGAAGTTTCTAGAATGGCTCATGCCCAGTCCTCCTTGTCTGGAAGTGTGAATTAGAAAATAAGGCCAAGGCGCCATGGCGAGGGATGTGTGCTTAGCTCCCTAGAGGTCCACTATACTGTGGGATTATTTAATTTAGCACAAAAGGTACACCTTGTTACTCACTGGACATCCTTCAGGAAAACACTGGTCTTTCCAAACAAATTAAAGAAAACTTTCAAAGGACAGCAGCACATGTGGTTTTTGCCTCTCCACTGCTCACTTCCTCCTGTTCTGGATGGCTATTTATATGACAAGGAGGTAGGTGGTGGTAAAAACGAATTAGGGAGGGAAGCCTCTCTGGCCTTGGCGAAAACAAACAAACCTATTTCTCAGCTGCACCAGCTAACCTCCTGGGAGCCTGCAGAGCCAGCTGGAGGGAGTAGGTGCTGTTCTTATGGTTATCTACTCACTCCGTTATTCCCTCCAAACTCTCAGAGCCACTTCTGCTTCTTGGCCCAAAAGAAAAAAATCCCATAGTTTACCTTTTACTTTGTTGAGGGGAGAGTATTCAAGAGAGGAGATGCACATATAGAGTACATAGTTCTTTGTCCTTGGGAACATTTTTACCAAGAGGCAATGTATAGGTCTTGAGAAATTTGGAACAGGTGAATCCAAGTAAATAATATAACAAGTAAATCCAGGGAGTCGTATTTTGAATACTTCGGGAGTTGCCAAATGCTCATGTTGTGACAGAAACTTTGAAACAGTTCTGCTTTTCCCTTATTTCAAGAGAAGAAAGCCAGAAATGAGGGATACTAATTGCTGTGTTCCAGAGATGAGATGAGTCATGTTAGCCTGGCCGGGAGGGACCGTTCTCATGCCTGGCTGTTTGTTTTTCCCCTGTCTAGCTCAGCAACCCTTCCCTCCATGATGAAGTGCATTGAAGAAAACAACGGTGTAGACAAGCGGATCAGCAGGTTTATCCTCCCCATCGGGGCCACTGTGAACATGGACGGAGCCGCCATCTTCCAGTGCGTGGCTGCTGTCTTCATCGCCCAGCTCAACAACGTGGAGCTGAACGCAGGGCAGATCTTCACCATTCTGTAAGTTCCTATTCTTTCCTGGCTCAAAACTTGAGGTTTTTCTTGTGATTTCCTTTTAAAAACCAATCTTGCCGTAACTCGATGTTTTGTTTGTAAAAAAACAGTAAGAGACTCGTTACTTGAAGACAGTGGAGCGCCTCTCCCAGGCAGAAGCTGAGGTGGTGTGGTTTTCGGTGTGCAAGCCCTGGCTGCCACCGTCTGCTTTTCTCTGTGCCCACTCCCTGCTATGTGTTAATGGCTGCCCTGCTTTCCTGTCCCCTAGAGTGACCGCCACAGCGTCCAGTGTTGGAGCAGCGGGTGTGCCAGCTGGGGGGGTCCTCACCATCGCAATTATCCTGGAGGCCATTGGGCTGCCCACTCACGACCTCTCTCTGATCCTGGCTGTGGACTGGATTGTGTGAGTAGCAAGTCCTAAGGACTCCAGAAAAAGTCTGTACTGAGTTCCCTAGAAGCTTGATGCTGCCAGGTCAGGGGCATGCAGAGAAACTTAAAATCACTCCCTGCCTTGTAAAGGGCCCTGCAGTTGAGCAGGCAAGGCAAGATTTGAAGCTAGGAAAAATTACACAACATGAGAGTCACATGCCCACGAACATCCACGAATGGCCATGAGATGTCATTGCCGAGAACTTTGCCTATAGCATCCAGCAAAGTGAGGATATGATGACGAGGCTCTCGGCACAGGCCCAGGGGGCACAGGGGTGTATGGAGTTGTTGGCAGCATAGGATTAATAAGCCGTTGGAGCAGTGGTCTTTCAGGAATGATTGTCCCTGGCCTGGAAATGTCTGAGGAGTGGTTTCTGTGCATGCAGAGAAGATGACTGATGCTCATGTCAGTGGCTTGGGCTCGGGCTCAGCTGAGGAGGAGTTAGGGAAGGAGGTGTGATCTAGACCACCTTCTCCAAACACAGAACAGTTTCTGAGCATTGATTCCTTGGGTTGCGTGATACCTTCGGCAGGTATAAATAATACCTGTTTTATAGGGAAGTTCAGCTGAGATTCTCATGTTGAGACAGTAGAGCATGTGGGTAAGAAAATGAGCCCTGGAGCCCGGGTGCCTGGGTTCAAATCCCGGCTTCACCATCCAGGAGTCATGTAACGTGGACCGCTCTGCGTTTGCTCTGCTCATCTGTACGATGGGAATGCTAATAGAAACGACACCCGGGCTGTGGTGAGATTACCTGAGCCGGCACAGGCACAGCACACAGAATACCGAGCACGTGGTAAAGCATTCAGTAAACATTAGTGAAGACAGACACTCCTGGCCGGGGTAGTCACAGCCAGGCATGAGAGAACCTGAACACAAGTGCCTGGCACGGGGCTCACGGACCTGCCCACTGTGGCTGGAAATGGCAGTTTTCCCAACTTAAACCGGCTTCTCAGAATCCCGAGGGCTCCTGAGAGCAACGAGGGTGAGGTGTGCAGCACACACTCGCATTGTCCAGACCCCTCGTCAGAGGGAAGTCTGTTCCTGAGCCGGCTGGCTGGGCAGGACCAGAGCCGTGACAGCAGCCCTGTCTCCTTCCCCACCCAGCTGCCTCCCGTGCATGGAGAAGGGGAACCAAGAGGTGCTTGGCCAGGAATAGGGAAATAGGGCACCGAGCCGGCTGCCCAGGACAGACCCGAAGGCCCTACAGCCACCCGTGGCCTCTGATTCTACAGCCACCTGCCCTCTGCGGAGCTTTGGCTCCCCACCTTGTTTTCCCTGCCCTTAGGGAAGACCGCGTGTTGTCCCCTCGCTTCACGGTGGGCACAGCACTTTCTCTGAGCTCCAGGGACCCAGGGTGGCTACTGGGCTAATCTGTAGCAAGACAAGTAAGCTTCTAGAAAGGACAGTGCTATTTTCCTGTGAGGTGGTGATTGTCGACAGCCATGGAACACATATGAAGATTAATATCCAGTGTGAAGCAGTGTTGAAATGAGAAAGACAAGGGAAATGTAATGCTGAGTGGGGGAAAAACTAGACACAAAACTGTGTCTACGCTATTCCAATATGTGGAAGTTTTATATGATGGCATCTATTACATATAAAATACATGCAAAACAGATCGAATGTTAATACTGATTCACTCAGAGTTGTGGACTATGGGTGAGTGACTTGTCGCTTCTTTATACTTCTCTTTTCTCCAAGTTTTCTGCAAGAGAGTCTATTGCTTTTGTAAGAGTAAAAGACATTCAGAGAAAATCAATTTAAAGTAAAGCCTTATGCCCTCGGAAGTCTGCACAGTCCCAACCTTTCCATGGTGTCCCGGCTGCCCGTGACAGGGCCGCTCCCCCGGCAGCTGCCGGCTGTGCTGGCTGTGACACCTGCCTTCTTCTTTCCTCACCAGGGACCGGACCACCACGGTGGTGAATGTGGAAGGGGACGCGCTGGGCGCAGGCATCCTCCACCACCTGAATCAGAAGGCGATGAAGAAAGGCGAGCAGGAACTGAGTGAAGTGAAAGTGGAAGCCATCCCTAACTGCAAGTCTGAGGAGGAGACGTCGCCCCTGGTGACACACCAGAACCCGGTTGTCCCTGCAGCCAGCGTCCCAGAACTGGAATCCAAGGAGTCAGTTCTGTGACGGGGCTGGGCTCTGGGCTCGCCCGCCAGCAGGGGAGCCCCGCCCTGGCAGCGCAGCCGCAGGGCACGGACACGGGGCACTGCCCTCGCTGACTTTTAGCCTCCCGAGCAATGCTTTGGCCCGTCACCGTCACCGGTCTGAGGATTACCTCTCAGCACTTACACTGGTTCCCCAGTGGGGACTGGTGACCGAGGACCACGACACTCTGACATTTGGCTTGATCCACGTGCAGGTGCAACTGTGTGCACACCAGAGCTCTGCCTGGAAACACCCCCTGGAGCTGCCAGGCTTGGGAAATAACAGGCTTCTAGGGTCCTGGTTAAAGCTTGGAAAAATGCAGGTGTGTTCTTCACTGCCCCGTCAGCTCTGCAGCAGGTGCCTTCTGGGCAAGCCAAGGAGGTTTACAGTCCATCTGTTGTACTGCCTCGAGTTGTAGTGAGTAGAAAAATTCCCAAATTCTTAGCTGTGGCTGGAATTTGCTGAGCTGAGACTCAGGTGTTTAAAGAGTTTGTGCCACAGCTAGGTGTGTGGGCTTTGCGGGATGCTGGGGGACCAGAGGCATGGCACAGTGTCAAGTTAGAAATATTCTGGGTAGGCATTTGCACTGCTGGGGTCTCTGGTCAGTAGCCTTAAGTAAACAATGTAAATTCTGAGGTCAAACAAAGGAGAGAGTGCAGCCTGCAGGGGGTGTGCGTGTGTGTGTGCACGTGTGTGATATGTATGTGTGTGTATGTGTGTGTGAGCCCTAGTTAGGACAGAGGCACACACACAAATGTCCCTGTTTCCATCCCAGCCCTGGGGTACTTCTCTGCTTCCAGGGCCTGGGCCTCTGACAACACTGCAGCTTCATCTCCATTCACCCTGATTTGGCGACAGGCCAAAGCAGGGCCTCCTGCTCTGGAGAGGTGTGATGTAGTCGTCACATCCAGGACCCTTGTTGGTTTATCAATCTATTATTTTAATTCCCGAAAATGCTGTGTTGCAGCAAAAACAACACCCCCCACCCAAATAAACCCATGTGCTAATTGGGATAGAGTAACCCCATTCCTGGCTTCCCAGGCTTTGGCTGACTTCCACAGACAGATCCCTTTCTTGCCAGTACATCCAAGTCTAAAATGATCAGCAAAACAGTCCACGCTCCCGTAGTTACCTGCTGACTCAGTTCTAATCCAGGTGAGGGCCTTTCATAGAGAAGACAGGGTGTTGCCAGCAAGAGGGAAGACCTGAGAGCCTGCTGTCTGACTGTGGCCGTTGCTGGGTATCCATGGTGTGACCTATAGCAGGTCCTGGGCCTCACTTTACTCAATTTGTGAAATGGGGCTAACGTCGTCTGCCTCTTACCTACCTCAGAGGGGTTTGGTGAGGCGAACTCTGTAAATCTGTGAAAAGCAACCATTTCGCTTCTTAGGTCTTCAGTGCTGACACCGTGTGCTCTCCTTTTACCTAAGTGACAGCTTTCCTGGTGAAGATCGAGTTTATGAGCAGGGCTTCGTTGTCTTTGTGCATTGGAACTTTTATCATGCCGTTTGTTCTCTTTGTACTTGATCTCATCAAATGTAGCCTCTTCCCGACGTCCTTCAAGTTTTAATGAATTAGCTACCCCACCTTCTACCACATTTCCAGGCACCTGACTTCGTGGTGACTCCCAGACTCAGGCACTGTTTCTGCCACCCCAGAACAGGCCACTAACGTCTTTGATGTTCGGCCTCATTCATTCCCTAGCTTTCTCTGTTGTCGTGGGCCCTACAAAGGGGGTACACGCCTTTGCTATGTGTGCACCATCGTGATGAGCCTGGGCAGATGGGACAGAGACAATCAAGCGCCCCTCATTTTAAAACTGGGGGCAGTGCCTGCACAGAAGGGTGGGGAAGAGCCCCGGGGCAGAGTTGACCCAGCCAGGGGGAAGGCCCAGCTCTCCGTAAACCAGCTCAGCCACGCAGGTCTCCTGCGAAGCCAGGAGTGACCAGGAATGAGCAAAAGTGCCTGGAAACTTTCACCCTCTGTCTGGAGCTTGTCGCTAATACCCTTCTGTTCTCAAAGGGGAAACAATCACATGGTTTGATTCCAAACTGCAAATGAGCATTCACTATTTTTCAGACTTCAGTAAATCTTTTTTTCTTCTTCCATATACATGTGTATGTATACGTAAACACACATATGTATATCTTTAAATATATACACACAAAATACATATGTGTATGTTTATATACACATACGGGTGTGTGTGTGTATAGTTTCGGCTCCAATCCAAGCAAGTTTGAGTTTGGATAGAGGTGAATTTAACTACAAGTTGTATGTCTTTGGTATCTTGATTTTCCCATTTCTAAAGATGAATTTCACAAAGTGTAGAAAGTAGACTGGACGGTATGACTCATTGCTGACCACCCCATATCCTGGCCTGGCCCTGAAGTAGGAAGAGTGCCGCAGTCTGGAGCTGGGTGCTTGTGTGTGACAGTCAGATCACCCTCCCCTGGGAAGCGAGAAGAGGAGGGAGAAGGTGCCCTGTCTCTCCCTGGCTTTCAGTACGCAGAGCAGTCGGCAGACCAGCAGCAACCGACTGGGGAAAATCGCACTTCTCATTGTTTGGAAACGTCTCCTCTGCTATTCTCTTTCTAACATGTTGTCATTAATACTGTTCAAATACTGTTCATCTTGACTGTTTTGTATGTGTGACACTTGCCTTAAAACATAGCACAGTCCTCAAAAATGAATACAGTATTTCTGTTGGGATCTGCAGTTCCTTGTTCTTTCTTGTGTTTGAAGTGGCACATGCTGATGGAGCTATTGCTCTTCCAGTGGACGGCATGTGGATGACTGAAGGGATGGTTTTTCTTGCTCCTTTCATGGGCATGAGCCCCTAAGGCAGGGCAGGTATGCTTTGGTGGGCAACCCTGCTGCAGGGGCTGATGTCACTGATCCTTCTGTGGCCACCAGCTTGCGACTGGGGAATGTCAGGCTGCTTAGGGCTTCCCAGTCCGCACTCACAGGGCTCTTGCAAAAAGTGTGCAGTTTTGCCACCTACCTCCATAAAGTTATGTTTGTGAGGATGACTAGGTCGACAGGCCTTAACTAAGCATCTACTGTCGGCCAAGTACCAAGCAGGAATAACAAGGACGAATGCCCCAGGGCACAGAATCATGGGGGGGGCGGGGGGCAGTCCCTGAAAGAGAGCAGCTGCCCCTGCCTCTACCATGGCCACCAGAACACCCAGTCCACTTTTATGTAATCTCGTTTTCAACAACACCACATTCCAGCACAACTGGGGGATCTGAAAGCCTCTAATCACAGGATTATCCTGCATACTCACATTGGAAGCATTGGTTTCCGGACTCCGGGGCCTCTGAAGAAACAGATCCTGCTCTGCCCTGGACATTTCCAGCTCTTCATATTATACAGGAAATGGTTTTAATTGTTGGGCAATGCCCAAAGGATGAGGAGAGAGTTTGCAAGGTCAGGGGCCTAATGGAGCCTGTTAGGAACAATGGTTTGGATTCCTACCTTGGAGTGTGGCTGCCTCGATTTGCTTCTGTGGAGAGAGTTTGGAGGTTGGGATCAGTACTCGGTGATTCAGCTTTTCCCTGTAACCAAATCAAGAGAAGCAATTCCACACGCTCAAGCCACCTCTTCCCAGGTGACCAGAAGGAGCGCTGATCTGATGGGCCACTTGAGCCTGCGCAAAGGAACTTTCAATTACGTCAGCAAACAGCAGAGATGGTGTAGTGAGGAGGAACATGGGCTGTCTGGGTTCCAGTCCCAGGTCTGCCACTTGCTTGCTGTGTGACCCTGGGCACGATAACCTCTCTGTGCCTCACTCTGATATTCAAAATGGGAAGAATAATTGCAGCAATGGCATAGGCTACTGTAAGGATTAGATGAGTTAGTATATAAGAAGTACTCAGAAAAGCACCTGCCACACGGAATGTGCAGTGTCGGTGTTTGCTCTCAAATCAGACACAGTGGCTGGAAAGGTTCCCAAGCAGCCTGTGTCTGGACCCAACAAGTGGCATGCATGCACTTGATCCCTTTGCCTCTTGGAGAGACAGAGAGGAAGACCTATCTCAACTTGTGGGCCCCTCTGCCCATCCCTGCCTATATAGTAAGGAGTGTATCCGTTGTGAACATTTGGTTCTAAAAATGTTTGGACAACTGCTTAAAAGGCAGCAGGCTTGTTAAACAATTTTTAGGATGCACTTGAATGTCCTTTTCTCACAAAAGAAGCTTTCCATTCACTATTTTCTCTCTTTAGCTATATCCTTCCAACTTGCAATCCAGGATGCAGACAACTCCTTCTTCTAGACAGGGATTGACTCTCAGCCCACACTTGACCCCTTATTCATCACACTCAGGGAAGGCATAGACAGGCCTGGGTGTTTGCCTTCTGGTCTACCTCCCGATCTCAGGGCCCTTGCCTTGCAGGCCCTGTTACTTGGGGCTCTCGGTGAGTGAGAGAGCATATAGCAAGAGGGAGAATCTTAAGTCACTTTAAATAAAATTTCCTCCTCTCAAAGGAAGACAGCCTTGTCTGAGTCCCCACTGGTTTTTCCTCTTTTCAGAGAGTTGGAACTGAGTATCCTTAAATTTCTCAAATCAGATTCTCAAACCTGAATTATTTATCTTTGGAGAGATATATCAAAGAGTGTTGGGCTGGATTTTTAGTAGATTTAGGATTATTTAGAGCAAGACATGAGACTGAAATGACATCCTTGGGATTCTTAGTGTGGTTTATAACAGGTAAACTAGTCCCAGGGTACAACTGTCCCCAAGCTCTGCCTTTAGGGGGAAAGAAAACCATGCATAAAGCTCAGAAGTCTTCCTTCTTTGAAGAAATAGCTCCAGGGGTATCCTGAAGTCAGTAAAGATTCAGTGTCTCTTCACTTTTTTGTTAAAATAATAGCTTTATTGGGATTTAATCTACACACCATAAAATCCATCCTTTTAATGTATATGATTCAGTGGTTTTTAGTGTATGCACAGAGTTGTGCAACCATCACAACAATCTAATTCCAAAAGATTTTCATCACCCACCCAAAGAAACCACTAATCTACTTTCTATCTTTATGGATTTGCCCATTCTGGACATTTCACACAAATAGGATCATAACATCTTTTCCTTTTATAGATATATCCCAGATAAAGACAACTGATGTTCAAAATGTAGCCACTGTCTACTTTCCCACTATACCCCATTCTCCCCACACACACCCAAAAGGGACCCTGTAAGCTAAGATCCTCTTAATCATCAAATACAGGTTCAATCATTTTAGCCTATTCTGTTCTACATCTATTCAGAAAGTTTTTTTTTTTTCATAAGGAGTTGGACCAAAAAAAAAAAAAAATTCTGGTCAATGGATTAACCCCCATATTTAATCAGAAGAGCCTTTAGTGTAAACACATATAACTGATGAACATCCATAAATCTAGACCACATGCTAAGTTAAAATGTAGTCGAGATCCAGGCAACTGGCTGTGTTAACACTGGTGGGGCTGCAACATCGTGCAGTTCCTGGGGTACCATTCACACTGACTTCTGTGTGGATGACACTGCCAGGACCTGAGCAGTATGCAGCCTTCCAGGTTGCAATGTGGCAGCCCTGAACTCCTGGGGTAAGCTGCAGTTAAAAGCTTTGAGTCACACTCAAACATAAAGCATGTTGAATCTGTCTTCCTTCTAAATTTTTTTTCCTGTTAATAAGTATGGGTAATAAGTTTCAGAGGCAACGGGGTTGCAGTCAAGAGGAACCTTCTTAATCAGCCTCACCAGTCATGATTTTTCCATCTGTGGCCTTCCTCTAACAAGGCATCTGGGTTCATTGCCAGGCACTTTGTAACATCAATGCAATGACACTTCCCAGGCCTTCCACCTCCAGCCAAGCCCCTTTAAGAGAACCAATCTCATCACAAAAGAGTGGCTCCAAGGTCTTGTGAGTGGTAGCCCACTCCATTCAGTTATTCCAAAAACAAAGCACAACAATGGCCAGGGATGAATGAGGCCAGATGCCAAAGAGTGCAGTGTTATACGCAGTATTATTCTGCTTATACCCAGTCAAAAACCCAACAAACTTCTACCCAGAGCGTAGAAGTCAGTTTAGTAGGTTCCTCAGGTAGAGGGAGAGGATAGTGATTGGGAGGAACGAGAAGGGCCTCTGGAAGTGCTGGCAATGTTTTACTTCTCCATCTGGATGAGTGTTTGCTTTGTGATAATTCATCAAGCTGTACACTTATGTTTTATGTACTTTTCCATAAGTGAGAAGGAAAAAAAAACAGGAGAGGGGGTGGTTAATTAGCACCTGGCAGGTCTAACTCTCTGTAGTGGTTACTGGTCACTTTGGATGACCGTGTCTTTTCTCAGGTGTCCTGTGACCCCCACCTCAAATTCTCTCAGCTAACTGCACCTTGGTCATCTAGAGCAAGGGTCAGCAAACTATGGCCCAGAGGCCAAAGCCACCCACTGCCTGTTGTCGTATGGCCCTGGGCACTGCTCCAGCATACTAGCAGTGTGAGCCACAGAGACCACGCTTCGGTGTCTCCCTCCACCCAGGCAGGGCCGACTTACCCACAAGGTACAGTACTCACAGGGCCTACGGCCCACAATGCTTTTAGGAGCCTGTGAAAATAATTTATTTTAAAATCAGAAGAAAAATAATATAACCTAGCAGTGATTATAGTTGTCTTTATACTAGCACAGTTATAAAATAGAACTTTTAACATTTTTTAACAGAGGAAGGGTCCATGAAGGCAAAAGTGCCAAGGCCCATGAAAGTCATATGCAACCCTGGCCCCTGTTCTCCCCAGCACCAGCCTTCCTGGTTGGTGGCTACACTCACCCTGCCCAGGGCCCATGTTGTCACCACCACCCATGTATTGGGGACTTCACTGTTGGCAATTGCAGTTTGAGATTCCAGCAGTGGAATCTCAGGCTAGAAGTCAGAAACTCAGTGAATTGCCTCACCTCTCTGGCCAGTGGCCCAGGTCAAGCCCCTCCCCATCAGGCCATTCTCTTTGTCCTGAGAATGTCTCCAACTGATGGCAACTGGGTGTCAGGTGTGACCATCACTGGGGATGGCCCACCCCAGGCAAATGGTGCAGGGCAAGACAGGGCAGGAGTTTTCTCATTTGTTGTATAAGAACCTACATGATATCCTTGATTTTGCCTCTTGTCCCAGAAAGCGTAAGTAATTTACTATCTCGTCTTTTATGGAAAAAGTCTGCCAACTCCAGCTCTAAAGATTATATCATATTTCCCCACTCTCCTGACCCATTTGCCACTGGTATTGTTTGGTGAAAGCCAAGTATAAACTACACTGTAATGTTCAGCTCAGGAAAGAAGACTCAGCCATGCCAATCCTAGGACAATGAATGTTCTGGACAAGGAAAATGGCCTGAGGTTTGTTGGTTGGCTAGTTGAAATTTTAAGTAGCTGGGAGATAAACTAAAGCACATATCTAAGGAGGCCTCCAAGATGGCCCCCAATGATCCCTGCCTGCTAGTATTCATGCTTTGTCTAGTTTCTATTAATATACACACCAAATAGGCTGGATTTGTGTAAACAATGGAATATTGTGGAAATGAGGATGTGTGACTTTCACAGTTAGGTCATAAAAGACATTAGGGCTTCTACCTTGCTCACTCATGGATCTCACTCTGGAGGAAGCCAGCAGCCATGTTGAGAGGACACTCAAGCAGTCTTATGAAGAGGTCATCATGGGGAGGAACTGAAGTGTCTGTCAAGAGTCAACATCAACTCGCCAGTCATGTGAGTACCTCATCGTGGAAACAGATTCTCCAGGACCAGTCAAGCCTTTAGATGACTACAGCCCCAGTAGTCATCTGGACTACAACGTTGAGCAGAACCACCAAGATGCTCCACTCCTGAATTCTTGACCTGAAGAAACTGTGTAAGATAAATATGTTTATTATTGTTTTGAGCTGATGAGTTGTGAGAATAATTTGTGACATAGCAATAGAGAAACAAAACAATGCAATTAGAATAGAAATCTCTCTAAATTGTTGTCATGAACTATGGGAAGCAGAGTTAAACTACTGTCTCTCAACTCAAAGGTGTTAAGCAATATTTAGATCTGGTTTTCCATAAATTCTGTTTGGATATAAAAAATATTATCCTCATTTTTTGCAATTTTTTCTTTATCCTAGCTTCACAAAATTAGACACACATGGAAAAACCATCAACTGTTCACAGGTTGCAACATAACAACTTTGAGATATAATTCATTTACTATACCATTTAAAGTGCCTAATTCAATGTTTTCTGATGTATTCACAGAGTTGTACAAATAGCTCTATAGTCAATTTTAGAACATTTTCATCACCTTCAAAGGATACCCCATATCCATTAGCAGTCACTCTCCATTCTGCCCTCTCAGTCCCCTACAGCCCTGGACAACCACTGTCCACCTTTTGTCTCTATAGATTGGCCTATTCTAGACATTTCATATCAATGGAGTCATAAAATATATGGACTTTTCTGACTGGCCTGTTTCACTTAGCATACCATATTATGGCATGTATTGGTACTTTGTTTTTTTCTCCACTAAATCACATTACATTTTATGGATAGACCACATTTTACTTTTCCACTCATCAGTTAATAGTTGTTCCTACTTTTTAACTATTATGAATAATGCTGCTATGAACATTCACATACAGGTTTTTGTGTGGACATATGTTTTAATTTCTCTTGGGTATATTCTCTTGGGCATATACTTAGGATTTAATTTCTCTTGGGTATATATCTATACGATTCCATGTAGGAGTGGAATTTCTGGGTTATGGTAACTGTGTTTAACCTTCTGAGGAACTGCCAGACTGTTTTCCAAAGTGGCTGCACCATTTTCCATCTCCACCAGCAGTGCATGAGGGTTCTAATTTCTCCACATTCTCACCAAGACTTGTTATTGTCTTGTTTTAAATTATAGCTGTCCAAGTGGGTATGAAGTGATATCTCACTGTGATTTTTATTTGCATTTCCTGATGGCTAATGATTCTGGGCATCTTTTCATGTGTTCACTGACCATTTGTATATCTTTGCTCAGCAATTCTTTAGAACTATGTTATCATCTGTCATTATGAAGAATGATAAATATACAATTGTATTTAAATTTCTTTCTTGAATTGAGAATAGATATTCTTGTGATTTAAGCAGGATCATCTTTTATCCAGTTCTGTATAAACTGATTTATAGATTTGGGGTTTTTCCTTTTAAATTAAACAAGTCTTCCAAATAATGAGCTTATTGCTGGCAAACTTGTACTTCTAATTCTGAAATCAAATATGTTTTTATATACTTATATAAATAGGGGACAATACACTCACCATTTCATGCTGAATTTTTAGTGTTTCACTAAAGCACTCAGATAATCTCTTTCCATAGGCAGGGACTGCCCAGCAGAAATTCCAAGGCCCAGAAATTCCCAGTTCCCTCCGGGGTGACCCAATCCTGAAACTATTATTATATCACTTACCTTATGACATAATAGGCACACAATCAATGTCTGTGGAACAACTGGAAGGAAGGAATGAGAAATAGATGAAGAATTGCACTTCCCCAGGACATTGGTATGATGCTAATAGGTGGCTTGAATCTAACAGTAGAAATGCATGGGTGGTTTTCCTGTTAGCAGTTTGTTCTCTATAAAATGAACTCTTTTCTACAAAATGGCACACTGAAACACTGGCAAGGCATTGATGAGTCTGAGGATGACTATACACATACTCACCTCCTTGCAGGGCTCCCCAGGGGAACAGCCCTCTTTAGCAGCACCTACCCCTACACCCCTACACACAAGGAAAGTGGGCATATCAGGGCCTTTTCTTCAGTAAATTGCTAGCTGAGAAGTCTCTTGTCCAGGAACCCCTGATCTGACCAATTTCCACTTTGCTAGTAGGCATTGAGAGGCATTAACCTGATACACACAAGATACCTGATGTATACATATTCATGGAGATTTAGGAAAGAAAAGCAACAATCAACAGCTAAAATACTTCCCTGGAAGCTCAGCCTGTCCATCAGAATCCAAATCCAATCTGTCCCTGAGAGTGAGTCAGGGACAAAAGCACACCCATTGTTAGTCATCTGTGGCTTGTTGGGAACATGAGTAATTGCCCCTAGGAAACCAGCATCACCTTACAAATATGGAAGATAGTATGAAGTTACAAATCGATGGAGACTTTTAAAGATCTTTAAAGGACCGAATAATATAATATTATTCCTTATTTCTAATGTTTTGTAGCATTTTGCTTCATACCAAATTCCCTCTGTTTCCTAGCAGGCAACACAACGGGGGCAGGACAGTGAGAGAGGGAGGAGGCTGCACCCAGGGGCTGACTGCATAGCCCTGTGGCCTTGGGCGGTCCGTTCACCTTCCTGCAAACTGAGGGAGTTGGACTAGATGGTCCCTGAGTTCTACTCTTCTGCTCCACTGCTGATGGAATGTGAAAGAAACTCAGGAAAAAAGACTTTCCAAGAAGAAAAGGAAAACAGGAATAAAAGTCCACAGTGGCATTTTTCTTGCCAGTGGTTCCCAGGCCTGGCTGCAGAGTAGACTACTGTGGGAACTTTGGAAAATCCCCATGCCCTGGCCATATCCAAAGCAAATAAGCAACATTTCTGGTGGAGGCTGGGGGGACTCAAGCACCAGTATTTCTAAAGCTGCCCAGGGGATTTCAATGTGCAGCCAAGGTTGAGAGTGGCTGGGTCAGCAGCACTGTGGCAAGCCTAGGAACTCCGCATTTAACAAGCTCCCAGCCCATTCTTGGGTGTGTGAATGTTTGAGAACCAAAGAGCTAGAACCATCAGCACCTGTGGGTATCCCTGGCTCGGGGTCTTTGCTAGAAAACTCCATCCTAGGTAATTGCCCAAAAATCTCTAACTACAGTAGCCACAGATGAACTCATCTGAGGAGAAATCTGCTCTCATTTGTACTGTGTCTGCCAAGGAGGTGATCTTGCCCTAGACAAAACTGTAATGCAATTCAGACCCTGGTTTTTGTGAAGTGGATGATTACAGAATCATTGTTTACATTTTTCACCTTGCTAACTATCCATGTTTCCACTAAGAATCAAAGATTCCCAGCCTGAATTTTGTCTGGAAGTACCTGAATTCTTTCAGGAGAGACAGTCTTTAAATGGGGAGCTTGTCTCCAGTCAGGAATGCTACTAACTAGGAAAACCTATGTGGTTACTTTGTCTGAAACCTCAGACAACACTGGAGAGAGGAGAAAAAGCCACATTCATGAGGCTAAATAGGGCAGAGCAGAAAGCTCTACCCAGTGGTTCTCAACTTTGAAGCCTCATTAGAATCCCCCATGCTTAAAAAAAAACACCAGCCCCCTCACCCACAAAGACTGGTCTGGGTTTGGGCCTGCATATTGGCATTTTAGAGTCGCAGGTGATTCTAATGCACAGCCCAGGCTGCAAATCA
Source organism: Varecia variegata (assembly GCA_028533085.1). Lineage (NCBI taxonomy): Eukaryota > Metazoa > Chordata > Mammalia > Primates > Lemuridae > Varecia > Varecia variegata. The sequence goes on from CM052437.1 coordinate 45,508,620, forward strand.
CCAGGCTGCCCCGTCACGCCCCTTTCTTAGCACAGGTGGCTTCTCTCCCTGTCTAGTTAGTGTTATTTACACAAAGTATCTCCAGGTGGCTTTCAACTTCCCTATATTCAAACTTCCTGCTATCTGCCCTTTTGTACAATAAAAGCACGTATACCACACTTTGTATTGTTCTAGCAAAGCTGAGAGAGCTGCTCATGTGAGAAATTACAGTATTAAAGGATAGAGTCAACACGGATTTTTTTTCAACACCCAATAGCCCGTAGGGCAAGTAGGATCCTGCGCTTTTGGCCTGTGAGAGCTCCCGTGGCGGCTGCACTGTGAACTGTGTCACTGCACACTTGTGCTTTGTGCTTTCACTCTGGTCATGCAAGTTGACATGTTTACTTCTCCATGGTGTTTGTGTTCTCATGGTAATAGCTGTCAAAAGACATGCAAATGACAGTGCTAGAGGGGACACAAAAGTGCCAAGGAAGAGTTTCAGGCTGGATGTCAACCTGAATACCTTTTGGAAACTGGATGAGGGAACAGAGGGTACAAACCAGCAGTCCGGTATCACCCTCTGGCTGGTAACCATCAGGGCCAACAGAGAAAGGAGTCAAAACTGTGAACAAGCACTGGAAGAAAGTGTAACAGACTTTCACAGCTGCAGGGGGTTTGGAGAGAATACTGTCAAGACACATCGTCTTGAGCACATGCTGAGTATCTCTGACAATCTCTGAAAGCATTGTCTTGGTAAGAGGTCCAAGTTACAGACAACAGCATCTACTCTAGTTACCAAAAGCAGAAAAGCATTGAGTACAGGGTATTATTAAAGAGCATACAGAATTTCTGAGAGAGAGAGAAAGACAGGTGGGTCACTAATAGCCAGGAACCATACAGATAAGAGCTCTAGAACTGTTCTGACGGCAGTTCTGCTGCTGCCCACCACCCCACACCTGTGATGTTAGGAACCAGGCAGTGGACCCTCCCCCAGAGCTACTCCAATCTGCTCTCCCAGTGTGGCTCTATCCTGTATTGCGCACGTCCACTTTCCCCGGTGCAGCCTCTGAGTTTCACACAGGTGCTCTGCTTGGCAGACCTACGAGGACGTCTGGGAAGGCACTTTCTAGGTCTCAGCCTTATAGCTCAGGAAGGTACACCTTCCTGACAGGAGTTAGATGGGCCTTGAGTGGCCACTCTTCGGGGCCTGCCACAGCTCCTGCTCACAGGACGCCTGCCCCATTCCAGACAAGGTCTGGGTTCCCCCAGGTGCCCATTACATGACAAATGCAGGCTGTTGTGAATGAATGAATATTTCAAACCCTCTCACGGTGCTCCTGCCTACCAGCCAGTGAGTTTCGTTCTATGTTGTCACCACCTTTGTTGAGCAAACTTTGTTTTACAGCTATTTGAGTATTTGATTTCACTTGCCCTGTTCTCTCTCTCTCTAATGAGTGGAAAACCGAGAAATTAATATTTGTGATAAGAAGCAAAGGTCTCAAAACCCTTAAACTGAAACAAAGATTAAAATTACCAGTAGTACCCAAAGCAGTCGCTCTATTGCCTCAATAAGACCTCACTGAGAAAAAAGATCTACAGCCTCCTCACACGTGAAGAAGTTTAAACTGCTAAGACTGTGTTACTGAAGAATATGGCTAACGAACAAAGAGTCATTGGGAATTTTACAGTCGCCATTGTCTTTCTGGGAGTGGAGCGCCGTTATAATACGGAAGGCTGTTTTTAACCTTTGTACATTCTCACTTGGATGCATTTTCCAGGCTCTGTTAATGTAAGACACTGGGCTTCACTCTACAGAGAAAGAGGAGCACGAGAGCAAGTGCGGAGGATGAAGAGGGAGGACCCACAGGTGGGGCCCACTCGTGCTGCCTCCCCTGGGTCAGCTCTCCAGCACTCACCACTTTAGCAGCACTGTCAGCTGCCAGCCCAGCCGCCCTTCTCAGGTTCCAACACCAGGCCAGGTGTGACAGCCCAGGAAGGCAGCATTGCTAGGCCCTTCGTCCCTATCCTTGTCACTCACTCCTGCTGGTCCCCAGCCCCCTTATCTGGGAGGGAGGAGAAGATGCTGGAGAAGTGCAGCTAGGAGCTGAAGGAAAGGTCCTCTTCTCTCCACCACAGAGACAGGAGTTTGGAATAGGCTTTGGGGTCAGGGCGTATGGAGTGTCCATTGTGTGCATGGCCTCATGGGCTACATGGGGGTGGAAGTTTGTCCTGGGTATGATCCCTTCTTATGGGCTAAAATGAAACCTCCTTTCATCTTCTGATGTAATGTCGTCTCCTACTTACAAACCTACTTTCCTGTGTCATTTCCATCTGAGACAGTGACTTCCAACAGAGCACACAGTCTTACATTGCTTAGAAAACCACCACCATGTCCCATGGGGCACCTGCCCTTTTGTAAATAGCAAACTCCTGGTCTTAGAGCTAATTTTTTTTTTTTTTTTTTAAAGAGAAATGGCCTGGAACGTCTCCATAGCCTGGAACTTCTCCAAATAACAAAAGGTGTTTTAACTGGGAGCCTGAGGGAGGAATTACTGGAGCTAGGGGGCCACCCTGTGGCTAAATGTCAAAAAAGGAGCTCCAGGGTTTTTCCCCCACCAAATACATCTGCAATTAATCTTTTCACCCATGGAGGCATACAGGAATAGCAGGCCAAAATTTGCCAAATTTCTGCCCAGAATGGTCAATTGGTCTTCCATGCTAGAATCTTTAGGCCACAGTATATGCCCGGACTAGCATCACCTAGAAACTTAGAAATGTAAATTTTTAGGCCATCCCAGACCATCTGAGTTTTAACAAGCCTTCCAGATGATTCTGATACCTGTAAAGCGTGAGAACCAGCAACTGATGCCAGCTGGGTAAGAGAGCATCTCTGGGCTGGGCTGGGCTGGGCGAGGCTAGCGCACAGCTTGTACAAATTGTAATTGACTATAATTATTATAGAACTCATTCATTCATTGAACAAATATTTACTGTGTGTTTAAAGAACAGAAAGGAGGCCCATGTGATTGGAGTAGAGTGACTGAGGGGGAGTGTGGAGGCAGGCAGGGGCCAGGGGACCAACATGAGGACTTGTGTCTCATGGGAGCCACTGCGGGGTACTGAGCAAGGAAGAGAGGTGATGAAACTGCTCTCCTATCAATAGTCGCTCCAGCAACTGGATGCAGAACTGACAGTGGTGGAAGCAGGAGACCAGATAAGAGGCTAATACAAAGCTCAGGAGAGGGACAGTGGTGACCTGGATAGGCCACAGCAGTGGAGGTACTGAGATGAAGGTATTATGGAACTAGCAGGATTTATGGGTGGACTGGATTTGAGACGAGATCAAGAGGAATCTAGGGTGACTCCAAAGTTTTGTTCCTGAGCAAAACTATATTTAGTGAGAAATAATTAAGTGCCTATGAAAGCTGCACTTAAGGTGTATCTCCTAGTTTACCTTTAGTAGTTTTTAAACATAGTTAAAATGTTTTAGTAGGAAAGGCCAATAAAATTAAGATTATGTTAATATGTCATGGGATTAGAATAAAAAATTAATTAAGATTATGTCCTGGATCTGGTTTGGTATTTAAAAAAAAAGATAATGGGTTTTTTTTTTTTTTGCTTCCACTCAATTTACCTAATTCTGTTTTAGTCAAAATATGTCTTCTTTTATAAAAATGTGCTTGAATTTCAACAAGTAGCTTTGAATTTCATAAATAATATTTTCATACCCTGGTATGCTACAATGAAGGTAGGGGTTGTATTTAAGGTAATCAAGGGCTATTCTCTTTTTTTTATTGATATGTAACAATTGTACACATTTTGGGGGTACATAGTCTTCATTATAGAAGTAGAAATTATCAATTTGCTACCTTTATTCTTCCTGCTGCACAAATTAGCAGCAATTATTCGTGCCTGCAAACACACATTTTAATATATAATAGAGCCATCCGCCCCATTTAATTCAGCAGCCAGATTCCTGACAACCTCAAGCATTTGGAACTCAGGTATGAATGAATTCCCAAACTACACTCAGGAGCTTAAGGGATGTGTCTAAAATTAAGGTTAATGAGTTAACAAGCTTAATTATTTTGTTTCCTCTGGCAAACTTCCAGTCTTCCCAGGTTTAATCCGACTCAATAAATGGTTATTGAGTGCTTGCTGTGTGCAGGGCACCTTGTTAGGCTGCCGTGAGAGGTGTGAAAGGGAGAGCTGAGAATAGAGCACAATCCGTGGGAGGGACGCAGACAAGCTGACTGCAGCAGGAAGGGAGGAAATGGGCAGTCACCACCTAGAAGAGAATAAAAGCCTCTGAGTTTCTGAATTAGCACTAATAACCCCAGATAACGAAATAGCCCCCAGGGCTGGAGTACAGCCAGGACAGTGCCTGAGGTTTCATAACAATGACTCTGAGTCACACAATTAAAAAAACAAAAACAGATAAGATGTTACTACTCAATTTCCTCTGGCAGGAAGTGATTTAAGACATTTTAGAAAAAAGTCTAATCAAAACAATTGGCATTTAACTTAAAGGGGTCATTTTAAGTTGTCTGAATAATTAATAGGAAGTTATTGTAAATGTACCTGAAAAGTTCTATTAAGGTATAAGCTGAAAAGTGAGTCTGGACTGGCCAAATGACTGCTAGTCTGTGAATCTTCTTACATTAATGGGTTACCCAGGAGACGAGGGTTTGGGAATACAGGGAATAATTGCTAATTTTATTATTATTATTATTGCTCCCTCACATTTTTCCTTTCTTTTTCTTTTTCTTTTTTTTTAACTTTTTATTAGGGAAATTTAAAAACACACACAAAAGTAAGCAAAATAACATAAAGAACCTTTATGTCCAGGATTCGTCACCCACTGCTCAATCCCACTCCATGTATACCCATCCACATCCCCCTCCTGCATTATTTTGAAGGAAATCCCAGACATCATATAATTTTATCCATAAATATCTCAGTATATATCTCTAATAGGAAAAGGACTTTTAAAAAAAATCCTCCAAATTCTATTATCATATCCAAAAACATTAATGATAATTCTTTAATATCATCAAATATCTATTCAGAATTCAAATCTCCAAAGCTTAATAAAGTTGTAACTTTTAAAGAGTTGATTTGAATTAGGATCTGCAATCGATTGATATGTCTCTTAGTCCATATATTTCCCCCACCCACTTTTAAAATTTTTTCATTGAGATTTGTTGAATTCAGCAGGGCATTTGGCCTGGAGAATATCCCACCGTCTAGATTTTGCTGATTACAACTCGATGGTAGCATAATCTAATGTGTTCCTCTCTCCTCTCCTTTGAATGCCTCTAATGTGGTTGTTGAAACTAGAAGCTCATTTCCATTCAAGTTCAATGTTTTTGCAAGACTACTTCATGGGTAGTAATGTGTTCTTCTAGCAGGAGGCTTTTCATATCTGTTGTCTCTTTTTTTGTTATGACAACAGCTATTGATGCTATGCCTTCAACACTGCAGTCCCCAACCTCTGGGGCTACAGACTGGTACTGATCTGTGGCCTGTTAGGAACCAGGTCGCAGAGCAAGAGGTGAGCAGTGGGAAAGCCAGCAGGGAGCTTCATCTGTATTTATAGCTGCTCCCCATCACTTGCATCACTGCATAAGCTGCACCTCCTGTCAGATCAGTGGTGGCATTAGATTCTCATAGCAGCGCAAACCCTACTGTAAACTGTGCATGCGAGGGATCTAGGTTGCTCGCTTCTTATGAGAATCTAGTGCCCGATGATCTGAGGTGGAGCTGAGGTGGTGACTAGCACTGCGGAGCGGCTGCAAATACAGATTATCATTAGCAGAGAGGTTTGGCTGCAAAATAAATGTAATGCACTTGAATCATTCCAAAACCATCCCCCCACCCTGGTCTGTGGAAAAATTCTCTTCCATGAAACTGGTCCCTGGTGCCAAAAAGGTTGGGGACCACTGCTTTAATACATTAAAGATTGTAAAACAGTGTCAGTTAATTCTATCATTCCTTGTACAGCACTTAAAGAGAAAACAGGAGGCTGAGGTGGGATGATGGCTTGAGCCTAGGAGTTCGAATCCAGGCTGGGTAACAGACTCCAGCTGGGGCAACCCACCACTAAAGAAGAAAGAGAGAGAGAGAGAGAGAGAACGCTTCATCTTCTATTTGGTTCCCCAGTGGTATAGTTCATATAGAAGAACAAGCTGGGCAAGGTGGGTGACTCACGCCTATAATCCCAGCACTTCAGGAGGTCAAGGTAGGAGGATTGCTTGAGGCCAGGAGTTTGAGACCAGCCTGAACAACATAGGGAGACGCCATCGCTACAAAAAAATAGAAAAATTAGCCAGATGGGTGGCTGGCGCCTGTAGTCCCAGCTACTTGGGAGACTGAGGCAGGAGGATCACTTGAGCCCTGGAGTTTGAGGTTGCTGTAAACAATGATGATGCCACTGCACCCCAGCCTGAGTGACAGAGCAAGGCCCTGTCTCTAAAAGCAAAACAAACAAAAACATATAGAAGAACAAGATAAATCCTTGGATCTTTTTCTTTATTTACCAGTTTTCAAAATAATGAGTTGACTTCCTAGCATCCTCCAACAGGAAACAACACATTTCTTTTTAGTAGTATTATTAACTCACAGATTTAAATATATTTGATGTATTTTAATCCCTTGCAATTTTATCCTTATTGATGCTGAAATCATCCCATCTTTGGCCAGTGGAGGCTTTCAAATTGGCTCCTGAATCCTTTTGGCATGACCCCAGTCGTCTTTGAAAGCTTCCACACTCTCTGGTATGACAAGCTCTTCCAGGCTCATCTCATATATTTCCCGCCCAAGACCTTGACCCAGTGATTTCTCCAAAGACATCTGGTTCCTTTTAGTAGAAAATGATCGTTTGAGACCACAATCTGGAGGTGAGGGGAGCTCATTGGTATGGGGTTGGTCAGTATTTCTAGGTTTTTTCCAAGGAGACAGAAAATACACTCTGAATTCATATTGATGGTTCCCATTCACAATCAGGACTACAGGGTTTTTACTTGAACTTCTATCTTATGTCCCATCCTCTTTCTCCCACACTGAGAATCCTGGTTTTCATTGACTTTGGGAATGACAGAATTATAAGGCCACATATTATATTGCTTTATCATACCACAATAAATACCCAACAATCACAGAATAACAATTCTGCTAGCAAAAATACCATTGCTATAAACAGTTTGATCCATTATTTGGCTTTTTAAAATATGTACGTGTGTATGTTTAAAAATATAGTCTTATATTCTATATACTTTTTTCTACCTTGGTTTGTTCACTTCATAATATATCTTGGTGATCAGTCCATGGTAGTTTTTTTTTATTTTTTATTTTTTGAGACAGGGTCTCACTCTGTCAGCTAGGCTGGAGTGCAGTAATGTAATCATAGCTCACTGCAGCCTCCAACTCCTGGGCTTCAGCGATCCTCCTGCCTGAGCCTCTCGAGTATCTGGGACTACAGGTGTGCACTACCACATCTGGCTAATTTTTTCTTATATTTTGTAGAGACAGGGTGCTGCTATGGCTAGTCTCAAACTCCTGGCCTCAAGCGATCCTCCCACCTAGGCCTCCCAAAGTGCTGGGATTACAGGCACGAGCCACCATGCCCCACTGCCATGGTAGTATTTAGAGATATTCTTCATTCCTTTTTATGTGGATAGCTGCCAACTGTGATTGAGTGCTTGGTTTACTAAGTGCCAGGCACTGTGCTAAGTGGTTTATACAGATTATCCCACTTAATCCTCAGAACAACCTAGTGAGGTTGGCACTATTATAATTGCTATTTTATAAATGAGAAATTGAAAGTTAAGTAATTTGTCCAAGGTCATCAAGCTGAAAAGCAGTGACTAATCTTTTAAGATAGAAGGAGAAAACAGATGAATTTCATCTCTATCATTCATATATTTCTATATCTCTAGCTAGCACAGAGATGGAAATATAATTATACCAGTAAATTAGTAGACATTAGTGTCCCAGAATACCCTGTCTGGTTCACAAACAAGGATTCATGGAGAAGATTCCATGGATGCAAAGGGATTACCAAGTAGGCAGAAAATTTAAATACACACAAAAAGTAACTTGAAAACCGTTTTCAAAAGCTACTCTAATCAATGGGAAAAAAACACTGCAGGTTAACTAAATGATGAGGTAACTTGGAATAAATGAGAAATCAAGGCAGGTGTAATATCACAAAAGTCATTTGGGGATTGTAAATTCTTTGGGTGCAGAACCAGGGATGTGCCTACTGACATACTCCATCTCTTTCTCCTGTTGTTGTTGTTGTTGTTCTTTTTTTGTTTGTTTATTTGTATGTTTTTTATAGCAGAATCTTTCTGCCATCCACTGTAGCTGGCCCCTGCCCCAGGGCAGGTGGAGCAGCTTCTAGAGAAAGGGCAACAGCTGGAGGCTAGGATGATGCCCCAGATAGCATCTACTCCAGACCTTATAATGCTTTGTGTTCTACTTATTCACACGCTTATTTTCTCCTTTCTTTTAGACTGAAACAAATTCAGGCAGGCCCTAGCACACTGGTCCCTCCTCTCTCTCAGCGTAGCTAATGGGCCAGGTGGCACCTGACTCAAGGGCAGCCATCAGACTCTTTTGTTGGAACTTGCCATTTGGACCCAGGGATGCTGGGTGGCCTCAGGCCACTGACCCTCCAATTCCCACCCCAGCCCCATCACCACGACTCAAGACAGACCAGCAATTGAGGAGTCACTCTACACTCTTCTTTACCTCCCACCAGCCCCATCCCATCTGTCAGTTACAGATTCCACCTCGAAAATACATCTCCACAGTGGGCACCCTGTCTAGGTCTTTGCCATCTGTCACCTCGACAATGCAGCATCTTGCAAATGAGTGCCCCTATTCCTAGAGTGATCTTAACACAGAAATCAGATTAAGTCTCACCCCTTAATCCTCTCTTTGTACCCAGATGGAATCCAAACCCAGGTCTAGGAAGTCTGCCTGCCTCTCCTGCCTCATGCCAGTGGCTCTCCCCTTCCTCACCTCACTCCAGCCACACTGGCCTTGCCTACGTTCCTCCACTGCTGGTTCTCATCCATCCTCAAGCTGTGCACATCAGGAGTGCCAGTCCTCCCCTTCACTTGTTGCATCTTTCCAGCCTCAGCTTAATGTCACCTCCTCAGAGGAGCCTTCCCTGGTCACATGCTCTGAAATAGGTGATCCGTATTGTCTTCTCTCAGCACCTCATTTGTTTCCTTCCTAGCACTCAATATTATGTGTAATCATCTTTATTTGTGTACTTAATTATTTCCCCAGCTACACTGTAAGCTCCATGACAGCAGGACCACACCTATCTTATTGCCCATTACATTGTATCCAGTTGGGAAAATAAGGACAAGCTTCAGAAAAGGAGATGGCCCTCCGACGGGGAGTGTGTGGCATTCCCTCCTTCTTCCATTTGGGACTGCTGCACCTTGATTTTGTTTGGGAGAATCACCCCTTGCACGTTTCAGTCATGAGGTTTGGGTTGACATGACCCCACCCCCAGCACCGGGGAGTCTCTTAACTAGTTTAGGCAGATCAGCACATTCCGATTCCTACTACCACCACCCCACAGTGATGGTGGGTAAGACAACCAAGGCAAAGAGAAGGAAGATGTTTGCTGGGCTCGTGGGCAAGAAGCTTTCACTCTCTAACTTGCAAGGGCTGATTGAGAAAAAAAAAAAAAAGATAAAAAAAAAACAATAAAAAAAAAAAAAAAAAAAAGAAGCTTTCACTCTCTCCTGTTAAAACAGCCAAAAGAGAAACCTCTCCCTTTGCCCTGAGCAGTGTGGTGTGAAGGTGTATGATTTGGGATTGCTACATCAGTCAAGGTCCCAGCAAGGAACAGCACACCTCAAATTAGGCAATTTGAGGAGCAACTAATAAATGGACTCTTTGCAAAGGTGTGAGGATGGTGTAGGGAAAACTTAAGGAATAGTGAAGTATCTTGGTGCCAGGACCACCCTAGGCCTACAGAGGGTGGTTACTGGAATGCAGAGATAGAGCTGTATGGAGACTGTCACCTCATAGGTAAGGAATGAAGGCAGGTTGTCGTGTGCCCCATGGAGACAGAGGTTTAATAAATACCCCAACCATCTGCTGAGCTCATGTGGTGCTCCTCATTGGTTAAACCCAAGTGGATAGCAGAGGGCAAGGGAGCCCACTGATGTACTCCAGGGTGGCCTCCAAGGGCACTGGGCCAGCTGGAGAAGAAGAGAGACCTAAAGAGGCAAAAGGAAGATATGGGGCACACCCATCACTGCTGGGGAAGGGGCAAGGGAGCCATCGGCAGGTGTCGGAACACAACCTGACACTGCAAAAGATAGAACAGAAAAGTGGAGAAAAACCAGGTCACTTGTGGTGCTGTCTGAGCTGCTGGATCAGACACCACCTGAAGATAAGATATCTCCATTTCTCAGTATAGGAGCCAATGGATTCCCTTTATTGTTCGAGTGTCACTCAAAACACAAACAGCCCTCACAGATGTAATGAGTCTTCAAGCATGATTGAGATTTCGACAAGCAGAAGTGGAGAAAGAACTTTCCAGAAATAGGGAACAAAGGCAAAGGTGGGAAATCAGGAGCCCATTTAGGGATCAGTGAGTAGGCAGTTGACTGCAGCATATGAGCCATGTAGAAAAGTATAAGGAGAAGATTCTGGAAAGTTGGGTTCATATACTGGAGGCCCTAGAACTGCAGGTGGAAGAGTTGGGAACTCATGCAATTGGCAATGAAGAGCCATGAAAAGCTGAATTGTCTTGCTTATAATTATTATTTTCTTTATGGTTGTTTTGAGGTCCTGGGAGTGTATAGTGGCTGTATATGTAATTGTGATTAACTCGATGTCATGAAAAATCAGTCACCACAGGCAGGAGGAAGAGGCTACGTGGGACTCACCGGCAGACCTGGACTGAACTGGCTGCCATGGGACCCTGGACCCTGCGAAGTCTCTCCCCTGCCCAGGCTGAGCCACTTCCCCTTATTATGTCCTCCCAGGAGGCACTAAATGGTTGCCCCCTGACTGTAATAACCACAGTAACAACAGCACACCAGCAGGCTATTCCTAAGTTCTGGATATAACCTCGTCTCACACTCCCTTTCTCCCAGCAGTGACACAACTATCTACTTCCAGCATTGGAAGGAAATAGTCTACACGTCAAAATAGAAGGGAAACAAAATTTAATTGGGGGCTACTATCATTTATGTATTATTTTCAATATAATTATTCCCTTAGAAACCAATGAACTCAAATTACACAATAAAATTACTATTAATAGTTTTCATTAGTCTCCTCAGGCTGCTATAACAAAATATGACAGACTGGGTGGCTTAAACAACAGAAATTAATTTTCTCACAGTTCTGGAGGCTGGGAAGTTCAAGATCAAGGTACCAGCTGCATTGGTGTCTGGGGAGGGCTCTCCCCTTGGGTTGCAGACAAGGCACCTTTTCCCTATGTGCTCGCATGGCCCTTTCTCAGTGCGGGAGGTGTGGGGTGGGGACACTAATCCTATAAGATCAGGGCCCCACCCTTATGACCTCATTTAACCTTAACTTCATTACTCTAAATAACAGCCATACTGGGGGTTAGGGTGTCAACATAGGAATTTTGGGAGGACACATAAATTCAGTCCATAACATAGTCTAATGTAGTGGTTAAGAATGCAGGCTGTGGAACCAGATTGCTTGTGTGCAAACCTTAGCTTTCTCACTTACCAGTTGTGTGGTCTTAAAGCAAATTACTTCACCTCTCTGCACCTCAGTTTCCTCATCTGTAAAACAAAGATAATAAAAGCACATGAATACCAAAAATAGTATTTGATGATAATAATAAACCGTTAGTGAGATTAAATGAGAATCATTAATATGTAAATTGCTTAGCACTGTCTAGTACATAATAAATGCCCATTAAGTTAGTGATTACTATAGTAACAAATATTAAATTAGAAGTTTTAACTGAAGCACCTAGATGCAGTAGATTTTGTATATTAATGTGAGTTGTGAGTTAGACTATTTGCAGGATTTTCAAAGTAGAGGGCTGAAATCTGTTAGACAAATCTGTTATCCAGATTGAGGGTATTAAAGAGTACTGGTTGATGGAAATGAGGAGAGAAGGATTGTTGGAGCATTTCTTGAGAGAAATAAAGAAGGGGTGTGCCAGCCATTAAGCTATGATCTCTCAGCTTCAAATCCACCCTCTGTGCTCAGCTTTATGATTCTGGGACCTGGACCCCACAAACCACATTTCTCCCTTGCCAGAGGCTCCTTTTAGGCTCTACCAATAGGGGCCAATAGAGGGAGCTCTCGGGGCTGGAGGAGGAAGAGGGGCTTTCTCCCTCCTGCCTGCAGCCTGTTCTGTCACCATCGCCCTGGCAATGCTCCTTCACTTTGGCAGCAGCAGTTGATTCCAATTTAGTTTTTCCACCACTCAATGATCCCACCTAATTACACCTGAAGGGCATCCAGCACCAGCAGGCTGGCACCCTCTGCTCAGAGGTCTGACTCTCCGCTCTGCAGGCCCCTCCGACAAGCCTCTACGTTTAAATAATTCCAACTGCTTGTCCTTGTGCTCCCAGCCCTAGGGGATGCAGTTGCTTCCTGCAGTTGCCACCTCCACTGATACCTTAGTGTTGTTTTGGGCCTTTTCTGTGTTTCAATACCTAGTTAGCAAATCCTTATGTTAAATTCTCTCAATTAAAATAATTGATGTGGTTTCTGTCTCCTGACTGGCCTCTGACCAAAGGCAGTGCCCACCTTCACCCAGGCTAAGTGAGAGGGGCTTCAACCAGGGCCCCTGAAGAAGTTGGTGTGTGTCCCCTACCGTTATGGGGGCAGGGCAGATGACTGTCTTGCCCCAACTCAGAAAACTTAGAGGCAAGAGGCGGACTGCTGGGCTGCTTTGGAAGGAGAGGGAAGAGCTGCTGCTATGGGGGCCTGCACTCCCAGTGTCTGAGTCTCATGGACGTGATTCAAGCCACATTGGGGTAGGGTTGTGAGAAATGGAGCCAGAGAGGTTGTCTTAGACAACCACCAATAGGGCCATCTAGAGGAGCAATGGAACTCAGCCAAAAGGTTGAGGTTGAAATGGATTCTTAGGGACCGTGGAGAGAGCAGAGAAACTGCTGGAGTACAGAGTAAGGGGACTCAGGTGAAAACAGCAGTTTTAGGGTTCTCAAAAGAGAATTCTCTGAGAAAATTGACTTTGAACACCTTTTAAAATTCTCCAGGCCTGGAGAACATGAAGCCATCTTCCTATGGTACCAATAGGCAAAAATGTTCCTGGCCTCCTCCCACTCTCACTTCTTCAGGCTATAATCTAAGGGATCCAAAAACAGGATTAGAAAGTTGGGGTGAAAGGGCCTAGGTCTGGAGCTGGGGGCAGGAGAAGATAGATTACACCTTCCCACACACGCCCACATCCCATAGCAGGCCCTTGTAGGGAGAAGGCTTAAAACTATGTTTGGACTTCTGTTCACCTAGGACTGACATTATAAAGGCTAAATTGAGCCTGTGTTTATGATTTAAAGTGATGACCTATTTTTACTTAAAAGAGACCAGAAAAATCATGGGGCTTGCTGAGTTTAATGCAGGTGAAGGGGATGAATTACTAACCCCCCTAAAGGGATTATGGGATTTAAAACTAAAGTTGCTGTTAGTATTATAACTCACAAGTCCTGCTTGTTCAAAACACAGTTAGAGGCCGGGCGCGGTGGCTCACGCCTGTAATCCTAGCACTCTGGGAGGCCGAGGCGGGTGGATCGCTCAAGGTCAGGAGTTCGAGACGAGCCTGAGCAAGAGCGAGACCCCGTCTCTACTAAAAATAGAAAGAAATTATCTGGCCAACTAAAATATATATACAAAAAATTAGCCAGGCATGGTGGCACATGCCTGTAGTCCCAGCTACTCGGGAGGCTGAGGCAGTAGGATCGCTTAAGCCCAGGAGTTTGAGGTTGCTGTGAGCTAGGCTGACGCCACGGCACTCACTCTAGCCCGGGCAACAAAGTGAGACTCTGTCTCAAAAAAAAAAAAAAAAAAAAAACACAGTTAGACTAATAATGGCTGACAGCAGTGTAATTCCTATTAATAAGGCTCCTTATTTTCTCTGGATAGGAGAGGTTTACTGTTCCCTAACACTCTCTGCAGAGATCTGTGCCTTCAGTCAGCTTTGTCTTCTTTTTTTTTTTTTTTTAAGACAGAGTCTCACTCTGTCACCCAGACTGGAGTGCAGTGGCGTCATCATAGCTCACTGCAACTACAAATGCCTGAGCTCAGGCAATCCTCCTGCCTCCTTCCTCAGCCTCCCAAGTAGCTGGGACTATAGGCACACACCACCCCGGCTATTTTTTCTATTTTTAGTAGAGACGGGGTCTCGCTCTTGCAGGCTGGACTCAAACTCCTGAGCTCAAGTGATCCTCCAGTCTCTGCCTCCCAGAGTGCTGGGATTACAGGCCTGGCCTGCTTTTGTCCTTTTTAAATGTGTCAATGTCTTCATGAAAAAAAAAAAAAAAAAAAAAAAAGGAGGTGGAGAAGAGCTTTGCTCCAAGGCCCCAAGAAATCCCCTGAGTTCTGTTAAATGTTTTCTTTTTATTAAGTGCATTTTCAGAAATAGAAAAGTACTTTGGCTCTTAAGAAACCCAAATGTGCAAGTGACTCTGGCACTGGTCCTGATACTACAGTAAATACTGGGGCCCTGCTTTCTGAATATACCAGTGACCATCCTGGAAAGAAACTTTCCTGATCAGGTCAAGGCCTAAAACCATACAGTGATATAAAGAAAAACGGGCTGCTCTCCAACCAAGCTACAGCCTCCAGCCTTACAAGTCAGGGAGCTTTTGGAAGGCAGAGTCTAGCACAGAGAAGGTGCTCAGTGGACAATTTGCAGATGGAATACGGCACTCCTACCCCAAGCTAAAGTCTCTTTGAATCAAAATGGACTCCACCTTGTGGTCATACTGGAGAACTGCACCACTGCCTCTATGGTCCTACCCCCAGGGGCAGTGGGATCACCATTCCGTTTCCTCAACCCTCTCAAACCTTTAGTCCCTTAAAAAATAAAAGAATAAGATAAAGTCTATTTAATGCATCTTAAACACAATAGATTTCAAACCAACTATATTCTGTATCCTCCTAGACTCCTCTTATATCAGTATTATTTGCTTTTATTAATTTCTTCAATGCCACAATGGGCCAGGTGGTTAAAAAACATTTTCACAATTAATCCTTACAGTAACCCAGGAGACAAAAATGTTATTATACCTTTTCACAAATAAGGAGATCTAGGTATATGGGCTCAGAGAGTTTCAACAACTTGCCGGAGGCCACACAGCTAATTAGTTGAGAGAGCTGTAATTTGAACTAGGTTAATTAGATCCACAATACAGGTACTTGCCATCAAACCACACTGCCTCTTAGTTGATAGGATTTTTTTTTTTTTTTTTTTTCCTGAGACAGAGTCTCGCTTTGTTGCCCGGGCTAGAGTGAGTGCCGTGGTGTCAGCCTAGCTCACAGCAACCTCAAACGCCTGGGCTTAAGCGATCCTACTGCCTCAGGCTCCTGGGTAGCTGGGACTACAGGCATGCGCCACCATGCCCGGCTAATTTTTTCTATATATATTTTAGTTGGCCAGATAATTTCTTTCTATTTTTTTAGTAGAGACAGGGTCTCGCTCTTGCTCAGGTTGGTCTCGAACTCCTGACCTTGAGCCATCCACCCGCCTCGGCCTCCCAGACTGCTAGGATTACAGGCGTGAGCCACCGCGCCGGGCCTTGATAGGATTTTTATCTACTCAGATTTTCAAGCTGGAAATTAGCAAGGGGATTTTGCCTCTTCGTCACTACTTCACTCATATGCAGAGATGGCTTGCTGACATCATCTCCTGGATGATACTGGAATCTCCCTTCCTCATATCTCATATGAAATATTGCAATAGCTTCCTAATAGGGTGCCAGTGTGTCTTCCAGCCCACCCCACCCCACTGGAGACAGGGTTCTAGTTTTAAAATCCAAATTGGAAAAGGCATAATCCATCCCTAGGGCATTTAGGCCGTATGTATCAAAAGTCTTAAGAATGTCTATACCCTTTCAATCAGTAATTCTACTTCTGTGAATCTAGTTTTAAAAATCCTGTATATAAGAAAACTATATGCACAAAGATGGTCAGGCAGTATTATTGATGCAGTATATTCATTCCTTACAACTTAAAAAATTTCCATTGTGGGATAGATTATTTAAATCAACTTAATTTCTACTCCAAATGTATAGGATTTTCTCCCTCAGGCCATCCTTGGAGATCCTAGGAAGACCCTGTAGTTATGGGTCACCACTGGTCATTGCCAAGGCCACCAGTGTCCCAATTAACCTGGTTCCCCCAGTTCTAATAGCACACTAGCTTTCATGCCACACTTGAGACCTATTATTTGGTGAGGCTGGGAACCTCACGGCTGTTCTTCTCTGAGGTCTGACCACCCCCCTGGGGTGTTGTCATAGAAAAGGGCACTAGCTGTTGCAGGACCGTGGACCTCTCCCCTGGCCTGAAACAATCATTCAACCTGGGGCAAATCCACCACTGCCTGCTCAGATTTCCTGTCTCCTTTCCCTCCTGTACACTAAGGCACCTCAGGGAGTTTAGGCTTTTGAAAACAAAGGCAGGAAAGGAAGTGTTTTGCAGGCAACTTCTGGTTTCAGCCTTCCATAAACCTCCCCAGAGGAATGTAAAACAAAGCCTACTACCTGCTTGAGGAGGGGAAAGGAGGAAATACAAGGGGAAGCCCATATTTGCAGCTCCAAAAATTATCCTACTTTAAGAAGCTTATTGATGAGATAATGTCACAAAATTTGCATTTTAGACATGAAATCTGCAGGTTGCATGCAGATGCTGATGAAGCCTGGTACCATACAGTTGGCAAAACCCATTTACTTTACCCAGTTATTCCAGATGCAAATTTCCAAAGTTCTGGTGAAAATGGTTGAATGAATAGATAATTATTACAGCAACTACAGTTGGCTTTTCCAGCTTTGCACTCTCTTCCATGCCTATGGAAATCTCTTCTCTATCTGTAGCTTTAAGTATTGTATCCATAGGACCAACCATCTCATCTTCATCTCCAGCCCTGACTTCCTAACTTCAGCTCCATGTCTCCAACAGGCCACAAGGCAGCAGCACCACCTGGGAATCTCACTTTCACTTTCATGCCCCAAATCAACTTGCTGTCTTCACCTGAAGTCAGCTTCCACTGCACAAGTCTCATTCTGTGAATGAGGTAGGGAGGTAAGGTTCAAGTAAAGTTCATTCCTCTATACTGTCCCCTTATGAAAGACTCAAAATGTCTGCAGAAGTCCCTGACCTAGGGGCTCCTTTGCAGGAGTTGATATGTTTGGTACCACCTCACAGGCAAATAAATGGATTGGAGGGAGTCCTGATCCCAAGGGCTTCCAAGCTACTGGCCAATCTAGATCTTCTGAAGGAGCTTGGGGTGAAAGTTCTGACCAAAAAGAATGCTCTCTATTAAACAGTGAACAAGCAACAATCAGATTATCTCTCTTGGGGCTTTAAAGAGACACAGACAGAGGTGGTTGATAATGGCAGGAGGGTAAAAGCAGAGATAGAAAGAGGTAATAGTTGACCTCCCATGATGTGTTTCCAAGACTTAGCTCAGGAACTCTGTTGATCTAATCCTCTTTTACAGCAGTGGGTTTTCCAGGAAGCTGGGGAGTAGAGGAATAGAAAAAAATACAGTAGATGTTTCTCTTCTTTCTCTTCTCTCTCTTCCCTCCATTCCTCCTTTCTTTTTTTTTTCCTTTTCCTTTCTTCATTTCATTTTCTTTCTTTCTTTCTCTCTCTCTCCTCTCTCTTTCTTTCTTTCTTTTGGTCTACCTAGTGTCTGAATAACCTCCCTATTTGAAGGGAATCCCCCATTATGTGCCTGGCAGAAGGCAGGGCCACAATTCCCTCTATGGAAGCTGAGGGGGTCAGTTACTTTCTGGCCCCACACCCTGGAAGCTGGAGCTTGGGCACAAGCTAGCGAATCAGACACTCAGAGTCAGTTAAGAGATAATTTATTGGGCGGGTCCGAGTGCAGAGGTGTTTACAACTAATTGAGCACAACCAGTTACAGATTCCTTTTTTCTCCACTCCCACTGCTTCACTTGATGAGCCTTTAAAATAAAAAAAAAGAAAAAGAAAAAAGAAAAGAAATAATTTACTGCAACAGCATCAAATGTCAGCAGTGGCAGCATTAGCATGCAGTGGCCATGGTGCCAGCAGCAGCAGTGTGCTAGCCAGACTCTCCCTGTAGGGAGAAAAACTGCAAATCTACAGAAAAGTTGAAAGAGTACAATGGGTATAGCCTTTACTTAGTGAATTAGTTACTGCAAAACAAACTACAAAACATAGCAGCTTAATGGAAGAAGCATTTATCATGCCACCGTTTCTGTGGGCCAGGAACCCAGGCACTGCTTAACTGGGTCCTCGGGTCTCTCACAGGCTACAGTCAAGGTGTCAAGGGTGCTGCAGTCTCGCATGAAGGCTTCAGTTGGGAAAGGTCTGCTTCCAAGCTCACTCACGCTGTTGTTGGCAGGATTCAGTTCCTCATAGGCTACCAGACTGAGGGTTTCAGTTCCTCACTGGCTGTTGGCTGGAGGCCTCCCTTGGCTCCTTGCAGATGGGCCTCTTCTCCATAGGGCAGTTCACAAGATGGCAGCCAGCTTCCATGTGAGCAAGTAAGGGAGAAAACATACAAGATGGAAGCCACAGTCTTTTTGTAACCCAATCACAGAAGTAAAATCCCACATGCTGTCTGTTAGAAGCCAGTCTCTAAATCCAGCCCATACTCGAGGGAAAGAGATTACACAAAGGTATTAATTCCAGGAGAGAAGGTCAGGATTCACTGAGTGCCATCTTAGAGGCTGCCAACCACAAAATCATTGATTATTAACATTTTATCACATTTGCAAGTGCACCCCCTTATACAAATAGATAGCTATAAGGCGGACATGGTGGCATGCGCCAGCTACTCGGGAGGCTGAGGCAGTAGGATTGCTTGAGCCCAGGAGTTTGAGGCTGCTGTGAGCTAGGCTGACACCACGGCACTCTAGCCTGGGCAACAGAGTGAGACTCTGTCTCAAAAATAAATAAATAATTAATTAATTAATTAAAATTAAAAAAAATAGAAGAAGAAATACTGTCTGTCAAACTAAATGATGAAAATTGTAGAATGTATGAGGTAGATGAGGGAAAATGGGAAAAGGGCCATAATAGGACTAAATCTTCATCAACAATAATTAGAAATCAACAGATAGGTCTCAAACTCATAAATCAATAAATAGCAGTACATTACTTAAAACACGAAACAGAAGAGAAAGCTAAAAATTTGAAGTTGCTTCTGATAAAGGAGACTAAGGGGGTTGAATGGGCAGTAACAGTCTTTGTCTTTTAAGTGTCTTAGCACGATGTGATTTTTTAAAAACAATTTGTGAGTGTACTACTTTAGTAACATAAAATTTTTAATTTAATGATGAAGAATTTTTTTAAATCTTAACATTTTGCCTGTGTAGGTTATTCATTTCATGAAACAATAAGCTGCAACAGATAGAAGGACTTATTTATTTCTTTGACATTAATCAATTTTCCCACAATAAGATCTTATTTCTCATGTGTAAACAGGAAGAAAAAGCTCATTGCAAATTTCACAAGGAAAACTACTGAGAGAAAAACATTAAATGCTATTTCAATATTTTGTAACTTCCAAATTAGACCAAACATTATTTCATTAAATTCTACTTATAAAAAACCAAAACTCCTCCACTAAAAAAGTATTTAACATAGTAAGTATTAGTATAGGTGCCTAATTAGTCAAAAATATGAAAAAATATATTTTCATTTAAAGCTTTATATAACTAAGAAACTGGTACTAAATCTGTTCATTTAAAACAGTCCATATCACTGGGGAAAGAGTTTATCAAATTCTAAGGCAATTTTCAATGAGAATAACACTAATGTTCAAATTTCAGGGCAACAGGAATGTCAGACTTAAACCACATTCACTATGAACTAGATAACTAATGTGTCACTATAGATTAAAAAATTATGACTGAAGATGGGGACAAGTGGGAGGAAGACTGGTCCTCGCAGGGCTGCAACTCGAGTCCCGCCTCCCCCAACACATGGCCTAGGCGGCTGCCAAGCAACAAAAAGCCGAGGGCCGGCCAAAATTTTTAATTAAATTTTCTGGTGCAAGGAGTATAACCATACACAGTTCCAGGCTTATTGTGCCCAAGCTTAGAGACATTAGAGAAAAGAGCCTCACTCTCCCAGCCTTATTCTCTAAAATCCCTGACAAGGGCTCAGATCATCCCAGGCTGGGTCACATGCCCTTCCCTACGGACATATCTAAGGAAGAGAAGGGAGACCCCAGTTGGCCAGGCCTGGGCACCATGCTTCCCCTTCTCCACTCCCATCCCACCTTGGGAGGCCAGAGAACTGTGGTTCTAAAGAACTAACCATCTGATCTAGGGGATTGCAGACAATTCCTCAAAGGAAAGATTAATTGTCAGGCAAACACAAAAGATGCTCACAACACAAAATTACAGAATGTCAGAGCTGAAATCAGGAACCTCGGAACTCATCCATTCTATCCCCTCTCTTATAGAGGAGAAAACCATACAAGGTAGATGTTAAAGGCCATGGGAAAAGTAGAGTGGTATAGGAGTTCAAAGGCTAGACAAGCACACATCTGGCTGAGGATATCAGGAAGGGCTTGAAGAAGGTGGGTGGATTTGACCTGGGACTTGACACACAGAGAGTGTAATGTGCTTGTCTTCTTTTGCTGACTTCAGAATTACTACTTTCTGCTCATAGTCTGCTTATCTCAAGCCAACTTCCGTGGCTTTTTGAGTTTTTATTCAATTGGCCTTGATTTTTCTTTCAAGTTCCCTTCATTTGGATTTGGTACCCTGGTTCTCTGCCTGACCTGGTAGCCTGTTTGGACTTGGTCCAGTTCTCTGTCTAGCAGGATGTCTGGGCTGGGAAAGACCTAAGTCTCAGCTGTGGGATTTGGTGACTCCCCTGGAAGTCTTCCGTGTATACAGAGAGGATCAAGGGTCACAAACAATATGCCTTCAGGTAGGTAGGTAACAAATGTGTGAAGGCTAGCTATTAATGCACAGTGATGCCTGTGGGATTTAAATTCTTGTAGAAAACCAAAAGCAAATAAATAAAACCTATGGGCTGCCCAAACAAAACAATCTGTGAGCTAGTTGCTGCTCTTACTGGCAAACGTTTGTGACCTTTGGGTTAGACAAAACCTCTGAGCTGTCCTGACAGGTTTGGGAAAACCCAACAAGTCCCTATCGCCTCAACTATCCGGGGCCCAGGAGCTCCATGGGAAAGAATGTATACCCTGCCCACAACTGGGGTTCAGACATTTACAGACTTGTTTTATGAACTGATGGGGCACTCAGTGGAAGCCAGATTGCTCAAAGTGTTGCGTAGGTTACAATGTGACCCTTCCCCACGCCAGCCTAGTGGCAGCTCCTCTATGCCTCCGGGTTCCGCTGAGCAGTAAAAGCCAAAGAGCCGCGTCATCAAACTACGTCTCACGGCAGGCGGGGACGGGTGTGCATCACGGCCCCCCACAGGGTGGCTTCTTCTTCCCCTCGGACTCCAGCACCAATTTCCCATCAGTCCAGGCCATCAGAGAGCCGCCAAGCAGCTCTCGGTTCGTTTACCTACACGCTTCCCACCCTTTCCGCACCTCAGTCCCACCTCGTCGCTGAAGCTGTCCCCAGCCGCCCGCCCCGCCGCACCTGCTCAGGCTTGGTCACGCGGCCGGGCTGTGGAGACGCGAATGTAAACAGAGCATGGTGGCAGGCTGTGGACCCGCCTCCCCGCCAGCGCCGCGCCGCGAACGCATCCCTGCGCCCAGCGCCAAATGAATGAGCTAATGCATGACTCCGGGCGCGGAGGAAGGAAAGGAAAGAACCCCCCCGGCCCGATCTTTTCTGCGCCCGCCCCAAGACTGCGCGGCCTCGCACAACCCAACTCGCCCCAAGGGGAGAACCTGAGGTTGGAGCGCCCAGAGCGAGGGCGGACGACGCCGAAGAAGACCCGGCCTCCCATAGGCCAAGACGACGCAAGGGTGGGCTCTTCTTTCAGTAGTGGGTCGCATATTGGTCGAGCCTTCGGACTGAGGGCTGGGATTGGCTGCGCCGGTCCTCCGCGGAGAGACAAGAGGCGGGCCCGAAGGGCGTGGCCTGCGCTCGATGCTGCCCCGAGCGTTCTGGGCTCTGGCGGGAGGGCAGTGCCTGCCGCTCGGGACCCCCACCTCGGGGCCGCCGCATGGGGCTGCTGGGTTCGCTCGGGACGTGCGAGCCATTCGCGGTGCGGTAAGTAGGCAGTGGCTGGTGCGCGGGCGCGGTGTCGGGGTGCTCACGGCGCTGGGGGCGGCGGCCCCGGCCTGACCTGCACGCGGCCCGGCCCCCTCCGCCTCCGGGTCTGTCCACTGGGTAGTAGCCTTGCGGGCCGCCGCGCCTCGTGTCCCCGCGGGGGAGGGCACAAAGGCTTCCTGGGGGTGGGAGCGCCTCGTGCCTTCGCCTCCATTTTGCGGGCGGAACGGCATGTACGGTCTCGGCTGAGGAAAGAGGCCGGGCTTGGGGAGGCCCGGGCGTGGCGAGGGAGCGCGCGTGTCCATGCATCTCGCCCCCACTTAGGTGCGCCGCTGGTCGGCCCGGGCCGCGGGGAAAATCGCTCTCCCTTAGGCCTCTCCCAGCGTTTACTCTGCTCCCCCGTTGGGGCCAACGCAGCCAGCTCAGGTCGTTCCTACGGGAAAGAGTGAGACGAATGACGCCACCTTACCGGCGTGAACGCAGTAGCCCCCAGTTGCGGAGGAGAAGCAAATGTCTTACTTTTTTTGCCCAGAAGGGCTACCTTTTATAACTGTCATGAATAGAACAGTTCTCAGCAGCCCAGCAGCTCAAAACCTGTTCCAGGCCCTTCATAATTATTAGGTTGGGTTCGGCGAATTGTTTGCAATAAAAATGAGCGGAAACTTGCCAGTGCCAGGGCAGATTGGACCTCTTGAGGCTCAGAGGCGGGGCACGAAGAGAAGTAGCGTTTGTAAATACCCTAGCAGTTGTCCGATCTAGGCTGTAAAGGATGTTGTTAAAGTGCCTGACAGAGAGTGTTGGGTCAGTTTACTTTGGGCTTGGTTAAAAGAAGTAGAGGTCACCATTTTTCACCCTGTTACCTCCTTGCCCTTCCCAACACCTGGGTCAGCTGTGAGCCACTCAGTACAGAAAAAGGAACTCAGTTTCACCTGTTCTGGAAAGCTTTTTAAAGCTTTTCCTCACCCTAGAACTGATCATCACTCCTGCCTATGGCTACCTCTATTTTTATACATCACACTGTATTGTGGTTTCCCCAGCCCCTGGCACAATACTTGGAACGTAGAAGGCACTTGATGATGGAAGGAAGCCAAAAGAAAACAAAAAAAATTGGCATAGTGGCCCAAAATTGACAAAACAGTTTATTCATTTAACTTCTTTTTTTTTTTTGAGACAGAGTCTCGCTTTGTTGCCCGGGCTAGAGTGAGTGGCATCAGCCTAGCTCACAGCAACCTCAAACTCCTGG
>CM052437.1:45532744-45574720 GCA_028533085.1 Varecia variegata
TTTCTATTTTTAGTAGAGACGGGGGTCTCGCTCTTGCTCAGGCTGGTCTTGAACTCCTGACCTTGAGCGATCCACCCGCCTCGGCCTCCCAGAGTGCTAGGATTACAGGCGTGAGCCACTACGTGCGGCCCCTTTAACTTCTTGGGTCAATTATTCTTACAGGTTAGGAAGGCAGCTGAGCTCAGGCTAAGTCAAATTTCAGCTGTGCCATGTTACTCTGATTAAATTATTTAACTTCTCTGTGCCCCCAGTTCCTGCATCCTTAAAAGGGGAGGAGTAATAGTACCTACACCAGGTGTTATGAGGATTAAATAAAATATTGATATAAAGTGCCTAACTTAGTTCCTGGCACAAAGAAAATGTTCAGTAGCTATTAGCAGTTGTTAAGATAAAAATAAACAGATTCTTGAACAGACCCAGCAATACTAAATATCATTATAGTACTTGACCCTTCAGAGTCTGTCTGCCTTTTGGACCTTATTTGATCCTTGATTTTAAAAACTCCCTTAAGCCTTTACTGATTCTCCTCACAGCAGAAGTATTCCACAGAAGATTGTCTCTTTATGCATCTAGGGTCTTACCACTCGCTAAAGATTTATTAGGTGGCAAATAACAATTTGGCCAAGAATTACAGTAGTATTTGATACACTCTGAATGGGGGTCTGTTACTTGAAATGGTCAGGTAAGAGCAGAGCAGTATAACAGATGAGGCCTGATGTGGCTGACAAAAAATCTTTAGGATGATTGGTTCAGCCACAGAGAGGCTGAGCTTGTGGATGTGGATGCTTCTTATATCTTCAATGTGTTTTCATAAAGAAACTGTCTCCTGCCTTTAAAGTGGCTCACAAACATTGTGAAAAGTGGAAAAAGTCTTCCTGTTGGCTTTAGACCTGTTTGCCAGATCTAGAGGTGTCAGATACAACCCCTGGGGGATATTGCCTCACTTCCAGGTTTTCCTGTACCACTTTCTGGTCAAGGGAAACAGGCTAAGTTGTATATTTTCTTCCAGCTGTAAGCACCTCTTGGCTTGTCAATTTCTCGTATTCTTTGGAGTTTGGAAAACAAATACTTTTCTCCTCCTCACTTATAACTGACACAGGAGAAATTCAGGTCTGGGTTCTGTTTTTAGTATAGTCACAATGAATCCTGAATCTTTTCTAGGGAATACTATTCCTTCTGGGGACTCCCTTCCAGCTGTGACATTCTGTAGTTAGCCATTAAAAACCTGCCACAAGGTGTGAGCCTTTTCTAGTGTCCTGTTGCAAAGTCTTCGAGGACAAGGACCATAAATTTCCTTCTTGTGTGGGTCTGGCATGTCATAAATGCCTAAGGAATTGTTGTAAAGCTAGTATATTAACGGTTACTTTTTAGAATGCTTAAACGGTCTTACTTACCAGTGTAGTGGTTCTGAAACATTGTGCTTACCAACTCATCTGGAGATACTGCTTAAACACAGGTTCTGATGCCAAGGCTCTGGGGCAGGGCCTGAGAATCTGCATTTCCAAGAAGGTGATGTGGATACTGCTGATCCTGGATCACACTTTGAGTAGTAAAGTACTAACTTAAGTATCTGTGTTTGCTTTTTAGAAGTACTAGGTAAATGGGTTTTATTTTCTTATGGTATTGGAATAAAATCTTCGGTTTCTCTTTTTCTTTTTTTAAAATTAAAAAAAAAATATATGGAATGCTTCACAAACTTGCGTGTCATCCTTGCACAGAGGCTATGCTTATCTTCTCTATATCGTTCCAATTGTAGTGTATGTGCTGCCAAAGCCAGCACTAAGAGTTGTTTTCTGTTATTTTATTCTGCTCTTAACAATTCGTCTATCCTCTTCCCCAAAGAATGATTACAGGAATCTTTCCAAGATACTTCTGGTGTTAACAAGGTTTTTATTTATTTTATTTTATTTTATTTGTTTGAGACAGTGTCTCACTCCGTTGCCCTGAGTAGAGTGCCATGATGTCAGCCTAGCTCACAGCAACCTCAAACTCCTGGGCTCAAGCGATCCTCTTGCCTCAGCCTCCCTAGTAGCTGGGACTACAGGCACACACCATGACGCCCAGTTAATTTTATATTTTTGGTAGAGATGGGGTCTCACTCTTGCTCAGGCTGATCTCAAACTCCTGAGCTCAAGCAGTCCTTCCTTGGCCTCTCAGAGTGCTTGGATTACAGGTGTGAGCCACCATGCCTGGCCACAAGGTTTTTAATAAAAGCAATTGAGGCAGATAGAGTGAAAGAAAATGAAGAGAAGTCAAGGGAGAGATTAGCACAAAAGGTGAGTGCCTCTCTGTCCTATACATTTTATCTAGGTGGAGCTGCACGTTTGGCTCTGAGTTTCCTAGCAGCCAAAGCAAAGAGGAAAATTTTTATCCGTTTTGCCAGTACCTTTAAAAACAGACTGGCTGCTCAGTGAAAAGAGCTGTTTCTGTTATTGAGGTTAGAGAATTCTTCTCCTGTGGGTTCTCCAAAGAGGACAGTATGGTACAGTGAGTGGCATTCTTAATAGTTTTATCTGTGGAGAGAATCAATAAGATTCTTATCAGTCTTCATACACGTAGCCTGATAGCCTCACAGAAAACTAAAAACTGTCAGTACAGTAAAAGCAATGGCCTGTGGAATTGCAAGCATGTGGTCCAGGTACAGCTTCCTCTGACAGTAGGAGTAATTTTTGTTACAGGGAAGCTATTTTTCTGTTTTGCTCTTTGGTGGGAAAAACGGTACAGGTGATGGACTCGTTCAGTCCTCAGCATCCTCGTACTTTGACCTTTGCTGGACAGGGACACTGATGACTTCTGAGGAGGCCACAGAGCTTGGAGTTGAGGGCAGGGGTGGCTGGAAGCTCCACCAGGCACCTGTGGATATGCAGTTGCCTCTCTTTAAAGACCATGTAAAGACGTTTCACATTAGCTGGGCATGGTGGCACACACCTGTAGTCCCAGCTACTTGGGAGGCTGAGGCAGGAAGTTTGCTTGAGGCCAGGAGTTCGATCATAGCTGCAGTGAGCTATGATCACACCGGCACTGCTCTTCAGCCTGGGCGACAGAGCGAGACCCTATCTCTAAAATAAATAAATAAATGAATAAAGACCTCTTACAGTGAGTAGGATGACTGGCCTTGTTGAGAGGCTGTCTGCTGGTACTAGTCAGTCGGCTCGCAGGTGAGCGAGTGAGAAAGTGAGGGGACAGACAGCCAAGCAGCCTGGCTCACAGTCCTCTCCACCACATTGACCTAGAGGGACCCACTGGCTCCCCCTAGGGCCCTGGGGCACTCCTGTTGATTCTAAGCAAAACTTAGAGAAGCAGCCCTGGGGTGGGGAAAGAAAAGGGGCTACTAGTGCCGGAGAATCCTGGGGCTGGCCTCAGCCCATTGCCAAGCCAAGGCAGACAGTCTGCCCCTCCGTAGCTTTGAGTCTGTTCTTCATTTTCGCGTCACTCTGATTTCACCTACAAAGAAGGGGGACAAAGTGCCCAGAGTGACCTACCTCACAGGGAAAGATGGCCTGGCCTGGAAGACTGAGGGGCTTCAAGGGGCCTTCTGCAGCCAGGGAAGGAGCAGGCGGAAGGGCAGTTGCTCTTTGCCACTAGCCTCCCAGTCTCAAACCTCCAGCCACAGTTTTCCTGGCTCCCACCCACCCTGAGGCGGGCCTCTTGTGGCTGCCCCCTATGTCAGCCGCCCCCACAGGCATCTTTACCCCCTTTCATGCTGCCGCCCACACTTTTATAGGCCTCTACCTTTAAGCTCCTTTCTCCAGTGAGTCTAGTTCCCCTAGGGGCCTTCCAGCAACCTGACCATGCTGGGTCCTAACATCCCCTGGTTGTTCCATGTTCCTGGAGAAAGGGCAACATGGAAACCCTCTTTGTCTGATTCTCTGGCCAGGTTGTGCCACTATGTGTTCGTGGAATTTACCATTTATTCCTGTGGCCTCCTGCGAAAACAAGTTTTAAGATTTTGGCCCCTGAACTGGTAGGGTTTGCTCTGTCAAGCAGTACCTGGACTCCGTGGCTGTCTTTGTGCTCAGGTACAGAGACAGCCGCTTGTAAAACAGCTTCCGGGGCAAAGTTGGTATAAACGAGATTGTTTCAAAGGAAGCTCATGACTTAAAGAATCCTAGGAAAGCTCTTTTGTTGTTGTTCAGAGGAGGATTGCTCCCTGAGTGGTCTACTCGAATAGTTTAGTCAAGAGCGGAACATTGGCCCTCCCCACCAATTCCCAGTACGCCTTTCTCCATCCTGGACAGGAGCGAGTGGGTGGAAGCCCAGCAGCTATAACAGGAGTGCCCGAGGGTGATGCAGCAGATACCAAGAAGGGTCAGATGTGTGGGCTCACAAAGTTAGTGTTACCACATTCGTAATTCGTGAGGATATTTTTACTGTAGGGCAAGAGTAAGCCAAGCCCACATCGCTCCAAATTGTATCTGGTGGATCACACAGCCTCTGCAGGTTCTGGAAGCTAATGGAGAATTTTAATAGCTATATTCAGGTGGTCCCTAGAATGTCCTGAAGCTTACGTGACTTATCTTTTTGTGTGGACAAAAGACAGGGCTGTTTTGGTGTGGACAGACATTTCTCAGGGGGGAGGGTTGAATTCATTGTTTATTGTCTGTCTTCTGATGCCTCCTGTCATTCAGTCCAATCTCCTGGTATTTCCCTTGTTAGGGAGGATCCCGGCTGAGGCCTCTGCCCCATCCTGAAGCTGCTATCCTCCAGGAACACTGTAAAATGTGTGCAGAGAGGCCTCGCATTAGTAGGTTGTTTCAGGCTAATGACCTGGGAGACAGTGTTGGTCCAACACAGGTTCATCAGACTGAGAAGGATAAGCTGTGTCTCATTAGAAGGACCCCAGTAAAACTCCCCACCCCACCCTACCCCCAGAGGGTTAGAAGGAATGCTGTGTAAAATCTAGAATCTATGGAAATGAAGCCCAGACCTTCATGTCGTGATACAGATGCCCAGCTGGCAAATGCAGACAGGATTGAACCCTGGGAATCCAAAACTTGTGCATTTACCATAGCCTGGGTGAGTGTTTTCTTCAACATGTTTTTAAAAGAACGGTTCATCTGCAGTCATTACTTCAAGTAGTTTTCCCTGATTATCTTTATTCTAGTTGATTTCTCCCTTTCTTTGTATTCAGTAACATTATTTATATACAATTTACAGAGCATTATTATAAACTGGTTTCTATTATTTTTCATGTATCTGTCCTAGTTCTCATCATGAAGTTGTGTAGTGCAGGGGAAAAACATGATTTATCAGGCAGATTAAAAAGTTTTTGAAGGGACTGCTTATCTACACTGAGAAAATAGCCACCTATACTTTGTCTTTTCAGAAGTACCGTTTCCAAGAAAATCATTGGATTTCAGACCCTCTTACCTGGTTGCTAAAGGGCCTCTGGCCACACTTGTTACCCTAGTTTAGGTTTGTGTGTATCCTTGATAGTTACTTAGGGCTATCTCCTGAATAGCTTATATTAATAATAGCTCACCACTCCCCAACCCTCTAGGATAAGTGGATACCGTCTTTTTTTTTTTTTTTTTTTTGAAACAGAGTCTCACTCTGTTGCCCAGGCTAGAGTGCCATGGCATCAGCCTAGCTCACAGCAACCTCAAACTCCTGGGCTTAAGCGATCCTCCTGCCTCAGCCTCCTGAGTGCTGAGACTACAAGCATGTGCCACCATGCTCAGCTAATTTTTTCTATGTATAATTTTAGTTGTCCATATAATTTCTTTCTATTTTTTTAGTAGAGATGGGGTCTCGCTTTTGCTCAGGCTGGTCTCGAACTCCTGACCTGGAGCGAGCCTCCCGCTTCGGCCTCCCAGAGTGCTAGGATTACAGGCGTGAGCCACCGCGCCCGGCAGGATACCTTCTTTTTTACAAATACATCATCAAAACAGAGATAAGCTAGGTGCAGTGGCTTGTACTTGTCATCTTAGCTACTTGGGAAGCTGAGGTGGGAGGATCGCTTGAGCCCAGGAGTTCCGACCAGCCTGGGCAACATAGTGAGACCCCATCTCTTAAAAAAGCAACAACAAAAATAATTTGTTTCCAGCCCACTCTTGACACCCAGCATCATCTTATTCCAACACCTGTCTCAAGACTATACCCTATAGTAAGGGAAGTCGGGAAGCTCTGGCCATTGAGAAAGTTTTTAGGAATGGAGCAAGAAGTAGCATTTGGGAGTTGTGAGCTAGATTCAGCCTTCACCCTAATTTTTCCAGGTCATGGGCTCAGCTTATTCCCATAGTTGTGAAAACACAACTGTCCTGTAAATGTCTTATGTGCTCTTTCTTAAAGAGCCACAAGATGAGGATGTGGCTCCATGAAGATATCTGTCTCAGCAGGACTTAGTCACTCTTCTCTTTGTCTTTCTACCAGTCTTCTCCCTCTTCTGCTTTGTGTGCTTATTTGTTTTATAACTTGTTCTCTAGTTGACTCATAAAGAGCATGGGTTCTGGAGTTGGATAGTCCTGGAATTGACTCTCAGAGCCATTGTCACCCCATTTGTGAAGTGAGCATTAGAGACCTTCACTCCCATGGGAACATGGCACTCACATGTGCTGGTGGGAGCTGAGACTGATACCACCCAGTAAGGGCCCATTGGCAGTAAGGTATCAAAAGCATGCCAATGGGTACCCTTAGCCTCAGCGGTTCTACTAATACAGTTTATGCTGTGAATATGCCAACACCTATGTGTGTGTGCATGGTTATTCATCATAGTATTGTTTGTAGTAGCAAAAGATTGGGGATAACCCAAAAATCCATTAAAAAGAGACTGGTGAAATAAACTAGAATGCCCTTACACTGACACATAGCACTGGGCAGTGATGAAAAAGAAAGGAAGTTCTCTGTGTATAATAAGTCCTCACTTGTCATTGTAGATAGGTTCTTGGAAACTGTAGCTCTGTGCTATGCAAAAGGACATGTAACAAAACCAGTTTTATGATAGGCTAATTAACATAAATGAGAGTCATGTTCTACAGCATATTTCTAGTCACAAAAATATCACCAAACTTCTAAATGAAAACCCAAAACACTTCTAATATTAAACATTGAGATAAATAGCTATATATTACATTTAAGAAAGATGAATAAAAGCAAGTAAAATAATTATTTACCCACTTATTCTAGTTCAGGGTCACAGGTAGCCAGAGCCTATCCCAGCAGTTCAGGGTGTGGGGGCAGGAGCCGACCCTGGCCAGGACACTGTCCCATTGAGAGCACACTCACACCCACCAACACTCATTCAGATTGGGACAAGCCAGTTCACCTAATGTGCACAGCTTTAGGAGGTAGGAGGAAGCTGGAGTACCTGGAGAAAACCCATGCAGACACAGGGAGACCAGGCAGACTCCACATGGTGGCCCTGGCCAGGAATCCATTTTTTCATCAATATTGTAACGAAATGATGTTGGACAAATGATGTTATTCGAGGACCTACTGTATTGCTAAGAAATGATTTCCAAGATATTCTGTGTTCAAAAAAAAAAAAAGAAAAGAAAAGAGCTGGGCATGTGGCTCACGCCTGCGATCCTAGTACTTCAGGAGGTTGAGGTGGGAGGATTGCCTGAGACCAGTGTGGGCAACATAGTGAGACCCTGTCTTTACAAAAAAATTAAAAAATTAGCCAGGTGTGGTGTGCACCTGTAGTCCCAGCTACTCAGGAGGCTGAGGTGGGAAAATCGCTTGAGCAAGGAGTTCAAGGCTGCAGTGAGCTGTGATCCCACCACTATACTCCAGCCTGGGAGACAGAGTGAGACCCTGTCTCAAAAAAAAAAAGCAAGGTTCTGAACAGTGTATTCCTATACAGTTTGCTACCTTTATGTAAAAAGGGGGTTGGAGGATGAAAACAGATATTTGTGTTTGCATATATATTGATAGACAAAAGTCATGTGCAGAAACTAATAAGACTGTTTACCTGTTTTGTTGGGAGTATCTAGTAGTAAATATTTTGCTTGATTTATGTGAGAAATTGGCTGCTTTTTATCCTTCTGTTTGGCTCCTTTGTTACTTCCTTGTAAGGTGTCCTGTTACACTGATTCTGTCAACACCCGCCATGACACTAATGACAGTAGCCAACACAGCATGCACCTCACAAGGCACTGTTGTAAATACTCTGTGGACATTGGCTCGTTTTAGTGGAGGAGTGGGGGACAGGGGCGCAGGGAGACTTCTACCTGTAGTGCATTTTATATTTGAACCATATATTACCTGTTAAAAAAAAATTGTTCTTCTGATTAGTTCCTGCCCTATCTGGTGGTTGTAAAAATTAAACAAGAGTACCTGTGAAGGGCTTGCTCTTCCCTAGGGTCACCTCTGAATAGGGCTGGAGCCTCATGTGCCCAGCAGGCAGGGTAGAGTAGGACCTCTTGTATTCCAGTATGGGGCGGTCTCAGGGCACTGCAGTTGTGTTTCTGGTGAGCTGAGCAGGATGGCCCATAGTCATAGTCACCTTCCTCTTTGCAGGATCCCCTGCTGCTACCAGCACCACCTCTTACCATCACTTTGCTTCCTGTCTCTGAGGAAATGAGGCTATTTCCGTCCAGGTTTGAGCTTTGAGGTTGGTACAGTGCACTCCTCACCTCCCCTTCCAAATCCTCCTGGTGTTGGACTTCCTTCTGCCGGTGTTCCAGCCCCTGGCCCCATCCTGCCAGTCCTCCCAGCAGCAGCTCTTGCTGGCATACTTAGGCCAAGGTAGTCTCCCTCTGTTGTCCCTGAAGCTCTGTATTGAAAGGTTCTATCTGCAGATTAGCTCCCAAATCTCTCCCTCCCAGAGAGCTTGCCCTTGTGCTCTCTTACCTGCTGCCCTCCCTCTCTCGCATGCACACATGCTGTGTTACACCTACCACCCTTACCCACCTGGCCTTCTATGCTTCCCTCAGTCACCAGGCCTGGCATAGCCCAAGCTAGCCTGAGGAGAGTTGCTGAGTTCTTTCTCTGGTCACTGGCCATCCTTGGAATGAGAAGCCCCTACCTGTTCCACAGCCTGGGTGTGGTTTCTCTGCTTTGAGAGGGTCCTGCCTCCTCTGCTAGGCAGAGCCACACATTGTGGGGAGCGTCCTTCCAGGCTTAGGCATGCCTTGACCTGCTGGTCATCCTTCCAGGCCTGGGCATGCCCTGACCTGCTGTTCCCTGGGGTAGGACAGTGAGAGCCAGGCCTGAGCCATCTGCTGCCAGGGCTGTTAGGACAACAGTACCACTGTGGGGCTGCGCATGGGCGGGCCCAGCAAGGCCTCTTACCCAGCGGGTTGGGCCAAAGGGATGGGGCAAAAAGGTGAGTTGGGGCCCAAGCCTTGACTCTGATTTGGATTTGTATTGACCCTTCTGGATGCCTGCTGGTGGGGATGGTCCAAGCCACTATAAAAGCACAGGACAAAATGATGTGCTTCTGCTTCCCCTCTGGAAGGGTCTGGGGTGAAGGGAAAGTCAGACCTCAGTGCTCCTCTGAGGAAGTAGCCACCATTTGTTTCCTTTTTTATTTGGCAAAAAAAATAAATGTTTGCCTTAATCATTAAACAGCAAGGTTTCCTGGACACAGATGTAGAAGTTTTATATTTTTCTCTTCTCTTTTCCTGTTTCATAGGAAGCCGAAAGCTTTAGGGGATCCCTGACCTAGGGAGTCTCAATGGCCCTGGGTGAAGAAAAGGC
Source organism: Varecia variegata (assembly GCA_028533085.1). Lineage (NCBI taxonomy): Eukaryota > Metazoa > Chordata > Mammalia > Primates > Lemuridae > Varecia > Varecia variegata. Next base: position 45,542,387 of record CM052437.1, read on the forward strand.
AGAGGTGGAAGCATCTGCAGGCGCGAAGGCCCAGTCCTACAGGAGATGGAGCTGCGGGGAGCGAAAGGGGGACACTCCAGGGCCTGTGGGCAGGGAGCAGCCCCCACACCCAGAAGCTGAGGGAGGGCCCGTCTCCCCTGTGTGGGGGGCAGAGGGGCCACCTGCCCCTGCCTGCTGGGCTGGGGCTGACCCTGGTGACCCCTTGGCAGCCTACCAGCCACAGGCCAGTGATACCAACAAGGAGCTGGTGACTGATGGGCTTAAGCCTGCCCCTCATTGCCTGCATCATCCTGCCAACATGGGGACTGGAGACCTTTTGCGCTCTGTGGGAAGTCAGGTAGGTTCGAAGGCAGAGGTACTGTGTATTGACCGAGTGCTGTCCTTTGGGAGTTTGTTCCATTTCTTCACCGTCTTGCATCCTGCTACTGTGCAGGGTGGGGAATTGGGAGCCTGGGTATGATGATTTCTGTGTTACAGGTTCACTTGGAGAGCTGGGCCTTGGGGCCAGCAGGGGGTCTGTCCACAGCATCTCCTAGTATAGGTGACCTTTTGAGAACTGGGCTCGTATGACCAAGAGTCTGCTATCCAGAGGGCTAAGCCAGGGGAGCTCTGACAAAGGGAGCCCCATCCTATTTCTGACTTGGTGATCTGAAGGCTTCAGGGGGACCCTGAGGAGACTGGGGAAAGGAGGGTCCAGGGGACCTGTCAGAGCCTTGGAGCCCCTGTGGTCAGTAGCACTGTCCCTGGTTAGAGAGAACTTTTTGGGTCTCCTTTACTGCCAGGCAGCCTCTCCTAGTGGGAGTCACACAGGGACTCCTATTAGGTTCTGTGGCTACAGGCAAATCACCGAATCTTTCAGGCCCTCAGTATAATTGGGAGGGTGACCTGAATGATCTGTCCCTCCTAGCCCTGTTCTGCTTGCCAAGGCCTTTCCTGGGAGTGGCTTTGATCTCTTTGGTGTCATTGTGGCCTTGGCCGCTGCACTACTCCCCTCATGGAGCGCTGTCCTATGAGGAGGCTCTGAGTGAGACTGGGAGAGAACAGAGGCTGGGCCCCACTTGCCCAGGAACAAGGGGCGGTGGGAGGCGCTGGCATCTGTGAGCCAGAGAGTCGGTGAGTCAGGAAGCAAATAAGCAGCAGACCCAGGGATGGGCCATTCCGTGAGTATGAGTCTGATGCTTATGGTCATGATGCCTGTTTGTTGAGTTCTTACCATGTGCTTTTCATACGTGAGCTCATTCAGTCCTGACCTCCTGAGGGGGGCTGCTGTTACCATACCCATTTTACACGGGAGGGAAGTGAAGCTCAAGTCATAAATCTGGAAGGTGGCAGAGGTGGAGGTTGACATCAGGTCTGTCTGGTTCCAAAGCCAGTGCCCTTAACCACAGTGCTGTCCTGCCTCCCTCAGGGGTGAGTTCTCCATCGAGCAGATAAAAAGTCCACAGTGAAGAAGCTGAGATGAGTGACTCATTCTGCCAGTGTTCAGTTTCGCTGACGTGGGAGCCGAGCAGGGTGGGGCCTGCTGGCTTTGGATGTCTCCTGTTAGCGATGGAACGATCGAGGGTTTCATCTGCCAAGATGCGCTTCTCAAAGCTTCAGCAGTGTATTCAGCTTCAGCGTGATGGAGCTGTCCCACAAACTGGGCATCTGTGGAGGAAGAACTTTGAGAAGGCTAGGGACGGGGTCGGCTTGGGGAGGACAGCTCTGCTCCCAGAGCAGGCCGAGTCTCAGTGCTGCCGCTGGCAGCACACACTCAGGGTCTGATTCTTGCCTTGGGTGGCAGACTTTTCATTTTGAGATTTTTCCTGAATACCCCCTGGGCCAACAAGGAAACTCCTGGGTTGTCATCTAAGAGAGACATTTGGTTTGATTAGTTTCACCTGAGTGCTTTTTCGTCCCTCTTATCTTTACAGATGGAGGAGACCAAGCTTTCTGCCTCTGGGGAGCTACCTCAGACTCTTAGATTTCCTGGAACTACAGCTCTTTGCTCAGGACACGATGCTGACACCGAGGATAATCCATCCCCGGTTGATTCGCCCCAGGTGCTAGACCTCAGCCGGCGGCCTCACAGCTCAGGGTTCCCTTTCCCATCACAGCCGAAGTCCATGGTGAGCCCAGGTGCCGCTGCCCCTCAGCTTTCCAGCTGCAGCATCTCGGCCTCCTCCACGGGCAGCAGTCTCCAGGATCGTCAGGAGAAGGTGGAGCCCCAGAATTGCTCCCTTGCCAAGGTCTCCTCCTCCCTGGAGCTGGTCGTCCCCCAGGGATCCCCCTCTGTGGCGGGGCTAGGGCCTCAGCTCCAGTGGTCACCACAGCCTATGTCCTCTGCGGGTGATGCTACTGGGCTAGGCCGGAGGCGCCTCTCCTTCCAGGCTGAGTACTGGGCCTGTGTGCTGCCAGATTCTCTGCCTCCTTCACCTGACCGCCAGTCCCCTCTCTGGAACCCAAATAAAGAGTATGAAGACCTGCTCGACTATACTTACCCACTGAGGCCTGGGCCTCAGCTCCCAAAGCACCTTGATAGCTGTGTGCTGACTGACCCTGTCCTGCAGGACTCGGGTGTAGACCTGGATAGCTTCTCTGTCTCCCCAGCAAGCACCCTCAAATCACCCACTAATGTGTCCCCCAGTTGCCCACCAGCAGAGGCCACTGCCCTGCCATTTTCTGGGCCGAGAGAGCCAGCCTTTAAACGGCGGCCCTCTGGAGTACCCCAAAAGCAGGGCAGCATGGGCTTGGCATCTTGGAGCCAGCTGGCATCTACCCCCAGAGCCCCAGGCAGTAGGGATGCTACTTGGGAGAGCAGAGAGCCATCCTTGAGGAGTGCAAAGGACTGGCTATCCATGGGCAAGCGCCCCGAGGTGGGGTCTCCCCAGCTGAGGAAACGGGACAGAGGGTGGCCTTCATCTAGGCCAGAGAGGGAGAAGAAGGCCAGCCAGAGTGTCCGGCACCCTGCCTATACAGAGGCTAGATGGAAAGCAGAAGAGGAGGTGGAAAGTGACGACGAGTACCTCGCCCTGCCCACTCGGCTGACACAGGTTTCTAGTTTGGTTTCGTATCTAGGATCCATTCCCACCTTGGTTACCCTGCCCACCAGGGCTGCCAAAGGGCAGAGCTCCCTGGAAGCGTCAGACAGTGATGGGCCAGCTTCCTTCCCGTCGGACTCCGGCCAAAGCCAGCTTCCCCCCGGGGCTGCCCTGCAAAAGTCTGGAGATACTGAGGGCCAGAGCCACTGTTTCCTGCGTTCCTTTGTCCATGCCCAGGACTCTGCAGGGGAAGGCAGTCTAGTGAGCAGCCAGGCCCTCGGGGTCTCCTCTGGACTGCTGAAAACACACCCCTCCTTGCCAGCTATGTTGGACCGGTGGCCATGCTCAGACCCAGGTGCTGAAGGGCAGCTTCCCAGGAGAGAACAGGGAAAAGAGTCGCTGGTGCAGTGTGTGCAGGTAAAGACATCCAACGTGAAGAGGCTCTGCGTGTGGGTTTCTCGTCTCCTCTTCCCCCGATTTACTGCATAATAGAACATGCTAATGGTGATTGAGCACATTTTATGTGCCAGGCACTGTGCTGTACCTTATTTGGTTCTCAAAACTCTCACCAGATAAGTACTATCATTCTCATATAAGTGGAGAAAAATGCAGAGAGAGGTGAAGTAACTTGCTGACTTATAACTAGCAAGGGCTTGAGCAGGAGTCAGACCCAGGTAGAGGAGACTGTCTGCAGAGCCTGACCTCTTAACCACTACCCCTGGCTGCTTCCCAACTCAGAGGTGTTTTGCACAAAAGGGATCTGAGCACAGATGCCTTTAGGTTTGAAACACTGGGCTAAAAGGTAAGTAGCTTTCTTGACTGCAGGACTTCTCAGAGCTTCATTTGCCAAAATGGTGTAACTCTGCAGAGTTAGGGACATTAGCTGTACTGTTTCCTAGACTTCTTGGCCATTGACCCTTCTTTTGTGGACCACCTATTAATATCTGGAGGCATAGTTAATACTGCATGGACGAAGGTTGTCAGGATTAGACATCTGAATTGGAATCATGGCCCTTTTGTCTTTGGAATTTGGGCTCAGTCTCTTGAGTTTCCTCTTTTGTAAAATGTGGAGCCCTGCCTCTTTGGGATGTTGTGTGGATTAAATAAAAAAATTCATGTTTAGGGCCTCGTGCAGTCCCAGACACGTGCTGAAGGTTCAGGGGTGCCTCTCCTCACAGTGTGAGCACCCCACCACCCTGCCTTCCCTGTGAGCTCAGATGCCGCATCAGCACTGCAGCATGGCAGGGGCCGTGAGCCAACGCCACGAACATGTCCTAGCACTCTAAGAGGGCTTTACCCTTCCCAGATGTCACGTGGATTTTATTTGTCCTGTGAAACAACAGGACAAATGTTATCATATACCCTTCTTTTGTGTTAAAAGAAAGATTGAGATACCGTGAGGTAAAGTTGGTTTTGGCTGTGGGTTCAGGTTAGTCATGATTTTAGTCATTTATTTTACATTCACTTTTTCCACAGAAATAGCTTGATAATGGTAATAGTCCTGACTGAAGAATTGGTTTCTGTAGCAGGCATGCCTCTTCTGGGCTGTTCCATTCCCAACTGCAGGGCTAGGTTTTCTCAGCCTGTCATTTTTGGTGTCACATCAGGCTGAGAGGGGACAGAACCAAGTGGGACTTTTCATTGTCCTGGCAGAGGGTGGTCTAGAGTTGTGGGGTGTGGATAGGAAGGGGGGAGAGAGACCAATGCCTTGGTGAGGGAAAGCTCTGGAAAGATGCACAGTCCATCTCCCAGAGTTCTGATATTCTTAGCCTTTTGATAATGTAAATAGCAGTTCAGTTGGTAACACCATGTGTTCTTTTATTTGTCTCCACAGACATTTTGCTGTCAGCTGGAAGAGCTGATCCGCTGGCTGTATAACGTCGCAGATGTTACTGACCATGGGACTCCACCAAGGTCCAATCTTACAGGTCTCAAGTCTTCTCTGCAGCTTTACCGGGTAATATGTGGTCCTGGCTTTGGCTTGTTCACTTATGAGACTTGTAGCTAAGTTACTTGATTACAAAGTAAAATCTCAAATAATTGATGCCTGGTATATTGTAGTTCAGTTGACCATTATACCTGAAATCTAATTAGAGGCCCTTTTCAAATGCTTAATGCTAAAAATTTTGTAAAATGCATGAGTTCTTTCCCAGGCCAAATAGGATTTTGAGAAAATAAATTATATTTATCTTGAAACAAAAATACTTCAGGGTGATCTGCAATGTAATTTTGCCATTATCTCAGAGATTCTAAGTACAGACCTGCACTGTTATGGAGCCACTAGTTACGTGTGGCTATTTAAATTAGGTGACGTTACAATTCAGATTTTTCAGTTGCACTAGCCACATTCCTAGTGCTCAGCCACCACGTTTGTCTAGTGGCTACTACACTGACCAGTGCAGATATATAGAACACTATCATCATCACAGAAAGTTCTGTTGGACTGCACTGCTGTTTAAGGATGTGAACTGAAAGTGTATTGATACTTACTCTAGGATATACAATAGAGAATTTTGATAGTATTTAAACAACAATCTGACACCAATTTGCTCGTTTGTGTATGTGTTTGGGCAGGTTTTGCTCTTTTGGCTTCATTTTCGTGAAGCTTCTGTTATTTTAAAAAATAATTCTTTGTTGATTTTTGTTAACTTGATCCTAGATTAAGTATATTTAGGGTGACTATAGGTCCTAGTTTGTGCCTATTCTGGCATAATTATTAATCCTCTTTCATTTTCAGAAGTATCCAGATTTGGAGGCTAAATTATATAGTTGTTATCCCTAAGTATAATATTAACCTTTGCTGAACTACTGACTGATTTCTAGCACATCTGGATAGCCAAGTCTTTCTAATGTCTTCATGAAGAAGCAAGGTGATATTTGTGGTCTAAGCCTGATGGTAGTCTACAAGGGGTTTTCTAGGACAGTTCTTTGAATTTCTGCAACCTTATAACCTGACCAAGCAGAAGAGGGCATGATTTATTAATACATGTGCATGAGCCAGGGCTGCACAGCTGGGGCCAAACTGACTCATGGCCTCACTGGGACCACACCCCAGCTGGAGAGAGGGCCTTTGTTTTCCAACTTGGAGCCAACTAAAATTTAGGAGAGGAACCTTCCCTGGCCTGGGTGGGCCAGGCCAACTTCTCCACCCTAGTGGGAATGTTGTTTCCTGCAATGTGAAGAGGGTGCCATGAATGAGTCCTTACCCAGAGTGAGGTGAAGGAAGGAAAAGATGGCTGAGTCCGAGGGTCCTGTGTGCAGACTGCAAGTGTGCACGTAGCTGTGTAGGGCCTACCCCCAGGAGGTGCAGGGCCAGTGTACCACTGCAGGAAGAGGAACCTGACCCATTGGACTTACCTCGATGGCCTTTCTAGCCTGTCAGACCAGGTGCAAATAGAGTAACTCCATTCCCTCCATTTATTCCTCATCCCATCCAACTTGGAAGCCTTAGCTTCCAAGTTAGCCAAAAACAGTCATCTTGCTTTGTGAGTAAAGCTGAGATCTGGGCTAGGAGTTACTCCTACAGGTCAGGGAGGCCTAGGCCTCTTGGATCACCCATTTAACTGTGGGACTATACTGTCAACCCCTTTCCAACACAGAATGGTGCACGGCTCATGCATACATAAGAGCTACCTTGACTTGTGCTTAGATCAAGGCCTACTATAAACCTTGTGTTTACATATTGTAAACAAAATATGTAAAATATGTGTTTACATATTTTAACTGTGACTCATTTTCTCATATATTGGTATTTTGTCCTAATAACAGAGAGTACCAGATAATGAAATAAGTATAGTTATCAGGGCAAAGGAAAACTTAAGATAAGGAAATAGTAAATCAAAGAGTAAAACTATCACTTCAAAATGTTAAACACCAAGTTCTGCACCCTGGGCTAAAGGTAGTCATGGATTGATTGACTTCACACTTCTTACACTTCTTAGCTGCTAAAGGAGTATCGGAACCAATCAGCTACAAGGCTTGGTAGCCATGAGGGGAAAACAAATGAGCTGCTTGGAAGACTCGCAGCTTCTGGGTTACCCTGGAGGACTGCACAGCTTGAAGATACTGGGGAGGAGCCGAGGTGGAGGCAGCTGTGGTGGTCAGTTGAATGGCAGATCTCTCCTGGTTCTGCTTTATCAGGCCTATTAGAATGGAATACAGTTTATTTGGAGAATCCCATACCCTTAGGGAATTTAAGGGAACCCTATGAGGTGAGGGCACTAGAAGGAAACTCTGACTCCAAGCTGTTCATGAGCCAGCCTCTGACAGGGGAAAGAAAACTCTTCTGATGTCAAACTAAACAGAAAAAAAAAAAACGCTGATTCTGTCTACTTCTGTGCAAAGGGGCTGAAGGTAAAACTATTGCCCTGTTTACTGGGAGAATTCTGCAGACCAGGTAGGGTGAAATCTTTCACATTAGAAGGAGAATCAAGCTACCCTGCATGGTGCTCATTTTGAATAGCTTTTAATAAAAATCATAGTAAATTAAGCTTATTTTTTTCTTTTTCTGATACGCATTAAGCAATTTAAGAAAGATATAGATGAACATCAGTCCCTGACGGAAAGTGTCCTACAGAAGGGAGAGATTCTTCTTCAGTGCCTGTTGGATAACACCCCAGGTGAGATACTTGAGGTTTTTAATTTAGCCAGAGCTCTCAATCTCTCTCAGCAGCAGGCCCAGGGACCCACACTGTTCCTGGTAAGGAGCCAATATTTTAAGACCCCCTTCCCCCACACCCCCACTGCCGTAGATTCTCATTGCCTATCTGCCACTGCCCCTGCTAACCCATGAAGAGGCAGTAGTAGTTATAAAAGTAAGCCCATTAGAAACTAGGCATCAAACCTGCAAGAAGAATGACTCTTTTGTTTCTCCTTCTATATTTTTCTAGTGGTGTTTAAGGTAGGAATCCTGGCTTTAATCCAGCAGTCCTTAGTCTGGTTATCTGCTTTGTGTTCTGCTTTGGGAAGGCTTTGTTTCAGAAAAGGATTGTATTTATCAAAAGGATTTGAGGACACTTAGTCTATTCCCAAGGAATAGATTGAAGTAGTGAACTGATGACAGGAGATTGGTGGCAGTGGCATACAAATCAAGCTTATGCCCATTTTATAGGATGAGCTCCCAATATAGGAAAGTGTAAAATTACACTTCAAGAGTATGCCCGAGGACTTACGTTCCTCGTTGTCTCTATGAGGCAGAGGGGTGAGGATATGATATGGAGGATGAGCTAGGGGAGGCTGCTAGATTAAACCTTTGAACTGATGGACCCCCAAAAGCAGCCCTTAATTACCTGTTAGACTTTACACAACCAAATGCTAAGAGAGCCCGTCTATTATGCCTCAGTTTGTGTTTTGGAGTGACGTGGGATTTACACTGGAATCCAGCAGCATAAGCAAAGCTGAGCAAGCCCTGGGAGCTTAAGGCAGTGAGGAGGTACCTTCCTGGTGGGAGGTGGTATAGGACAGGGTTTCTCAGCCTCAGTCCCATTGCTGTATTGGTCACGTAATCCTTTCTTATGGGGGGGTTGCCCTATGCAGTGCGGGATGTTTAGCAGCATCCCTGGCCCCACTAGATGCCAGTAAATCTTCCCCTTCCCCACAGTTGTAACAACCCAAAATGTTTCCAGACATTGCCAAATGTACGTTGGGAAGAAAAATCACTAGGGTTGAGAGCTGTGAATAGACAGAAGGGTTTTGATGGAGAGAGGGACTACTGAAGGGCTTCCAGGTGAGTGATTGTCCAGTGTGTATTAGGTGAGCCCTTTGCAATCCCCTGCCCTCTTAAGGCCTTTGGGCTCTTCTGGTGTTCTCTTACACGAATTTTAGGCTTTTTATTAGGGCACAAATTACATGTGCCAGGCACCTTTGCAACTTATAATTATGTCAGCATTCTGCTGAACATTTTCCATGGGCCAGATGCTGTGTTGACGCAGTGGGCACATCAGTTTTTCTCATTTAATCACAGGCTTGTGAGATGGATACATAATATTATTACTCTCATCTTGCCACACAAGGAATGGCAGCCTGGCTGAGCCCCCGTCCACTGGTTCCCCACTGCTGCCACAGTGTCTGGAGGTGCAGAGGCCTGAGAAAGACAAGAAAAGAGCTCAAATACCTCCTCTCTCCACCGAGGCTACATATGAAAGCAGGCCTTTTAAAAGCTGTAGGTTTTTTCCTTCATTTAAAAATCAGTTCAGTAACACTTTTTAGTGCTTAATCTGTAATAAGAACATCCTACTTTGCCTTTCTCTCAAAAGGGATCTAAAGGTATTTTATTGGACAAAATGAGACTTTGGGTTTTCTGTGGTTTTTCAGGTTTCTATCCAGGCTCTGTCAGATTTACAGTGCCCTGCCCTGTCCTGTGCCTGGAATAATCAGGAACTTGGCTGTTTTGTGAAAATCACAAGTTCTCCTTGACACTTCACACTCTCTCTCTGGCTAGGTGCACAGTTTACTTACTTTCTCCAGGAGCACACTGTCAGTCAGTAGAGCCAGCACACAAACATGTCCATTTCATTCCTTCCCAGCTTCTCTTTTACTTGGTCCCAGCCAAATATTCAGCTTCTCTTTTACTTTGTCCCAACCAAATATTCTAACAGTCAAAAATAAATGTTCCCTGATATCCATTGGCAACTCACAGGAAGCCTGGGGCAAAGGTCTGATGAAGGTGGAGGGGGAGAACCCCGCCCAGCCACCCTCACAGCCAAGCTGTACTGCACATTCTGGCTGCGTTCCTCTGCCACGCCTTGCCAGCTCTCGTGAGTTGTCAGGACAGCACTCTGCTCTGATGACATTGCACTGATGTGGCTTCCCTAGGGGCCGATCTCAACACAGCCAGCCTGTGTTCCTTCTCCTTCCACCCTTCCAGGTCAGCACTGTCTGCAGATAGGCAGCTTCCCTTTCCCTTCCTCTGCTGGCAGATGTTGCAGCTGTGGGAGGAAACTAGGGAGAGTGTTAACACAGCTGATAAAGGCGCAGGAAGCTAAGGCAGCCTTTGTGTTTAACAAAAGAAATAAATTTTTTAAAAGAGAAAAAAATAAGCCTGCTGTGAAGCCCATCCCTTCCTCCCTCACACGAACACTTCTGACAGTGCAGGAATGGAATCTTGGCCTCACTAACAATCTTGTTCTCAGGTCATTTTCTTTTTAAATCTGTAAATGTAGGATCCACAAAAAAGAGTTCACCAGCATTCCCAAATACATTACCAGACCACCCATATGTGATATGACAGTCCCCCCCCAGCCAACAGAAGTTAATAGGATCCGGTGACAGGGGCCAGCATCTCAATCTTGGCCTGTTTTATGTCATTTAAGCCTTATGCCAGACAGATCTGGATGTGCCTTGTGTCTTACCTCTGAAATCAAATACCTGTTATGAGAGAACCGTATCTACGTGCCCTTCTATGAATTATATAATTCCAAAGTGATGCCAGTGAGTTCTTTCCTCAGCTTTAGTCAGAAGTCACAGTGCAACAGAAAGCCCAGGAGAATCACTGAAAAGGTGTACATTCTGAAACCACTGCCAAGTCCCTTTTTGTGCAAAATGCTGTACCCTTATACGTTCTTTTGAAAATGCTTACTTGGCACCACTTGCATGGGTCTTTTGGTCTGACTGCTTTGAACCTCATTGTTAGTTTTAAAGGATGTCCTTGGGAAGATTGCGAAGCAGTCTGGTGAGCTGGAGAGCCATGCAGATCGCCTATATGACTCTATCTTGGCGTCTCTGGACATGCTGGCTGGTTGCACCCTCATCCCTGACAAAAAGCCCATGGCAGCAGAGCAGTGCCCATGTGAAGGGGTTTAACCTGGTAAGTAGAGGAACCCAAGAAGAAAAGCTGCCCTCCAACCCTAGTGCTCCATAGGGTACAGAAGCTTATTGGGCCAAGAATTAATGAAACAAACGAGATGCTGGAACAGGACAGCCAGTGGTACTGAAAAAGGAGTTGCTGGTCTTCCTGCGGTAACAAAAACTCATTGTGGTGTTTTCTGTTACTCAGTTTCACCCCTGCTGAACGTGAGGGTCCCGCATGCTTCCATTTCTATGGCAGTCTCGCCACCACCACCCTAAGACAACAGCAGCAAGACTTACCTGTACCTACTTTATTTCGGCATGTGTACACTTCTCCAACATGGGGCCATGATCAGGCCATCCCCATCCTGCAGGCTCTTCTTGCCCACCTCATTTGCTGTTGCATCTCCAAGCGTCTTTGACAGTACCAAGTGCCCACAGAAACCCGTAATTACCAATAACTCTTCACCTACCTCAACCCCCGGCACAAAGGGTCTCTACAATTTCCCATACCACTCCCTTCCAAAAGAGCTAGGGGGCTAGGGGGATGGAGGGGGGTAACATGCCTTGGAGACTTAACAAGTAGTACAACTTCCTTTTGCCCCCCTCAGGAAAGTCTAACAGAAAGATGGGAAAGAAGGGCTGGGAGAGCAGGAGGGGCCCGGCACCCTCTATAGGGTTGCTACTGTCCGTGCTCTTCAGAATTCCACGACTGGACTGTACGTTCTCTGAAATGTCCTCTCCTACAGCAAAATGTTCATAGTGCTTAACTTACAGAAGATTTTCTAGGTGATTCCTGTATTGGGGCAGAAAGAATAATAGAAATAACCACATGTACTCACCATTAAATTGGAACTAATCAATCAACACTATGCACATACAGAAATTCACTGGAAATCAAGCAGGTGGGAGGAGGGAAGGGGAAAATTCACACCTAATGGGTGCAATGCACGCTATCCAGGGGATGGGCACACTTTGGCTCAAATGGCACAAAAGAAATTTATGTAACCAAAACGTTTGTACCCACATAATATTCTGAAATTAAAATATATATAATGCTGAAATTTATATATATATATATAAAGTATAGAGAAAAATGTAAATTTAACAGAAAAAATTTTCTAGGTGATAACTCACTGTAGGTACATCAAGAGCAGGGACATACCTACTCTTATATTTGCATCAAATCAATTTTGAGTAGTCATCTTAGTTTTAAAATGAATGCAGGTGACTGCTGTTGTCACTCCTTCCTCTGTAATGTTATGCCTGTGACAAATGTTTCTCTTTCTGTTGCAGGCATCTTCTCGGGCAGAGATGCAGTCTGTCAGCCAAATGCTGGGTGATGAGAAAAACTTTCGAGAAGTCTCTGCAAGAGCCACTCAACACTGAAGTCAAGGGGGAAACTTTAGTATACTAGCTTTAAAATGCCTTTTTTTCTTGAAGTGAGGGCTATTGAGTTACTATTTTTATTTACAATGAATCCTTCCACACTAAGGTTTTCCTTTTGGTGCTTCTCTACAAAGAGCATGTGGCTTTGCAGTTTTTGATAAAATAAGACTTAAAAGTCTTGCCTCTCCCTCCAGTTTAAAAAAGAACTAAAGAGATAAATCTCAACTATTCCACCTGCTGAGCTCATTTACAGAAGGCTGGTTTGAGAAACAGGGTTCGAAATACTTACAGAAAACAGCACCCAAGAGAATGAAAAAAGTGAATGGCTGGTGAAAACTTGGACCTTATCATAAAACTAAGGTTTGTAAATTCCTCTTTGAAGATTGTTAGATAGAAAGTACTTTAACCCTCTGTCTGCAGAAGAAAAGGGGTAAATGAATAGAACCTCTACAAATTACTTTGTATCTTCAGGGCTTAGGATCTGCACCTTCCTGCCTAACTACTAGTATCTTAAAATGTGTCAGGGATAGGGAACTGCCATCTGCTTTAACATGGCTCTGGAGCTAATGATCAAGCTTAAGGGTACCTCTGGGAGGATTCATCCCTCCACTACTGCTTTCCCTTAGAAGAGTAGTCCAGGGTCAGGGGAGGGAATGGACAGGTTCGTACAGCCTGGTTCAGTACAGAAAGCTGTCAATAGTGACAAGAAAAAGAGGATTCTTTGTTGCTTGGGAGTTGACCCATAAGTACCTTGTTAGATAAGGGGGTGGGAGGGGGGAGAAATCTGTGATCAACCATTTAAAACGATTCTGTAGCTTTTTTGAAGCAAAATCAGTTATTGCTGGTAACCACAGATTCTACAGAAAAGCATTTTAAATAAGTTCTATCTTATCTGGGCCTTTCCTTGGTAGAAAGCACACCATAATGGAACTAAAGTCCTATTATATAATTGATATAAATTATCAATTATATGCATGTATGTATAACATTCTTAAAAACTTGGAACTGGTTAAAAAGGCAGATATGTCTACTAGCCTCTGTCCTTAAATCGATATCCTCTTTGATGCTGCTATAAATTGGAACATGTTTTTCCACTGCGTATGTTACAGAATAAACAGCCCTTAAGAATTAAGCCTACTTACTAGTATTTGACAAGCATGAAAGTAAGTTTCTAATTAATATTAGCATAAAAATTGAAGAAAATCCTACAGAAAGTGGCCAATATTACACCAGTTGAAGGCAGAATGTGACATTCTATTCCTGTCAACTTAATTATAATCAGCTTCAATTAACAGGAATTTTCACAGAACATTTTGGAATACCCTGTTTCCCAAGAAAATGCTACCTTACCTAGAGATGATCTAAGACATTTTTGTTCAATCTCTTTTAAAGTGTAACTGAAGGGCACTAACTATGAATCTGGCTGTGAATATCAGCGCAACTGTTAATTGTATTAGTCATGCTTTAAGAAGTTTAAGACCTCCCTTTAAAACTCAAGCTGGAACTGTTTCAGCCTAGTAAGATGCTGCCAGCAGCATTTCCATGAGCAAATATGGCTGGGTTAGATTCAAGTAGGATGGCTGGCTGTGCACTGTGGTGCCACACTAGAATAAAAGTTCTTAGTAGCCCCGTAAAATTAATGGAATTTGAGTCCACGGGGAGGTGGCAATACTAAAAGCTAGATCAGCAGTTTCAAGACCTGGGTTCTTATAGAGCCATAGCTAAGCTCATCAGCAAATAGAAGATGTCAATACAGGGCTATCTTGAAGCTTAAGTGGGAACACAAAGTTTTGATGTAAGATATGCTGGAATGGCAACATACATGCTAAAGGAAATTTCAGTCCAAGGTCAAAGAACAGAAGTTACTGCTCAGATCAATAATGGCTACCATTTTGTAAGGATTTCTCAGGGCTCACAACTGCTTAGGTTTAGAATTACACTCTTTACTATAAGCTAATTAACAGCAGCCACTTACATTTAAAACATGACAAGCGATAATTCCCTTTATTAAATGAACAGATTATTAAAGTCCGTAATAGCCTTGAAATGTTTGTACTTGAAAATGGGAATAGAAATGGTAATATATTTTTTAAAACTGCATTTATTGGCATATACATAAAAGCAAATTGTGAAGCATGCTAAAGTATGTTGTGCTAATTCCCAATCTTGACTGCCATGGGAAGAAAGAACACTGTAGAATTTTCCAAACTAAGAAGTCTGTAAATATGTGCTCACATCTTAAGTTCATATAATGTTTTCTGCTCACTTTCCAAGAATAAGCCTACAGTTTGAATTTCTCCTGTATAAAACTGAAGTGCACAGTGTCACACTAACATTTGTTTTGTATCATTTAACTACTTTAGAAAATAGTTTCTGAATTCTCTCCCCCTTTATGCTGTATTAAGGCCAAAAAACCCAAAACATCTAAAACATTAAAAAAAGATCACCCAAGTAACTATTGGTAACTTCAGGAATTTGTTAGTTGCCTTATGTGAGGATAAATAGATCCAACAAGCACATCTATAATACAAAGTAAACTATGATTTTATTGTGAAATTCTCATAGATGGAAAATTAAATTGAATATTTATTCTGTCCATTTCATTTTACAATAATCTTATGACTTATTTTTGTACCATGTATTTCAATTGCCTGTTTAGTGAAAAATAAAAAAAATCTGTAATTTTTGGCTTGTTTTTAGCTTAAATTTTATCATTAAATTAAGGAAGCCACAATAAAACGTGTTGTTCGCAGCCACATCCCAAGCCCATGTGTGAAGACTATTTTGGCCGCTACTTCAACCTAAGGAAACAATCTTTGACCTCCATCACCTTAAAATGCCAGAATTAACAGATTAATTCTTCCCACATTAAAAACAAACCCTAGGATCTTGAAGGTCCTATTTAACAAAATTCTCACACATGCAAAATTTCACTGAAATATATTTCCCTCATTTATCATTCCCACCCAGCATTCATGTTTTGAGTTAAATTTTAGGGATATAATCTCCAAAATTAGGACAATTAAATTTCCTGCTTTCTACTTCAATGCTTAACTCTCCTCCAACATAAATTATATAATTGTGGAGGATAAAACTGTTGACAACTGAGAGCATGGAAGAAACATTAGCACACATTAGTCTGATCATTTGCCAATTAGGAAAGGTGTGCTGCTGTCCACCTCTACCACAGATGAATTATCAAATGTTGATAAATGAAGCCATTTCAAATGGTGTGAGAAGGATCAGAGATAATGGGCTAGAGATAGCATATATTCTAAACTTGTTTTTCCCATATAATTTGAGCTCCCTGAACTGCTAGAGTTGGTTAAATCCCTACTAGGTACAGAAGCCTCCCTAGGTTGTTTACTGGGTATATTATCTAGAAAAGCAAATATTGGATACTGCTCTAAGATAGGTCTAGAATGCCTTGGTTGCACACACAAATGGCTGTTCTTAAATATAATGCAAGGCTCTATTTCCCTTTAACCATGAGAATTAAAATACTTATCACCATACAGTTGATATTACTTCCAATAAGTACAATATTTATTAAACATATCTTCAGTTGTTTTGTTACATAGTGTGCAACAAATTACAATATTCTGCAGCCACAAATTATATGCAGAGTATGAAGAAACTATTAATCAGATAGTGTAATCTTTCCATTTATAACTCTACAAGGAAGAACTAGCAAATCAGATCTTACATATAACATCTCACTAAACTTTATGCATGGAAAGTGACAGACACCAGTTGTGCTGTTTGATACAAAATGGCTGAACTTCATCTTCAGAAGACTAAACCCGACATCTAAACATGCCAATATAAACATCAAAACAAAATATATTCTAACCAACCACGGGAAACAGTCTGATATCAGGAAAGCAACAAAGATTACACACATTATTTTATAAACCAGCACACAAAGGTTTAAAACAGTTCTGAAAATGAAGTTAGCTGTCTTGAGTCAAGGGAATAAAAAAAAAGTCAGTATTGACCATTTACAATCTCTGACCTTTGTGGAGACGGTAAGAATCTGTTGTAGTGCAGCTACATACAGTACAATTCAGGCAATTTTGTTTTTTCACTTGGGTTCAGATTGCAAATTCATTGCTGTGAGAAAAGGACGGAGGCAAATTTTAGCAGCAACCTCCACCTGACTGCTTGACCGGAGTGCTCTGAATTTTAACATTGGACTTCTCTGCGCCACCAGCTGTTGCTCCAGGACCCATTCGCTTTTTAATCTCAGCTGCCATTGTCATGAAAGACTGTTCTACATTCGTTGCATTCTTAGCACTGGTTTCCAAAAATGGAATTCCAAGGGAATCAGCAAATTCCTAAGAGAATAATGAGGCACAATTAACATTGAAAAATCTTTTTCACTTAGTGTGTTGCTACCATCTATAATGGAGACTGAGGAAGGACTAAATTCACAGGATCCAAACAGGCACTACACAAATTGTCACTGTCAAAGTATTCTAGTGCTACACGTTTTTAAAAGTTAAGGTGGTTGTGGCCATAGTATGACTCTACACCCATAGATAATTAAAATTCAACACCTTCAAATTCAGTTTGAAAATCAAACTTTAAACATACCTTTGCTGTTGTGTAGTCTACTACTTTCTTTGTGGTGAGATCACATTTGTTCCCTACCAACAACTTGTTGACGTTTTCACTGGCATAACGATCTATTTCCTGCAGCCACTGTTTAACATTATTGAAGGACTCCTAAAAAGACAAACATTTTAAAGTATGATAATATAGTTCTGGGCACAACTGCTCTACTGAAGCAAATGATAAAGAGAAGCATCCTTCTTGACCTAACAGACAAAAAAGAAGGGCTAGTGAAACAACTCTAGATACAATACAACTGCAGTGCTAGGAAAGGAGTAAACTAATGTATGAAGATGACTATAAATATCTAAATGAATGACAAACGAGAACTTGAAATACTTGAAAATACCTCACTTGAAAGGGAAATATAGCTTAATATTAAACTACAACTCAGGGAAACCCAATTATTTTGAAAGATGCAATCTAAATGTACTGTAAAACCTAGTTTTGAAATTAGAAAAAATTTTGGTTTATGAATAAGATGACCTACTAAATGTTATTACTAGAGATGCCAAAAGATGTTATTTAATAAAGATACTTGTTTTCTTTACCACAGCCATACATAGTGGAGGAAATTTTCAAATTTTAAAATATTTCATGGTAATGACTAGAGACTTTTACAATTAGCATCATTTTTTCTCCTATTGGCAGGAGAATCTAAATGTCTATGTGTATAAGTTATCTCCTAATTAGCTACGATTTCATAGCTGAGGTGAGAGTTAACATTTGCTATGAGAAAAATAAATTTCCATTTTCAAAGTTTACCTTTTATCCTTTTCTATTTATTTATTTATTTTTTTTTTGAGACAGAGTCTCACTCTGTTGCCCAGGCTAGAGTGAGTGCTGTGGCGTCCTCCTAGCTCACAGCAACCTCAAACTCCTGGGCTCAAGCGATCCTCCTGCCTCAGCCTCCCGAGTAGCTGGGACTACAGGCATGCGCCACCATGCCCGGCCAATTTTTTTTCCTATATATTTTTAGTTGGCCAGATAATTTCTTTCTATTTTTAGTAGAGACAGGGTCTCGCTCTTGCTCAGGCTGGTCTCGACCTCCCGAGCTCAAACGATCCACCCGCCTCGGCCTCCCAAGTGCTAGGATTACAGGCATGAGCCACCGCGCCCGGCCTTATCCTTTTCTTTATAGAAAAAAAAGGGACCCTGAAATCAGCTGTTTCAGATCAAAAGATTGGTTAGTTGTAACACTTGGCCCACATTTTTAACACTGTCCTATATGCTTCTCTACATCCCCCTGCCCTCTCTCACAGCTAATCTTCAGATACTCTCCTACTAAAATCCTCCTATAGCTCATCCTATTTAAATCCTTTATTTCTGAACCATATCCTCCACAGGCAGAGACCTCTAATTCTACTTTTGGCAATTATGATAGGCAAATTCCTGTACCACCAAGAACACAGTATAAACCAAAAAACATGCAATTCCCTACAAATTCTTGCCTATATATATTAGTGTCTTGGCTACATGATCAAAGTTATTTTGTTGATAATAAATACAACCAGAGTCCCTTGAAAGCAAATATAAAACTAATTACTAATTTTCTATTACTAAAGGAAAATAAAACAAATATTTTAATGCGATTCCCATTTATATTTGGGGGTGGACAAAGTTTTCTGCCATAAAAATAATAATGACTTGCCTATAATGGCTTATAGGCAAATGAATCTGTTTAGTAACTTCCTGCCTTGTCACTGAAACAATCTCTTCTTGGAACTTACCTGATCTGTCACATCATACACAACTATAATGCCATGGGCTCCTCTGTAATAACTGGAGGTGATTGTTCGAAATCTTTCTTGGCCTGCTGTGTCCCACTATTAGAAAACAATCAAGAAATCCAAACAATTCCATTAAAATAGCATTGGAGGAAAGTGCAGGAAGAAGGAAAATAGTTTAGTTTTCATAGTTATAGAGATCATCAGGATTTGACATGGAAACATTAGCCCTAAATTTTCACACTACTAAAATGCATCGTTACTGTCAAATATCTGAAAGTCCAGAAAGAAGACAGTAACTACAATTAAGCTTACAGTAATGATACCAAAATTATAAGCTCTTTGAGAGTAGGAACTACTCTCTCATACTGTTCACATTCCCTACAACCCTTAACACCGTGTTAAGGCAGTCAGTATGAATGCAGGAACAGGCTGACTTCATTAGGAAAGCTCCTGGCCTAAAGCCCCTTGAACACAGTACTCTTACACTTAAGACAAACTCACTTGCTAGTACATTTAACCATCACGGAAAGGACTAAAAGGACCTCATTTGGGTAACTACCAGTCAAGACAACACTTCAGCCATTTCAGAGAGGCATTATGTTAATCCTAGGGAAAACAACGAAGATGATTCCAAATACTTTTAATAAAACTCATTTTAAGAACAATTTACCACACTTCAACCATTTAGGCTCAGACACCAAAAACAAATGCTTACATTATTACATTAAAGTTCTAGGTTTAAGAAAAAAAACTAATTGTTAAAAATACCATGAAGCAACCTCAATTTTTAGATTTAAAAAGCGTTGGTTTTAACAAAAGCTATGAGAATTTTTGTTAAAATAACTCCTAGCCAATGACCTCTTAAAAAAAAAAAAAAACAAAATTGTTTGTAGGCCTGCATCGTGGCTCACACCTATAAATCCTAGCACTTTGGAAGGACGAGGCAGGAGGAATGGGAGGATCATTTGAAGCCAGCAGTTCAAGATCAGCCTCGTCAACATAGCAAGACGCTCACCCATATGAAAAATTAAAAAAAAAAAAAAATTAGCTGGGTGTGGTGGCACACACCTGTAGTCCTAGCTACCCAGGAGGCTGAGGCAGGAAGATTGCTTGAGGCCAAGAGTTCATTCGAGACCAGCATGAACAAGAGCGAGACCACATCTCCATAAAAAATAGAAAAATTAGCTAGGTGTGGTGGTGTGCACCTGTAGTCCCAGCTACTCAGGAGGCAGAGAGAGGCAGGAGGAACACTTGAGCTCAGGAGTTTGAGGTTGCAGTGAGCTATGATAACACCACTGCATCCTTGCCTAAGCAATAGAATAAAACTGTCTCAAAAAAAAAAGATACAACTTAACTACTTCAAATTGCCTATAGTTAACTGGGGGCTAGGGATGCAAAGATGGATAAGGGGAATGGGATGGTGCAGGGACACAAAATAGTGAAGGTACAGAGCTATGAGTCATTTGGTTCTGCCAGTAACTGGAGGGAAGTTACTAAATCTTTCAGCATCCATTTCTCAAGCAGTAAAATGAACATGTTAGAAAAGCTAAGTTCCTTCCCCCCAAAATTCTGTTTCTACAGAGCTGGTACATACTACCTAATAAAAATACTTACAATAAGACTAAATGTAATAAATACTTCTCTTCAACTAAGCCACAAAAGAACCTCTCCCAGGTTTCCTGTAAAGTTCCCCAGTACTCAGCACAGTAAAATATATATAAAAAACAGTCTATAATACTTTCACCATAGGACAAAGTAAACTTGAACTTAAGACTTCCACTGGTAAAAAGAGACTTGGACCAAGTTTAACTGAAAACATGAATTTCTCTACTTTATCAATAGAAAATTCAATGAGGAAAGCAATCTTAGAAAAATTATTTTTAATCTAAACAAAAAAAATTTTTTTTGAGAGAGGTCCACCCTGTCCCCCTGGCTAGAATGGAGTGGCATTATTGTAGCTCACTGCAACCTCCAGTCCTGGGCCCAAGCAGATCCTCTTGCTTCAGCCTCCTAAATAGCTGGGACTATAGGTGCACACCACCACTTTTGGCTAATTTTTCTACTTCTTGTAGAGACAGGGTCTCACTATGTTGCCCAGGTTGTTCTCAAACTTCTGGCCTCAACCAATCCTCCCGCCTTGGCCTCCCAGAGTGCTAGGATTACAGGCCTCAGTGAGCCACTGTACCTGGCCCTAAACAATTCTTACTCTACCAATCTATCATAGGTGCATGATTCTTAAAATGCTTTATATTCCATTTTTGTTAGCATATTAAATATACAAAACAAATAATACATTCCAAATTTACCGATTTCCAAAAACATTTCTAGCCAAAAATCACTTACTATTTGAAGCTTGATCGTTTTCCCATCTAACTCTATAGTTCTTATTTTGAAATCCACACCAATTGTGCTGATGTAGCTTTCTGTATACGTATCATCCTGAAGGGGAAAATAGTTAATGTTCAACAGAGTAAATTTTAAAATATAATATTTAGTTTATCTACAAAGTTTATAAACAAAGTTTATAAAGCATAACATGCTGAAAACAGCCACTCCATCCTGCTTCAGTACTCAATTCATGTTCTGATTACAAAGCATTGACTAATTAACAGTAGTTTCTTCTTTCCTTAAAATCTTTTCAATAGCCATTCTTTATTTTTTCCAAACATCTCTTGGCAAATTCTTTACATATATCATATAGAAAAAGGTGTTATAATTTCAATAATTATGAATGATTTCTCTAATTGCTAATCAGCAAAACTCTTACCCCTCACCCACCCAATTTATTCACCACAAAGCAACAATCATTTTACTCTCCACTTAGGGACTTTTTTAGAAGTTAATTTTATTTCCTAGTTATGAGTTTTAAAAATTGAGATATATAATGCATATTAATATAAAACTCACCATTTTAAAGTGTACAATTCAGTGGTTCTTAGTATAGTCACAAGGTTGTGACCAATAACCAGAACATTTTCATCAACACAAAAAGAACCCAGTAATCATTAGCATCCACTCCCCATTTTCCCCCTCAGACTCTGGCAACACTAATCTACTTTCTATCTCTATGGATGTGCCTATTCTGGACATTTCATATTAAGTGGAATCATACAATGCCTGGCCTTTTGTGCCTGGCTTCTTTCACTTAGCATAATGTTTTCAAGGTTCATCCACGTTGTAGCATGTATCAATACTTTGTTCTTTTTTATAGCTGAATAACAACACATTGCACAAATATGCCACATTTTGTTTATCCATTCATAAGGTGATGTACATTTGATGTGGGTTTTGTTTCCACTTTTGGCTATTATGAATAATATTGCTATGAACATTTGTGTACAACTTTTCCTGTGAACATGTTTCTTGTCAACTTTTTAACCCAATGTTAAACTTTTAAAATTATGCCTGTTTCTCTCAAGGATCTGTCATGACATTTTGCTCAGAATGGAAACAAAACTTGTATTTTTCTTTAAGTGAAAATGTTTCTTGTAAAAAGATACATAAATGGAGAGACCAGACTATCATTATTTGAACCACAAAGCACTACCTAGGAAGTACTCTGCCAACAAAAATGGAATTAAATTTAATAATGCCTAATAAAAGCACTGTCAAACACAACTTTCTGCAATCATAGGCTCCATAAGCTGTGCTAGCCAATATGGTAGCCACTAGCCTCATGTGGCTTATGAGTTAAGAAACTTAATTTTTAGTTTCTTCAACTTTAATTAATTTAAATTTGAATGGCCATGCAGAGCTAGTAGCTACCATATGGACAGCACAGCTCTAGGCCTTCCTTCTATTACAGAAAGAGGGATAAAGGAATAAGTTTGTACCACAAGAAAGCAAAATGATAAATCTATAGAATGTTGGACAACCTACAAGACAAATGCCCTACCTTCTGCAAAAAGCCAATGACACAAAAAATGCATAAATAAAAAAAGGGAGGTATAAAACTCTAAATTAAAAGACTAAACAATAGTCTATGGCCATACCACCCCCCCAAACACGCCCAATCTCGTCTAATCTTGGAAGCTAAGCAGGTTGGGGCTGTTTAGTACTTGGATGGGAGATGGCCTGGAAATACTGGGTGCTGTTAAAAAAAAAAAAGACTAAACAACAAAACAACCAAGTGGAATGTGTGGACTATGTTTGGACCCTGATTTAAACCAAAAGCAAGAGAGCACTTCTGAGACAATCAGGAATTTATAAAATTTTTTAGGTTGACAATGGCACTGTCATAATAAAATATCCAGTTTTTAGAAATGCCTACTGAAGTAGATACGGAGGAAACATGTTTGAGACCTGCATTACAACACTCCAGCAAAAAGAAAGGGAAAAAAGGGTTACATGAAAATAGTATGAGTAAGTCTTGGTAATACTAAATCTAATTCATGCATGAAATTAAAACAAAAAAGATCTCTAAAGAAAACTGTAGGCCAGCCACAGTGGCTCACACCTGTAATCCCAGCATTACAAGCATAAGCCACCATGCCCGGCCTACAGAATCCTTTTAAAAGAATACTCAAGGGCTGGGCACGGTGGCTCACGCCTGTAATCCTAGCACTCTGGGAGGCCGAGGAAGGTGGATCGTTTGAGCTCAGGAGTTCGAGACCAGCCTGAGCAAGAGCGGGACCCTATCTCTACTAAAAATAGAAAGAAAATTAGCTGGACAACTAAAAAATACATAGAAAAAATTAGCCAGGCCCGGTGGTGCATGCCTGTAGTCCCAGCTACTCGGGAGGCTGAGGCGGGAGGATTGCTTGAGCCCAGGAGTTTGAGGTTGCTGTGAGCTAGGCTGATGCCATGGCACTCTAGCCCGGGCAACAGAGTGAGACTCTGTTTCAAAAAAAAAAAAAAATACTCAAGGATCAAAATTTTTTTAAAAAATAATGATTTTTACTATTTTGTCAAGGATATTCTCAAGTGAAAATGGCTTTGTGTGTATGTCCCTGTGAGTGCACAGAGGTCAAGAATACCATGACTATGAGTACCATTTGGGGCTTAGCACTGCGTTGATGTATACTAAGGCACCAGAAGTAGTTTTACTCACCATTGCTTTTGTACCAGAGCAAATGTCAACACAGTGAAAAGGCAAATTTATTTTGTATTAGTATATTACTAAGTAAATATTTACATAGTAAATACTAATACCTTAATATTATTAGGATAATTGTCTTGACCTCATGGACCACCTGAGAGTGTCTTGGTAACCCCCAGGGGACTTTGGTCCATACTCTGAGAACCAATGATCTAGACAGTAAGAAGGGAAACATGCAAAATTTGAGGCAGCTGATAAAGACTATGAAGGATTGTGAATTCCATTAGGTCAAAAGTCTGTCAGTTTCAGTATGGTAAATCCCATGCCACTGTCCTACAAAGTTTGTACCAGGCCCTGCTTTTTCTTTTTATGCTACTAAAGTTTACCTTGAAAATTTCTTTTCATCAAGTCACCTTCAACACAGGCAAGCTATTTCCCCCTTACCTTGCTACCTATTTTAGAATGAACCACTGTTTGACCTCTACCTAAAATATTAAGACACCCTGACTTTATAACCATACTTCGCTGAATTTCTTTTAAGAGCAATAACATTTTTTCTATTTAACAATTCAAGATACCACTGGGGATATATATTTAGAGGCTTTAAATATATAAACTCTGGAAGAATTACTTATTCTAAACAAAATAGTTTAATTGTTTGTCTACCTAGAAAACATGGCATTTATTATACAAATAATTGTAAAGGCATTTCAACTTACTGCAAACCTAAGGAGGAGGCAAGACTTTCCAACCCCAGAGTCACCAATCAGAAGTAACTTGAATAAATAATCACTGTAAAAAGAAAAAGAAAATCACATTAATAAAACCATATTGCATTGTAAGTTTTACAACAACAAAAATACAGCCAAGAACAACTAACTTTGAAGACTACAACTCCTGAAAAGCCCATGTATGACTTAAGAAAAGCTAAAACTGTACCCAACAATAGCCCTCTTGATAGATCACTGAACTAGACAGAATTATATAAAAGTTGAGAGAGGCCATGCCACCCATGATCTCTGTGTTCACTTACTATGAAACAATGAAAGGAAACATAAGTGATAGGCATTCTTGGAGAGCACAAGAGACATATGCTAAAGAAATCCCACTCCTCCACGGTATTAGAATACAGAAAGTTAACTTTCCGTTGTTCTTGCCAATGAAATGTTAGTTTCTCCTTCAAATTCCAAGATCAATTAATTATTTCATAGTGATCCTCCAATGAACGGACTTTTACAATCCTATCCTAGCATCCAGCTGGAATTCTCCCCTCAAAAAAAGGATCCCTTAACTTCTGAAAGTCCTCATCATAAATATTTTACACTAGAAATGTGGTAAAATCAAAGGCTATTTATACAAGCACAGAACTTTACGAACATTCTAAGCTTATATTAAAGCATTTTTCAGAAACATTGAAAACTAGGCTCTGTTTATGTATATAATATATCAACCATTGCCAGACCTAACTTAAAAACCATCTTCAGGGATTCCTTCATGGACCTGAGACAACAGATTGTTTGCCCAGGATCTCCAAAGAAATCCCTCGTATATCCTTCCCAACTTCAACCAGTTCTATGTTTTCTTTTAAGCAATTTCAAAAGGACAAAAAAAATTAGAATTTATATATTGTTTTTCTAGAAGATATATTAATTTTCACTTTTGTTCTTTGTGATTTAGTTTCTCAAAAATGCTACCTAATTATGGTGAAATCCAAATGTTACTCAATTTAAATTTAGATTACAATTCTCATTATGGAATAGAAGTGGTGACAGTGGGCAACCTTGTCTGGTGCCAGTTCTAAGCGGGAATGCTCTCAATTTTTCCATGCAGTATGATGTCTGTGAGTTTGTCGTATGTGGCTTTTATAACTTTGAGGTATATTTTACCTGCCTCTTTTGTTAAGAGTTCTTATCATAAAAGGGTGCTGAATTTTGGCAAATGCTTTTTCTGCGTCTATGGAGAGGATCATATGGTCTTTGTTTTTGCTCCTATTTATGTAGTGAATCACATTTATAGATTTGTGTGTGTTGAACCATCCTTGCATCTCTGGGATGAAGCCCACCTGGTTGTGGTGGATTACCTTTTTCATGTACAGTGGAATTCAGTTTGCTAGGATTTTACTGAAAATTTTTACATCTATATACAGGAGGGATATTGGTCTGTAGTTTTCTTTTTGTGGTGTGTCCTTTCCTGGTTTTGGTATCAAGGTGATACTGGCTTCATGGAATGAGCTGGGGAGGATTCCTTCCTTCTCAATGTTATGAAATAATTTCTGCAGTATAGGTACCAGTTCTTCTTTGATGGTCTGGTAAAATTCAGCTGTGAAACCATCTGGTCTGGGACTTTTTTTGATGGAAGATTTTTTATTGCTGCTCCAATTTCATTACTTGATATTTGTCTGTTCATGAGTTCTGTTTCTTCCTGATTGAGCCTAGGGACGTTGTGTGTTTTCAGGAATTTGTCCATTTCCTCAATGCTTTCAAGTTTATGTGCATAGAGATTTTTATAGTATTCAGAGTTGATATTTTGTATTTCTGTGGTATCAGTTATAATATCTCCCTTTTCATTTCTGATTGAGCTTATTAGGGACTTTTCTTTTCTGTCTCTGGTTAGTCTAGCGAGAGGACTGTTGATTTTTTTTTTTTTTTTTAAGACAGAGTCTCGCTTTGTTGCCCGGGCTAGAGTGAGTGCCATGGCGTCAGCCTAGCTCACAGCAACCTCACAATCCTGGGCTTAAGCGATCCTATTGCCTCAGCCTCCCGAGTAGCTGGGACTACAGGCATGCGCCACCATGCCTGGCTAATTTTTTCTATATATATTTTTAGTTGGCCAGATCATTTCTATTTTTTTCAGTAGAGACGGGGTCTCGCTCTTGCTCTGGCTGGTCTCGAACTCCTGAGCTCAAACAATCCGCCCGCCTCGGCCTCCCAAGTGCTAGGATTATAGGCGTGAGCTACCGTGCCCGGCCTAGGACTGTTGATTTTGTTTATCTTTTCAAAGAACCAACTTTTTCTTTTATTTAACTTCTGTATAATTCTTTTAGAATCAATTTCATTTAGTTCTGCTCTGACTTTAGTTATTTCTTTCCTTCTGCTGGGTTTGGGATTGGTTTGTTCTTCCTTCTCCAATTTGTTGAGAAGATTCATTAGAATGTTGATTTGTAATCGTTCTATCTTTTGGACATACGCATTAAGTCTATGAATTTTCCTCTTAAGACTGCTTTTGCAGAATCCCACAGATTTTGGTAACTTGTGTCCCCTCTGTCATATAGTTTGAAGAATCTTTTGATTTCCATCTTAATTTCTGCCTTGACCCAATAATCATTCAGCAGTAGGTTGTTTAATTTCCACGACTTTGTGTAGAATTGAGTGTTTCTGTTGGAATTGATTTCTAATTTTATTCCACTGTGGTCTGAGAAGATGCATGCCATAATTTCTATTTTTTAAATTTGTTGAGACAAGTTTTGTGGCCTAGATATGATCAATCTTAGAGAATGTTCCGTATGCTGATGAGAAGAATGTATATTCAGTAGTTTTGGGGAAGAATATTCTGTAAATGACTGTTAGGACCATTTGTTCTAGAGTACTGTTTAAGCCCATTGTTTGTTTATTTTCTGTTTGGAGGATCTGTCCCATTCTGTCAGTGGGGTGTTGAAGTCCCCAGCTATTATAATGCTGCTGTTTATCATTTTGTTTAGATCAAATACGATTTGCTTTATAAATTTGGACATACTTGTATTAGGTGCATATTTAGGATTGTTATGTCTTCTTGTTGAATTGTTTCCTTCACCATTATATAGAGCGTCTTTGTCTTTCTTTACTTTTATTGATTTGAAGTCTGTGTTATCTAATAAGAGAATAGCTACACCAGCTTTCTTTTAGTTTCCATTTCCAGGGAATATTGTTTTCCATCTCTTCATCTTGAGTCTGAATGAGTCCTTGTGAGTTACATGAATTTCCTGGAGACAGCAGATACTTGGCTTTTATTTTTTTATCCATTCAGCCAGACTATGTCTATTCAGTGGCAAGTTATTGAAAGATTTGCTAAGTGGGGTGGATTTCTGTTCAACCTGTTGTGTAGAACTTTATTGCTTTGTGTTACCTCCTGAGCCACTGTGGTATCTAGGCTCTGAACTTTAGCTTTTGGATGTTTTACACTGGTAGGTGTCTATTGTGCTGATCAGTGTATAATGCAGATCTGAGTACTTCCTGCAGGGCAGGTCTGGTCTTGACAAATTCCCCCAATGTTTGCTTCTCTGAGAAAGTCTTTACTTCTTCCTCATGTAAGAAACTTAGTTTTGTAGGATACAAAATTCTAGGCTGACCATTGTTCTGTTTGAGAAGACTGAGAATGGGGCTCCACTCCATTCTGGCTTGTAAGATCTCAGTTGAGAAATCTGCAGTTAGTCTGGCGGCTTTTCTGTTGTAAGTTACCTGATGCTTTAGCCTTATGGTTCATAGGATTTCCTCTTTTGTGTTAACTTTGGCCAGTCTGATGACTATATGTTGTGGTAACTGCCTCTTGGCGACTACTCTCCCAGGAATCTGTTGAGCTTCCAGTACCTGGATGTCGAGATTTCTAGCAAGACCTGGGAAGTTTTCCAAGTATTCCCTCAAATAGGTTTTCCAGCCCTTGTATTATTTTCTTCTTCATTCTCAGGGATGCCTATGATTCCTATTTTAAGCCTCTTTACAAAATCCCATATTTCTTCTAGGCTTTGTTTGTTTCTCTTATCTCTGTTCTTTGACTGACTCGTTTAATTCCAAGGTGTTGTCTTTTAGCTCTGAGATTCTTTCTTCTGCCTGATCTAGCCTACTCTTTTTTTTTCTTTTTTTGAGACAGAGTCTCACTCTGTTGCCCTGGCTAGAGTGCCGTGGCGTCAGCCTAGCTCACAGCAACCTCAAACTCCTGGGCTCAAGCAATCCTACTGCCTCAGCCTCCCGAGTAGCTGGGACTACCGGCATGTGCCATCATGCCCGGCTAATTTTTTCTATATATATTTTTAGCTATCCATATAATTTCTTTATATTTTTAGTAGAGATGGGATCTCGCTCTTGCTCAGCCTGGTCTCGAACTCCTGAGCTTAAACAATCCGCCCGCCTCGGCCTCCCAGAGTGCTAGGATTACAGGTGTGAGCCACCGCGCCCGGCCTAGCCTACTCTTAAGGCTCTACACTGTGTTTCATATTTCCTTGAATCAATTTTTCATTTCCAGAAGGTCTGCTTGATTTTTTTAAATTATTCGATTTCTTTAGTGAATTTTTTATTCATTACTTGCACTGTTTTTGTGGTTTCTTTCTGTTGGGTTTCTATTTTCTCTATTTCATTGACCTTCCTTACAATCCATATTCCAAATTCTTTATCAGTCATTTCAATATTCTCATTTTGGTTGATTTCCATTGGTATGGACTTATTTTCTTTTTGAGATGTCCTTTCATTCTGATTTTTCATGTATCCAGAGATCTTTCGCTGATTCCTCATCATCTAGAGCAGCTTTTGCTTCTTATTTTTGCATTTTTTGATTAGATAATGGCACACCCAGTTTAATCTGAGGCAGTAAGTCATACTTGTGGGTGAGACTCAACTACACCCTGTATGATTGAGTCAGTAAATGCTATAAAGGGCATGCAAATTGACCTCCCTGCCAGTAGGAGGTGCTTGCCAGAAGGAACAAGCTGCAATGTTTTTGGGTCCTGTCACCAGCTCTAGTCTAGGTAAACTGTTACCCAGGTTTACACAGTGATAAATATTGTTTTCATTTTACCAAATTACCATAGTATACCTATTGTCCTTAATCACATCTAAGGAAAAGGATAAAAAAAAAATCCTAAGTGCCAGTAAGCAGCAAAATAGAGATCACAGAAGAAAATAAAAAGCTTTCAAACAAGTCAATCAGGAGAAGGGACTGAAGCATAGAATGATCTAAATAATAAACATCCTTTCCAGGTTGAGATTTTAAAATAAAAAAGGATTTTTACTGTAGAATATTACCCTTAATAAATGACTGATACCTAATAGCAAACAATTTCTATTAGGCAGTTCAGTTGACTGACTTTAGTTCTTACCGATAGGTTCCTTATTAGTTAAACCAAATAAATCCTTAAAGATACTGAACATTGAACATTAACAATGAGTACATGTTAAGAATTTACATGTATTTAAGTTAGCAAGAATATCACAGCATTGATACTACTACAGTAGGTTGATATTTAAATAGACGTTAACACAATAAATGGCCTCAATTTGCCAATCTCCCTGACGCAGTGCCAGGCATGCAGTAAACACTAAAAAAATATATCCTGAATCAGCTGTATTGAAACTTGTTACAATAATTGGGCTGTACTGGGCCACAGATATTACCTGAGGTATCATTACCATAAAGACCAACTGCTCTACTTTATTCCAGAGCAACCATAAGGCTGGGGAAAAAAAAAACATGAATCCTTCCTGTGTTCAAGTTACATTATAGTTTAAAGAAATTAATAGGCAACTTTTGAAAATCACCTTTCTCAACTACTACATTCTTGTTAAATTTTACAAATACAGTATTGCCATTTTTGAACATTTATGAGTTTCTAATAATTTGAGGTTCAAAACCATTATAAATAATATTAAGAGTTGAGTACTCTGTACAAGACAATCTTTGCAAAAGAAGACCATTTGCTCTCTCCCAAACAAGTCATCAGCTTCACTAACAAGACAACAGTTACGTGATGGAGAAAGGCAAACAAAATTAAACTCATAAACATCCTTATCTTCCCTTATCAAATATACACACCTGTATAGTATGATCAATAAATACCATGTTACCTGCATTGGGACATTTTAAATTCAGAGTTTACTTACATATTTTTCTGTAACTACTATTTACAAAATAGAACACAGTAAAAACGTTAATAGAAAATATGCAAATCTAAAATTACAGAGCACAAGGGCAGAATTTTGGTACAAAGGGCCAAGACTAATTTAGCAAATGGTAACACTTTAAATGTATTTATTCTTTATTTCTCAGAATTTGGATCATTAAGTTGTCAGCCTACAATATAATTGACTTAAATGAAAAAGCATATCATGCTAGTTTAGAAATCCATAAAGATTTATAATTTTAATCACCACCCTCCTAAATTATTCTAGTAAATCCTATCCACTGTTTCCAATTCAGAAATTCCTCCAGCTTCTTAAATTTAATTTACTATGACACTTCATACCTTCTACCCCTAAGAAGTTTGAAGTCTATTTTTCCCAATTCTTATGTTTGACATAACTATCTGTGGGTGTGGAAGGTAAACTGACTTATTCATCTGTGTATTCAAGGATCTACCACTGTGCCTTTTACAAAGCACATGCTAAGAGATCAGAGAACTTTTAGTTTTGCATTTTTTATCAAGTCTCTAAGAAAATCTATGCCATCCTTTAACATTTTTGGCAAAATACTAGGGGGAAAAAATGGATGAGGACATGGCATGTTAAAAGGACATGAGAGCCAACCTGAAAGTTCTCTCAATGGCCAAGCCAAAACAATTTGAGCCACAAAGCAAATAGACCAGTCTTCCTCACTGGATTCCATTAATACATGTAGAAGGAATAAGAGAAATAAAAAATCACCAGATCACCACATTAATAACTGCTGCAGCAAAGATCTACTGATGAATACTAAAACTATTGAGTGAAACTCAGGAGAAATAGGATATTTGCATGGCCTCAAAGTATGTCCCTCAAAATATTACTTTGGTGGTTTTAAGATATCCCCACAAATTCTATGAATACTCCTGCCCCCTAGGAAATGGAGTTTAATTCCCTTCCCTTTGAGTATGGGCTGTACTTGGTGACTGGTTTCTAATAAATAGAGTGTACAAAGGGAAAAATCATAACTTTACAGTGGAAAAACCTGAGAGACACCACCTTAAGTGGTCAAGGTGAACATCACCAGTAATGTTCCAGTAATAAGTCAATCACCAGTATGACCTAATATGATGTGATGAGTAGGGCACTGACTTTTGCAGTATTTTCCCCAAAATTCATAACCTCATAATCGTAAGAAAACATCAAACAAAGGCAAACTGAGGGACATTCCACAGTACCTATCAACACTCTTCAAAAGTGTCAAGATCATGAAAAAGGAAACACTGAGAAACCATCACAGACTGAAGATAGCTAACATGGCATAACAACTAAATATAATATGATATCCTGGATTAGATCCTAGAACAGAAAAAGTACATTAATAGAAAAATTAGAGAAACTGGAATATAATCTACAGTTAATAATGTATCAATGTTTATTTCTTAATTTGGATTAATATACCATGTATGCAACATATTAAGGGAAGCCAAGTGAAGGGTATACAGGAACTCTCTATACTATTTTTAACTCTTCAGTAAATCTCAACTTAGTTCAAAATAAACAAGTTAAAAAAAAAAAACTGAGGAAATTGGCAAAATAGGTATAAACAACAATCACTTCAAAAACCTAGCTCATTATATTTCTTAAACATAACTATAAGAGACATTTTATGTTTTCTCAAGTTACATCTCATCATAAATCATGCTGAAATTTTAATAAAAAACCACCTTAGGCCGGGCACGGTGGCTCACGCCTGTAATCCTAGCACTCTGGGAGGCCGAGGCGGGTGGATCGCTCAAGGTCAGGAGTTCGAGACCAGCCTGAGCAAGAGCGAGACCCCGTCTCTACTCAAAATAGAAAGAAATGATCTGGCCAACTAAAAATATATAGAGAAAAAAATTAGCCAGGCATGGTGG
>CM052437.1:45574820-45590451 GCA_028533085.1 Varecia variegata
CGGGTAAGTGGGGCAACAAAGACAGTAACAAGAGAAAAATTATTTTGGCTATCAGTCTTTCCTATAAGTCAACTCCTCTTCTATTCTAGCAATATTGGAGATTCAAACAGTAAATAAAAGCAATGGATTTCAGTAAGGATGAGTTTTATTCTACCCAGTTTTCATGAAGTTGAATGATCGATGACAGTTTATGTGGTTTTTGCTAACATATTAGAATGGTCTGTTGCTTAACAGATGAGGAAAAAAATGAACTATACATTCTATTACAAATCTGTGAGAGGGCCCACTGCAGAACCCTTGTTCCAACTCTCAGTTTAGAGTTCTATTTCCATTATTTATGATCTGAACATAATCCTGATATTTACTGACGTAGATATCTTTGTACATATACCTATGCCACTTTTGCATGCAAACACTAATGTTTACTGTACCTTTAAAAAAGTCACTATTGTGAGAGCATGGAACAATATTCTTTCAAAAAATAAGTAAGACAGATTTTAGGTTCAAAGTTCTATTTAGGTAAAATGCTTTTCTTGCCTAATGTAAAAGTAGGGGATGATTCAGCTTGTTTCTGGATCTAAACTGCTACTAAGAATTCTAAAACCTCAAAAAAGACAGTTATATGAAAGGATTATAGAACACTGTTTAATATAATCCCATTTTTGTCTTTAAAAAACTTTTGCATACATAAAAAGATTTGGAAAAAATGGGCACTTCTAGATTATAAGATTATCATTGATATTTTCTTTTTTTTTTTTATTTTTTCTACACATCTGCTACAGATGATGATATTTTCTTCTTTATAACTTTTTAATAGTCTACAGTAAGCTTCTATTACTTTTATAACCAGGAAAAAAATGTTACTTGAGGGAAGGAAAAAAGTTTTTGTTTTCAGTTTTAGAGAAGTTTTGCTGTCGCCCAGGCTGGAGTGCAGTGGCCTGATCATAGTTTACCATAACCTCAACTTTCTGGGCTCAAGTGATCCTCCCACCTCAGCCTCCCAAGTAACTGGAACCACAGGTAAACGCCACCATGCCCAGCTAATCTTTTCTACTTTTTGTAGACAAGAGGTCTCAAATTCCTGGCCTCAAGCATTCCTCACGCCTTGGCAGTCCTCCCAAAGTGCTGGCATTACAGGCATAAGCCACCACACCCAGCCATGAGGTGAGGAAAAAATTTTAATCAGAGGGTTTTATTCAATGACTTATCACCCTTGTAAATTTGTTCAGCACATCTATCATAACACAAATGATTTCTAGGTAGGTAGAGCAGGTCAAGGCTGTAAACAAACAGCAATGGCATACTCCCAATATAGCCAGAAGTACATGAAGTCAACTTTTAAATTAAATGAGAATAAATTTTCTTCTTTCATGAAATAAAATCTAGATTATCAGACAAGATTCACATGTCAATGAATACTTTATAAGAGAAAGCTGACTGACACTAACACATCTTTCAACATTCCACCCTCTGTAGATATACACCAGGGAAGAAAAAAGTGTAACAGCAGAGGACTCTAGTGTATAGTTGTTTTTATGTAAACAGTACTCCAAAAATACGAATTTCATAATGTGAGCTATAATATAAGCCTGGTATTTTCAAGAAAAGGCCTGGTATTTTAAAAAGTTCAATGATTAGCCAGGTGTGGTGGCACATACTTGTAGCCTCAGCTACTCGGAAGGCTGAGGCAGGAGGAACTCTGGAGCCCATGAGTTTGAGGTTGCAGTGAGCTATAATGATGTCACTGCACTCTAGCCCGGGCAACAGAGTGAGACTCTGTCTCAAAAATAAACAAACAAACAAACTATATACTGATAGCCTGTGGGGTATGGAATGATTAATAAAAATTTCACAATGATTGTGTCTGACATCAGCTTTTCTCCTTTACTCTCTTTAAGTACACTTCACAGAACATAATTCAAAATTGACCTTCCAGCCGTAACAGTTACCCCTTGCTGGAAACAAGAGGTAAGACCTTTTAGTTACTCCATATGCTTCTATACTGTGTGAATTTTATAGTGAGCACATTATTACTTTTATAATTAAATATTTAAAACTAAATAAACTTTCAGTTTCAAACAAAAGCAGGCTGTCAATCAAAATACATGGTCAAAATAACTAATTACCAAGAATCTGAGCACAACAGTTTTTTCTCCAAATTTAAGTTAGTAGCTAAGCAATTTAAATTACATGTTTTTCTTTGATATTTAGAGACAATAGATTAATTTTCTGGGTTCCATTTTAGTTTTGTTTAGAACAGTGTACCAAAAATTCAAAGCTGAAATTCTGGAAATGAGGAAAACTTTGGTAGTGCCAAAGGAAGTGGCAAGTGATGCAAGAGGACAATTAGTCTTAAATCAATATACAATAAATATTTGCTGAAAAATGCACCAAGGCGGGAGTGTAAACTTTCTCTACCTCTTTACCTCTCAAAGCCTACATGGGTTTTGGAGCTGGAAAGACCTGCATTTGAATTCAGGCTTTATCAAATACTAGTTACAAGATCTTGGCACAAGGCACAACTATGAGCTTCACCTATAAAAAGGTTCAATTAGCACCCACTACCACTCAATTAGCCTTCTCGTCAAGATTAGAAATAATGTCTCTAAAACATCTAGCACAGTGCCTGGAACATTACAGGAGCACAGTAAGTGACAATTATTATATTACCTTCCTCCCTCTAAACCATGAGGTAAATGTACAAAAATTCTCAGAGCTAAACACAAAAACTCTGAAGCTATTCATCCAAAGCTGCTGACAAAGGATCACAGGAGTTTACCGATATTATCTAAAGTGAAAGTTTAAAAATTACTAGCTAATAGTTATAAATACTATTAAAGACTCCCAAAGCCCAGTAACACATAAAATATCATCGGCAGCAAGTGTCCCCTCTATACCAAGAGAAGGCAATTCTCTGCTTCATTTGCTTTGTTTTTAATAAAAAGACACCCATGACTTCTAAGGTCCCAAGTATAAGAGAAGTCAGGAGGACAGAAAAATTGAGAATGGATACAATTAACCTCAACCCTAGTGAAGCTTTAAATATCAACCCAACAAGATGTGAAGGCTAAAGTCCAAGGCCCATTCATACATAACATGTACCTTAAAAACCCTTAAGAGAGGTCTTTTTAAAGATGTTAACACGAATCTTTAAAGTTACTGACCACAAAAATGTTAGCGGCCTAATTACTTATTTTTAAATTCCTATAAGTAACCACATGTAGTAAAGCAGAAACAGCATACTTGGACTGTGAAATTACAGGTCCTTGAGTTAAAATTCCAATTCTGCTGCTTACTCTGAATTCCCTTGGGCAGGTCATTTAAATCTTTTCTGCCTGTTTATGCATCTGTAACACTACATTTTCTTCACAGGATTATGAGGAATTAAGAGAAACCATTTACATTAAACTTTCTGGCCAGTTGTAGAAACTCAAACTGTCTGTTGCTGACCTCACTCCAAGACAAGCATCAAAGATTCTGAAGAAGTCCTCCCTGGTGTCCATTCCTCTCCAGTTAAATCAACACAACAAACTTCCTGTAAATAACAGAAAACCACAGGTCCCTTCTCCAAATCTTTTGCACTATTATGCCATCCTATTCTTTTAATATATCATAATATTTAACTTGTATTAACTGTTATATTGATTATGCTGGTCTGAACATGAGTCATTTTCTCAACTAATTTGTAAGCACCTGGAACAGAGTTCATGTTTTGTACTTTCTTATTTATTTATTATTATTATATATTTTTTGGAGACACAGTCTCTCTCTGTTGCCAGGGCTAGAGTGCAGTGGCATCATCATAGTTCACTGCACTTCAAATTCCTGGGCTCAAACTCCCTAGTACCTGCGAGTTTATGTGTGTACCACCATACCCGGCTAATTTTTCTATTTTTTATAGGATGAAGTCTCATTATGTTGCTCAGGCTAGTCTTGAACACTTGGTCTCAAGTGACACTCCTGTCTCGGCTTCCCAAAGTGCTGGCATTACAGGTGTGAGCCACCTCACCTGGTCTTGTACTTTAAAATAAACAACAACAAAAAGAAAACCAGAAAAAGAACTCAATTTCCAGCATATTCTGATGATACAGAAAAGGCAATTTTCTTTACCAAGCTTTATTCCAAGGTGAGTTAGCTGTATGTATACGTGTATATATATATAGCCAATGGAAGACTTTTTAAAAATATGTATTGAAAAAATTTTTAAGGTAGAAAAAGAGATAAATGTGTGATGATTAAATGTGTGAGAAAAACTTCAATGATATATTTTATATACTCATGATTAAATAAAAATGTCAGTGAATATGTTAAGTCCTACATATAAAAACCAAACCATTTATGAACTAGCACCCAAGACCTGACCAAACACAAAGAAAAGTGTGATTCACTGCTTAAATTAATTTAGAACACTTGTGTTAGTAGAGAATAAATTAGCTCTGCTCAAAAAAGCCTGGTGAAAATGCCTAATCTGGAGTTTGGACTTCATTAGCTTTAGTAAGTAAAGAATCCAACTGCTCTTCATCAGGGCAGGTGCTAGCCACCAATCTACAAATAAAGCACTTATAATTATCCACATTATATATTTCACAAAGTTGTTTCAAATGGTCTTTTATAAATTTAGCTATTCAACTATTTTTATAAATTACATCTAATCTCCTTAAGTAAGGCTACAATTATACTTGACTAGGCATATATACTAACAACATCCATACGAATTTTAAGGTAGTAAAGATATTACAGGGATTACCTATTATTCTTAATGTGAATGCTGACATTCCATGAATTTTACTATGCCTTTGTTTCAAGACTCTTGGAAACACTTCATGTCAGTAGTATGAGAAACAGAAAGGTAAGCACAAAAAAAAGAAAGGGGGAGGGAGAGAGGACTAAATGATTAAAAGAAAGTCATGCTCAAACCATCCCCACATTTTAAAATTCAAATTAGTTCAGGATACCAGATTTAAAGTTAAACTTTTTTGTCACTATCAGGTTTCCACATTTTAATATTGATAATGATAATGAATATTCCCTTTTCTGTTTTTTTTTTCCTTTTTTTTTTATTTTTTTTATTTTTTCTGAGCTTCCACACAGCACCTTTTCTGTTTTCAATTTCCAAATCAGGCATTCTTAATTTGAAGTTCAGGAACAGTCAAGCGAGTGAACTTCTTGCAACTCTATGCAAAAGATCTTGAGTATGGATGCACATAGGTATCAGGTCCATTAAACCAAAATGGGTTTAAAATAAATGTACTAAATCAAGTTACTGGAAAATATCTATAGGCAGAGTGGAAAGGACAAAGAATAATTTTACTAAGTACCATTATTATGCAAAGGAAATACATTCAGAGAAGTTAAATCCACCATTGTTTTTGGAAAACTTCAATTACATAATTCACTCAGTTTCATTTTTAAAGCTCACTAGTTTGAGGTGCAGACTGCAAAAAATGCTCTATGTAAAGACCATAGCCAAGTGGCTGGCACAGAGTAAGCACTCACTAAATAGTAGCTATTATTAAAGTGATTATTTTCAATGAATGGTCTTCCCTTGTGAATAAAGACATGCACAGGCCGGGCGCGGTGGCTCACGCCTGTAATCCCAGCACTCTGGGAGGCCGAGGCGGGTGGATCGCTCAAGGTCAGGAGTTCGAGAACAGCCTGAGCAAGAGCGAGACCCCGTCTCTACTAAAAAAATAGAAAGAAATTATCTGGCTAACTAAAAATATATATATAGAAAAAATTAGCCGGGCATGGTGGCGCATGCCTATAGTCCCAGCTACTCGGGAGGCTGAGGCAGAAGGATTGCTTAAGCCCAGGAGTTTGAGGTTGCTGTGAGCTAGGCTGACGCCACGGCACTCACTCTAGCCCGGGCAACAAAGCGAGACTCTGTCTCAAAAAAAAAAAAAAAAAAAAGACATGCACAAATAACACTACCTATCATGATTAGCAATCTACAAGCACAGAACTTAACTAGAACCTATCACAACCTCAGATTTAATAAGACAGGGGTTTTTGGTGAACTGAGTCAACCGGTCACAAAAATACCAAAGAAAACTTCATTTCCTACTTCTTCTGGTTAAGTCAGCCAACAAACTAACACTTAGTTCTCTGGCTCCTCAGGGTCTCAAGACCATTTTTTCCCAATTCCATCATTACCCTTTTATAATCTGAAACACTCCCAGGGTGGTTCCAAACAAAAGCAAGGACCTAGGTTTTCTTCCCTATATTCTATTTCAGACATCAAAGCAGCAATCTCAGCCCCACCTTCTACAGGAAAACAGTGACAGTCTGACCACCACCCTCCCTTTCCTTCTAAGGATAGAAAAAAAAAATCTGGGCATTTTGCCTAAATCTCTCACTAAAACTCCAAAGTAGTTCTAACAAAGAGTGGTAAAAAGCTGATAAGTTACATATCTGAGCTACACCCTACACCCATTTTCAGGTTTTTCTTCATCTTAAGACACTGCTAGTTTATTAGCAAATTTCTAAAATCTCAAAACCTTAAAAAGCATTTTATTTTACCCTAAATATGTTCATTATTAGGAGAGAAGCAAGACTAGATACCTTTAGCAAAAGAAAGCTATACTATCAAAAATAAAACTAGTACAACTACAAATAGTGAAACTATCACACAGGTATAGTT
Organism: Varecia variegata; assembly: GCA_028533085.1. Taxonomy (NCBI): domain Eukaryota; kingdom Metazoa; phylum Chordata; class Mammalia; order Primates; family Lemuridae; genus Varecia; species Varecia variegata. The sequence goes on from CM052437.1 coordinate 45,581,461, forward strand.
AAAACTACGAGGGAGAAAAAACACACACATACACATAGCCAAAAGATTGCTAATAAGATGTGAACATAATAAGATGTTAGAATGTGGTAAATTATTAAGATTGCTTCCAGAATTAAGACTGCTACCAAAATATCTAAGAAATAAAATTACTCAGAAAGCACAATTCTCTTTAAAAGCCAACTAGAGAGAACACTTAATTTGAAGCTCTTCCATCTTTAATACAACATTAAAAAAAAACCCCTAAGATTTGATGATTAATATCCCTCATTTTAACTTAATTATGATGAAAAGGGAAATTTTAAAATGCAAAATTTTAGTTCATATCTTTAAATGGTCCTACAAGATCATCCCATTCATACAAAACTCTTGAGATGTATTTTGTGAATTCTATACAGCTACTGGAAACTTAAAATTACCCAAAGAATTACAGATGTTGATCTTCTACAGATGTCAAAAACTCATATTCTAGACAATGAGAATACTAATTGTTTCTTTAAACTCTTCTGAGTTTTTAAAATCACCACCACCAAAAGTCATGAAGACAACCAACCTCCCAAAAACCCTTATTTTTAATTGATTTCTGCTTCTCTTCTAATACAAACCTCTAACAAAAAACTGCTTGAAAGCAATGATATTAATTTAATTATATGGTCAGATAATAAAACTAATTAACTTGCTTTTACTTAAGTAAAACACTTAAGTTAAAAAAAAGACTTATTTGACAGTGCTGGACAAAGAAAAAATTCAAATGTTGTTTGAGTCTACTATAACATAAGAGCAAAGTTTGAAAGACTGATAAAATTTTGAGACTCTGAAGCTGTATTTTTTTTGGGGGGGTGGGGAGGGAGGTGGCTAAAAACAAGGTAATTCCTTTAAAATTTTTCTACATTAAAGAATTACACTTGATCCAAGTAGACTACTGTTATTTCTTTCTACGATAGTAAACTGGTATATTCAAGATAGGTACACATGCTTTATTCTTAATACTTTCCTTAAAGACAAAGCAGCTAAAATGATTTTCTTGACACTATAGAAAAATCCACTAGAAGCCAATGGATTAGGAAAAATGTTTCTGGTATGAAAATAATGTTAAGTATTTCTTAACTAGTGTGTTGAAATAATCACTGCCTGCTTCATTCACCATCTAGCTCAGAAAATCAAAATCTTTCTTCAGATCTCCAGAAAAAAGAAAGCTTTGACCCTTTTCATTTACTTTTTCTACTGCTCAGATTACACTTCCAATTGCTTTTTGTTTGTAGTTGAAAAGCAAACAAGTTAGTACCCTTAATTTCTACCTTAAAGATAAACTTGACTTGTCATTTCTCCCAAATCAGCCCAATTAACATGGAAAGCATCAAAGGGACAGCTTAAAATTTAATCATTATTGATATATTTGGCTCTTCAAACCTAAACCAAAAGCTTACAACTCAAAAATCATAAAGTAAAAGCATTCAGTAATAAAGCTACCAACAGGTAATCTTATGTCATTAATGTAAACCTAAAAAATCCTAATCCATCTGAGAGAACCAAACCTTTTCTCTTGTCAAGATCCCATTTTCATTACCAAATTTAGTCAGATTTTAAGCTTCTAAAAGGAACAAGATAAATCAGTAGTGATAAACCAAAGCAAGTTAAGAAACATCTGGGGCACACTCATAAACATTAACTAATATATCATTCATTAGTTACTGAGATAACACATACTGGAATCAGGAAAAGCACTCACCCATTAAAAGTTTTAATTTAAGAGAAAGCATAAGATTTTAAAGTTTAGGACAACATGTTAAAGAAAATGAACTTGTACTTGGGTGATAAAACGCTAAAGAACTACTTTCTTTCCTCTTCCAAATTTTCTGGTTACTTTTACAATGACAACAAACTTCATTAAAGACAAAAGAAACTGCTATAAGTCAGATTGCTAATAATCTGGTTGCTCTTATGATCTTCACTAATAAAATATCCATCACCTCCTCTCACCCTAAGTAATTTTCACTAACACATTTGGAAAGGTTTTCCCAAATTCCTGGACTATTTTACTAGACAGTCTAGAATACAAATACAGTAGGCCAGACACTTGTGTATTCAATGCCAGAAAAAACATAAAAGCTATTCCTGGGTTTGATCCTGTTGAGGTCATTAATCTGTGGAGTTCTCAAAAGAAAGAATAATTTGACACTATATTTACTTAAGAATTACTGTCATTTATTACCCATTCCTCTTCCTTCTCCCCCTTGAAAAATCCTCCTTGCTACCTTCTGCTCCTCCAAATTTAACTGCTAATAATTCCCTGACAGTTCTCTTTCCTAGAAAGTCTTCCAAAATCCAAATAGCCAACCACAACCCGCCATTCTCCTGAAATCCTGTTACTTTGATCCATGCTACACATCTGAAACTTGCTATATTTACTGGTGTTTGATATGTATAAAATCTATTTTCTATATTCCATCATAAGCTCCTTGAAGGTAAGGATTATATCCCTAAATCCTAGCATTACTAGAATGCCTTACATGCAAATGATGTATATCAACTAAAGAGTGCTCTTAGTTTTCCAAATTTTTTTTACATACATTTGAATCTCCCCACTACCCTGATAGGAATAATGACTCCTATTAGTCTATTTTACAAACGGAGAAACAAATTCAGAGGCTGAGTAACTTGTCAAAGTTCTGTTCAACTAATCTTCAAGATCTATTTACAGTACTAAATTATAAATAGCAAATATAGGAAACTCCCTGAACAGCAGAGGTTTACAAACCTCTATAAAGCAGCAAATCCATGTTCTTTATTGTTGTCAGGAAAACTACTAAATTAAGAACCTCAAGTTCAACTCTGCTCAACTATGCAAAACCAAATTCGTCCTTGGAGCCCTTGATAAAAAAAACACAAAAAATGGTCAATACAGTAATTATGTCACTATAAGAAAACTATCCTCAGCTTCTTAAAGTATACAAAAGACTTCGGCATCAAACCACAGTATTACAAAACTTGAAGAATGCATTTTGCAAGAGCCATGTGACACACACATGACAGTCAGCTAAACTGATGGGTGGACCTTTTAGGGGGAAATATTTAGCAGTAATTGACCAAAGCAGCAAATAAACTCAATTTTGGGGGCAAATATTGATTTTTCCCTTAAAAAAATTCTCCCAACCTTCAAAGGCTTCTGACACTGAAGAGGAATACCAATTCAATCTCCTCCATTTATTCATTAATTTATATGTAAGCTGTAGGAGGATTTTTTAAAGGGCCATGAAGGAAAGCCCAAGAAAGTCTTCCCAAGGAAAGTGAACACCAGTTCCCAGGAAAGGTGCCAGGTGTGTCACATCTGCTGTGGTGACTTCTGGAGTAAGCAAGAAAAAGAAATGCATTAACTTTTCATGACACGTCATGGAACCTCATTCCCTATCTGCAAGCATTCAAGTAGGTAATCCAAAACCTCCAGACTATCATAGGTCCCACTCGTTTCTCCTGCAACTTGACAGCAGTCTTCCTTTTATTTGGTAGTATCAGAAAGACATTCCTTGGTTTTAGTTGTTTTATTTTTTCTTGACCTATAGAAGACAAAATGACTTAAGTGTCCTCTGAAAAAAAAAAAAAAAAACTTCTCACAAATGCCCAGGTTTTTAGGAGGGCAATGGACCTGGCGAGTTCTTAAGAACTCTTCCAAGAGGCAATTCAAAAAGTGAACTAAAAATTTTAAAACGTTTCTCACCATCTACTCATTCCCCTCAATCCCACGCAGTCCCGAAAAGCGTCCATATTACCTGAAACCTGACGGGGACGGTGGAAGGAGAGAGAGCCAACAAGCTCAGTATATACAAGTAAAGCTGGTTTCCACCCTGACGATCCTGACAGCTCCGCAGAGTGCGGGCGCAGGGTCTGACAGTGCCCTCTAGGAGAGCTGTCCCACCACATCCCCTCCCCTTAAAAACAAGTCCTTCTTCAAAAGTCAATGCTTCCGAAAGAAGCTACCCATACACACCACCCCACCACCCGACTCTCAAGCGCCCCAATCCCCTCAGCAGACTGTTCCTCCGCATTGACCCTGCACTCAGGCCCTCCAACCTGACCGGGTCCAGGCCGGGCGGCTCACCCCTCCGGCCCGACCCCTCCCCCCGGCCGCCCCTCCGCGTCAGACAATGGGGCCCGACTCCCGGCCGCCAGCCTCTTCTGCCCCATCACCCGTGCCTCACCCTAGCCAAAGCCCCCACCCGCGCCCCAGCCCTCCTTGTCCCCTTTAAGCTTCCCCAAGCTGGCCCACGGACCCAGCCGACCGGTGCTCTCCTGCACTCACTATTCGGGATTCATGCTGGACATGTCACTGCAGCTGCCGCCGCCGCCACCGCCGCCCTTGCTGCCGCAGCCGCCGCCCTGACTCTCCGCGCCACGGGTAATCGAAGGAAAGGAATGAGATAGGCTGTTCCGGGAGAGCAAACGTCTTCCCCCACTCCGTCCCCTTAGAACACAATCAGCAGCCGCCGCCACTCAGCTATCGCTTCCACCCAAAATGGCCGCCGGCGAACCAGGAAATAGGGAAGCCTTAGACCGAGGGGCCTTTACATGGCCCAGAGGGCGGCCGCGCCGCATGGCATGCCGGGAAAGAGAGTCGCGAGGACGGCTATGCGAGCTGAGGACAGACAGGGTGGCGCAGAGGCCGGGACTCGGGTTCCCGCCAAGCCCCGCGTCTCTAGGGCATGCGTACTTGAGGGGTTGTCGCCCGCCCCATTCCCCACTCCCTCACCCCCCCACCCTCCGCCCCTCCCTGCTCCCCTCCCTGCTGACTTGCTGGCTAGGACTTCGCTCGGACTCCCCCTAGCGGATTGGCTGAGGCCGAGCGCCCCTGGTGATGTCATCAGTGAGACGTGGCAGCCGGGCGAGTCAGCGCCCCAGGGGGGAGGGGGAGGGGAGAGGAGGGGCAGAGGGCGGTGCCGGCAGCCGAAGAGGGTGGGGGTTGGGGGAGACAGGGGACTGGAGGGAGTGGTCAGAACCGGAGAGACAGCCGGAGGGCGGGGGCGGAGAGGGAAAGGGGCTGAAGGGGACGCCTGGCTGGTCCTGCCACCCGTGCGGCGTTTGCAGACCTGACCTGCTTGAGGCTTACGTTAAGCCCGCTGCTCGGAGGATGTCCGCTCAAAGGACAGAAGGGAAGTCAAGGAGCCTGTACTTGAAGCCGTTCGTTCAGTTCTCTTCACTAACCCAACCCCACTTGGGTTCAGTCATTGTCCAGTGTTGGCTGCGCGCACTACCATTTTCTTTTTTGATTTCCTACCATTCCTATTTCAACCCCTCTTTTATCACCTCAGCCCGGGTATTGCAGTACCCTCCATTTCTTTTTTTTTTTTAACTTGTTTTTTATCTATTTTTACTTTTCTTCCCAACACTGAGAGGTCAGAGAGTAGTACCCTCCATTTCTTCTCCTCCCCTGCCCATTTGCGCACACTATCAGATGTTTCTTCCTGAAACAGCACTTCCATCATGATCCCACAACCTTCAGTGGCTCCACGTTCCGTGGGTGGGACACAAGCCAGAGTCAGCCTAAAATTTGAGTCTTCCTGCTCTGGTCCCAGCCTTCAAGTTAAATTGTACTGCCTTATTTTTAGTTGTTACTTAGTTCTGAGACGTTCTGCAAGATTGGAAAGTAATAATCGATAAAGACGTGCGATTCATCACTATATAATGCCTGCAATACTCCGGGAGTAATATTAACTCATTTTTTAAAAACCTTACAGTCTTAACTGTTCTTTTTAATCAGCTCAGGAATTTAAATCTCCATTGAACTTGTAACACATTATCTTGGATTATTTAATTACAAAGGGCATAATACATTGCCCAAAGTTTATCTTCCAACTTGTTCTAAGAACTAAGAAACTTATTTCCTCAGACTGATTGCAAAATCACTTTGAGTTTCTATGACACCAAAAAATAGAAAGAAGGCAGTTCTCATTTTTACTCACATACTAACTATACCCCTTTACCCCCAAATTACAACTTGTGTGTTACTTGACAACCTCATCAAACGGTACATAAGAGTTTCTTCACATGTTGACTTCTGAAATGAATATGGTCACCACCCCAGGAGGACCCTGTATGGATCAGAAATAGACACCAAATAGTGTTTATTACCCTGGACTCTAAAGCCCATGAATCTTCCGGCTTATTGTGATTTCACAGAATAAAAACTCTGAAGTGTCCAAGAACTCATCCTGAACCAAAAATACAATTTTTAATCTGTCCCTGTCCTTGGAGGATTACCCCCCAACTTCCTTTAATAACTTTATTTCCCAACACAGAATTACCCCTTAACAACTTTTAATCTATGTGAGAGGATAGTTGTGAGAATTAAATAAAACAGAATGTAAACCATATAGTACAATGACTTTTGGGCACTTGCTAAATGTTAATTACTTTTCTCTATTTGGGAGCAAAAAAATGGCTTCCTTCCACCTTTCTAGGTTCCCTGGCTGGGCTATGAATTAAATTAGCATAAGACAGATTAACAGGAGAAAAACCATATTTAATTATTATGTATGGGAGTCCTATAAAATATGAGTTCTAAGAAGGGTCAGATGATTGAAGCTAATACAGCATCCTGAGCTACGGAAAGGAATAGGGGCCTGAGATGTTGAGGATGGCTGTGGTAAGACACAGGAGGGCAAGAGGGGAAATGCATGATAAACAAAGGCTGTCTTGCCAAGCAGATGAGTAGTCTCCCAGGTAATAACAGTTGTCTGCAGCAGCTCTCTTTCTGATACAGAAACTTTATTAATGTAGATTTCCTTTATAGATGTAAATTTATTTTACAAAAGGACAGGTTTTCAGAGTTACTCCAGTGTCTGCAGTTTCTTAGAATAATCAGCTCCAAATATGCCAAAGAAGTATATTTTGGGATGGCATATTCTGGTCTCCTGCAGTCATATTTGGGGTGGTATGTCCTGAGCCCCAACACCTACTTACCTCAACTTTCCTGGAAGTTTTAAGTGTACCAAGGACAGGAAGCCTCATGTCTTACTTATGGTGTTGAAATATGCAAGGAGATCAGAGGCAGCTTACAATTTATGTGTCATTTACACTAAAACTTCCTTCCCAAACCTAAAGTAGCTAAAAATAATACTTTCAAAATGTTTTCCTGATTCAAACCTTAATATATTTAATGTTTAGGTGTTTAGAAGTAGCTACTTTTAAAGTTTAAGTAATTACTGAGGCACAGTGAAAAAGAAAGAAAAGAAAAAAAATTAAAATAAAATAAAGTTTAAGTAAGTAACTCAGAATAATTCACTAAACTAGCATATGAGTCTTGTTAGCTGCCCTATTGTTGAATTAGAACTCTCCTAGGGCTGTTTGCCCATTTGTTCACTGGCTCGTTCTTTCTTTCTGGTTTTTCTTCCTTCCCTCCCTTCCTTTCTTCTATCCCTCCTCGTCCTTGATCTCCTTTCTTTTATCAAATATTTATGACCTGACACATAATAAATGTATTTCATACTTGTGCTTAAACAATGAAGAATACAAAGATGAATGATTACACCTGTCAGTCTTCAAAGAGATTGCAATTCAGTGGGAGAGAGATGAGAACACAGACAAGGCCTATAGGAGAAAATGCAAAAATCTATTAAAATCATACAAACTGTACAGTTCATGGGAATTCTTTGGAAATAAAAAGAAAAAAAAATAAAATAAAATCATACAAACTGCACAGAAACGGAAATCAGATCAGCGATTGCCAGAAACTAGGAACGGGAGGAGGGAACTGTCTACAAAGAGACACAAGGGAACTTTTGGTTTGGTGAAAATATCCTATATCTTCGCTGTGGTGATGGTTAGTTACTCAACTACATATGTTTGTCAAATCTCTTAGAACTATACACCAAAAAGGGGTAACTCTATATAACTTATCCCTCAATTATGAATGTGACATTTTAAAAAAATGATATGAGGTGGAAAAACAGAGGAAAGAAACAATTCCAACTCAAAACAATTGGGAAAACTTTCATGAAGGAGGTGGTATTTGAGATAGGCCTTGAAAAAGAATAAAATTTCGATCAGGGCCGGGCGGGGTGGCTCACGCCTGTAATCCTAGCACTCTGGGAGGCCGAGGTGGGTGGATCGCTCGAGGTCAGGAGTTCGAGACCAGCCTAAACAAGAGCGAGACCCCCGTCCCTACTAAAAATAGAAAAAAATTAGCTGGACAACTAAAAACATATAGAAAAAATGAGCCAGGCATGGTGGCGCATACCTGTAGTCCCAGCTACTTGGGAGGCTGAGGCAGAAGGATTGCTTGAGCCCAGGAGTTTGAGGTTGCTGTGAGCTGGCTGATGCCACGGCACTCTAGCCCAGGCAACAGAGCAAGACTCTGTCTCAAAAAAAAAACAAAAAAGAGAGAATATGAGCAAAACCACAGAAGGGTGAAAATGCATGTGTTTAAGGAATAGTGATGACAGGTTCCATGGGAGATGAGGTGAGAGAAGTTTAGGTTAAGGTGAGATCACCAGGAGCCCACAATACCTGTTAAGGAGTTTAGACTCTGTTCAGTGGGCAGTGGAGAGCCAGGAAAGGTAATGAGAAGAAAGCAATGTGAGAGGATCAGTTGAATGTTTTAGAAGGAGCAACTTTGGAGCTATGTGGAGAAGATTAGTAAAAAGGTAATTAGATTCCTCTAGGCAAGAGATGATGTGTCCTGACCTAGGGCAATTGCATCAAGAATGGAAGGAAGGGAGATTCCAGAGACCAAGAGATAGAATCTGAAGGCATGAAGAAAAGGGAGGAGCTAAAGATAACCAGGAGATATCCAGCTTTCCTGCCAGCAAGGGAACCAAGGCCCCAACAGTCAGAGAACAGGCGAGAAGGCCCTAGAAGTGGGGTGGAGAAGGAGGAAGACAAGCATGCCATGTGGTTTGAGGTCAGATTAGAGCTGCCCTGGTGTGAAAGTACTAGAACTACCAGAAATTGTTCCCCTTCTGAATCGGCACAAAAGACAAAACTGTCAAAGGTAACCGAAGC
>CM052437.1:45590551-45600823 GCA_028533085.1 Varecia variegata
AAGCAGTAAATTCTCGCAGCAGGGTAGAGCTTTCTAAGGTAGGCACTTTAAGGGGGCCTGGGGTCCTCCTAAGGTTGCAGCCTTGAGCTGTTAGACACCATGCTGGCATTTGCTCTGTTTGCTCAAGTCTATGAGTGTGTGTATGGGTGGGAGGAGTGGAAGAAATCATTGGTGCTGATAGTCTGCAGTTTTTATAGGCCAAGATTGAGGGCTGCTGGAAAAGAGGGCTTAAAGGAGACTGACTAGAGTCAGTCAAGGTCAAGGAGAGAGTCTTTGTCGAGACAGAACCCTGGATTTAAGATGTCCAATGATTGTGTGAGAAAACAACCCTTTGTTTCAATAACTAAAGTACCACATTTGATCTATGGATAATAGATAGTGGGGAGCAGCAGTGAAAAATCTTAGGAGAAATTGTGAAGTTGGAAAATGTTTCCAGGACCCAAATTTCCTGGAACCAGATACCCCTCCCCTACTCAACATTACCCCAAGCATACACTCTCAACACAGCTTAAACTAATTCCCACTTCTGTTTACTGGTATTTTCCACCCTGCTCTACCTTTCCCAAGCTGTAACAGATCTCTTGCCTCAGGGGTGAGAGATACTCTAGAGATGAGGCTGTCTCTTCTTCACCTCTGCTTTCTCCCTCCAAAACAGAAAGGTAGAGAGTGTAGGGGACATGGGAAACGTCCCATTCTCCCTCTGAAGCTTCACTGGAAAATCAACTTACAAAAGGCAGATTAATTGTAGAAAAGACACACAGATTTATTTAACGTGTACACAGGGAGAACCACAGAGTGATTATCCACCCCCTCAACAAGGTTCAGAAACTTATCTACCATCCTGGCAAAACAGGTTGTGGGAGAGGAGAGAAGAGGAATTCCATTGAGGGGATTACTAAGGAGAATGAATAGATCTGGGAACAGAGATTAATAGGTACCTTGTCTTGTGAAAGGATCTGTTTAGGTGTGGTTACATTCTTGGTCTTACGGGGAGGGGAAGAAAAAACATAATTGATCCTTTGGGTGGGTCTGGATGTTAGGCAGATAAAGGAGAAAGCAGGGGAAGGTCAGAAAGAACATGAGGCTTATTCAGTTTAATATGTCAAAGCGCCATATTTGGGGGTATCAGTTTCTGAGCCCCCTTTCCACCTTCAGCGAGACTTCATGTTGGGTGGGCATTGGGCTGCCCCGCCCTGTATCACTAGAATGTGGTGGGAATCAGAGAACACTGGGGAGGACAGAAACTTGGAGAACATTTACTACACAACCCTTGAGTCTTTAGACAGGAAAACTAAGCCCCATGGATGAGTTAATGACCATGTGTCGTGACTCCCACGGCAGTACTCTTCCCATTGCCCCTAAGTTTACTTGCTCAGGCCCCTGGAAATGAAGTATACAGATGCACTAAGGAGAGATAATTGCCTTATCAGGCCCAATCATCTTTTTAACACAATAGATGAAATGAAAACCACAAGAGGACTCTGTTCAGTATTTACTGTCTGGTCCCCCCAAAAGCGTCCTGAAAATTCCCAGAAGCTAGTACTATCTTCTACTTTTCAGAATCCCACATATCCCTAAGGACCCAATTCTTCCCGTTGTGGAAGCCCTTCTTGTCTACATCAACCTGAAGTAGGTGATCTTAATCCTTTCTGACCTACCTCAGTCCTTCTTTGTAGTGCTCATGGAATGCCTCGTACTAAGCTGTCCAATTTGGAAGCTATGTGGCTATTTAAGTTATTTAAAATTAAGTTACAAATTCAATTCAGTTGCACTATCCATGTGTCAAATGCTCAACAGCCACATGTGGCTAGCGGCTACCATGTTAGGCAGTGCAGATTTATAGAGCATTTCCACTATTACAGAAAGTTCTAATGGACAGCATTGCTTACTATTAGTTATAATTTTATATGTATATGTTTTATTTTTCTAGCTAGACTACAGCCTCCTTGAGAGCAGAGAGCACACCTTATGAAACCTGTATCCTTTCCCACCAGCATTTAGCATAGTACTTTATAACTTAATAGATATCCAATATATTAATGTATAGGCTCCTCAGGACAAAAACTGACATGCTAGTAAGCTCTAGGATAACATAAATATTTTTACTTTTTCGTCAGCCAAAAATAAATCAATCCATCTTCCAGGAAGAGGACCAGTGCACCGTAGCCTAACAGATAAGAATTTCCTGTCCATCCAGGCGTGGTCAGCAGGAAGAAAGGGCAAAGGAAGGGATTGGCTAAAGTGTGCAGTGCTTACCATGGATATCAATCTCCACGCCCTCAATCCTCCAAAAAGAGCTTCTATCTGAACACCTAGTTCCCTGACTCCCACTTCCCATGGAGTTTTCTCCAGTTTGAAATATTCCTATGAGGTCAGCGTGCTGCCAAGGTCACCATGGTGTTCAGCAATAGGCAGGCCAGACCACAGATGTGTCGAGTAAAAAATTTCCTACATAGGTTTCAGAACCATTCCAGATACCCTGGGTTCAGGGTGACATAGACCTCAGCCAGCCAATCTGTTCCTATTCCAGAGCATACCTCCAACCTTATCCAGCTCTCACCACCTACTTGATGCCAGTCAATCAGGACAGCTTTTGGACTCAGTTCCTGGAGCCAACTCTCTTCTGGAAATCCGCTAGCCAGCAAGAGCTGAACCACAGCTGATCATATGCAGTTCAGTATTTTCTTACCTAACATCTTCTATTGTTTTCTAATTGTTATAAGTGTAATATTTGTACCTTTAAGGGCAGAGACCATTGCCATCATTGTCCTATACATTTTTCGAGATGATTAAATGAAGCTGATGTTTGCGGAAGTGACTGCCATGGAAACTGTCAGCTGGGCACAGTGGCTCATGCCTATAATCCCAGCACTTTGGGAGGCTGAGGTCGGGGTAGATTATCACTTGAGGCCAGGAGTTCAAGACCAGCCTGGGCACAATAAGGAGACTCTGTCTCTACAAAAAAATTAAAAAATTAGCTGGGCATGGTGGTGTGTGCCTGTAGTCCCAGCTACTCGGGAGGCTGAGGCAGGAGGATCACTTGAGCCCAGGAGTTCAAGGCTATAGTGAGCTATGCTTGGGCCACTGCACTCCAGCCTGGGCGACAGAGCAAGACTCTATCTCTTAAAAAACAAGTAAATTCCCTTTGCTTCAGAATCTAGCCCTGAAGTACATCTACTGGGAAATGATTCCTCTCTCCTCTGAACTTACTCTACCACACTACTGAATATCTTGCCACTCTGTGGGCATGAGTATTGTTAATCAGCCTTCTGTGTACACCTCTTGAGGATTTAACACTTCTTTGTGTCTCCAGGGCTTAGCCCATAATATATCTTCTATGAATATCTAGTGTTTGATTTATTTGTAAAATCAACAAATATATTTTAATAAATATTATACTTAGTCAATTATATTGAACATACGGACATTGGTCATCATTCTCCATAATAGAATATATTTAAGACAAAGACTCTTTAAGAACCTTTTTAAAAATATTCAAATATCAGAGGGGCACAATGGTGTGTACTTGTAGTCCCAGCCACCTGGGAGCCTGAAGCAGGAGGATCAATTGAGGCCAGGAGTTTGAGGCTGCAGTGCACTGTGATCGTGCCCTTAAATTGTGAGACCCTGTCCCTTAAAAAAAAAATCCATATAACTTAGAGCACTTTACACAGTGCTTAAGATGTTTTAAGTGTCTAGGAAATGTTGCATGAGTGAAGTTTCTAAATAAACCCTAAAAAAAAAGTCACAGTCCTCTGGTCACTTGTATTCTAATATGCATGTAACAGTGACAGGCTTGTATCAACCAAACCTTTGATTGATAAATCTCAATAATGGCTCTTGTTAAGGTGGATTGCTGCTGCTGTGGCACCACCTGTGGGTGTGGCACCACAGCCTTCCTCATGGGTTACTCAAGTGTCAACTGACTGTGGTCAATCAGCCAAGCCATATCAATATGTTATGTGCCCTAAGGAACTCATTTTCACTCTCTTCTCAAACAATGGCAACCCTGTGGACAAGCTCCGTTTCACCTAATGGCGATACCACATGAGGCTGAGCAAATCAAAATCCTGAACTAGCGGATAGGCAACTATGTGACAATATGAAATCACCCTCAGAGCACCATGTGAAATCCGATATGCTGAGTGATGATCTCTGGAATTGGGTTAGACTGGAAGGGTGAGAAAGTGGAGTTATTTTTTCCTATTCACTTTGTCACAAGAGGCTCAGCCAGAAAGTCTTACCAGTAAGAGTTGTGTTTGCATACTCCATGAAATCCATCTTGATCTTTCATCTATTCATTGATCCACTCATTCATTCAATAATTGTGTATTAAGCACCTATTCTGTTCTGACACGGAGATATACTAGTGATCAAACTGACCAGGTCTGTGCCCTCAAGAGAATGTAAATTCTCATGAGAGAGATCTATCAATCAATTACTATATTTACTCAAACCTTAGACATCATTGATTTTGACCATCAGTTTAATAGCAGCTTTTCAGGACAGAAATGTGTATTTAATGAATGTGTCCTGATTGAGATCAGGTAGGTGGTTGAGAGCTGGGTACGATTGGAGGTATGCTTTGAAACAGGTCCAGGTTAGCTAGTTGATCTCTTTGTCACCTCAAGCCCAGGGTATCTGTGATGGTCCTGAGACCTATTTAGGGAATTTCAAATTCAATGTGTATCACATTAAACGTATACATTGATTAGATGTTAGTATCAAAAACACCTTCCCCAAAATATCACCAAAGCAACATGTTACTAGGACAAAATTCAGTTTATTGCTTGTTATGTAAGGGAAAGCACAATCTAGACAGTTTTGTAGCATCTTGGAGATAAGGGCAAGATTGGGCTATTTAGTGAACTTTAAAAGTCTGGTCTAATGTGGGTCTTTCAATGAGGGGAGAGGGAAGTCTTGGTTGACATTGGATAAGAATCATGATATAATAATTTAGGATTGGTAGACACAGAAAGTTGACGCAAGGGGTTCAAAGAATCTTGGCATATAAGTTGTCACCTGATGCTTTATTTTAAAGAGCTGATGCGTCTTTCTAGAAGTTCCTGGAATCAACAATAAAGTTATTTGCAACCTTTAGCTTCCTGGGTAAGGGTTTCCTGGAATAGTAAAGTTATGTTGATGATGGAAGTAGAACAGTAATGTAAATGTGTAGAGTGCGCTATGGAGATTGTCTCATAAACAGGTCAAAATGTGTACCTTAGGAGAAATAAAGTAAGTATACGAGTAAGGATATGTCATTACAATTACAAAATATCCTGTAGGGAAAAATAGGGTGTTATGTGAGCTTATAACTGGGGCACTTTACCAATTCTGCAGAGGTCAGAAAAAGCATCTTTAAGGAACTTGTGTTTGAACTGAGGCAAAATGATGAGTTTGGCTAGATGAAGGATTGGAGAGGTGGGAGTGGGAGGTTAAGATAGCATGTGCAAAGGTCCTGTGCTGGGAAGAAACATGGTGTATTTAAGGGCCTGAAGGATCAGCAAGGCTGGAATACAGGGAGTGAAAGAGAAGAGGGACACCGTGAAGGCTGACAGGTAGATGGAGAGCATTGCTGTCCACTGCCATGCTTCCGAGTGACCATATTTTGAGACAAGACAACACTTTATGCTCTGATATCTGAAGATTGTATCCCCAGAATTATGATCAACATTATCAACCCCTTAAAAACAATGATGAATAAGCCTCTATGCTGGGCTACCATAATAAATAACATCAGATATGAGCTGTTGCCCAACAAGGGCAAAACCAGTTCTAGAATATCCTCCTACATGAGCTCAAACTTGTGGTCAAACAGGTTGTCTGGATTCTGGTCTGGAGATCTGGCCATTCCCAAGAGGAAGCAAGAAGAAACTAGATACATTTAAATTAAGGAAGAATTATTTCTAAGTGCTTGGTTAGAAAGTGATCAAAACATTTTTTTTAAATTTTGAGTTTGAGATATGTGCTTTATAGTGATTTTAGTTTTATATATAATCATTTATTTATTTACAAAAACACTTAAATAATGTCTACAAGGTACAAGCTGCCATGCTGGATTTTGAGTAAAAGTTGCTTCCTGCCTTTAAAGTTTTGGCTTTTTTTTTTTTTTTTTTTCCCCCGAGACAGTCTTGGTCTGTCATCCAATGCAGCAATGGGATCATAGCTCACTGCAGCCTCAAACTCCTGGCTCAAGTGATCCTCCTGCCTCAGCCTCCAGAGTAGCTGGGACTATAGGTGCCTGCTACCTCACCTGGCTAATTATTATTATTATTTTTTTTTTTTAGAGATGGGGTCTTACTATGTTGTCCAGACTGGTCTTGAACTCCTGGGCTCAAGTGATCCTCCCTCCTTGTCCTCCTAAAGTGCTAGGATTACAGGCGTGAGCCATCATGTCTGGCCTTGCTTTTAAGGATTATAACTATATGAGGATAAGTTTAAAACTACATGCTCAAGTATAATTCTTTATTCAGGAACCTTTTTGTTCTGGTTATCTATGGCTGTGTGACAAGCTACTCCAAAACAAAGTAACTTAAAACAACAATTTTTTATGGTTTTGTGGGTTAACTGGGTTCAGTTTAGCAATTCTTGCTCAGTGTCTCTCATGCAATTGCAATTAATTGCCAACTGGACGTGCAGTTATCTGAAAGCTCAACTAGATTAAATGTCCAAGATGGCTCATTCATTTGTCTGGCAGTTGATGCTTAGTGTTGGCCAAGAACACACCTGAGGCTGATATCCAGATCAGCTACATGTGGCTTCTCCATGTGGCCTGGTCATCTCACAACATGAAGGCTGAATTCTCAGAGGAATTCTCACTCTGTTGCCTGGGCTAGAGTGTCATGGTATCAGCCTAGCTTATAGCAACCTCAAACTCCTGGGCTCAAGTGATCCTCTTGCCTTAGCCTCCCAAGTAGCAGGGACTACAGGCACCACCACACTTGGCTAATTTTTACTATTTTTAGTAGAGACAGGGTCTCACTCTTGGGCAGGCTGGCCTCAAACTCCTGAGCTCAAGCAATCCTCCTGCCTCGGCCTCCCAGAGTGCTAGGATTACAGGTGTGAGCCACCGCGCCCGGCCTTGCTGCAATCTTTAGAAAGCACAGTTGATGTATGGTATTGGTGTAGTGATTATATTTGGACAAAAGCTTGTACCAAGCCTTATAGGAAAGATGGGAGGAATGCAAAAGAATAAAATGCATAATTCTTGCCCTTGGGTTGGTAGTTGGCAATGCTAAGTCTACGCTTGAGAGAATGAGTTAATGTACTTCCAAACCAACGTACTTGTAAGTATGGACAAATGCACAGGTATCTCCCACTCAATACCGGACAAGCTCTCCTGAAAAGTAGAAACTCTGTGTGAAAACCCAAACTGAGAGGCTATTTTGTATTATTTAAAGGGAAAAGTGTATAATTAATACACATCAACCCAAAACTCCCAATTTTCTAAGTTATAACTAAAACACTGTAATGCACCTATATATAAGTGACAACCAGTTATAAGATGTAAGATGCTTAAAACATTTCCTTCCTGATCACCAAACAATTAATATGAATGTTAATAAGTAGCTGCATTGTGTCAAGAACTGTGAAGGATTTGAGATTTTATCCTACTTGCAACCTCGATAGTCTGACACAGTTTTATGGATACTTACCAAAGACAAATCCGTGACAAAGGATGGTTTGTTACTCACAGCAATAGCAGTAGCCAGAGAATCATCATATTCTTACATTGATTCCCTGACTCCAATTGTATAGGTGACACAACAAGGTCCAGTTGATGCCTGCACACATGGAGGATTGCATTACAGGAGAGAAACACTAGCGTAGGAACCTCTAGTTTTTATAGTGGGCTGTAGGCAAACCTATCGCCCAACTTTCACCCAAGAGGGTGACACTATCTTTACTATACTGGACAGCAAGTAAACCTACCTTCTGCTCTGGAGGGAGATGTTATCTCCATCTTCCAAGGTTGTATTCATATTATTCTTGAAAAGATAGCACAGAGCAAAACTCTGTTTGTGCCTTTACTTAGAATACATGCAAAAACATGAGAGACCCACGTCTCTCATGGAGAGTTGTTTCCCAACACATTGTGGGCAGTAGCATGCTATCTCCTAGTTCAAGCAATAGCCAAATTGTATGCCCCCTTTGTTGACAGTTTGCATACTTTAGAAAGTATCTCCATAGAATTCTGATATTCTAACAATTGTGTTTGGAACATAACAGAAGACTTTCCCTAAGTATCATTTTGTTATTCAGCCACAAAAGAGAAAGAGAATTGGCAATATACCTTTTTTTATAGTCATCAATATTCTGATAAAAAGTGATGCCATGAAAGGAGCTGTGGTTTGAATATTTGTCCCCTTCAAAACTCATGTTGAAATTTAATCCCCAATGTGGCAGTATTAAGAGGCGAGGACTTTAAGAGGTGACTGGGTCTAATGGACTAATCCTTTCATAGGTAGTGGATTGATGGGTTACCATGGGAGTGGGACTGGTGGCTTCATAAGAAGAGGAAGAGAGACCTGAGCTAGCATGTTCACATTCCTTGCCATGTGATGGCCCATGCAGCCTCGGGACTCTGCAGAGTCCCCACCAGCAAGAAGGCCCTCAACAGACGCCCTCCTTCAACCTTGGACTTCCCAGCCACCAGAACTACAATGTAAGAAATAAATTTGGTTTCTTGTAAATTACCTAGTTTCATGTATTCTGCTATGAGCAACAGAAAATGGACTAAGACGGATGATGAGATCACTGTCTAACCATCTGTTTATTCCTTCATTCATGTACTCACTCATTCACTCATTTATTTATTCAACAAATATTTAGGATTACATAAGTGAAGAAGACAGGCATAATCCCTCTGTCATGGAATTTACAATCTAATGGAAAAGACAGATATTAGATGGCTAATTATACCATGAATTGTTTGTTAAAATTGTGATAAGTGCTCTGAAAGAGGGGAGTTAGGAACAGGCAGTGTAAAGGATTAGTGGTGGTTAATTAGAAAATTACGGAGGAAGACTGAGAGGAGTGAAAAGAGATAACCTAAAGTAGTGCTTGACAGAACCCAGAAGAACACCATTATTTAAGGGAGGGAAGAGAAAAAGAAACCCACATAGAATATTGAAAAGGCAGAGCTGGAGAGGTTAGAGGAAAATTAGTATTAAGGAGAATTATCCAGGCCGGGTGAGGTGGCTCACGCCTGTAATCCTAGCACCCTGGGAGGCTGAGGCAGGAGGATCACTTGAGGTCAGGGGTTCAAGGCCAGCCTGAGCAAAAGCAAGACCCTGTCTCTACTGAAAATAGAAAAAAATTAGCCGGGCATGATGGCATGTGCCTATAGTCCCAGCTACTCAGGAAGCTGAAGCGGGAGGATCACTGGACCCCAGGAGTTGGAGATTGCTGTGAGCTGGGCTGACACCATGCTCTCTAACCCGGGTACAGAGCGAGACTCTGTCTCCAAATACACACACACACACACACACACACACATTTGTATACATATATGTATACAAAAGGCACTCTAAGCCTATCAATTAATCAGATGTTGTGTTGCCTGCCAAAGGACCCCTAGATCCCTGAGAGGCTCCTGTATGTGCTTGTCAAGGTGCCTAAGTCAGCGCTGCTTCTTTCACACTCTAGGCCCACTGTGAAAACGGAAGATCACCTCGTAGCTTGTTACAGGTTCCTTCACATCTCAGCTAACTAACTTGTCTGTGATGCAAGAGTGATAACAACACACCAACTCCTGGAATGGGATTGAGGAATGTGGAGGCACCAGAGAGGGAAGATACTCCTCCCTAGCACTCCTGTAAACACGGGGCCCAACCAGAGTATTACAAACACCTCACTCCTGGCCTGCTTCAGTATTGCACAAGATCTGGACGGAGATGAGTTCTATTTAGAAAGGATTAAGGAGACTAGAAGGGCAGCAGGAAATTGGTTCTCTGTCATAGGAGCTGAAATTTACAGGTGAAAACATTGGCTGTTGTGTGTCTTTACTCTTCAAAGTAGAGCAGCTAAGGACAGAACAGCATTTTTCTGTTGCCTAAAAAAGAAAACTGCGAGGACCATCATACTTGGAGAGGATGGTACAGTGTTGAAAGAACTCCCTACAACAGCACTTCTCAAACTTTCTCAGAGAAGGACTGGCTTTTTAAATTTCCAACCCAACATGAACTGACACTTTTGTCGAATGAAATGGAAATAAAGTACTAGAAAAATAATCACACACTTGGATTGCTATAAAGCTTCCTAGCTGGTTAC
>CM052437.1:45601323-45639781 GCA_028533085.1 Varecia variegata
GCCCGGCCTAAGTATATTTTAAATGGTTAGAAGAAATTAGGACAGGCTTGCCTTTTGTAAAACTCCCAAGTCTTAAATATAGAGTTAGACATTGTTCCAAGTCTCAGGAGGCAAGCTACTTTTCCTATACGGTAATTTTCATTAATTGATCCACCAGTTAAGGAGAGAAGCCTGGATAATTAATCTAGAGCAAGGTTGTCAAAACTGATGAGCATATAAATTCACTGTTCTTGAGACACCTGGCACCTGTGTAATATTGAGCCAGGTGCACCTGCTTCCCAAGACAGAAGTCCAAGGACAATGCATCTAGTCAGGCTGGCAAAAAAAAGGAATGAGTTTCACACAAGAACATGCATTTGGGGCTTAATGAGGCACGCAGGATTATTATTTATAACACAATCAACACACGCAATTTATGAGGTGATTAAATCTTGTCCCAGAAGAGCTCACATGGATCCAAACCATGATGACCCAATTATTTAGAAGATTTTTTTCTTTTCTGTCATAATTTGCTCTCCTGTGACCAAAAAGAGATTTGAACTACTCTGAGATAAAATTCAAGGGCATCATGGCCTTTGTTTTTTTCCTCTCAAATTAAATGGTAGAAAAACCAAAAACTTAGCTCAAAAAACCAAAACAAACTAAAAATAACCTCACCCCAAGCCCCCAGATGGGGTCATGCACATTTTGCTCTTTGGGTTGTCACCCTTAGTATTTTCATACCCTTGCATTCCTTAGGATTTTACATTTATACGGTTGTTATTCTTTTCTAAGTATTTTCAGTTACTGTACAAGATCCTCCCAACTTCTTTGGGGTGGGCAGTACAGATATTACATTCACTTTTTTGTGGTAATAGTAAAAATATTCATCTTGGGCACCAAGTCTAAATGAGGCATGAACCAATCAGAAGTGAAACCAGCTGTGAATGCCGAGTAAAGGTGAGCAGAGCCCATGAAGAAAACTGGCCCTGCCCATTTGTGAAAGGAAGGAATGGATGGTCAGCAAAACTATGTCTGAGATTACATGTTCAATATTTTCTACTTCAAGGTAGTAGGACTGGTTTCAGGCTGCCTGAATTCCAATCTGAAACTCTTCCCCCATTATATTTGTTAATACTTTAAAATAATGATGAGGTCGGGCACAGTGGTTCACGCCTGTACTCCTAGCACTTTGGGAGGCTGAGGAAGGAGGATCGCTTAAGGCCGAGAGTGCGAAACCAGCCTGAGCAAGAGCAAGACTTCCATCTCTATAAAAAATACAAAAATTACAAAAATTAGCCAAGCATGGTGAAGCACACCTATAGTCCCAGCTACTTGGGAGGCTGAGGCAGGAGGATCACTTGAGTCCAGGAGTTTGAGGTTGCAGTGAGCTCTGATGACACCACTGCACTCTAGCCCAGGTGAAAGAGCGAGACTGTGTCTCTAAATAAATAAATAAAGATAAAACTCCAAAATGAGCAGAGGATGGTAGATAAGTTTCCTTCATGTCATTACAAAATGAAAGAAAGAGGAGAAAAAAGAAGGAAGAAAAGAAAATAGGAAGAAAGGAAAGGAAGGAGAGTGAGACACACATAAACAGACAGAGATACAGAGAGACAAAGACAGAAAGAGAAGAAGGAAGGAAGAAAAGAAGGAAGGAAGGAAAGAAAATATTGAAGCCCCTTATGAGCACTCAATATTTATGAGCACCTTTATGAGAACTGGAAATATTGCTTCATTGTGATCAAGGGATTTCAAATACCAATTCTTTCTGGGTTGATTATTCTTGCTCAATATACTTTATTCATTTAGTTCAGAATTTATCAACAGTGGCTCTACTGACATTTTGGGCAGAATAATTCTTTCTTGTGGGGGCTGTCCTGTGCATTGTAGGATATTTAGCAGCATCCTGGCCTCTATTCGCTAGGTGCCAGTAGCACCTCCCTAGTTGTGACAACCAAAACTGTCTCCAGATATTACCAAATGATTCAGACAATTCTCCAGTAAAACCACTGTTTTAGTGGATTTGTTCTAAATATATTTCCAAACTCAATTCAGTTTATACCTGAAGATCAAAAGCTCCAGCTGAGAAGTGGGATTTATATAGAAAGGAAAAGACAAGATTCTTTCATTGAAGGAATACTATAATTTGATCAAAATTATACCCCATGCCCATCCTCTGACCATACAAATGGAATTATTAAATCAGACAGGCAGCCAAGAGCAAACACCTATGTTTGAACTGTATGGTGCGTAGACCAACAAGTTTGCATTCTTCTACCCATTTATGAAACATACAATGCCATTTCTTGATATTTTTCTAACATGTCCAATAATTTCTTATATTTTAGATTTATAATATATTATCTTTAATTTTCCCTTTAATATAATAACTCTATCTTAGCTTGGGAAATTTACTTGCATTCTTTTGAATTTCCTCAGGCAAGAGTTATTTTCCAAGTGTTTTGTGATAGCCAAAAAGTGCTCCATGGGTCAGAAATGTGCTTTCGGCTTGCTCTGTGCCCATGTCCTTAGCACCATTATTCATAACAGCCAAAAGGTGAGATCAAACTAAATGTCCAGCAATGGAGGAATGGATAAAGAAAATGTGGTACACACGTACAACAGAATATGATTCAACTTTAAGAAGGAATGAAATTCTGACATATGCTCCAACATGGATAAACCTTGAAGGTATGCTAAATGAAGTGAGCTAGTCATAATAGAACAAATATGGTATGATTCAACTGATATGAGGTACCTCGATGGTTAAATTCATAAAGACTAAAGTAGAATAGTGATTACCAGGGGCTAGAGTGAGGAGGGAATAGGAAGTTATCATTTAATGGGGATAGTTTCTCTTTGGGATGATGAAAAAGTTGTGGACATGGATAGTGGTGATGGTTTGCGCAACAATGGGAATGTACCTAATGCCACCAAACTGTACACTTAATATTTAAAATGGTAAATTTATGTTATATATATTTTACCACAATAAAAAAATCAAATCATTCAGCAATATCTAAATACTCTATGTACATAAAAACATGCAGTCTTAATATCTCATTCACCAAAAGCTCTATTCTCTGTGATATACATAGACATGTCCACTAGTCCTTGGAATTTGGTTGAATGTGTTTCCAGATGTCCTGCTGGGTACATAATTGGCCACTGTAACGATTTCAGTGAGCCCTGGAACCCAGTTGCTGAGGTAAGTCAATCCCACAGGAACTCACTGAGCTCATTCAGACATTCAGAAGAAGGAATTAGCCCTTTCTATTCTTTTTCTTCTGAGAGTCCCAACCTCGAATTCAGTTCATTACCCTCAAAAGTCATTCAGATCATTAAGAGTT
This sequence comes from Varecia variegata, assembly GCA_028533085.1. Taxonomy (NCBI): domain Eukaryota; kingdom Metazoa; phylum Chordata; class Mammalia; order Primates; family Lemuridae; genus Varecia; species Varecia variegata. The sequence continues at coordinate 45,604,656 of CM052437.1, forward strand.
GAGAATTAATATTGTTTCTGTCATACACTGGGAAAGCAAAGTGGAAGTGGCACCCCATTTCTTTTCTTTGTACGAAATCCTATTAATAAAAATTTGACACCGTATCTGTGAAATTGATTTGTTCTGTTGGTAACAGAAAAAATTGAGTGTCTCTCGTAGAGTACATCATGTACAAAATTATACGCTATACTATTCAATTAAATTAAAGTTGGAAAAGAGTGTCATATGTGGGATGAAGTGCAATCAATATCTAAACACTTCCATATAAACCAGGGCATTTGTTATCTGGTTACTATAGATGGTATAGACAACCTTCTTCCAGCATGCACCCCCACACCAGGTCAGTATCAGTTAGCCTGTATGCATTTGTATGTGAGGGAGCTTTTATTTTGAAACGGAGAATGTGGAGAGGAAGTCTGGGGAGGGAGAGAGGCTTAGATTAAGGAATTAGAGAATGGAAGGAAATAGAAGGATACCAGCACCCACCTCATTCCTTGGACTGCCTTTGAGCTCACTAGTCAGAGTTAGAGGCAGAAGTTGATGAAACTATTCAAGAGGGGCCTTTTTGCTTGTTTGTTTTTAGGGACAGGGTCTTGCTCTATTGCCCAGGCTGGAGTGCAGTGATGGCATGATCATAGCTCACATCAGCCTCAAACTCTTGGGCTCAAGCAATGCTCCTGCCTAAGCCTCTGCAGTAGCTGGGGTTATAGGCATATGCCACCACACTTGGCTAATTTTTTAATTTTTGTAGAGATGGGGTCTACGCTATGTTGCCCAGACTGGTGTCCAACCCCTGGCCTCAAGCAATCCTCCTGTCCCAGCATCCCACAGTGCTGGGATTACAGGCATGAGGGCTTTGAGAGATCTGTCAATAATAGAGAAGGAAGAGGAAGAGCCCCCCTTTCTCCCACTTCCGTTTACCCCAGCACTTGTCTTGGACTCCAAGACCTGGAAGCATTGAGAGTACCCAAGACCATGGCTTGGGGGTAGGGAATCAAGGTATACCACCACAAGGCCACAGACAGCAGCTGTGGACAAACTGGACCCAAATCTGGAAAAGGCGCAGGCAGAGGGTGTCATGATGGGCACCATGAAGCACTCCATTTTTTGTCCCCAAGAGTGATGCAGGGTCACTCTGGAGTGGAGGGAAGGGGATAAGGGTCTCTTTTAATGAATACAGCAATTCATAAAGCCAGTACATATTGAATTACACATAGATTATTTTATTTAACCCCTATAATAATCCTGTGAAGGTGGTATTATTCCATTTTACAGATGAGGAAACCAAGGCTCAGAGGGGTTAAGTAACTTCCCAAAGCCACATAGCTCCCAAGAGGCAAAGCTGAGATTAGAACCCACATATATTTGACTCTAAAATCTATGTTCTTAACTGCTGTGCTTTACTGCTTCCTTGTGTAGAAAATGAGGACAGGTTTGGACCATCAGAATTCTAAATACTTTTAGTTGTTCCACTTTATGCGTTAACTATTACTTTATAAACCACTACTAAGAATGCTGCAGGTCTGACATATGCATGGTTTTGTCATTTTGCTACTAAATGCCATGGAAAAAGACTTGTCTTTCTTATGAGTTCACACATTCAATATAAGTATGTGACTATCTTTCTTTTGTATGCTACAGTGGTACTTAAAAAGTGCTCAGCATTAAAGTAGGGCCCAGTAACTTATCCCAAACCATTTTCAGATAATGTCTAAAGACAGATGCCCTCGAAAAATTAAAGAGTACCTTCATGTATCTCCCACTTTCTTTGTAACCTGAATGCATACATAATTCATACATTAAAAGCAGTTATGATACCACCATACATGAATTGTCTAACCCTTCTGATATATGTTGACACTTACACAATCTCTTCTACAACAATTCCCTTAACTTAGTTAACACATTCCTAGTACTCAGTAGAACACAGAAGATTGACCCTGGAGGCCCTCTGTTGGGATCCCTTTTGTATTTAATTTAGCTCACCAATTTGTTAAGAAGTCTTTCACTAGAATGCCAACTCCCTGAGATGAGAGGCCTTATTTTGCTGTATCTCTGGAGCCCAGAACCCTGCCTGGAGTAGAGTTAAGTATCCAATACACAGCTGTCGAATGAATGAATGAGTGGATGTATCCAGACTATGCGAAGAAAACAGGAGGGAATGTTTTGGACACGCAGAATGGAACTATTGAGCCTATCTGGCCTCTTGGGAGTTATACGCACTGCCCTTGGGGCCTGGCCTGTGCTTTGGTGCAAATTCCTGGGCTGAGTGGTCCAGCTAATTACCACAGCCTCCTTCAGATCTGCCCTCTTGTATTTTGTCTTTTTAAAAAAATTCTTTTTTTTCTTTTTTCTTCTTCCTTTTTTTTTTTTTACTACTACTATTGTTTATCTTTTTTTCTCTAAACTGCTTCAGAGAAGAAAATATGCTTCTTTTTTTTTTTTTAGCCACCAGGCCCAGCTGCTATCTTGTATTTTGAAGCCCAGCCACCAGCCTAGGGAGGAGCTCTCCTTGGGTCAGAAGCCCACTGTGGGGCCAACCAGTATCCTCCCCTTCCCACTCTTCACAAAAGTTCCGAATGGAGGACTATAGAGGAGGATGGTCAGTTTCACCTACAAGGGGTTGTTGGGTAAGGCAGATGCTATGGCTGACATGTCCTCTACTTTGCTCTTTAAACTGTGGTCTCCAGACCAACAGCACTGGCACCACCTGGGGGCTTATGAGAAATGCAGACTCTCAGCCCTACCCCAGACCTACTGAATCAGAATCTGCATCCTAACACAGTCCCCAGGTGATTTGTAGAAACATTAAAGTTTGCAAAACACTGTTTTGCAACACCATACTTGCTACAATCCTGCCACAAACAGTGCAGCTTTTCAGTGTCATCTTTTACCTTGACAGTACCATTTTTAGGCTCTTATTTTTGCCTCTTATTTTATTTTTATTATTTTAAAACTAGAGGAACTGCTATTTATTGACCACTATGATATATATATTTTTTTTTCTTTTTTTTTTTTAATTACCGACTTTTATTAGGGAATTCTGTTCTGCCTTTGGGCCAAGGAAGCTCCCGACCCGGGCAGTTGGATGGAGTCCTGCCCTGCCCCACCTCACCTTCACCAACCACTATGATATTGTTATTCCCTTTTTTATAGATGAGGAAACTGAGGCTAAGAGATGTTATACACTTGCTCAAGGTCATAAAATGAAGCCAGGAACGCTGTATAATTTCTAAGCATTACTTGCCACACTCAACGGATATGTCCTTAAGATAACATGCATATGTCAAACAATTTGCTAAGAATAATAAATATATATGGATTTTGTTGCTCATTTCCAAGGCTCTCAGGGTTGAAGTGAGACAGCCTGGGTTCCTCTGGCTTGGCCCCACCCAGAGGAGGAGCTACCTTAACAAGCTCCGTAGAGACCCCAAAAGCATCAGTCAAGCACTTCTCTCCAGAACACCAACTAAGACAGGGCTCTTAACTCTGGTGCACTTGAGAATCACAGGGGAACTTAAAAAAAATAGCCCTGTCTGCATTCCATCTCCAGATATTCTGAATCCATTGGTCTGAAGTGAGGACTGGGGATCAGCCTTTTTTTTTTTTTTTAAGTTCTGTAGATAACTCTCACATGCAGCCAGGGTTCGGAGCTTGTCCCCTGAGCCCAGGGGAACTGGTGACTCCCAGACTCAAGCAGAAGTCCTGTGTGCAAATATGGCTCCACTGATTTAGTGGCTTCTTGGTGCCACAGCTTTCCAATGAACAAGCCTAGAGCAAGGACTTTTTCCACAGGATTAGTGGAAGGACAGGGCTACTTTGCAAGCAGTGTTTGGAATTAGAGTTTATTTTGTGGTGCAGAACAGCAAAAAGAGCACAAAAATAGTGAGTGACGAGGTTCCTACTAGCTAGTGACTAACTCCTTCCACATTGCTGGATAGCTCTGGTATTCCTAAGGGACAGCCTACCACAACATATGTCAGGACTGGTAGGTCATGTCAGTGGTGTCCTTGGATTATTAAAGAGAAAATTCAGGCAATTCCAAACTCTGGAAGTCTTGAGAACTGAATTAGGTGTGAGTGCTTGAGTCAGGAACGACAAACAACAAATAGTGCAAAACCTATTAATTTCAGTCAGTGTTTCTGGGAAAGATGGCAAATACTTTTATCCATTAAAACAACAAAGTAGGCCAGGCGCGGTGGCTCATGCCTGTATCCTAGCACTCTGGGAGGCCGAGGCGGGCGGATTGTTTGAGCTCAAGAGTTCGAGACTAGCCTGAGCAAGAGCGAGACCCTGTCTCTACTAAAAATAGAAAGAAATTATATGGACAGCTAAAAACATATGTAGAAAAAAATTAGCCGGGCATGGTGGCACCTGCCTGTAGTCCCAGCTACTCGGGAGGCTGAGGGAGGAGGATCGCTTGAGCCCAGGAGTTTGAGGTTGCTGTGAGCTAGGCTGACGCCACAGCACTCTAGCCCGGGCAACAGAGCGAGACTCTGTCTCAAAAAAAACACAAAAAACAAAAAAACCCTATTGAGGCTGGGCACAGGCTCAGGCCTGTAATCCTAGCACTCTGGGAGGCCGAGGCAGGAGGATCCCTCGAGGTCAGGAGTTTGAGACCAACCTGAGTAAGAGCGAGACCCTGTCTCTACTAAAAATAGAAAGAAATGATTTGGACAGCTAAAAATCTACATAGAAAAAATTATCTGGGCATGGTGGTGCATGCCTGTAGTCCCAGCTACTCGGGAGGCTGAGGCAGTAGGATCGCTTGAGCCCAGGAGTTTGAGGTTGCTGTGAGCTAGGCTGACTCCATGGCACTCTAGCCCAGGCAACAGAGCAAGACTCTGTCTCAAAAAAAAAAACAAAAAAACCCTATTCAGGTGTGGTGGTGTGCAACTGCAGTCCAAGATACTCAGGAGGTTGGGGCAGGAGCATCTCTTGAGCCCAGGAGTTTGAACTTGCAGTGAGCTATCATGACACCCCTGTACTCCAGCCCAGGCAACAAAGTGAGACAGAGTGAGACCCTGTCTTAAAAAAAAAAAAAAAGAAGAGGAAGCTTTAGTCGGAACAATTAGGAAAGAAAAAGAAATATAAGGCATTCAAATTGGAAAGGAAGAAGTAAAATGGTCTCTATTTGCAGATAACATATCCCGCTATGTAGAAAATCCTAAAGAATCCATTAAAAGACTATTAGTCAATAAATTAATTCAGCAAAATTACAAGATACAAAATTAACACAGAAATATTATTTATATTTCCAAAAGCTAGCAATGAATAATCCAAAAATTAAGAAAAAATTGCATTTACAACAGGATCAGAAAGAATAAAATACTTAGGAATAAATTTCACCAAGGAGGTATAAGAATTGTACACTGAAAACTACAAAACGTTGCTGAAAGAAATTAAAAGGAGACCTAAATAAATGAAAAGACATCCTGTGTTTATGGATTGGAAAACTTAATACAGCATTGTTGAGATACGAACATTCCCCAAAATAATCTACATATTTAACACAATCCCTATCAAAATCTCAGTGACCTTTTTGCAGAAATGGAAAAGCTCATCCTAAAATTCACATGGAATTTCAAGGAACCCCAAATAGCTAAAACAATTTGTAAAAGAAAAAAAAAATTGGCAGACTCATACTTCCTGATTTTAAAACTTTCTACAAAACTCAGGCCAATGTGGTACTGGCATAAAGATAGATATATAGATCAATGGAATAGAACTGAAGTTCAGAAATACATCTGTGGTCAATTGATTTTCAACAAGGGTGCCAATCTCTCCTGCTGCTTGACGTGAAAAACAAAATACAGAAAGAGAAAAAAACAAAAAAAAAAAACAAGGGTGCCAAGACCATTCAATGAGGAAAGTATAATCTCTTCAACAAATGGTGCTGGGACAACTGTATACCCACATGCAAAAGAAAATAGTTGGACCTCTACTTCACACCCTATACAAAAATTAACTCAATCTGGATCAAAGACCTAAATATGAGAGCTAAAAGTATAAAACTCTTAGAAGAAAACATAAATGTAGATTTTCATGACCCTATATTAAGCAGTGATTTCTCAGACATGACACCAAAAGCACAAGCAATCAACGAGAAAAATCTATAAATTGGACTTCATTAAAATTAACATCTTTTATGTCTAAGGACACTATTAAGAAAGTGATCCGGCTGGGAGCGGTGGCTCATGCCTGTAATCCTAGCACTCTGGGAGGCCGAGGCGGGAGGATCACTTGAGGTCAGGAGTTCGAGACCAGCCTGAGCAAGAGCAAGACACCGTCTCTACTAAAAAAAAAAAATAGAAAGAAATTATCTGGACAACTAAAAATATATAGAAAAAATTAGCTGGGCATGGTGGCACATGCCTGTACTCCCGAGTCCCCACTACTCGGGAGGCTGAGGCAGAAGGATTGCTTGAGCCCAGGAATTTGAGGTTGGCTGTGAGCTAGGCTGATGCCACGGCACTCTAGCCAAGGCAAAAGAGTGAGACTCTGTCTCCAACAAAAAAAAAAAAAAAAAAAAAAAAGAAAGAAAGTGATCCCAACACAAAGAAATGATAAATCTTTGGGGTGATGGATATCCCAATGACCCTGATTTGATCATTACACATTGTATGTGTGTATCAAAATATCACATGTACCCCTAACTGTGTACAATTATTATATAACAATAAAAACATTTTTAAAAAGAAGGTGAAAAGGCAACCTACAGAATAGGAGAAAAATATTACAGATCAGCTATCTGATGAGGTTCCATATCTAGAACATACAATGAACCCCTACAACTCAACAACAAAAGATCAGTCGACACAATCAAATAAGAGCAGCCACCTAAGGATTAACAGACATCAGAGGGAAGCTTCTAATGTCAACCATGTGGACCAGGACAAGGAAAGAGAAGAAAGCAACATGTGGGAAACAGAGATAGTGCAGGAAGAAGGCACCATTAAATAAGAACAGGATGCTGCTAGGAAAACAAAAACGTAAAAAACATCATTCAGAGAATGGTCTTGGAAATGAAAAAGAAAGTAAAACTGAAAAATTTAATAGTAGGTTTGGAAAATGAAGCAGAAAATGCCAAAACTGTCATTTGAATGTAAGTTATCCTGATCCCAAAGCCCATGAAAATAAAAGAAAGTTACCTTACATTTGTTAACATTAACCTGAATTATAAACTTGTCTTTCATTGTGATGTAATAGGGCATCTTATATTTATATCTTTTAATAAGCTCAAGCTTATTAAAAGTCAGCTTGAGCTGGTAGTTATTTTGGAATCTACTGGATCATCAGCAGTATTAGAGGCAAGTTAATGCTTTCGTTTGTTCTGAAAACAAAAAAAATAATAAAAATTTCTGGTTTTAATCTCTTTACTTGATATAGTCATCATATGCCAATCATGGGATGCCATTCATACAAATTGCTACTACCTAAAAATCCCCAATATATACAGGTTTTGATGTTTGTTTTGGCTTTGAGAATCTCATTTTGGGAAAAAAATAAGAAAACCATGTTTTAGGATTATGAAATTTTGGAGCTAGGAGGAACCCTAGATGTCATCTGACCTTGCTTTTTTGGTCTCAAATATGTGAGCAACTAAGCTGGTTAGGGACTGGGATTCAAGCAGGCTAGCTCCAAGTCCACTGCCACTTCCACTCCACAGAACCATTCGAAGAAGAAACAGCAATAGCACCAATGCCTGCATATCATTACTTTAAAATCAGGAAGCAGTAGTTAACTGGGTCAGCTGCCGCAACCACAGAATAAAATGAAAATGAGGACAGAAACCCATGACTCTGCCTTCTAACTGTAATGCTGATGGAAAAGAAGAATCAAATCTAACCTTGCTTTTCCTATGTATAACAATCAACAAGTATTTATTGAATAGTTACAAAATGCCTAACAGTGAACAAAACACTGGACTATAGAGTGAAGCACAAGTAGAATTATGTGCATAAGCTGACTGTACACTATTAAACATCATTTGATGCAACATTCATTAATTTCAATGAGTAACTAACTTAGGAATGTTATATATTCATTCCTTTCACAATTAAGCCAACAAACGAGGTCTCTTTTTGTGGCAGTATTATTTTATTATAGGGACTAACTGTGAGAAAGCATAGGATTTGGAGACGAAATGGAGCTGTGGCCAGACCATTGAAATCAAGAAGTATTTTTTGACATTTTAAAAATGATCTAATTATTACAGATTCAGGATATGCAGGAAAAATTGAAATACAGATAAGCAAACATAAAAACCGGAGATTATCACATTAGTGCATATCCTTCTAGACCTTTATCTTTGTAATGTTTAATCAAGATTAGTTTATATTATACATACTATTTTGTGACCTGCTTTTTTTTTTTTAGTCTATTCTCCACCTTTCTATTTTAATAAATTTTATCTCATTTAATACGCAGATCCCAAACTGTTCTTATTTGGTTTGTTCAAGAAGATTCAGTCCAGGATTTCCACTACGTCTGATTATTCTGTCCCTTAAATCTCTCTCTCTCTTTTTTTTTTTTTAGAGACAGTATCACTTTGTCACCCAGGCTGGAGTCCAGTGGTGCAATCATAGCTCATTGCAACCTCAAACTTCTGGGCTCAAGCGCTCCTCCTGCCTCAGCCTTAGATGTACCTGGGTCTACAGGCACGCACCACCAGGCCCAGCTAATTTTCATTTTTTGTAGAGATGGGGGTCTCACTATGTTGCCCAGGCTGGCCACAAACTCCTGGCCTCAAGTGATCCTCCTGCCTTGGCCCCAAAGTGCTGAGATTCCAGGCATGAGCCACTGTACCTGGTCCCTTGAATCTGTTTTCATCCAGTCTAGTTTGTTGGTGCATGACACTGACTTATAGAAGAGACTAGGTCAATTGTCGTATCATCTATTTTTTTCTGATTGCTTGCTTGTGTATATGAACCTGATCCTCTAACCCCTGTACAGTTGACCCTTGAACAACATGGGTTTGAACTGCACGGGTCTATTAAACATGGATTTTCTTCTGCCTTTGGTACCCCTGAGATCATAAGACCAATCCCTTCTTTTTCTCCTCCTCCTCAGCCGACTCAATGTGAAGACAATGAGGATGAAGATCTTTATGATGATCCACTTCTACTTAATGAATAGTAAATATATTTTATCTTCCTTATGATTTTCTTAATAACATTTTCTTTTCTTTAGCTCACTTTATTGTAAGAATACAGTACATAATACATATAACATATAAAATACGTGTTAATCAATCATTTATGTTATTGGTAAGGCTCTGGTCAATAGTAGGTGGTTAGTAGTTAAGTTTTGGGGGAGTCAAAAGTTATTCACAAATTTTCAACTGCATAGCGGATCAGTGTCCTTACCCTCCATGTTGTTTGAGGTTCAACTATATTTCCTATAAACTGTAAATTAGATTCAAACACTTAATGGGTTCCAATTAAACATTTGTGGCTAGACTATCTCATAGGTGATACTGGTATGTCCTTGCATTCTATCAGAAGACATAATAATGTACGGCTGCTCAAAAAAGTGATTATTAAATGCCTAGTCCCTGGTAGTATATTAGCAAGTCTCAAGGCAGATGAGAGAGGTACCCAACAGGTGGTTTACCTAGTCCTCTTCGTTCCTATCTTCTTCGTTAAGCTTCTGGATTTTCTATGTTCTGTCTTTGTTGTTAAGTGGCTTGAGAGTTTAGGTGAATTTTCTAGTGAGGAGTGATTGGGATGGTTGTGAAAGTCAGGGAGAAAGGATAATTATTTGGAAGACAGGATTAAAAAATGCCAAGAGCTTTGATAAGCCTCTATTTGGTTCCATTATCCGCTTTCCTATGTGCACTGTGTTGCAGCAACAATTTCCCTAGGGGTGTCCCTGACACCAGGCTCACCTGCCCAGTGGGACATTTTCCACTGGCCTCTCTTTCTAAAATTGAAATCATGTAACTCTCTCGTTTGAAAGTCTTTTCAGGCGCTCTTCTACCTAACACAGGATTCAAGGTCAACTCCCCAGCACTGTACAAGGCTTTTCAAAGCCTGCCCCATCTTTCCCACTCCATTATTTCCCCACTCTGCACCCTGTACGTCCTTCACTCTGGGCATACTAGGCTTACCACCATGCCCTGAACATGCCATGTCTCTTCACAATTCTATGTCTTCCATGATGATTCTTTCCATCAGTGAATGTCTTCCCCTACTTTTGATCTAGCAACTCCTAGTTAACTTTCTAGCCCCCAAACATATACTCCTCCTGTGTAAAGCATTTTTGACTCTCCTATACTAGGTGTTCTCCATTTCGGGTCATGTCCCCCAGTTGTTGCTGTATTATAGCCCTTAGCACCACATGTTTAATTTGCCCATGGAACCAGTAGGTTGAGCAAGCATCATACATGGATTGTGATCAAAATCCAACTTTATTTCTTTCTTCCACTGCCCTTTTTCTATAACTTTATATAACAGAAATTTTCAACATATATAAAAATAGAATAGTATAATTAATCTCCATGTTCCCATCACCCAGCTTCAACAATCATCAAGCTATGGCAAAAATTGTTCATCTATGCCTTCACCCATTTATTCAGAAGCAAACACAGACTTCATATCATCTCATCTATAAATACTTCAGGATCTACCTCTACATGATAAGAACTCTGTTTGAAAACATAACTACAGTACTACTGTCACTCTTTTAAAAGTTAATCATAATTCTTTAATATTATCAATATCCATAAATATGTCATCATTTTTATTAAGTGGAGTTTCTCTTTTCCTGCACTAGTTGAAAATTCCCATTGACCCATGATACCTCGGCTCATGCTTACAAAATAGATAGTCTTATGCTTGCTTTGACTACAGTCAATATAAGTGGCAAATATAATAAGGTCTCAATGCAGAAATCAGAATGTCCAATCTCCTCTAATAATCAAAACACGGAACCTGAACCAGGCTATATATTCCCCCTACAGTGGGAAGGAGGACTTACATGTTTTCCTTTCTGCTTTGTCCTTGCTCACTTCATTCCTCATTGCTGCCACCAGTTTCTCTATCTGCCAGGGTCGGGTCTGGGGAAGAAGTAAATGGGCCCCGTCCTTGTCATTTTTTGACCAGGAGGATGTGTTACTCTTCTGAAGAATCCTGTGCACCTCCTTCCTCAGCCCCTCAGCCTCTGGGTCCCCCTCCAGCCTCTTTTTGTTCTAGGCAGTCAGTCCTATGGGACAGAACACAGGGAATGCAGCCTGATTTCAATGCAGGACACTCTCTTGAAGCCACCACCAAAGCAGTACCCCCGTCCCCAACTGGATTCTCCAGCACAGGAATCAAACCTTGTTCCATGGTATGCTTGACGTTTCTCAGGCCTGAGCTTGCCATCTCTCAACAGGAAGAAATAAATTTTAACCTATGTATATAGTTATATTTGAAGTGAATTCCTTGTGGACAGAACATAGCTGGGTCATGCATTTTTGCATTTTATCCACTCCACCAAGTTCTGTGTTTCAGTTGGAGTATTTAGACCATTTACATTTAATAATATATTAGAGTTTGTCTGCCATATTATTTTTTGTTTTCTGTTTGTTCCCTCTGAAGAAACACATTTTCAGCGCACCAAGGTATCTTGTTGGAGTGTCCCTCAAGCATGGGATTAAGAAGGTAGCATTCCTGCTCTTCTCTATCAGGAGTTGGGACCTATTCTCTTTCTATAGACTTGATCGGACTGAGGAATCTAAAAATTGCAACACAGGTTATTTTTTTCATTCTCTTTGTAAATTCCACATGGCGGGAAGGGACTGTTAGCTTCAACTTAATGTTGGTACTCTGGTATCTATTCTCTAGTGCCACAGTGGAAGCTGAAACAAAGGATCCCTCAAGACCTTATCTCAAGACCCTTACCTGTCTCTCTTCCCCTTTCAGACTGTGGCCAATATGTGGATGAGATCCATATGTTATTCATCTTTGTATCTTCAGCTGCTGTTAGATGTTGATGCCTTTTTCACTAATACTTAGCCCAAAGGGATCAGTTTTGTTTTTAACTATTTCTTTTGAAATAATTTCAAACTTACAGAGAAGCTGCAAGAATTGTACAAAGAGCTCCCAGATACTCTTTGCTCAGATCCACCAATTGTTAACGTTCCGCCATGTTACCTCTATCATTCCCTCTTTCATGCTCTATCATTCTCTTTCAGGTCTCAGACCTTTTTTTAAAATTCTCTATTCAACTTCTGTACAGTTAATTTCCATTTAGTGCCTTATGTTAGTTACCTTTTCTTTCTGAATTCACCAATTTTCATGCCCTAACAGAAAAGGGAAGACAGGGAGTAAAAAGGATAAGATGAACTTATTAACCATTGGGTTTTTCATCCATTTAAAACTATAACATTTATTTTGAGACACTAAGGAAGGCATTTAACATGTCTATGAATATGGTCAAGCCAGAAAAAAAAGGAGCCATCATCTAGAATAGACTATTTTTAGTAGCAGAATTAGTGTGGAAAAGAATTGCAGTGCATACATAAATAGTTCTTCCTGGGAGCATAATGATAATTCTGGTTCTGCAATTTACAAAATCAGCCAAGAAAGGTTGGGGGAAATCTATTGTATTAGCAAAAGGAAAATTTTCATGCTGGTATAAGTGACTAATAATATTTAGGAAGAACCTGGCTTGCCATTGAATATAGAGGATGTGGGGTGCATTTTAAAGAGAGTGGATATTAAAGGTGCATCTTCATATCACACAGGGCATTTGTTCAAATTCTGCCAGTCCACATAGAGATTATTCTTCTGACTTTAGCCCACGCTGACTCTCATATATTGAGTCATGTCATTTCACTTTAAGGAAATGCTAAGTGAAATCAATGAAACAGCTGAACATTGATGAGTTCCAAGAATTGCAACATACCGAATAAAAAGAACAATGAAATCATTCATAGAAGAGGCCATTCATAAACAGCTTAGTTCGACTGTAGTAAAAAAATAAAGAACAAACTGGAGTGAAAGGAAAGTGTAGCTCAGGATTCTGGATTTAAAAATTTTATCCAGCAGTTGTCAGCCCTCCAGGCTGTTGCAATGCATGTGATGGTGTTGTACTGTTGGAAGAGCCAGCCTTGAGGCTTGGCTCCAAGCACTGTTTTGGTGTTGCAGAAGAATACCTTTGGGCAATGTTTTACACCTCTGAGAGTGGAATGACTCCTCCTGTGGAACTGGTCCCAGTCTGGGTGCAAACAATATTTTCTGTTTAAAAAAAAAAAAAAAAGAACTTTGAGTTAAGTTTAATTTCTGGCCTATTAAAGTTCTCATTATAGAGTCTTTTGCTTAAGGGATACAACCAAGGTGTGACCATTCAATGCATTCATTCCAGAAATATTTATTGCATGCCAGGCCCCATATTGGGCCAGGCACCGTTCTAGGCACATGGCATGTAACAGCAAGCAAAACATCCCTGTCCTCACCAGGCTGATATTCAAATGGAGGAGACAGACAATAAACATAACAAATAAGGAAATCAGGAAGTGTGTTAGCCGGTGGTAAGTGCTGTAGGGAAATGGGTGTGGGGGGAGACAGATGGATCCAGCATGTGTGGAGAAGCAGGATGCCATCTTAAGGGTAGGCTTTGTTGAGAGGTAACTTCAAGCAAAGACTTGAAAAATGTGCAAATGGTTGGAGGAGGAGCATTCCAGGAAGCAGTAACACCTGGTACAGAGTCCCAGGAAAGCAGGAGCATCATGGCTTATTCCAGAAACAACAAGAGTGACTGCAGCATAGTGAGCCAGGAGGGAAGTGCAAGAAGGTCAGGCAGGGCCTGGGGCTGTGGAAGGATTTCAGCTTCCACTCTTTCCTTGTTCACTCTGAGTGAGACAGCTTTTGAGCAGAGAAGGAACTCAATTTGCCTTTCATTTTAAAAGGGTCTCTCGGGCTCCTCTGTTGAGAACAAGCAGAAGGGGACAAGGCAGAAACAGAGAGATGGTTGGGAGCCCACTGTAATGACCCAGGCAAGGGCTGGTCATGGTTCAGCCCAGGGTGTAGAGTGGCAGTGGTGAAAAGGGACCACATTCTGGATGTGTCCTGCAGACAGAAAAAAACAGGATTTCCAGGTGGTGGGATGTGAGCTGGGAAAGAAAGAGAAGAGTCAAAGTGACTCCAAGGTTTTGGGCCTGAACAACTACAAAAAATGGCGTTGTCCTCAATTGACCTACAAAGCTGCTGATGGAGCAGGCTTGGAGGTGCACGGATCAGGAGTTCAGTTTTCAGTATATTACTTTGATTCCAAATGGGGAAGTCAGTGGGCAGCCGGATATATGAGTGTGGAGTTCAGAAGACAATCTGGGTGGGAGACATAATTTGGGAGTTGTAAGTATGTAGAAAACATTTATTTACTTACTTCCATCCTTTTAACACAAACATTTTCAAACACACAGAAACATATATTTACATATATGTACATATATTTACAATAAGTACATATATTTATTATGGTACATATACCTTCTACCACCATTCAACAGTTGGTTTTTTGTTTATTTGTTTTTGTTTTTGAGAGACAGTCTCATCTGTTGCCTAGGCTAGAGTGCAGTGGCATCAGCCTAACTTACAGCAACCTCCAACTCCTGGACTCAAGCAATCCTCCTGCTTCAGCCTCCCAAGTAGCTGAGATTACAGGTGCATACCACCATGCCAGGCTAACTTTTTCTATTTTTTTAGTAGAGATGGGGTCTCACTCTTGCTCAGGCTGGTCTTGAACTCCTGAGCTCAAGCGATTCTCCCACCTCGGCCTCCTAGAGTGCTAGGATTACCAGCGTGAGCCACCGCTCACAGCCAACAATTGTTAACATTTTGCCATATTGGCTCTATATTTCTCTATTTACACATGCTTTTAGTTTATTTGTTTAACCGAACCATTTCAGAATTGGAAACATCTTGTTGCTTCACTCCTGAACACTCCTGCATTCCTGGAAGGAATGTGGAGTCACAAGACTGAATGAGATAAGAGGGGGATGAGTGCAGATAGTGACCAGGGCCACGAGAGGAGCCCTGGGGCACCCCAAGAGTAAAAGGTCTGGGGAGAGAAGGAAGAACCTAGAAGGAGAAACCATTAACGGAGGAGAAAACCAAGAACGTAGCTATAATGTCTAGCTGATGGACATTCTCTTCTGATTGTTTAAATTTACCCAAATGTAAAAAGGCAGATATAAAAGACATTCACACAAATTGTTCTTCTGACTTCAGAGTTTCTTCTTCACACTTGTGGAGCAGACTATTTTTTCCTTGGTCTTCTTAAGACTTGGGTAATTATGAAAGGAATCAAATACCTCTTTTTTGTGTGTGTGAGAGACAAGGTCTCCCTCTGTCACCTGGGCTAGAGTGCAGTGGCGTCATCACAGCTCGCTGCAACCTCAAGCTCCTGGGCTTAAGCGATTCTCAGGAGGAGAAGCTGGGACTATAGGCCTGCACCACCACATCTGGCTAATTTTTCTTTTTTTGTAGAGACAGGGTCTTGCTCTTGCTCAGGCTGGTCTCCAACTCCTGTTCTCAAGGGATTCTCCCACCTTGGCCTCCCAAAGTGCTAGGATTACAGGTGTGAGCCACCCTGGCAGGGCCAAATAGCTGCTTTTGATTGTTTTAAATGAGCAATCTAATAAACCCAGGGGCGTAGACTCCTTAAAGGATGAAGAGGCCAAGTTATAACATCGCTGTCTGAGTTGGCAAAAAACTCAGTTCAGTTTTCAAAACTAACTCAAAACAAACCAATCGAATTCAGAGGCTAATTTAGGAAATTAGGAATGACAGTTTTCATTTTTTTTAATCACAAAGCTAACCTTTTTTTTTTAAGGTGCTACTCACATCTACCTAAACAGTATTTTTGGTTGAGAACTAAAAAAATTTTCTTTGCCTTTAAACATTATTCATAGTCTAACCACGGCTGAGATAAACAGGATATCTGTAGCTTCAGAGCAAACTCTTACCATGTACCTGGTCCTTGGGCATAACTCTGAAAAGATTAATTGTTAGACAGGAGGTTGCTAAGCAGTCAAGCAAATCTCATTCATTCTTGGGCTTCCTGAACTCTGGAACCCTTCCCTTTGTGACTCAGGAAATAACAACCAACAAAATAAATCATACGTGATACCAAGATTAGACAGGCACTTTACAATAAATAATAAAAATAGTCGACGTTGGCTATAGCTGGAAACATAGAGAAAAAAGACACTGGATTGAAAACCAAGGGAATGCTTGGGTCCAGCATTATGCATTTTATTTTCAGTCTCAGAGAAACTAAGTGTGGCCACTTGTGGGAGGCCGGAGAGCCATTTCTCCAGTAAAGAACTAATCAGCTTGGGAAGCATCTCTAAACCCTTCCCCAGAGACAGTCCCTTCTATCTTCACCTTCAGTTCTTTGCCCAAGAAGCCCCCCATCTCATTTTCCAGCCAAGCACCAAGTTCAGAAAAGAAGCTACCATTTCCCAGGCCTGCCTAGATTCAGAACAGTATCAAGTCCAGAACAATATCAGCTCCATTCTGAGCCATACGGAGGGATTAAAGGAAACAGAAGTAAAAAAAAGAGAAAAGGGGAAGAAAATAGACCCAGAAGAAAAGCGGAAGGGCAGAGAGAAGGGAAGAAAATGAGAGGAAGGACTACGATGACTATTTTTCCACTTGGTATACTGTCTACTAAGTGTGGAAAGAGCAAAGAAAAAAGCATTCTATTTTAAAATGAGCTGCTTCCACATTCTAGGAGGGTTGCCAAGGGATGCATCTTTTTGGAAAGAAAGGCACTGAAATGGGCTCTGTAATGCAGTGGCAGGTCCCTGGGCCTAGTCTGGAAGCAAGACATTTAGAAAAGAGGAATGAAACCACTCTGCATAATAACCTCAGAGGTTATCTAACCCAATTGGGCCAGGGGAAACCTTCGCAGATTGGTTCTTTTGACGCAGACTTCCTTTTTCCACTTAATATGAATTTAAACTGTTGTCGCTAAGAACGGTTGTTAGTCTTGGGAGATTGAGTATGTTGAGTTTTGTCCAAGAGCTACCCACGGGCCACCAGGAATAGAGCTGTAGAATTGAACTGAGAGAACTGAGCAGGCCTATCTTGACTGTCATAGCGGCAGAGGGTCCCCCAAATAATACTTGTAGCTAACACATAAAGTGCTTACTATGTCTGAGCTGCTGCTCTGAGGGCTTTAATTTATTTCTCACAATAAAACCTTATGAAATAACTATTCCTCCAGATTTATGGAAGAGGAAACAGGTACAGAGAGGTTAAAGACCTCTCTGAGGTCACTCAGGTGACAAGTGGAAAAGCCATGTTGAGCCCAGGCAATCTGGACCTTTGGTACCAGGATGTTAACCACTTCCCAATACTGCCGTCTGGAGGGGACGGCATTGGAGGGTTTGTGCTCCTCC
The DNA here is from genome assembly GCA_028533085.1 of Varecia variegata. Classification (NCBI taxonomy): domain Eukaryota; kingdom Metazoa; phylum Chordata; class Mammalia; order Primates; family Lemuridae; genus Varecia; species Varecia variegata. The sequence continues at coordinate 45,622,048 of CM052437.1, forward strand.
TCCCACCCTGCCTGGCACACCTCCTCTGCCTGCTTCTTCCAGTCCTACAAACCACCCCAGCCTCACTCCTGTAGGGTTATTTGCAAAACTCAGCCGGGGAAGTGGACTGTTCCAGATTATTGTGGTTTGAGGGTTATCCCAGTAGTTGGGGGACGGGGGGGCGGGGGGTGATGGGAGCATGGGAGAAGCCAAGCCCTGTGGGCAGAAGGTAGAGAACTGCCAGGACAGCGAAAGTGCTGTTACTGTTAGCGGGCTGAGGAGGGTTGGGAGGCAGATTTGGAGGGGACACAGCCTTCTCAGCCTCATCCTTTCTCTGAAGTGGCAGCACCCAACCAGGGGAGGACTTGGCCCCGGGAGGTGGCCTACCCGAGGGTTTTTGTGCTTCTCTTACAGCCATGTGCTTGACCCCCAGCACAGAGCCTGGAGTTTATGCTGGTTGAGTGGCTGAATAAGTGAATGAACTAACTTTGTCAGACGCAGAGTTTCTTCCTTGTTTGGGCCACATATTGAGTTCTCCTTGCTGCTGTTGCATGGAGACATTTCCCTTTCTCTCAGGCTCTTCCCTAGTAACAAAGCATCTAGAGCAGATTTGAAAACATCTGGTTTTTTGTAAAGGCCCACATGTCCATTTTGTGAGCAGCCCTGCAGGGACAGGGGACCTAACATTAATTGGGTTCCACCTCCCTTGCTCCTTTCCAATTTTTTTTTTTTTTTTTGAGACAGAGTCTAGCTCTGTTGCCCAGGTTGGAGTGCAGTGGCATGATCATAGCTCATTGTAACCTTGAACTCCTGAGCTCTAGTGATCCTCCTGCATCAGCCTCCCAAGTAGCTGGGATGCCAGGAGTGCACCACCATTAATTTCTTTTTCTTTTTTTAACCCCATATCCACTGGAATTGTTTTAGAGACGAGTTGTCGCTATGTTGCCCAGGCTGGTCTTGAGCTCTTCCTGGCCACAAGCAATCCTCCGGCCTTTGCCTCCCAAAGCACTGGGATTACAGGCATGAGCCACTGCACCTGGCCTACATGGATATATTTCTGTCCGTGAATTCATTGCATTTTCCTGATTCCTAGTGAGACTGAGCACCTTCTTCTATTTCCTCTTCTATGAATTTCCTTTTCATATTACTGGTCCATTTTTCTATTGTGTTGTCCTTTGTTTATTAGGGTGTTGACCATATTCTGTTATATTTATTGCAAACTTTTTCTTTTCACATTGTTTATGGTATCTTTTGCCTTGCAAAAAAAAAAATAATTTTTATGTAGTCAAACATGTCTACTTTTCTCTTTAACTTGTCTGGGTTTTCTGTCTTACTTAAGATCTCCCTACCTCAAGGTTATACAGATACTCTCTCACATTTTCTTCTAATGTTTTATTTTGTGTGTTTAGATTTATTTGTTAAAGCACCATATCAGACACTGCATGGGACATATAAAAATACCCTAGAGTGGATAGGGAGTTTCCCATATAGGAGAGATGAGGCTGGAAAACTAAGTTGGAGCCAGTTTTGTCTTCAAACTTTTCATGTATAGTTGATGAAAAAGAAATGTGTATACCATTAAAAATAATTAGTCTAGCAGCTAGCCTCTCATTTGCTACTTTGTTAGCAGGAAGTAGAAAAATATTAACCATTTTATACAATGAAATCAGATGGGGATTTTTATATGAATTTTTATTTTATTTTTTAGAGATGAGATCTCTCTAAGTTGTTCAGACTGGACTTAAAATCCCGGGCTCAAGCGATCCTCCTGCAGCAGCCTCCCATGAGGCTGGGACGACAGGAGCACTCAGGATTAGGACTGTTAACCTGTGACTTTTTTTCCAATGGTACTTGAAAAATGTGGTAGTCCTTGAAAATATTCTAGTTTCTTTCCAGGATATAACAAGGCCTAAGGATGAGTATTGAAATAGCTGGAAATAATCGCTTAAGTTGAAATACCCAAGAAAGCCATTTGGGGCATGCAGCACTTAACCAATGCAAAGCTCTCTTTGCTTTGCTCTCGTCAGATCCTCCCTCAAGAGCACTGTACTCTTTGACAACGGCCAGGAGATGGAGGAAATGAGGTCGCTAAACAAGAAAATTGCTATTGCCCCCATGACACACAATCTACAGTATCTGATTTCATACTTTTGCAACAGGGACCAAAATACACTGTAGTTATCTTGAGCTAAGTTTAAATTTCTGAAGAGTACAGACTTTGCACTTAACTTTTTTTTTTTTATATTTTCCTGCTTCATATGACTTGTGTGCACTTAAATTATTAAGCAGTGGAGAGCTGCTCAAAGTCTTTGAGGAAGTCTCACCCTAACTCACTTCAGGCAGTTTAATCTGGCAGCCACAAATGGGATATAGACAGCAGATACTAGACAAGCAAAATCTACGCTTAACTGTTCCTGCTCGCCCCCTGCTGGCTGAGTAAGCTCGCATCACTAAATGATCCATTTTATTAATTGCAGCTGCTGCCAAACACATTGATTGATGCAGAAATTGCTGTCGGCCACGAGAGGGAAAAGTTCTTTATTTTTTTTTTCTTTTTTTGGTTCCTAAGTTTTATTCAAGAACTCATACAAAATATTCCAGATAAATGAATTTTAATCCTCATCTTCGTCCTGGTTAACTTGGAAATAAGGTAATTTCATAACTCTCTTTGCGGTTAGCAACTACATAAAACCAGTCATGTTAATTATTCTTCTTCAAATATTTAAATATTTTTCAGTGAGATATTTCAAATGCCTGTTAGAAAAAGCACCTCAAAAGTGACAGTGATCTTGCTCTTGCTCCTCTCGATGGTCCCAACCCCTCCCCTGAGATTCCCAGCTTTTCCGTTCACTTTGATTCTCTCTTGCAAAAACCACTCAAAATTAGCAGCATCCATGATTCCATCTTCTGCAGGGTGGCTGCAATCAAAAGTAAACTTCAGAACCTGCTTCTTTTTTTGCCTGCTTTGCCTCAAGCTTTTTCAGGGGTGCCATGGTGGCAGTGGAGGCAGAAAAAGGAAAAGTTCATTTTGAAAAAAGATAAAATGTGAACTTTCATGAGATTATTTCTCAACATTTGGTAGTAGATAAACCAACAGCCCATTCCAACTCTCCTGAAATGTTCTCATGGGTTGATTGAGGGGAGAAAGGATATGTTAGTTGGACTCCTTACAGTCATTTAAAATCCTTCCTTGAAGGTATCTCCTCCCTTATAGATCAGAGAAAAGACCAGAACCAAAGCTGGCCTGGGGATATGTGGTGCTTGGAACATCTCTTTCCTGGTTCCTTCAGGGAGGAAGGCAGCCACGGCCTCTTCTGCTCCCTGGCTTGGTTTTCAAGGTTAGTTAAATACCCGGGACCACAGAGTGCCTGGGTTAATGATTTATCTAACTCGGGTAAAAGCCATATGCTACTGCAACCCTGCATTTTAGTCTATTTTTCAAACTAGTTAGCTATTATTCACTGATGATGTAGCTCAATGCCATGTCACTGGACTGTTATAGAACATACGTGTACATTATGTTCACAGTGCTGCAAGGAGCAACAAAGAACTTCCCTTTTTGATAGTATAATGATCTTTCTGATAACTCTGAAAGAAAAAAAAGAAAAAAGTGACCCAAAGAAATAAGATTGCATTTGAGTAATGTTTAAATCAGATTGGATCTCAGATCTGCGGGCATTTTTAATGTGAATTTTTGTTGAAATATACATACAGAAAAGCGTACAGTACAGGTCATTGCTGTTCTGCTTGGTGAATTTCCTCAAAGTGCACACTTGTGTAATGCTCACAGATCATAAAACAGAACATTGTCACAACCCCAGGAGTCCACTTGTCACCCGTACCAGTCACAAACCCCCCCATAGTCATATCCTCTCTTCTGACATGGTAGATTAGTTTTGCCTATTTTCAAACTTTATATAAATGGAATCATATGGTTTTTTTTTTTTGGTTTTGTTTTGTTTTTTTTTCTTTTTTCTGCTGCTCAGTGGATTGGAGAAATCATATGTTTTGATACCTAGTTTCTCAACTTTAAGTTTGTGAAGTTCATCTATGTTGTTGCATGAAGCTGTAGTTTGTTCATTCTCATTGATACATAGCATTTCACCATGTGTGTGTAACACAATTTATTTATCCATTCTACCACTGATGAACATTTGGGCAGTTTCTAGTTCAGGTTATTTATGGGTATTGCTGCTTGGAACATTCTTAAACCATATATACTCATTTCTACTGGACATGTATACCTGATACACAATTTTATATACATAAAATTATATGTACATATACACATATGTATATATGTTTTTAGTGTTAGTAGATACGGCCAAACAGTTTTCCAAAGGGATTGTAGCTATGCACATTCTTGTTGCTGTATATCTTCACCAATACTTAGTACAGTCAGCCCTCTGTATCTGTGAGTTCCACATCCATGGATTCAACCAACCCCAGATGGAAAATATTTGGAAAAAAAACACAAAAAATAATACAAAAAATAGTATAACAACTATTTACATAGCATTTACATTGTATTGGGTATCATAAGATATCTAGAGATGATTAAAATTATAGAGAATATGTATAGCTTATATGTAAGTACTATATATTTACATATATATAAAATGGTACTGATATAAAATGATACTTGAGCATCTGCGGATTTTGGTACCCAAGGGAAGTCCTGGGACCAGTCCTCCACAGATACAAAGGGACAACTATATTTTGTGTCTTTTTTATTTTAGCCATTCTGGTGGGCAAGTAGTAGTATTGCATTGTAGGGTTTTAAAAAACTTTTTATTGAGGTATGCCATACATACATAAAAATGCATGCATCATAAGTATAGAGCTTGGTGAATTGTCATGAACTGAACACAACTGTGTCATCAGCACCCAGATCCAGAAATAGTACATTACCACTATTCTAAAATCTTTCTCAGGTTCCCTTTTAATCACTACCCTCCCCCCCACCTACAGAGATAACCTTTATGCTGACTTTAAACTCATAGATTGGTTTTGACTGGCTTTTGTACTTTATGTAAATAAAATCATAAAGAAAGCACTTTGGTACATCTGATACCTATAACTCAACAGCAGCAAATGTGTGAGAGTTCTTTCTGGTGGTTCCATTTTCTCACCATTGCTTGGTATTTTCCATCTTTTTAACTTACTCTGGTGGGTATATAATATATTGCACTGTAATTTTATAATAGATCACATTGTAATTTTAATTTGCTTTCCCCTGATAAATGAAGAAATTGAACGTGAGTTTGCATATTTATTGACCATTTGGGTCTCTTCTTTTGCAACATCTGTTCAAGTTTTTCTGCTATTCTTCTGTAGGACTGCCTGTCTTTTTCTTACTGATTTGTCAGTTTCTCATAAACATGCACTTACCAATAACCCAACTATTCCATTATTATAGCTATAATAAATTAAAATACATTAAATATGTATAAATATTAAGTCCAAAATTATACTTTAAAAAATCTCATTGATCATCTTTGCAGAATGCTAGAGAACCAATTCATTATTTTGAAAACTAAATAAAAGGAAAGAATCAAACATTTCTAAAAAATGGACTATGGGTACAAGCAAAAACTTTGTAGATTTTCAATTAAAACTGAAAGTCTCATTACTTTGGATCCTTGAACATTAAAATGGAGACCATTCTGTTCTATGCTGCTAATAGTTTACTGAATTCTATAAAGCAAATGGAATAAGGAAGAATGCTTTTATTGTACTTTTAAACAAACTTTTATTACAGCATAAGGTATTTTTAAAAGGATGAAGCATATTAAATAAAATGCTATGACATTTACTTCTCTCTTGTAGGTTTATTTCAAATTATCACTTTAGCCTGCAAGAAGGGATTTTCAAATGGCATGTGATTTGTCCATTCTGATAAACTTCTTTAAAGAGAACTGGCCTACCTAGTTTGCATCTTACTGTATAATTTTCTATCCTATCCTATGAGAATGGAGATTACTTCATTAATGTTCAATGCCTTATTGAGGCAATTCACAGTAACTGCCATGCCATGGTGTATAACCCATTCCAGAATAAAGGGTTTGAGGCAAATTATATCAATTACACTTTTCAAGGAAGAACAGGAAAATGGACTCTAAAATGAGAGAACTAATATAGAACAGGCGTCTACACGTCTACAAGTCTGCTCCTAATTATCAGGTCTTAAAGGGTATACTCATGGGAATGGTCACATCGAGTACGTATTACACTTCTTTTTTCACTCCTCAAGGCAACAGTATTCACAGATAAGGATAAATTCAAGAAAACAGAAATCCCAATGTTGCCAGAAGGGTGTCTCAGACATTTGTATTAAACATCACTGTAAAAGGCATTGTGCTAATTGTTAGAGTTACAGAAGAATGTGAAACATAATCATTATTCTCAAAAGACTTCCACAAATAATAACTCACTTTGATTGAGTGCTTCCCATGTACCATGCTCAGCACTGTGTGGGTGTGTATCTTTATATATATGAAGATATATAAACACATACGTATTTATATATCTTTATATATATGAAGATATATAAACACATACGTATTTATATATCTTTATATCATCTTTAAATATAGTAATGAGATTTTAAAGATATAAAGATATATATCTGTATAACCTCACTACAACCCCCTCAAATAGGTTCGTTATTCCTACTTTAAAAGTAGAGAAACTAAAGGTCAGGGAAGTTAAGTAACTGTGCAAGGTCACACAGCAAGTTAAGTAGTGGAGCTGAGTTTGGAACCTTCACAGTCTGTCCCTAGGCTCTGAATATTTAGCTATTAAGCTATCCTCTCAACTGCAAGTTTGATCAAGAGACAGAACATTTACATACATTAGTTAAGATGGACAAATGGGTTGAGTGTGGTGGTTCATGCCTATAATCCTAGCACTTTGGGAGGCCAAGGCAGGAGGACTGCTTGAGACCAGGAGTTTGAGACCAGCCTGAGCAAGAGTGAGACCCCATCTCTACAAAAAAATAGAAAAATTATCCTGGCGTGATGGTATGCACCTGTAGTCCCAGCTACTCTGGAGGCTGAGGCAGGAGGATCGCTTGAGACCAGGAGTTTGAGGTTGTAGTGAGCTGTGATGAGGTTACTACACTCTGGTCTGGGCGACAGAGGGAGACCTTGTCTAAAAAAAAAATAAAGATACACAGATGGGTAGGCTAGAGGCATTGGCTTTAGTCCTTACTCTGACATTTTAGTCAGCTCTCTTTGTGCCTTATCTTTTTCGTCTATCAAATGGGAATAATAACACTTATCTATGTAACCTATTTTTACATACCTTTATTATTATGATAATGGATGTTAAATTACTTTGAAAAGACAAATACTATACAAAGATAAATTGCTTTTATGATTTTTTTTTTTAAGCTCCAGTGGGAAATGGAAGAAAATTATTATCTTTCTAAAGCAACAAAGGGCACCACACTTGTCTCCTGTCTTGGTGAAGTCAAAGTTTAGATTGATATTTTAATTCAACAAACACTTACTGAGGATCTACTAGGAACCTAGCAAGTGCTTGGTACTGCTTGTATAAGAGATAGGGACAAGCCTGGCATGGAATCCCATCAACTCGGGAAGCTGAGACAAGAGGATTGCTTGAGGCCAAGGGTTTGAGGCTGCAGTGAGGTATGATCATGCCACTGCACTCCAGCCTGGGTGACGGAGAGAGACGAGAGACCTCCGTCTCCAAAAAGAAAAACAGAGAGAAAGAGAGAGAAAGAGAGAGAGATGGGGACAGTGAAGAGAGGAGGAGACTGCAAGATGGACAGAAAATAGCAGGTCATTGGACTGAATGGCTTGGTAAGGTGAAAGGAATGTTGCTGGAGGGTTATTTGAGAACATGGAAGGAAAGGAGAGGGTGTTTGAGTGAGTGAGGAAGGCAGTGAAGTTGGTCTATGTTGTGATCACAGGAGTGGGTGGTGGTAACAGAGCGGAGGAAAAGTGTGGCTGGAGACATGAAGTGAGAAAACTGAAAGGTCGGGACGGCTTGATTGAACTGGGAAAGTTCGTCCCAATTCACAGAAAGCTCAAGCTTCTGAGTTTTGTATAGGCTGACCCCTGCTGGTAAATTCTGGTAGAAGCCCAGGAAGCCAACTGGCTGGATTAAGTGGAACCCTGAAAAGCACTGCAAGAACTAGTCACAAGCAGCAAAAGAAGAGGATTAGTTTTACTTAGACATACATTTTCACTTTTTGAAACACCTCTGACAGGTTTTGGCTCAAAAAGTCCTCACAACTAAAGCACCCTTTGTAAAAAAATCCCTGGCTCATGTTATCAAATAATGAAAATGCAATGCATAAATAGGTGGGAGAAAACAAGTTTCTCCATAAATTTTGTTCGTACTTTCTTAGTGAAGTATAACATACATGTAATAAAATGCACAAATCTTAACTGTACAGCTGTATCAAATTTTAGAAATGTATAAACCCATTACATTATGAATATAATCATCACCTAGAGTAAAATATAGAATATTCCAGTAGACCTCCCAGAAACCTCTCTCACCTACTCACTACTTAACCCACTATCCTGACTTCTAACAGCATAGATTTGTTTTGCTTGTTCTTGAATGTCATATAAATGGAATCAAGCAGTATGAACTCTTGTAAGTTCTGAAAAAATTCTCTAGGCCAAAGTGGCCAGTGGTGGCAGAGTAGAGAGGGCTGCACTAGATGTGGACTATACTCCCTCTGAGGACAGGGCAAAGCATGGGTGGTTCTCACGGACCAAATGTGGATCCTGGGTCCCTCTTGGATCCTTCCTTGGAGAGGCCATGGGATCCCAACAGCGAGGTGGCCTAAACGACAACAGGGGGCAGTCAAAAATGGGATTTCTGAGGGACTCAGGGCAGGATCCTTCAGAGGGGGGCATTGCCAGAGTCTGGGGACCTGTCACCAGAGAGCTTAACGCAGGGATTTCTGAGGGACTCAAGGAAGGATCAGCCCTGGGATCTCCATCTCCTAGAGGGCACTTTCACAGGGTGCCAGTCAGTTACGATCTTTCTCTCCCTTCCTGTCCCAGAAGAGGAGCTGAAGATGCGGTAAGGCTGGGTAAGAGGACAACCACAGTGGAGAAGAGACCCAGAATCTGACAATGCTCTTTTCCCAACTGTAGGCCTCCCAGCCTGAAGCAGGTCAGAGCTGGGAGACAGGCAGAAGGTTCAAATGAGGTAAGAGTGTAGAGTTGTGATTATGACACTAGTCTGAAGTATTAATTTCAAAAATATCCCTAATAAGCCCCTTTCCCAAAACTTGCAGCCCCTGCAGAATTGCTTGCTTCATTTTATGGCAACTTCATCCTTCCAGTTGCTCAGGCCTAGAGCTATCAAGTCATCCTTCTATTTTCTCTCACACTCCACATGAACAAATTCTGCCACCTCTACTTTAACTGCTTTACATTTTTAAACAGGAGAGGTGGTCAAATATGTTTTTGGTGTTATCTGTATTTGGATGTCCTGAATTATTAATTGTTGGCCAATGTTGAGAAAAGTAAGAATTAGTATAGTTTGTATATTTTCCAAGATTATGAAGAAATACTCTTTCCCTTCTTTTGTGCGTGCCTGTGCTACTAAAGGCTAAATCCTCAAGATAAAGACTAAAACCTAAGGAGATAACTAATAGTTCATTAAAGTGAGTTGATTGTGGTTGGTACTAATTCACATTTCATACAGTTCCATATGAAGAGATTCTTTGGAGGGCATCCACGTGGGCTTCAGGACAGTGCCCTATGCTCTTGTTCCTCTCACCTGCTCAAACATCTTTCCCTTCTATGAAGACGGGGAGTGTGGACATCAGCAAGATGGCAGAATAGGATGTTCCAGCACTCATTCTCCATAGAAACATCAATTTGAACAGCTATCCATGCATGAAAATACCTTCACAAGAGCCAATGACACCAGGTGAAAGATGATAGTACCTGGGTGCTGACTGAAATAAGAACAGACACACTGAAGAGGGCAGGAAGGACAGTTTTATATTACCTATATCACCCCTTCTCCACCCCCAGTTAGCACAGCATGGAGATACCCTCTATTTAGAGGAAGGAGAGGGAAGTGAGCACCCAACTTAGCCTTGGACCCCCAACACAGGCTTACCCCAGTAAAATGCAGTGATAAGGCCCACATGGCCCCAGATTCTAGGGTAGTAACTACAGGCTGAGACTCTAGGCTTCCCCCAGTGCCAGGCCAGATCCTGCAGCCCCGGGCTTCAGGACTGCTTGGCAGATTCAATCACCAAGCCAGCCCCCACAGCCCTAGTCATCAGGCCAGCACCCAAGGACCCAGCCTCTATGTCTTTTCCCTGAAAATACAGGTTCTAGGCCCACCCGGTGCCAGGCTAGCCCCTATAGCTCCAGGCTCCAGGCCTGCTCCAGGTTCCAGACCAGCCCAGGGCCAGTTCACCCACACAGCATCAGACTTAAGGCCCACTCTAGTGCCAGATCAGCAGCCCTGGCCTCAGGTACCAGGCTAATACCCATGGACACAGGCTCTAGGCCTGCCGAGTGCCAGGTTGGTCCATGCAGCCCCACACTGCAGCAGACATAGGGTACAAGCCCATCCTAGTAGAACTCAGTGCTGAGCCAGCTCCCCTAACCCAGACTCCAAGACCATTATTATGGACCCACGTTTACAGGCTGGTCCCTAAGACCCCAGGACTCAGGCCACTAAGGCCCCAGGACTCAGGCTAGTCCTCACAGACCTAGCCTCTAGGCTAGTACCTGCCCACCCAACCTCCAAAATGGCACCCATGGACCCAGGCTCCAGGCCAGCCCTGATCACATCAGGCTACCATTCACAATCCAAGACTCTAGACTGGCCCCTGTGGATCCAGGCTGTATATGTGCCCCAGCACCAGGCCAGCCCCAGGCTGTAGGCTGGTCCCTATGGCCTCAATGTCCACTGGCCCCAGTGTACAGGCCTGCTCCAGAAGACTCAGAGTCCAGGCCAACCTGAGAAGATGCCAGTACCAGGCTGGTCCCTACAGACTAAGGTTCTAGGACCACCCTTGCAGGCCCAGGCACCTAGCCCATCCCAGTATGAGCCATCCTATCCCTTGGGCTCAAGGCTGACTCCAGTGCTAAGTCAAACCCTGTGGAACCAGGCTTCATGCCCAATCAACAGGTCCACCCCAATGGATGCAGTCTCCGGGCCTAACACCCAGACCCAGCTACCAAGCATATTCATGAGCTGACCCAGGCCCCAGGCCAACTTGCCTGAGGACTCCAGTAGCAAGCCTGGTGAAAGGCTTTCCCAGGCAAAGCCAGTCTGCAAAGACTACAATAAGTCCCTGCTTCTTTAAGTGCATAGATACCAATGCATAACTACCAGGATCAAGAACAATTAGGGAAACATGACACCACCAAAGAAACAAAATAAAGCACCAGTAACTGACCCTAAAGTAATGAAGATTTATGCCGGGAGTTCACGACTCTCCCAACAAATCGGGCCCCAGGCAGGAACGTTGCAAGAGATTGGAAATAAAAGAGGCAGAGACAAAGTACAGATTAAAGTGACAGGGAAATCAGGGGTCCTCCAGCATTCCGGTGTGCTAGGAGGCCACAAGTCCCACATCAGTATTTATTCTTTCAGCAAACAATTATTATCAGTCACCAATCTACATGTACATATCATGAGTTTAAGTTTCAAGATCCCCCAAAGTAACAATAAACTAGCTAAGCATACACAAGTTAACGATAAAATCATGAGTCAGCAGTAAAGCCTATAATCTAAATGGGAACAAAGAGACCCCTGTACTTCTTTCTACTTTATCTAGTTCCTCATCTACTGAGACATGAAGTCAGGAGAGAGATAAGAACATTGCTTCAGGCTTAGAATAGCAAACTGCTCTTATCTGCTGGGCTGACATCCTTTGATCAGTCTCTCCACCTTTGGGACCCCAGGTCCCTTTGCAGACATCCAGGCTGTGGCCCTCAGGCTTCGAGGCGGGGTCCATTTACAGACATACCTGATTGGTGCAATGTCCCCCTTAAGGTCAAGCAGCTTTTGCTCAGTGAACTGACATGTCCACAGGTTGCTCTTTGGCAAAGTCCTGTCCTACTCCTGGGGTTCTCATGTCTCAACCCTAACCCTCAACAGATTTATTAACTGCCAAACAAATAATTCAAAACAAGGAAGCTCAGCAAATACAGAGAAGCAATTCGATGAAATAAGGAAAACAATGTTGCGTGCAGTGACTCATACCTGTAATTCCAGTAATTTGGGGAAGCCAAGGCAGGAGGAACATTTGAGGCCAGGAGTTCAAAATCAGCCTGGGCAACATAGCAAGACCCTGTCTCTACAAAAAAAAAATTTAAAAATTAGCTGGGCATAGTGGTATGTGCCTATAGACTCAGCTACTCAGGAGGCTAAGGTGGGAGGATCACTTGAGCCCAGGAATTTGAGACTGCAATGAGCTATGATGGTGCCACTGCACTTCAGCCTGGGCAACAGAGTGAGACCTCATCACTAAAAATAACAGAAAATATAAAATAAAATAATGAAATCCTAAAAACAACCAATGACCAAAATGAGACATTTAACAGAGACTGAAAATACTAAAACAAACAAACAAATGAACAAACACAAAACGCAAAACACTGGGGCTGATAAATACAATGAATGAAATGAAAAATGCAATAAAGGGCACGAATAAAATAATTGATCAAGCAAAAGAAAGAATCCATGAATTCTAAGACAGATTATTTGAAAATATACGGTCAGGGGAAAAAAGAAAAAAATGAAAAGGAATGAAGGAAACTTATGGGATTTATGGTATAGCATCAAAAAAGGAAATATTTGAATTATTGGATTTCAAGAAGGACAAGAGAAAAACTAAGGGCCAGAATGCTTATTTAAATAAATAATAGCAAAAAAAACACAAAAAACTTTTCACATCCAATAAGCTCAATGAACTCCAAGTAGGATAAATATAAAGAGATCCATATCCAAACACCTAGTAGTAAAATTGCTGAAAGACAAAGAAAAAATCTTGAAAGCAATAACAACAATAAAAAGCAACTAGAAGAATGATTAACAACCAACTTCTCGGCCGAGCATAGCAGGTCACACCTGTAATTCTAGCACTCTGGGAGGCTGAGGTGGGAGGATCCCTTAAGCTCAGGAGTTTCAGACCAGCCTGAGCAAGAGCGAGACCCCATGTCTACTAAAAATAGGAAAAATTAGCCAGGTGGGGTGGCATGTGCTTGTAGTCCCAGCTACTTGGGAGGCTGAGGCAGGAGGATTGCTTGAGCCCAGGAGTTGGAGGTTGCTGTAAACTAGGCTGATGCCACGGCACTCTAGCCCAGGTGACAGAGCAAGATTCTGTGTCAAAACAAAACAAAAAAAAAACCCAACCAACTTCTCATCTGAAATAAAGGAAGTCAGAAGGCAGTGGAATTACATATTCAAATTGCTGAAAATGTCAACCAATAATCTTATATCCAGCAAAACTATCTTTCAAAAAGATAGGCCGGGTGTGGTGGCTCATGCCTGTAACCCTAGCACTGTGGGAGGCCGAGGCAGGATCAGAGTTTGAGACCAACCTCAACAAGAGTGAGACCCCATCTCTACTAAAAATAGAAAGAAATTATTTGGACAGCTAAAAAAAAAAAAAAAATATATATATATATAAAATTAGCTGGGCATGGTGGTGCATACCTGTAGTCCCAGCTACTCGGGAGGCTGAGGCAGAAGAATTGCTAAAGCCCAGGAGTTTGAGGTTGCTGTGAGCTGGGCTGACGCCACGGCACTCTAGCCGGGCACAGAGCGAGACTTTGTCTCAAAAAAAAAAAAAAAGATAAACAAAAACTGAGACTTCATTGTTAGCAGACTCTCCTTATAAGAAATATTAAAGGAAGGTTTTCAGACTGAAAGGAAGTAACTCCAGACAGTAATTCAAATGCACGTGAAAAAAATAAAAATAAAGAGTCCTGATAAAGGTAATTATTTAAAAAGGATAAATTTATATTTCTTCTCCGTCTCTTAACTGATTTTAAAGCAATTGTATAAAAGGATATGTATGTAATTGTATTGTTTGGCCTATAACATGTAGAAATGTATTATGTTTGACAATAGCAGCACAAAGTAGATGATGAGAGCAAAGCTTTATGGAGTAAGAAAATTGCACCAGATGGTAACTCTAATCTACAGAAACAAATGAAGAGACCAGTAATAGTAAATAAGAAGGTTAATAAAATAAACTATAAACATACACCTGCTCTCTCTTTTCTTCTCTTACTTTCTTTACTACACATAAAAATATGTAAAGTTATAATTATAATAATATATTTTGAGTTTTATCATATATAGATATAATATATATGAGAGTAATAGTCCAAAAAGGGGAAAGAGCAGGTAGAGATATATAGGAGTAATGTTTCTCTGTCTTAGTGGAACTGAGTTAGTATAAGTCTGTAACTTCCAACTCCCAGACTCAAGCAGTCCTACCACCTCAGCCTCCCAATTAGCTGGGACTACAGGCACACACCACCACATACCACCACACACCACCACACCTGGCTAATATTTAAATTTTTTGTGGAGATGGGGCTCGCTATGTTGCCCAGGCTGGTACCAAACTCAAGTGATTCTCCTGCCTTGGTCTCCCAAAGTGCTGGGATTACAGGCATGAGCCACCACTCTCGGCCTTCATTTTAAAATAATATAAAAATATGTTCCCTGGCCATGAAGGAATGAAATAGAAATTTGGGACACTCACAAATATATGAAAATCAAACAACACATTCCTAAAGAATCAATTGGTCAAAGAATAAATCACAAAGGAAATTATAAAATAGTTTGGGATGAATGAAAATGAAAATACAACATATCAAAACATATAAAATTTAGCTAAAGTAGTCCTCAGAGGGAAATTTATAGCTATATTTATAGCTATATTAAGTATATTAAATAAATGTCCTATATTAAAAAGATCTTGGGCCAGGTCCAGTAATTCCACTCCTGGATATATATCTAAGAGAAATGAGAAATAAAAACATACGTTCATACTAAAACTTGTACATAAATGTTCTTAGCAACATTATTCATAATAGCAAAAAAAATGGAAATGTCCCAAATGTCCAACTGGTAAATGGACAAATAAAATGCAGTATGTCCATAACAGGATATTATTCAGCAATAAAAAGAAACAAAGTACTGATACATACTACAACATGGATGAGCCTTGAAAACATTACACTAGGTGAAGAAAGCCAGTCACAAAGGACAATGTAATATACGATTCCATTTATATAAAATATTCAGAACACGTAAATCCAAAGAAACAGAAAGTAGATGGGTGGTTGCCCAGGTCTGGAGGAATTGGGTGTGATGGCTGATGGGTATGGGTTTCTTTTTGGTGTAATAAAGTATTCTAAAAATGATTTTGGTAGTGGTTGCCTAACTCTGTGAATGTACTAAAAGCCATTGAATTATATACTTTAAATGGATGAATTTTATCGTATACTAATTATATCTCAATAAAGCTGTTTTTTTAAAAAAGAAGCAAATGAGTTACAAATTTCCAAAAGGAAATTGATGAAATGATAATTCAAAATAACAAAGAAAACAGTCCTTGCGGGTAACTTTACCTAAAAGACTATGAGAGGCTTTGAAAAATTATTTAATCGTGTAAAATGTTTGAACAATGAAAATATTAAAAATATTGATAATGGCATTTTCTACTTGATCATTTTCTCTCCTTCCTTTTTGTTACAAAATCACATTTTTATCTCTTTGTAAGTCACTATATTCAGTTCAAAGTCCTTTTCACTTCAAATATAATTTCATAAACAAAGGAATAGAAAAAAAGAGAATTATTTTATTATATATATATATAAATTTAAATTATTAAAATTGATATAATATGAAAAACAATTCTAGTTGCTAAAAAAGAACATAATAGGCTCCATCATTTGAATCTACTCTCAGAAAAACCTATCATGCATAAAAAAGTCTAATTTTTCTCATTTGTTTTATCTTTGAAGTGGTTTCTTAATGGAAATAAGAACCCCAGTCAGCCAAATGAAGTTAAGGATATCTTCGTAAAAAATCTGTGTCTGGCTGAGAATTACATGTATGTCTCCTTTGATTTGATCTAAATTCTCTAACCAAATTATGTGTTTTTATTTCTAAACTCTTTCTTTATCATTAGCAATTGTAATTTCAGAGTTGTTAACAATTTGGCTGTACTTTTTATATAAGCCTTTTTATTTTAACCTTATTTATATCAGTTCCCCTAAGTCTAATAACACTTGAGAATTTATGAATGCTTTCTTTTATAATGTGCTCTAGAAATAAAATGATGGGAAAACCTTATGAAGCAAATGGTATTTTTTCTCTCTCTCTCTTTAAACCTTTTGTAGTTATTTTACATCATCTTCTCAACTCATCCCACTGGATGCTAATTCTTTCACCAAGGTTTAGGTCTTAGTTATTTTGAGGCCAGGGTACTCCAGCATCAGAAACAGCTGTAAAATTTATAAAGAACGCATGGAAAAGCAGAAAAGCAATGACAAAAAGAGCCTAGAAAGATGGGAAAACATGTTCTGATTAATGGGCTCCAGGAAGGTAATTATTGAAAATGAGAGAAAGGCACACTGTTGGCACTGTAAATGCTTTTCTCTCCACACAGGACTCAGAGGCATCAAGGGGAGAGGCACGAAACATAATAAAAAGAGAGCAGGGCGAGGGGCTAAATAGGAAGACAGAGAGTGTCAGCACATACACTTGGATATTTTTTAGCACTGGAGGTAGGACAACTCAACAGTTTGGGTTGTGGTGGAGGAAAGCAGGTGAGGGAAAGGTTCATAGAGGTTGTGACAAACTAAATTACTCATTCCTAATTCTAACACTTCCTTTATTATAGGAGTAATAAATTGAACCAAATTGTAAAGACGGGGAATTACAAGGCATAATGGGGGATAGAGTAGATGAATTGAGTTATAATGGAAGGTTCGTGCAGGGGAGTGGTGCCAGAAAAGACTAGAAATCTAGGGAAGACTGATGTCAGGGCAAGGAATTGGGCTCCAGGGAGAAAGGAAGGGTTTTTAGCAGGGAAGCAAAATGATGAGCACAGGGTTTTAGGGAGATAAATTTACCAACGTAAGACAGAATGGAGGCGGAGGGAGAGCAGAGGCAAGAAAATTAGACAGCTAAGGTGCTTGTAGCACAGAGCAAAGGCCTTAAAGATGTGTATATAAAACAATTCTGCTTCTGGGAATTTATATCCTAAGAATTATGTACACAAAAGATGCTTACTGCAATGTTGTTATGTTTCTAGAAACACTTTTAAGAGCAGTCTTTAGCAGCTAAATCTTTGCACACGTTCTTCCTTATTTCCTAAAGTTCTATCTATAAAAACTTCCAACTTTGCTAGTAAAAATAAATCATTATTATATTTTGATCCATAATACTCAAGTGACTTACAATGATATAGTGATACAGCTACACACACATACACACACACACACTGCTGTATGAGCTTCTGACGACAGAACTATCAATGTATTGCTCAAATATATTGGTATTCCGGCCGGGCGCGGTGGCTCACGCCTGTAATCCTAGCACTCTGGGAGGCCGAGGCGGGTGGATCGCTCAAGGTCAGGAGTTCGAGACCAGCCTGAGCAAGAGTGAGACCCCCGTCTCTACTAAAAATAGAAAGAAATTATCTGGCCAACTAAAATATATATATAGAAAAAATTAGCCGGGCATGGTGGCGCATGCCTGTAGTCCC
>CM052437.1:45640281-45673092 GCA_028533085.1 Varecia variegata
AGAGTTGAGGTCTCGCTATGTTGCTCAGGTTGGTCTTGGACTCCTGGCCTCAAGCAATCCTCTGGCCTCCCAAAGTGCTAGGATTATAGGCGTGAGCCACTGCGCCCAGCTCTCCGTGATATCATTTAACTTATTCCTCTACCCCTTTCATCTCCTCTAAATGGAAGTTAACTCTAAAAGCCCAATTCGATTCTGGCTCAACATTTTTGGCAGGAATACTTTACAGGTAATGCTCTGAAAACCCTTGTGTTTAAAATAAAGGTTTATCTTAATATGTAGGAATTACAGTTTCAAACCAGTAAGATCAAATTAACCAGAATAAATTTTAAAAGTCCCTATTTTAGGCTTAAAGATTAAATTTCAGGCCGAGTGCGGTGGCTCACTCCTGTAATCCTAGCACTCTGGGAAGCCGAGGCAGGTGGATCGTTTGAGCTCAGGAGTTCAAGACCAGCCTGAGCAAGAGTGAGACCCCCCCCCCGTCTCTACTAAAAGTAGAAAGAAATTATATGGACAACTAAAAATATATATACAAAAAATTAGCCAGGCATGGTGGCACATGCCTGTAGTCCCAGCTATGCGGGAGGCTGAGGCAGGAGGATCGCTTGAGCCCAGGAGTTTGAGGTTGCTGTGAGCTAGGCTGATGCCATGGCACTCTAGCCCAGGCAACAGAATGAGATTCTGTCTCAAAAAAAAAAAAAAAAAAAAAAAAAGATTAAATAGCAAAGTACAGATTGAGGACACCTGGATAAACATTCTGGGAAGAAGACCAGAAGATTTTAACTGAACACAAACTCAAAATGAGACAACAGTATGATATGGTTGGTAAAAGATAATGTCCCATGGCACTTTTCTAGCCTGTCCTCCTTTGTAATGACAACTTGTGGGTGGTGAAACAGCTTCAGATCCCAGTGCTGGAGGCAGCTGTGCACTGCAGTGGTTAAGAATGCAGACACTGGAGTTAACCAGGATGGTTTTGACTGGCTGAGACTTTTGGCAAGTTAGCTAACTTCTCAATGTCCTCAGCAATCATAATATTATAGCCAGTGCTCAAGAAACATTGACAGCTAGTATTTTTATTAGTTCTAATTATGGGAAACACTACACTAGAAAAACTCTTGCACATGTGCACAATGAGCCACATACAAGGATATTCATCACAGCAAGGTTTGTAATAGGAAAACATCTAAGTATTTATAAATTGGGGAAGGGATAAATAAAATGTGACATGGTCATATTACAGATCCTTTGCAGTAGTTACAGAAATTATGTTTCTATGTATTAGTTTGGATGGATCTCAAAAACAGAATGTTGAGTGAGCAAATAAGCTTGCAGAATGACATCATCAGAATGATACTATTTACAGAAAAGACACTTAGAACAATCAATATTATAAATTTTATACAGGAATATATATGTATTTAATGAATATTTTTGCATTTGACTTTTTAATTTTTAAATGATTATACTAACAAGAATTGAAAAAAATAGTACAGGGACGTCCTATGTACCCTTCATTTAGTTTCCCCCAATGATAACATATAAGTATGCTTCAATGTTAAAACCAGGAAATTGACATTGATACAATCCACAACCTTATTCCTATTTCACCAATTTTATATGCACTCATTTGTGTGTGTATTTCTGTGTAATTTTATCATATGTATAGATTTGTGTAACCACCACTACAATCAAGATACAGAACTGCTTCGTCACCATAAAGATCCCTCATGCCACCCCTTCACAGTTATACCCATCCTGCTCCCCTGCACGTCCCTAATGGGGACCACTAATCTGTTTTCCATCTCTATAATTTTGTCATTTCAAGAATATTATAGAGATGGAATTATAGGCTGGGTGTGGTGGCTCACATCTGTAATCCTAGCACTTTTGGAGGCTGAGGCAGGAGGATTGCTTGAGGCCAGGAGTTCGAGACCAGCCTAAACAACATAGAAAGACCCTATCTCTATAGAAACAGAGAAATCAGCTGGGTGTGGTGGTGCATGACCATAGACCCAGCTACTCGGGAGGCTGAGGCAGGAAGATCACTTGAGCCCAGGAGTTTGAGGTTGCTGTGAACTAGGATGACACTACTACGTTCTAGCCTGGTTCTAGCCTGGGAACAGAGTGAGACCCTGAGAAAGAAAGAAAGAAAGGAAGAAGGAAGGAAGGAGGGAAGGAGGGAGAAACAAAGAAAGGAAGAGAAAGAAAGAAGAGAAAAAGAAAAACCAGAAATAACTGGAATCATACAGTATGTAACCTTTTAAGATTAGGGATTTTTTAAACTCATCATAATTCCTTTGAGATCTATTCAAGTTGTGTATATCAATAGAGTATCAATAGTTTGTTTCTTTTTATTGCTATATAGTATTCCATGGGATGAATGCATCACACTTTGTTTAACCATCCATTAATTAAATGACAAAAACTAGTTGTTTCCAGCTTTTGGTTATTGCAAATAAAACTGTTATGAACATTCACATATAGCTTTCTGTGTGAATGGATGTTTTCATTTCTCTGGGGTAAATGCCCAAGCATACAGTTGTTGGGTTGGATGGTGAGTGAATGATTAGTTCTATAAGATACTTAGAGTATTTTCCAGACTAAGTGTATCATTTTACATTCTGACCAGCAATGTGTGAGAGATCGTTTCTGCATCAGCATTTGGTATTATTATTTTTTTTTAATTTTAGCCAGTCTAATATTCTAATAGGTATATAGTGCTATCTCATTGTGGTTTTAATTTGCATTTCCATAATGGGCAATAATGTTGAACATTGTTATATACACATCTAATGGGCATTTAAAAAATGATCTGTAAAAACCTATCAAAACTTAAAGCAATAATACTTCTGGGGAAGGTGAGAGGAAACTGGGCGGGATGATGGGAGAAAAAGGGACTTGAAGTGCATCTGTATGTAATGCTCTATATTTTAAAGAGAGAATGAAGTCGTGTATTATTTATGTAATTATTAACCAAAACAAAAAAGCACAGAATAAACAACAGAAGTAGTATTTTATCATGGAGAGAACTCAGACTTCGAATCAGACTTAGGTTTTAATCCTGGTGTTCCTGTCAGGTGAGTGATTTTAGGTAGGTGATTTTAATCTCTCTTAGATTCATTTCTATTACTTGTAAAATAGTACTAACCTCATAGGATTATTGTGAGGACTTAAATTAGATAACATATTTTAAATGTTTAGTACAATGTGTGACAAAAAATTCCTCAATAAATAGTAGCTACTGTTACTGTTACTACTGGGAATAGACTTTATTATTTTCTTTAGTGCTTAATTTATTTAGACTGATTCCATTTAAGCTGCAGTAAATGGACCGGTATTTATTTTCAGCGATAGTGTCATGCTATAACATGCTTGGTGATCTCATTCCATGCTTCCTACATGAGTAGTAGATTATACTTCCAAGTTGTACAGTCAAAGGCCGGGTGCTGTGGCTCACGCCTGTAATCCTAGTACCCTGGGAGGCCAAGGCAGGAGGATTGCTCGAGGTCAGGGGTTCGAGACCAGCCTGAGCAAGAGCGAGACCCCGTCTCTACTAAAAATAGAAAAAAATTACCTGGACAACTAAAAATATATAGAAAAAATTATATAATGACTACGGGCATAGTGGTATATGCCTGTAGTCCCAGCTACTCAGGAGGCTGAGGCAGAAGGATTGCCTAAGCCCAGGAGTTTGAGTTTGCTGTGAGCTAGGCTGACGCCATGGCACTCAAGCATGAGCAACCGAGTGAGACTGTGTCTCAAAAAATAAATAAATAAAATAAAATAAAATAAATAAAAGTTGTACAGTCGATACTAGCAAGTCCCTAGTAAACTCTTTTCTTTGAGGTCCTCAAAATTTATGAAAACACCTATAATGCTTAACAAAGTCTTTTTCTACATTAATGTCATTGCCAAACCAAAGCAATAATGGAAAATATCCTTGCCCCATAATCTTAACTAAAGAGTAAAAAGCAATCATTTATTCTTAAGACACCCAAACAGGTTTGAACAGGTTTACCTGTTTTTCTGTGGCAAGTTTACATTCCAAGATTAAATCTCAACCAGATGTTCAAAAGAAAACTCAAGTTCTCTGTACTATGTGAAAAGTGAGGGTGTCATGTTGCCAAAATTATGCGACAGGTCTCTAATATTATACTTTAGCATAATGAGGTTTCTAGGCCATTGAAGATGAGCAGTCTATTGTCAATGACAACATTCTTTTAGGAGCCAATCATTTGTATGTATAATTTACAATGGGAAGTCAATTCATGTGTAATGTGTCAATTATCTATGTGTTCCTAAACAAATATAATCGACAGCATTTCCAGAAATGTTAATGCAAGTCATGGGGCTAAACCTGGTAAGTCTTATTCTGATTATCAAGGAGAAAAAGGGAAAGCAAACAGATAGAAAAGGAATAAGGAAGGAACAAGTGTATAAGGTGAGAATATCTGATAATCTTAATGGACAACCTGGTCAGTACTGCACCAATAAAATATAAGAACACAATTTTCAATGTCATAACTGTACTTTGTAAAATAATATCCTTAAAGACTAAAAGAGTAATGCATTTATGGCGGGGAGCAAAAATCAAACAGAATTGTATAAAGTGAGAAAAGTTTAAAAAGTCTGACCAGTATCACAAAGCTAAGTACTGTTAAATTGAAGACTAGAGCCCAGGTCTTCTAATTCATGGTTCAGTATGCTTTCTACTAGATTCATTATTCCATCACTTAGCCTCTCTGCACCTCAGTCTATTCATCTTTAAAATAAGGGGGCTGTAATAAATCTGCAGGTGTTCATGGGCAACTGAGGGCTATTTTCAATATTCCACAAAACAATAGTGATACTGATTATTTCAGGGTATACCATGACAGTTTTTGGAGGCACATGTCAGATGACTGTCATCTACACATGCTGAACATACAGAGTATATACTCTGCCTGGCAAGAGTTCAGAAAAACAGCCAACATTAAGCAGAAAAATGTATTCAATGGGATCCTTGTGGTGAAAAGACTGGAAACCACTGGACTAAATTGCTATGTTGCTTTAGCAGTGACAGAAAGAGAGTTAACTCCCTGCTAACTCCTCTGCTGTTTACCTTATCTGAGAGTCAGGACTAGGAAGTGAGTTAGAGTTTACAGAAGGCTCACAGCTTCATCTGAAGTTGTACATGAAGATCTCAGCTGGACTCATAAAGACTATCACACAGATAAGAAGCAACCTGGGATGGTGCTGGAAAAATTGGATATCCATATGTAGGAGAATGAAACTAGAGCCCTATCTCTCACCATATAAAAAATTAACTCTAAATGGATTAGAGACTTAAATGTAAGACCTAAAACTATGACATTACTAGAAGAAAACTTTGGGGAAATGCTCCAGGACATTGATCTTGGCAAAGATTTTTTGGGTAAGACCTCAAAAGCACAGGCAACCAAAGCAAAAATAGACAAATGGGATTATATCAAGCTAAAAACCTTATGCACAGCAAAGGAAACAGTCAACAGAGTGAAGAAACAACCTACAGAATGGGGAAAAATATTTGCAAACTGTCCATTCGACAAGGGATTAATAACCAGAATATATAAGGAATTCAAACAACTCAACAGCAAAACCCCAAATAATCTGATTTACAAATGATCTGAATCAACATTTATCAAAAGTAGACACACAAATGGCCAACAGGTTTATGAAAAAATTCTCAACATCACTAATCATCAGGAAAACGCAAATCAAAACCACCATGAGATATCATCTTACCCCAGTTATAAGGGCTACTATCAAAAAGACAAAAGTGACACATCCTGGTGAGGATGCGGAGAACGGGGGACTGAAGCACGCTATTGGTGGGAATGTAAATTAGTACAGCCATTATGGAAAACAGTATGAACATTCCTCAAAAAACTAAAAATGGAAATACTGTATGATCCAGCAATCCCACTGCTGGGTATATGTCCAAAAGAAAAGAAATCAGCCTAGCACTTGGGAGGCCGAGGCGGGCGGATTGTTTGAGCTCAGGAGTTCGAGACCAGCCTGAGCAAGAGCGAGACCCTGTCTCTACTAAAAAAATAGAAAGAAATTATGTGGCCAACTAAAATATATATAGAAAAAATTAGCCGGGCATGGTGGTGCATGCCTGTAGTCCCAGCTACTCGGGAGGCTGAGGCAGTAGGATCGCTCAAGCCCAGGAGTTTGAGGTTGCTGTGAGCTAGGCTGACGCCACCGCACTCACTCTAGCCCAGGCAACAAAGCGAGACTCTGTCTCAAAAAAAAAAAAAAAAGAAAAGAAAAGAAATCGGTATGTCAGAGAGATATCTGCATTCCCATGTTCATTGCAGCACTATTCACAATAGCCAAGATACAGAATCAACCTAAGTTTCTGTCAATGGATGAATGTATATATACACAATGAAATATTATTCAGTCATACAAAAGAATGAAATCCTATCATTTGCAGCAACATGGATGAGCCTGGAGGACATCATGTTAAGTGAATAAGCCAGGCACAGAAAGACAAATGTTGAATGTACTTACTCATATGTGGGAGCTATTAATAAAAAAGTTGATCTTAAGGAGGTAGAGAGTAGAATGGTGGTTACCAGAGGCTGGGATGGTTAGCAGGAAGGAGGAGATGAAGAGAGGCTGCTTAATGTGTACAAAAATACAGTTAGAGAGAAGAAATATATTCTAATGTTTGACAGCACATTATGGTGACTTTAGTTAACAGTAATTTATTGTATATTTTAAAAATAGCTAGAAGAGAAGATTTGGAATGTTCCTAATACAAAGAAATGATAACTTTGAGGTGATGGATATTCTAATGACCCTGATTTGATCATTGTACATTCTATGCATGTATCAAAATATCACATATACCACATAAATATGTACAATTATTGTGTATTAATTTTTTAAAAAAGAAGTAACCCTGGGGAGTTAGAAGAGATAGACCTTAGGCCTCCAGGCCAATAGAAAAGGCAGAGCCCGAGCTTAGTCTTACTAGGCTCTATTTTTATTTCCATAAACTCACATGTTTTTATGTTAGACTTCTTTATTAAGCTTCAAGGCCTGAAACAGCTTGTGAAAAAGCTCCTTCTGTTCCAGATGCTGCTTTTTGGGGACTTGGCCATGGAATATTATTCCTTTTTAATTTTTCATTAGATTTAAATGTATCACTGCCCTCACAAGTCTTGTGTTTGTTTTCTTTTCAATAGCAAATTATTAAC
Source organism: Varecia variegata (assembly GCA_028533085.1). Taxonomy (NCBI): domain Eukaryota; kingdom Metazoa; phylum Chordata; class Mammalia; order Primates; family Lemuridae; genus Varecia; species Varecia variegata. The sequence continues at coordinate 45,647,511 of CM052437.1, forward strand.
ATCAGATTTTAATCACAAAGTTGAGGCTAATAGAACATCTTATTTAGGTTAAATACATGTAAAGTCTGAATTTAATCAAAATTTATGCATCTTATTCAGGTAGTCCCTGTGATTCCCAAATTTAAGCATTTGCTATTACTCTGATCATTCCCTTTTATTTTGTGATAACAGATCACTTGGAGGTCAGAGCTTACATTTTGATGTTGGATACTGTTGTCAGGCATGATATTTTCCCCTAAATCACATGAAAAGAGAAACTCAAACTTAGCTATTTTATAAACTGTTTAGGGGCACTGGAGACTTATTGAAAAGTCAGCTACTAAAAGTCAAATTCTGAGAATAATAAAAATGATATGTAATTGTGTAATAGATCCTATGGGCATAAGTTTTATCATATATATGTCATATTGGATATACAAAAGGTCTGTCCGGAAAGTATCCAGCCATGTAACCATTCTTGTTATAATAACAATGGCTGGATACTTTCCAGACAGACATCGTATGTTTACTTTTATTTATTTATTTATTTTTTATTAATTATTTTAGGGGCTATGCTAATCTTCTCTGTATCATTCCAATTTTAGTATATGTGCTGCTGAAGTGAGCACATTTACATATGTTATATGAGTGATACACATTTTATTATAGTGTAGACCTATTATACAACTTACAATAAAACTTATACAACAGGGGAGTCATTCTTCAACTGTCAGAGAGCATATTGGGTCAGCAAGCTTCAAGGACAAAAAATTAAACTTGGAAATAAAAGCCTAAATGAATCAACAGTAAGTGGCTGAGTTTAGGTAACAACATATATAACAAAGTGCTGATGATGAAAATATGGTGTTCTACACATATTTCTGGGCTTCAAAACAACACCTCGTTGGGTCAGAGCCCTACTGCTGTTAAAAATGAGATAGAATTCTCCAGGCTCTCTCTGCATGGAATAGTTCTAACCTTCTGTTCAGATACTGTAACAGAGTAGTCACCCCTCCTTCCATAGATATGGAAGGGAAATATTGACAGTGGGGAATATGTAACAGAGGGAATGGCCTGGGGAAAAAAATGGCAAAAATACTTTGTCTCTTTAAAACATCTTCCACTCCTTTTTGAGAACTAAAGCCTGCATCTCTGTCTCAGGCCAGTGGTTGGGAGGGGCAGTGTCTTTTGTTTATTTGTGCAACAGGAGATGGCCCAGCTGGACCTGGTAAAGGGAGATCCTGGGTGGAGGTCAGGAGATTGTCTTCAGGAGATGGGATGATCAAAATTATCATCTGTGGTTCAACAGTAATTGCCTGAAGCTGAGAACCCATCCTTTAAAAACTCTGTATTTCTGTGAATGTTCAGGAAATTTGGGATTTTGAGACAAGAAGGTCTACCATATTTCCTCCTTTGCCGGCAAAGTAAACTCTCTTTCCTTCCTCCTCAAACCGCTTGTCCTCGTTCTTCTTTGGCCTCGTGGACAAGTGGCCGAGTTTTTGGTAACAATACCACAGTCAAATATCAATTTTCTGCCCGTTGTGGTAGCTCATGCCTGTAATCCTAGCACTCTGGGAGGCCAAGGTGGGAGGATCACTGGAGCTCGAGAGTTCAAGACCAGCTTCAGCAATAGCGAGAAGCAACAGAGCGACACTCTGTCTCAAAAAAAATTTCTGATTACTAATTCAATTTCTTAAGTGTTTCGAAACCAGAAAATCAGAACTCTGAAGAGATGACTCACATATTCTGATATGTCTCCCACCATAAATTGATAAGCTAGGATTATGGTTTATAATTGATTAGGAGGCATAATTTTGGAGGAAGGCTGACAAAGGTGAACAGCAGTTTTACTGTTTATGAGACCGTGAACTTGACTAGTTACTTAAATTTACTGAGTTTTACTTTTCTCATTTGTTAAAAAAAGGAGGGGGACTAGCAATACCTACATTTCAGGACCAATGGGAGGATCAAATGAGAAAATACAAGGGCTGTCTGGAACGTATCCAGCCACCTAACCATTCTCGTTATACTAACAATGGCTGGATACTTTCTGGAGAGCCCTCATATACATACAAGAGATTAAGCAATTTGCTCCAGCAGAGAGCTAGGAAGTAGAAAGACCAGGTTTGAAATCCAAGTCTATATGATGCTGGATCCTTAGCCTTTAACCTCTATACTATGACACCACTGAAAAGTCCTCTGTGGCTGTCCCTGTCAGTCTTGCAGTTCTCACTCACTCACTCACCCACTCACCCGCCCTCTTCTGTTTGCCTATTTTTAAATTTTGGGTTTTTTAAAAAAATTATTTATTTATTTTGTTTGTGTAAGTACACTCTATAATGGCTTTTTAAAAATTATTGAGTTTTAACAGTTCTTTATATACTCTACGTACGCAACCATTATCGGATATAAGATTTGCAGATATTTTCTCGCTATGAGCTGTCTTTTCACTGTCTTGATGGTATCATTTATAGCACAAACATTTAAAATTTAGATTAAGTCCAATTTATCTTTTTTTTGCTATTGTGCTTTTGGTCTTATATCTAAAAAATCATTGCTTAATCCTAGACCATGAAAATTTATACCTATGTTTCCTTCTAAGAGTTTACGGTTTCAGCTCTTATATTTAGGTCTTTGATCCATTTTGAGTTAGTTTTTGTAATGGCGTGAGGTGAGGGAGGGAGGAGAGAATGAGGAATATCACAACTGAAATGCCAACTAAAACTTTAATTTGTATAGTACACACTAAGTGCCTAAGTGGTTTTTTTTGTTTTTGTTTTTTTGAGACAGAGTCTCACTTTGTCATCCTGGATAGAGTGCAGTGGCATCATTATAGCTCACTGCAACCTCAAACTCCTAGGCTCAAGCAATCCTCTTGTCTCGGTCTCCCCAGTAGCTGGGACTTCAGTGCATCCCACCACACCCAGGTAATTTTTCTATTTTTAGTAGAGACTGGGTTTTGATTTTGCTCAGGCTGGTCTCGAACTCTTAAGCTTCAAGCAATCCTCCTGCCTCAGCCTCCCAGAGTGCTGGGATTAGAGACGTCAGCAACTGGGCCTGGCCTGAGGTATGTTTTTTGATTTTTAAAAATCATTAACTAAACTAGTTTCAAAACTATAACTCTTCTATTTGAAAGCAAAATCTATCAGTTTTGGAAATGAGAATTTATGAGTCAGGCAAATTGTACTTGATCATGTTTCTTGGTCCGATCAGGCAACAATCATTATTGGCTGCCAAAACTATTACATGACAAGTTTATGGGGAACCTTATAATAGATTTTCTGATAACATCAGAACCCACTGAATAATTGTAACATCACCAAACATGGGACACCCAGACATTATATTCCTTCAACTGTGATGTAATTAAGTATTATTCATGCCACAGCCTATGATATGAATACAGTTGTGAAAATAATTGAACCTAAACTTAATCAAGCTTCTAGATCTAACTACTAGTTTATAAAAAATATGAAGGCTAGAGGAATAAGAAAAACGACACTGCTCAGATATGATTAGCTAAATCCAGAAAGTGAGAAATTCTACAGGACAAATGATCCAGTCTTAAACAACAAAAAAATGGGATAAAAACACAGAGGAAAGTGATATAAACTAAACTAATCTTAAGAGACATATCAACCAAATGCAATTGTGAACCTTATATCATGAATTTTCTTTCTTTTTTTTTTTGAGACAGAGTCTTGCTCTGTTGCCCGGGCTAGAGTGCCGTGGCGTCAGCCTAGCTCACAGCAACCTCAAACTCCTGGGCTCAAGCGATCCTCCGACCTTAGCCTCCCTAGTAGCTGGAACTATAGGTATGTACCATACATCTGGCTAATTTTTTTTATTTGTTGCAGAGACAGGGTCTCACTATGTTGTCCAGGTTGGTCTTGAACTCCCTACCCTAAGCAATCCTCCTGCTTCTCCCTCCCAAAGTGGTGGGATCATAGGCATCAGTTACAATGCCTGGCTGTCAGCAATGTTTTGTAGTTTTCAGTGTAGGTCTTATGTTGCTTTCATTAAGTTTATTTTTTTATGCTCTTATGAATGGAATTATTTTCTTAATTTCATTTTCAGATTCTTTACTGATGGTATATAGAAATACAACTGATTTCTATATCAATATATCCAATGACCTTGCTAGACTTAATTTTTTAAAGTCCCTACTTTCTCAAAATATATAAAATGGGGATATCTACCTAGCAAGGGTTTTGTGTGGAATAATACATATAAAATCTTATCAGAAGGTTAGAATTGAAGGCCCCCCCAAAACATTCAATTGTCTAAAATGTAGGGTCACATTATTATGAAGAAAGTGAAATGACCAGGATACACCTGGTGTAGAAGGCAGAAGCCAATATATAATGTTATTATATATCTGAATTTGTAAGATCAAAGAGTTGTGCTGCATTTTCATTAGTGTACTGAAAACATGTCAGTATTTTCTATCATCTGCATATATTGTTTTTATAATCAGAAGAAAACAATGTTATTTCTCAAAACTAAAAATCAGTAATCAATTTAATTCCACAAAGAGAAGAAGTAAAAGAACACAGAAATGCTTGAGTTCAACTTGCTGAGTCCAATTTAATGTACTTCCAGAAAAATTGCACAGTGATACGTACTGGGCCCACAAAAGTAAAATATGGACTCTATACCCAAGGAATTTATGAATAGATTGTTCTGCAGGCTGAGGTACCTCAAGGACTGTTAAAGCAGGTGAAGAGAAGAAATGTTCCTCCAAGATCTCCTACCTATCCTAGGCCTTCAAATTTCTAACCGCAACTATGGCAGCTTTATTGTTATGTATCATATGTGTTGGGGTTCCATATAAGATAAATTTGAATAAAGCACTCTATCCTTTTAGAAAGGTTTGAAAACCACTGTTCTAATAAAAGAAAAAAGTGAAAACTGAGAGGCAGCTAGATTATAGAAAGAATACTGGATTGGGGGTTCATGATTCAAGTTTTATTCTAGTTGTATGTGTACAGCCATGTGGAAGGCAAAATTCTAGTGCTCATCTCTCAAAAATAATGGCATTTTTAATTTGAATTTTTAATGTCACACATCCAATAAACATTCCTTGAGTGTAATAAGCACAATAATCTTATTCGTATGTCCATGGTAAATTAATAGCACAGAAAGGGAGTAAAGAGCATCTTGAGGATATGAGCAAAGTCTTCCGAGATGTGACAAAGTGGGCTTTAGAGCATGAGTAGAGTAGAAATCTACCAAATGATAAAAAAGAAAAAAAAATTGTGGCATTACAGACAGAATAGGATCAAAAGTATAGAATAATAAATAGCTACCACTTAGTTAACATTTACTCTACGCACAGAATTTTATGCCCGTAACAACCCACAGAGGCATAGGTTATTATCCCCATGCACAGACAAGGGTATGCCCGAATCACAAAACCCTTGAGTGGCAGGGCCAGATTTGAAAGTAAGATTGTCTGATTTCAAAGCCGAGGCTCTGGGTTCAAATAGGCACATACATTGAAAAGGTGTGAAGCAATAGGGGGCTGCTATAAGAAGGAAGCGGTGAGCAATGAGCCCGGAAACGTAGATATCCGCTCTCGCTCACCTGACCACAGAGCAACTTGGGCAAAGAAGGGTTGGGGTGGAATTGGAGGTATCGAATAAACGCGTGATTTCAAACAAACGTGTGTGTATCCATCCCAGCTCTGTCCACTGAAAACGCCTAGACGCAATGATACAAGCCATGTTCAATGGTGGGGTCGGCAAGGACCTCCAGATTTGCTTCCCGCCCTCCCGGCTAGCTTCCCTGCCACATTCCACTGCCACCTCGCGGCAGACCCGGTGTCCTTCACCTGCCTGCGTTTCCTGCAGTCCGTTAAGCGGCGCCCTTACTTAACTCCTGCCATACCTTAGGGAGAAGGGCGCAGCGCAAGCGACACCAGCCGCCATTAGCGCCGGCCTAAGCGCCGGCAACCAGAAGCCTTGAGGAAGAACCCCAGTGGGCGGTGGCCGTGACAGCAGAGCGGGAGCTGGGGCCGCGGGCGGGGCCTCGACACTCCTCCGTTTTTTATTGGAGCACACCGCTGCCAGTCGCGGCTTCCTACCTCCCGTCCCTCCCCTTCCGCACAGGCCGAGTATTAAGTGGCGGGCGGAACGGCGCCAACTTCCGGTTCAGGGAAGAAAGTTGGGTCAAAGGAGGGGCCGCGGAGAGGGAGGAGGAGGAAGAGAAAAGGGCCGGGCTGCGGCGGTGTAGGTTGTGCGGTGGCGGCGGCTCTCCCCCGGCGGACGATGGACAGCCAGGGCAGGAAAGTGGTGGTGTGCGACAACGGCACCGGGGTAAGCGCCCGGCGAGGAGGCCGCGGCCGCCACAGGCCGGGCGGGGACGTGCGGGGGCCGCGCGGGCCCTCCGCGCCCTGGGCTGCACCTCGGGGCGAAGGGGCGCGGGGCTGCACTTCCCACCTCAGCGGGCGTGTGGGTGGGGAAAGCGGGCTGGGCCCTGATGTTCCCGCAGCCTGCCATCCCCGAAGCCCACCACCTCCGAAGCCCTCCGGGTTAGGTCGGCAAGCGAGACTGGCGCTGGATGCATATCCCACTTGCTGACCGTCCGGGGCCGGAGTGCCCGAGCCTGGGCTACTTTTGCCACAGTGCCCGGAGCGATTTGTGTGTTTAGCGAGGAGCTCTATTTCCCCGGGTCGCTGGTGTGTAAAAAGGAGAAAGACCTAGAGGCCTTCCTCTTCCTGTATAGTTGAAGATACGGAACGGGAGACAGGAAACTGGTTTACTTTAAAAAGGGGAAGTGCTGTCATGCAGTGGGCCTCAGGCCTCTCTCAGTGTCTGTTGAGGGTTTATAGGGTTTTTTGTTTGTTTTTTCAAGGGAAGGGGAGGCCAGATCGGCAGCACATCATTTACTTTTTTGTTCTGCCTGCTGGTAGTTTGGCCCAGGTGCAGGCCCGCAGAGACCAGCATATTGCATTGGATGATTTTGGGAAACCTAGGACCCCAGCAAGCCCTCAGTGTTACTTCCACTGACCTTGGGGGAAGTTAATCAGTTTTGGTCCCCCCTCCAAGCCCCTTTTTCCCCCTTAGATTCAGAATACAGATAATGTTGGTCTTTAAGATTCAAAAATAGTAAAAATTTGACTAAAGGTCTGATTTAGAAACTATTTGAAAGTTGTTTCTTTCAAAAGCCACCCCCCCTTTCCATTTTTAAGAAATGTATTTTGGACAGCAAAGTCAGCAAATTAGAAGACAGATATGTTACTTCTTTTGGATGAGTTCTATAGTGATTCTAACCATTGTGGTGTTGCAACATTTTGACTTTTCTCCCTTCTCCCATAAATGTGACATATGAATTAAAGTAGATTTTACTTGAACTTTAAGACACTTTGGAAACAGGACTGTTCAGGGGGAAAAAAGAGCTGGTACTCACTGTCATAATGCTGCACTTGATTGAATTTGTTACAGACTTTTACAAACAATAATTATAATGGCTTCATCTGAACTTTGTTAAAAATGGACTAGAATAAAAAGAGTGTTGTCATATAATGGGACATTTATTCAAAGTGTAATGCTTTAAAAAATGTAGATCCACTGCTGTGGAAACATATTTAAGATTTATTAAGTTAAAAAAACCTTCTAGAATGGTTCCATTTATGTGTATGTTCTTTTTTTTTTTTTTTTTTTGAGACAGAGTCTCGCTTTGTTGCCCAGGCTACAGTGGCGTCAGCCTAGCTCACAGCAACCTCAAACTCCTGGGCTTAAGCGATCCTACTGCCTCAGCCTCCCGAGTAGCTGGGACTACAGGCATGCGCCACCATGCCTGGCTAATTTTTTCTATATATATTTTAGTTGGCCAGATAATTTCTTTCTATTTTTAGTAGAGATGGGGTCTCTGCTCTTGCCCAGGCTGGTCTCTAACTCCTGACCTTGAGCGATCCACCGGCCTCCGGCCTCCCAGAGTGCTAGGATTACAGGCGTGAGCCACCGCACCCAGCCTGTGTGTGTGTTCTTTATTAAAGATATTTATATGTCCACAAACTTGTATCTATATATGAAAGTTTTGGAGGGACACATAAGAAATGTTCATTTCATAGTGGTTACCTATGAGACAAGGGATAAATGGGAGAGGATTTCATGACCTTTCTGAATTATGAGAAAATTGTAGTTTTGTTTTTAACAAAGCATATATTGTTAAGCTGTATTTAACCTAAATTAATGATAAATATATATTTCATTTACCCTGTTTCTACAAAAAAAATTTTTTAAAGTTAGGGGTGGTGATGTGCACCTGTAGTCCCAGCTACTCCAAAGGCTGAGGCAGGAGAATTGCTTGAGTCCAGGAGTTAGAGGCTGCAATGAGCTATGATCATGCCACTGCATTCCGGCCTGGGCAAGAGAGTGAGACACTGTCTCTAAAAACAAAAGTTAAAAAAATAAAATTTCCTAAGAGAAACTCAAGCCAGTTCTATTTGAATGGATTCCTTCTCTTAAGGGATTATAGGTAATGAACCCTGTATAGTATATATGAGGTTTTTTGATACTCAATTAGATTAGGAATGTTAACCATAAGCAAATTTTTATATTACTATTTTTTTAGTTTAGCTAACACTAAAGAGCTGACTGTAATATATTATTGATTAGCCTTCAGTCTAATCCATAATTTTATTTTATTTATTTTTTTCAGGGGGAAGGCAGGCTGAGGGAGGTGTGGGTAGGGAGGTAATGTGAAACTAATCCATAATTTTAAAATACTGTTTCTGAAGACAAAAGATCAGTTACTATGACACAAATGAAAAAGTATAGTTCATTTATTTTTGGAAGAGTATAGTTAATTCAAATAAAAATTTATGCTGTTACTCTCCTAGTTACTTTTAAATTTTATCCAGATTTTCTATAGATATGATTGGTTTCAAATGAAGAAACAGCTCTGATATAATATGTGAATCACAAAACAGTCAGGAATGCTTTGATGTTTCTGAAAATGGAGAGGACTAGTAACCATTTAGATTCTATATTCTATTTCTTACAGTTCATACTTCTTGACGTAGTCGTCTTGATTTTATTGAGGTACCTGACATTACAATGATTCTTTTACAATTAAATATTAAAGAAGATACTCAAGACTTAATTTTCAAAAATTCATAGAAATTGTTTGTTACCCTGAAGTATTTTCATTTGCTCCCTAACGTGCTTTAGGTTTTAAAATTATGGGCTATTTGAGAAGTTGATGATTTTTTCTTTTTTTAACCCCTCTATCAGGCCCAAAATTGAATGCTCTAAGAGTAAGTTCGTTTTTATGATCACATGCCAGATGTTGGTCCTGCTCCATTTTCTCATTATTTCTCAGCTCAACCAGTGTCTCTTTAGAGTGGCCTAGAGGAGGAAAACTTACCTGATTCCAAAAATTTATGCATTTCTGCCCCTTAACCATTTAAACCTACCTTCTAAAATGGAGACACTGAAAGTGACCCAGGTACTTGAAAATACGGAGATCTGTGAAGCTCTAGGGTTAGGTACCCTGCAAGAGTTGGGCACAGGCCCCTCGTGTTATGTATCCTGAAACCAAACTTGGATGATTTCATCAGCAGTGAGTTAGTTCATCAACAAAATGAAGATTTTCCCAGTGCGTACTATGTTGCTGGCACGATGCTTAATAAGGTCTAGTCATACAGAGAAGCTTAATTATATTTTCATTTACAGTTTGTTTAGACATTTGTAGTTTATAGTGGCCTGCTTTATCAAAGATGAGAATAGTCACTAGGTAAATTAATAAACACATCAATACCATCAGATAAAATTTGTAAGGGGAAAATGCAAATTAAGCCCAATGAGGCTATATACACCCCACTTTATTTTTTTGATGGGAAAAAGGTACTTTTAGAGCAGATGTAGATGGAATTTTTCATTTTTGCTTAAAAGAACATTATATTGTTCATGTTCTTACCATTTGATGACTCAGTGGGAAGTAAAGGAGCTAGTTTAAACCACAGTGCTATGAAGAGGAAACTATATATGGTAAAATCTATTTCTTAAACACAGCCTTATTGCACACAATGAGAGAACTAAGTCACTAGGTCTTAAAATGATTGGCATGGGGGAGGAATTTCAAGAATTAAAATACCAAAAGAATAGTTTAGAAAAGAATATTTTCTTTGTATTTTATCATTAGATTTTTTAAAATATTGGGATTTTTTTGCAAGAAAGGAATAGACTGTGGATTAGTTTTATATTGAAAAATGAATTATTTTGGTTCTTGTTATAACTATTTTTTTTTTTATATTTTTTTATTTTAAATAATTTTGAGACAGAGTCTCACTCTGTTGCCCGGGCTAGAGTGAGTGCCGTGGCATCAGCCTCGCTCACAGCAACCTCAAACTCCTGGGCTCAAGCGATCCGACTGCCTCAGCCTCCCGAGTAGCTGGGACTACAGGCATGCACCACCATGCCCGGCTAATTTTTTCTATATATTTTTAGCTGTCCAGATCATTTCTTTCTATTTTTAGTAGAGACGGCTGCTCAGGCTGGTCTCGAACTCCTGAGCTCAAACAATCCGCCTGCCTTGGCCTCCCAGAGTGCTAGGATTACAGGTGTGAGCCACCGCGCCCGGCCTTGTTATAACTATTAATGCTTTCACATTTGAAGTAATGTGAAATAGTGCAGTTTTTGCTATGTCGACAGAATATCTAATATGTGTCCTGTAACAATGCTAGTACTGGATTGCATGACAGTATCTGCTTCCAATAAGCTGCTTAAGAAGAATACATAGTTTTATTAATAAATGATATCTTTAATTTGAATTGAAAACCAAATTTTTATTTCTTTTTAAAGCAGTAATAGTGGGTTTACAATTGTTTTTTATAGTTTCAGGGATCTCAATTTTTGTCTTCTAACTTTAGGCACTTGGCAAATGGTTTGTTGCTTAAAATGTACTGAAACAGTTTTAAGATATGAACTACTCATTTGAACAATTACAATCAGAAATTGAGTGATGCAATTACTGCTTTGCCACGTTGTGTGTGTCCTGTGTGTGGCTCTGAATGAGAGGGACGACATGCCAACCTAGCAGCCTCGTCCCTGCACTAGGATTTGACTTTATCCCTCATCCCAGGCTCCGCCCTCCACCTTCATCTTCTGTTATGATTTCTCATGTAATAAAATCATTTATTTACATTTAGTATTCTGAAAATGGCCCTTAAAAACTTGTAGATTCTCTTTTCATTCATTCTTTAATTTTCTTTGAGAATATTTATACCCATATAAGTGAGCATTTTCAGCCTGATAAATGGATTCTTGTAACCCACTCAATGTCCATATCTGTTCAGTACTTTAAGGTAACATAGAATTGAATATTCAAATAGTATTTACTTCCTATATTTGGGATATTTGCATAAATTATGACTAACTGACATTAGGCTAGTGATCATGACAGATTTTATTTATATAGAAATTTGGGTAGGGTTGGGATAATGATGAGAACATATTCTCTGCCCTTCCATATCATTTCAGTTCATATCAAGTGATCTGGATTTTGAGTTAAGAACAAAAGAGAGTTTGTGATTTGGGAGAGAAGAGTGGGAGGTTTTCTTTTTTTCCCTTTAGTTTGAATATACCAAAAAAGGTATTAATCTTTTCCTTCAAGGTAATTGCTCCTCCAAGTCGTTCCAGGTCACATTAATAAATTATTTGAGAAGATATTGAGGAAAAAATGAACTAGTGCTCTTGAATTCTGTTTAATGCTCCTTTGGGGTGGGAAATATATTCTAGTTCTTCATCGTCAACCACTGTCAATGAGGTGGTAGATATGAGCATGTATTAATAGGTTATCCATTTTAATATTGCATATGCCATCATATCACACTAACTTCAGCCTTGAAAAGTAATCCAATAAGGATTGTATTATACTTTTAGAAATGGGTAGCTATACCTGAAAAGTGACCTAGCCTTGGTGGCTCAGTGGTAAACTGAGTAGGACAAGGTTTTGTGGATTTGGAAGAAAACATATCTGAATAGTATATTTTATGTAGTTTCTAAGTGTAAACATGAGGTGAGAAGATAGGAATTCTGGTGATATTGGGAAGGTGAAAATTCCAAATTTCGGGTGATTTTTCATAAAAGCTTAATCTGTTTGTCATGACTTTAACATATTTAAAAAGCTCTGTTTTTAAAAGACAAGTGAAATTCTGGATGGCAGGATGTTCTAGGCTATTTATAATTAAATGTGGTTCATCAGCATTTCCAACAAGGTTGCTGTAGACATCTTTGAAAATATCAAATTTTTATATTTTGGAGGGCTGGTCAAAAGTCAGTGAGTTCAATATGTTACTAAGTTTTACCATATCAAACAAAATAGTTTCTTGTCCATAGTAGCTTTCCGTTAAGAGGTACGTTAATATTTTCTGTCCACCTTTGTGTTATTACAGTCATGCATCACATTCAGGTACTACATCACATTCAGGTACTGTTTTAATCCTTTATTCTTCTAAGAATGTATGATGCCCAGAGCCATAGAAAAATAGACTTTTTCTGAATACTAAATATATTTATATTTTAAAATAATCATAGTGTCATGCTGTCAGCAGCAAAACTTTTAATATTTATTGGTCAGTTGCTTAATACATACTTAATTACGTGCCAGACACCGTTCTAGGTACTTGGGATTCATCAGTAAACACAAAAATCCTTGTATAGCATAGCTTATATTGTAAAAGGGGGTAGAGACTATGATTGCATTTCCTTATATAGCTTCCTCCTCCTGCTCTGAAAGTTTTAATTGTCTTTTCCTTGCAATGTCTGTACTAAACAGACTGTATTATTGATATGAGAATTAAAAAGCTTTGGTTTCATTTTAAGTTTTACTGTAGTTGTTAAATCTCCTAGAATATCTGTTTCTTACACACAAAATGGAAGTATTATCAGAATCAATGATATGCTCTCCTCGGAGAACTACACTATCTGAATATGAAATTATGTTACCTGGTATTACTAAATATGTTTGTCTAAATATAAAAACGTAAATAGCCAAAAAAGCCTAATAGATGTTTATTTTCATAATATGGTGATATTGGTCCAAATGCCATTTGGTTTTCCAATTCTGGAAAATGAGATTGCTTAAGTGATTTGTCCAAGATGAATGAAATCTTACTTTATCTTCTTTTCTTTTTTTTTATTTTTTACCAGGGAACCTCACACAGGAGAAATCTTACTTTAGAATTGAAACTTTAGTTGTGTTAATTTTCTAACATTTTTCTTTTTAAAAATACTTAGCATTTGTTCAGTGAGTTTGTCCAGCCCTCAAATACTTCTTGAGTGACCACTGTGTGCCAAGGCCTCTTAGGTATTGGGCTTCAGCACAAACTGCTTAGCTTCCTGCTCTTGTGGGGCTTTAGCTCTAGTGGGGGGACTTAGGCACTAATTAAGCGGTAAATAAACATAAACTCTGGGAGTAATCAGTGCCATGAAAGAAGTAAAACGATCAATACTTAATATATTCCATGGGGGGGCAGGAAAGAAAGTAAAAGGAGATGATGCAATAGTTGGCTACTTTTAAAATATTGTATAAATGCAAAGTGGTATTTCTCAGATACCATTTTTAAATAAATGTACTAAACACCTTGACACTAACCTACTTTTTCTGTTTCTTTCCAGTTTGTCAAGTGTGGATATGCAGGCTCTAACTTTCCAGAACACATCTTCCCAGCTTTGGTTGGAAGACCTATTATCAGATCAACCACCAAAGTGGGAAACATTGAAATCAAGGTAATATTTTATTTATTGATAAATGATAATCAAGACATGTAAGGTGTTCTTTTAACAGTAGTTTAACAGTTTTTTTAAGTAGTTTTAAAATACGATGTCATGAATAGCAAAGGGGGAGAGCAAAATTTCTCATGTTTTAAATTTATATGAACATCTGAACAAGAGCACAAAAACCAAAGCTAATTTCATTTGATTTTGTTGATGTGTGGCTTGATGCCATTACTCTTTGGAGTAAAATACTTAAGTTTTTTACATTGATAGGAAACACTGTATTAGTGACTCAAAGTCCTATTAATTTTTAAAAGAAATCAGCCTGATATTTTTATGTCTTTCAATTGCATATATTTGTCATTATATGTTAGTGTCTCTTGGGGACCTTAGGCTTTTTCTTTCTCTGTTTTTGTGCCCTGATCCCCCTACTTTTTTGTATAGCTAGGCAGGAAAACACAGGATGTAAATCTCATTGGTTCCTCTTTTCACTAATATATGATTTCCATAATGTGCAGAAGGAAGCCATGCAAGTCTTTATTTGGCCTTGCACTCATGTACCTTACCATATAGAGAGAGGGAAAGCTGGCATTGCCTACTCGCTGTATTTAACATGAAAGGTTCTACATTAAGGATGATAGATTTTTCTCCCTTATTAAGGGGATCAGAGATCATGTAGGAATTACATTATTTTGGAAGAATGAAAGAAATAGAACAATCAAAAGAACAGTGGTCACCGATTGACTTTAAATTCTTCAGGTGGCCTAGGGAGCAAGTTACACAGAATGCATTAGAATTTAGGGGCTTTTATAGTGAATTATTTGTGAATAAGCTAGCATTGTTGTTCCTATCTGGACAGTCTTTGGCAAGACTTCAGTGAACTATAAATTTATGAGTCATTTGAAATGAGTTAGGGTGTTACCTCTTTGGAACATTTGTTTGAGATACCTAGGAAGGTGGTAATAGGTGGTAGAGATTTGTTACTTAGCTCTCTGCAATTGGGACTAGAGAATTGAGTTACACAAAGAATAAAAATAGACACTGAAACTTAGGTTCTGTACTAGTTTTTTAAAGACTTAAAGTAGTGAATTAATTATTCCGGCCTTTGTTGCATTACAAAAAACGAAAATGGGACACTCAATATAATTTTTTTAAGGGTCTTTTGGGAAATTTATGGAATTCTTTATTTTTTTGTGAACTCCTTTCATTCTGATTGAATTCTATCTTAAATGAACTTCAACTTGAAATTTAGCTGATAGTAGGATAAACTGCTTAATGAAGTTGGAGGTAATACTTTTTATTTAGTGTTAGGTTTTTAAAGAAAAATGGCTTTTTATGTACTTACGGACAATAACATGTTTGAGGTATGAAGCTATATCATGTATAGCCGTTTTTATTCTCCAACATAGGCACAAATAATTGCACATCTCTTTACACCACTTTCTTTTTAAGGCCAAGTGATACAAATCAACCTTGTCAATATTCTAATAAGACATTTTTGCCAAGGAATTCTCTGGTAGCATTTGCTTGTATGGTTTGTCATTCTGTGTTCTACTGGCTCAGTCCTATTCACTCTGCAGTCTTTTAAGCCTCCCAGGTTAAATTGTTCTTCCAGTAGAAAACAGTAAAAGAGATCTGTGTCAAATTTAACTTGAGTACAAGAGCTTGGAAAAACAACCCTGAACTATCTAACTCTCTACCTATTCAGCTATACTTTTGCTGTTATTATTTAGTTTTCTTAATTAACGTTCTTAAATTCAGTAATGAATTAAACTTTGGAATTTCTGTGCTTAGTAGTTTGACTTGTACATTTTGTGTCTTGTTAGCTAAAATGTGGTGGTAGACTAAAAGAAATGGAAATTTAAATCGTTTAATGAATTAATTTTCATTCAGGAATAACTGTCCATGTTAATTTGGCCCTAATTATTAACTCCATAAAATATGGTAATACTGCATCTGACCTCAACCTAATTTGTCTCTATTGCTTGTATGTTTAAAAATTTCAGTGAGGATTTTATTTAGGCCTTTTCTGACTCTTACTTCTACCTTCTCTCTCTTCACCTTTCTTGACCCGTTGAAGTAGAATAACAAAAAGATGGTAAGTGAGGTTACACACATGCTCTCTGTTTGTTTTCCACTTTTGCTTGGTGGGACAGTAGTTGTTGTTTTGTGTCCCTTTAGTATTGGGGGGGTAATTCCATATTTTTATTTTAAGTACTTTGATTTTTAATCTTTTTCATTGCTTCAGTTTGGTAGCAACTAATTAAGTCCTATACTTTCCTGATTGCATACAATGGACCAAACAAGAACTAATTACTAACATAGTTTTGAATTGTTTTCCTTGTTTTTCTCTGTAGATGAATGTTATTAAAATGGAATGTGTTGTGCATAATACTAGAAACCAAATGGCTTTATTTGTATAGGATATGTGTGATTCAGAAAATTGGGGAAGTTGTTACATTTGGATAAATCCCCTTTATTGACAGGTGTTAAATTGAACATTACCTATCTTAGCCTGTGTATATATTTGCATCCAGTACAATATCATATGTGTACTTAGTAAACTGAGTAAAACTTTAATATGCTAGAAAAAGAGGAATAAATAAGAGTGACTTGTTTCCCTATCATCCTTACTGATGAGCAGATTTGACAAACTAAGGGTAAATAAGAAAAAGGTAAAGCACCTGTAAAGCTTTTCCACAAACAACAGATTCCCACCCCCCCTCCAGATAAATACCATTGTGTAGTGCCATTTTTTTTTCAACTAGAAGCTTGCTGGGCTCATTTCAGACATTTGACTCTTTTGTGTGGTAGTCTGAGTGCTTCTGTAGAAGGTATTTTCAAGTTTGTTTTTAATATTGTTTGTAAGAAGCTCTGACAAAAATTAATATCAATCATTTCTAATGATGTGATATATTTTAACTAGTAACAGTAACTTTGCAAGGTCGTCTTTTGAATAAACAAAAACATTTAAATTCTTATATTTATTCTAAATAAAAGATGCATTTGTCTTAATATCTTAAGGAAATTACAAAAAGGGTGTACTTGTAGAGAACGGTGCAGGCTTAAATTAACAAAAATTTTTAATGGAATTTCCTTCTAGGGTTTTAATTTTGGTTTTACATTTGTGTTTGCTCTATTTTCTAATTTGAGGTGACATTATTCAAAATGATTCTTGGCAAATTTATCTATCCTACCCGCTTTTTGTGAAGTGTGCCTTTGAAATAGCATTTCAGGCAGTTACTGTGATTTTTCATTCTTTCAGGTAATAATAGGTGATGTGGGGCAGTAGTGGATCCAGTAGTGGGGCAGTAGTGGGGCAGGTGGTATTAATAAAAACCTAAGGCCTGATCTGATCACTTATAACTTGTTTCTGAGTGATGAGGGCAAGTTACATACCACTCTTAGCATTTTGGGGTTTTGGAAGTTGAAACTGGGGAAGATCATAGGTTCTAGGATTTTTTGATTAAAATTTTAGATACGATAAATTTTTTAATTAGATAGCTTCAGTACTCAAGAAATTTTGTGCTTCTTAAATAAGTTAATACGTTTCTTTCATTTTAAATGTCCTCTTTGTTCAGAGGAAGGTAAGAATACTCAATGCCAGATGTTTCTTTTAATTAATCCTTTGTAGTATATATGGTCCTAGAAGTAGATACATGAGGCTTTCATTAATATTTTGAGTTGGCATTGGATCAGGTAAAGCCCCTATTCTTACACAGAATAAAAAGTAAATAGTCTATTGAAATCAGATTAGACTTATTCTAAATTGGTTGAAATAATATTGATTATGTAACCATCTAATTATCTAATCTGTTATCTTGTACAACACTAAGATATAGAGAAAAGTGACAAAGTTGGGTATTAAATTAGATTTGTTAATGACCAAAAGTGGCATATATACTTTTGCAGGTATAGATTTTTCACCTAACATTTTATTAAGCAATATTTAGAATACACAACAATGTTGAAAGAATTTAGCAGTGAAACCTGTATATGTATCACCTAGATTCTGACATTAATATATACTATACTGATTTATCACATATCTGTCCATCTATCCCTCCCTCAGTGCATCTTGTTTTTTGATGTATTTCAAAGTAAATTGCATATATCAGTATACTTCTTTCTGAATACTTCAACATATACATGTCATTAACTAGAGTTCATAAATACAGATTTTTACATATTCATCATAGAAGATCCTAAACAGTTAATATTTAAGAAATTTGAGTAATAAGTTGTAGTAAATTAACTTTATAAGAGATCAGTCGCGACAGAAAATTTTAGTGAACACTTCTAGCATCTGTTTTAACTTTGTTTTCCTTTTTTGTGTTGCTTTCAGTGGATTTTCCAGAAATCTATTTTTTTTAATAGGGTCCTCACTCTGGTTTTACCTCTGATCTTTTTTTAAAAAGTTTTTTTGTTTGTTTTTTAAAAGTCTAAAACTCACTTGGGCACAGTGGCTCACACCTGTAATTCTAGCACTTTGGGAAGCAGAGGCAGAAGGATCTTTGAGGCCAGGAGTTTGAGACCAGCCTGAGCAATATAGCAAGACCCCATCTCTACCCAAAAAAAAAATAAATAAATAAATAAAAAACCATTGTGATGGCATACACTTGTAGTCCCAGCTACTTAGGAGGCTAAGGCAGGAGGATCGCTTGAGCCCAGGAGTTTGAGGTTGCAGTGAGCTCTGATGACGCCACTGACCTCCTACCTGGGCAACAGAGCATAACCCTGTCTCAGAAAAAAAAAGTTTAAAACTCAATGTATATATTTTTTCAAGCCTCTGTTTTAAGACATCTCATGTTAATTTTGCTGCTGCTTTTCTTCATTTCTCCATACTTTAAACTTAAATAGCACACTTAGTAGCAAATGGCTTTTTCTGATACTAGATTTTTAAGTTGAATAATCTGTACCTGTAGAAATGAATATTATTTAACATCTTAACTAGCTGTTTTTGAAAATGAGATTTTTCTTTCTTTCTTTTTTTTTTTTTTTTTGATTTTCAAGACAGACACATTTGGCAACAAAATAAGTTTAAGTTCTAGAACATCATTAGCCTTATTATAAATACTAAGTGTGACTTTAAATGTGGGTCATCTTAAGTATGCTCTCATTAGAGATAAGACTTGTGAGTATTACACTTCATGTGTGATAGCATAGTTTCCAATATTACATTTTAAGATTGAAAATGTTGCTGATGAGATACTTTTAAAGAATGAGTTGTTTCTCTATGTCTTAATTTTTTGTATCTCTACAAATTCTCATTGATCTTGGCTAGGCATATGTGGAAACTTAATGTATTCTAATTCCATATGTAGGTAGAAATTTATGAAATTGATGTTAGCTGGTATATATTATAGTGTAATAAAGCAATCATTTTATTTTTTTGCTTCTTTCATTATGCTTTATAGTACTTACATTTATCATTTTTATATTTAGTACAAAGAAATGTGCTGCATGCATTGAGCATTTTCCTGCAAGTTTTTTTTTCCCTGATGTACTATTTCACATATCACAGGCCTTATTTTTTGAACATTTGAGCAAAAGAAACAGATGAAACCTCATACAAAACCCTCCAAAATATGAAAATGTGGGGTTTATTTGTGCTTATGCTCTTCTTTTGGAAACATATGTGTTAAAGGTAAGGTCAATTTATTGATTTAAACCACATTGTACATAAAAATTTATTATCCATGATTAAACTTTACAAGTCATTGTTCTTGATAGAAAAGATTTTTAATTTGTGGAATAAAAACTTTATCTGAAAGTGCCAGAAAGATTAAAATTAATTATTCCCAAGTTTTCTGAAATATCATGGGAATGAATATAATTTTATGCAAAAATTTGGTCTAAAACTTTGATATAATTTTCTAGGATCTTATGGTTGGTGATGAGGCAAGTGAATTACGTTCAATGTTAGAAGTTAACTACCCTATGGAAAATGGCATAGTACGAAATTGGGATGACATGAAACACCTGTGGGACTATACATTTGGACCAGAGAAACTTAACATAGACACCAGAAATTGTAAAATCTTACTCACAGAACCCCCTATGAACCCAACCAAAAACAGAGAGAAGATTGTAGAGGTAAGTTTTTAGATGGACTATGCATATGTGTGTTTCTGTTATGTAATGTTAAATCAAAAATTCTTTCTTTAGTCTTATTGTTGCTATGGATAAAGGGAATAAAATAATTGTTTTCTTCTAGATCCTATTTATTGAGCACATATACTATATGCTAGTCATTATTATAAGTAGAATATATCAGTAAAAAAACAAAATCCTTCTGTCATGGAACTTATATTCTAGGAGGGGAAGACAAAATAAGTTTTTAATTTAGTGAATTAATTAATTGAGTTTTTAATTAAGTGGGTTAATGATTTGTTAGAAGGTAATACAGTTGACCCTTGAGCAATACAGGGGTTAAAGGCACCTACTCTCCCCCACCCCAGTGCAAACTTAACTATCTCCTAAATACTTAACTACCTCTTAAATACTTAACTAGTAGCCCATTGTTGACTATTCCTTACAGATAACATAGTCAACACATATTTTGTATCTTGTATGTATTATATACTATATTCTTACAATAAAGTAAGCTAGAGAAAAGCAAATGTTATTAAGAAAGTTATAAGGAAGAGAAAATATATTTATTATTCATTAAGTCAAAGTAGACCATCATAAAGGTCTTCATCCTCATTGTCTTCATGTTGAGTAGGCTGAGGAAGAAGAAGACAAAGAGGAATTGGTTTTGCTGTCTCGGGGGTGGCAGAGGTGGAAGAAGTGGAGGAGTTGGAAGGGGAGGAAGGAGAGATTTACTGAAAAAAATCTGTGTATAAGTGAAAACCTACACAGTTCAAACCCGTGTTGTTCAAGGGTCAACTGTAGATGCTAAAGGAAAAAAATAGAGCAGAGTAAGGAGAGTGAGAGGTTGCAGTTGTACATAGGTTGTGAGAAGGTGATGTTTAAACAAAGATAGGTTAAGAGAGTTAGCCAGGATATATGGGGAAGAGCATTCCAGGTAAAGGGAGGTCTTAGGGTAGGAACAAGCCTGGCATATTAGAGAATCAGCAAGGAAGCCAGTGTGGTTGAGAGGAGAGTAACAGAAGATGAGGTTGGATAAGTAACGATAGGGCCTTATGGGAGCTAGGCGTTTACTCTGAGTGAAATGAAGGACTGTTGCAGGGAAGGGACATGCTGATTTAGGTTTCTTTGATTGCCGTTGTGAGTTGAGTATACCATAGGGAGGCAAAGTGGAAGACAGAGTAGTTTGGAGACCTTGTCAATTATTTAGGCAAAAGAAAAAATGGTTAGCACTGGGGGGTAGTAGCAGGTAGAAGTAGTAAGAAAGGACCAGATTGTAGGTCTATTTTGAAGGTCCTAATGCATGCCAAAGAATTTTCTCATGCATTAGATATGGATAATAGAGAAGGGGGCAGTCAGGAATGACCCTAAAGGTTTTGGCTTGAGAAACTGGGGAATGGAGTTACCATCAACTGAGTTGGGGGAAAAAACTGAGAGAAGTAGAACAGAGTTTGAGGGAATGATCAGAACTTCAATTTTGGCCATGTTAAGTTTGGTGGTCCTCATTAGACATCCAAGCAGAAATGTCAAATAGATAGTTATATATATAAGATCAAGTTCAGGAGAGAAGACTGGAGATACAAACTTGACAATCACCAGAATATAGATGATAGGGTTCACCAGAGAAGAGAAGAGTAGACAGTGGTGAGAGGACAAGGGCCAGAGAGAGAAGAAGAGCCAGCAGGAGGAGATTGAAGAGGCAAATGAGGTAAGCAGTTAAGAAGAGCAAGAGTGCTTCCTTCCTAATAATTTAGATAAGTAATTTTTTAAAGATTCTCTTTCATTTTATTATATACGAGGTAGAAACTTTTGATAACTTTCTATATTTTAGTAGCTTTCCAGCCACTACTTAATGTAAATATTTTATTGTATATAAATATGTTTAGGTGTTAATGGAAATTTTGAAAAGGGTTTAGAAGAAATTATTATTAGACAATATTTTCTTTCCTTTTTTTTTTTTTTCCCCACCTCTAGTTTCATGCTGGAGAGACAGTATTTTCAAAGTCTAAATTAAAAGTCAGTGTTGTTCAAGTGTATTAAGTGTTTTGAAAATTTTAGGTCATAGTTTTAGTTACAGAATCCATGTCATTTCTTTTTTTTTTTTTTTCTTTTTGTCTAATTAGCAAGAGCCAACATGTCATTTCTTATGGTTCATATTTTAATACTCTTGTGAGTGCAAATTTGGCTATGAATGATAATGTCCTACTTTAATCTCATTAACAGACTTTCAAGTTGCTATATGCCATATATGTATTAATCATTCTTTTCCATTTTCATACCTGTGGAGGGGGAAGAAAGGTTGATGGAATACTAGTCAGAATATCTAATTGATTAACTGATGAGTATGTGTTTCAGAATTGTAAAATTTAAATTCTATATAATTGTCATTGTGGTCAGTTGTAATATTAATGTCTACATATTCAGAGTGATAGGCAGCCCTACCAGTCAAGGAGTGCTCACTAGAAATCACCAAAAAACATCATGCAGGACGTTCCCAGCTGACCTGGGTTACAGAGAATGAGCATGGGTTTGACCAGTGAGGGCACAAGGGAACTCCTCTCTCCAGGGTAGTTCAGTGAGGAGTGAAGTTACAGTAGGGATGGTTGGCTCAGCAACTAAGCAGTTTCCATATCTGCCAGCAATTTGGAATTAACCATTAATTTTTTCCCCATTTTACTTCCTTTTTTTTTTTTTTTTTTGTTAACTACTGAGGGTAGAGCCACAGTGTTAGCCCAGATTGGAGGAGAGCAATTGGAAGACTCAGTAGTTAAGCAATTTCTATATTTTGCCTTTGAATTAAAAGGTAGTTCTCTTAAATGACATCAGTTAGGAATGTCTTGTTCAAATGCAAAAAGCTTTCTTTTGCACTAATTAACCATTAACTAATACACTCAGAAATCTTTGCTTTATAGCACTTATGAAGTGTGTATCCAAAAATCTGTCCTCAGAATTGGAGCTCTCTGACAGCAGGACTTAAAGGCAAGAAGAGCTGATGAGAACGGAGGACTCTTTCAGTTCCCTTTGATTCTATTTCAGGCAACTAATCTGCTCTGTGACCATGAAGAAAGCATATAGATATTTATTATGTAACATTCTAAATACCAATTTTTTTTCCCTTTCTCTCTTCATTTTTAGGTAATGTTTGAAACTTACCAGTTTTCGGGTGTGTATGTAGCCATCCAGGCAGTTCTGACTTTGTATGCTCAAGGTACGTGAAGCTTAACTGTTAGAAAAATCAATTCAGCAAACATTTATTAAGTACATTTCATGTTATGGAAATTTGATATCGCAGTAAGTTATAAATCCCAGAAAAGTATGTTATATATATACCACAATTTGAAATACTTTTAGTTTCTAAAATTAAGATTTCATACACATTTTTATTTGCTTTACTAAACAATGAAGGATTTAAGATTTAAAAAGACTAAAAAAAGATTAAAGATTAAAAAAATTTCTTTTTTAAAAAATAGAATGTTCTCTCTTTTAGGCTATTTTAATTTTAATACAGTAGAGAATAAACATAGAATTTGACCTGAAGATTGGCTTGAGTAAAAGAAAAAAAACACAGTGATCCAAAAACGTTAGCAAAAATAATGCTTGTCAAGTATATGATAGATTAATAGGGAGAAGGTAGACATTTGGGAGTGTATTTCTAACTTTTGAGGTGGATTTAATGTAAGAGACTACTATGTTCTCTTGGCATTATCATTAGCAACTATCTATTGGGAATAAAATATTGGCCAGGTAGGGAGAGCTCTTTATATTTTTTGATGGTCTTATAAATTCAGCAGGAACTTAGGGAGAATTTATGGGGCTGTTAAATATGTACCAGTTAGTCTTTTAGGTATTTGAAGTGTAAAGATACCCAGAAGGAACTTGTGAAAAAGAAAGAAATATACAGAAGCATAATTTTGATTCAGCATGTCAGAGTGAAAAAGAAAGAAATATACAGGAGCATAATTTTGATTCAGCATGTCAGAGCAGCTTTCTGATGGAGCTGATACCTGAATTAAGTCTCACTGCTTAAGTATGTATATGACATAATACTTAGAAATGATATATCCTTTTGCTTTGGTTGCTTATTTTATAACTTTAACAACTTCATATTATGGTTCTGATTCTACACATGGATTAGCAAAAACCACCTTGTAAAAACATAGTGGGTTTTTGGAATATCTTTAGTTCTATATTACTTTAGTAAATAGCTATTGGGTTTTAAAAATATATTTAGTACTACATATAGATACTTAGAAAATACTGGCCAGGCTCGGTGGCTCACGCCTGTAATCCTAGCACTCTGGAAGGCCAAGGTGGGAGGATCGCTTGAGCTCAGGAGTTTGAGACCAGCCTGAGCAAGAGTGAGACCCTGGAAATTAGCTGGACAACTAAAAATATATATAGAAAAAATTAGCCGGGCATGGTGGCACATGCCTGTGGTCCCAGCTATTCCAGAGGCTGAGGTAGAAGGATTGCTTGAGCCCAGGAGTTCTGTCTCAAAAAAAAAAAAAAGAAGAAAAACACTTAGGGGAGTTAAAAAAATTTTTTTTTTCCTTCCAAAAGCTCTTCTGGAAAAGAGGGAGTTAAATTTTTAAAGCAGCTTTTTTCGTTCACCAAGCATAACATGTGCTTTGCATTCTGTTTAGTACAGAAGATATGGTAATAACAGTAAGCTAGACCTGGTCTCTTTGCCCTTAAGGAGATGATAGTCAGCTGTGAGTAATTTTTCCTTTGAAGAAGGAATCACAACTCACTTGTTACTTTACCAGGTGGGAGGGAGTGCTTATTTGGATCTAGGTAATTTTATTTCATTTTTTAAAAAATAATTTTAAAACTATAAAGTACTTTGGAAAATTATATATTAAAATTTTTTAGTCTAAGCTTAAAACCTGTAATAAGAGTTCCATTTTGCAGGGTGGAAGTGAGACAATTCTGCAGAAATGAATTTTATTTGAATAAAATTGATGCTAACAGATTTTTCTAGCAATATTCATAAATTTATTTTTGTCCAATGAGAAGATACCCTCTCTCAATTCTGGACATTTAGCTATTTTGTTTAACTATTGACTCCTTAATTTTGAGAAATAATAGTTCAGTGATATTAACCAGATTAACTCCAAATCCACGGTAAAATTTTCTTCCTTCTAAACCTGGTAACTAGTGCTATCAGTAAAAAAATAAGTAAATAAAAATAGGAAGAAGCATTCAGAACTGTAGAAGGTTTTTGAATAAAAGAAGTGACATGGTGATTTAGGAGGGTGTGTTTGGCTGCATGGTACAGATAGGATTGAGGGAATAACTGGAATTTGGGAATCTGGGTTGGAGGTTAGAGTGGTCAGGGTGGTTTACCTATAAACAAAAAGGTAAGAATCCAATTGAGCCTTGAAGAAACTGTAGGACTTAAAGTGGAAAGAAGGGATAAATCCAGTGACAAAAGGGTGTGGCATTGGAAATAAGTCAAGTATGTTCAGGGAAAAGCCAGTATGTGACCTGATAGGAATGGTAGAAAATAAGGTGAGGTTGGTAGGAAGGGCCGTTTGAGAAATAAAATGTAAATTCCTGCTTTAGTTGGTATTACTGGAAGTTAATGATGATGTGGAGGCCGGGCGCGGTAGCTCACGCCTGTAATCCTAGCTCTCTGGGAGGCCGAGGCGGGTGGATTGTTTGAGCTCAGGAGTTCGAGACCAGCCTGAGCAAGAGCGAGACCCCGTCTCTACTAAAAATAGAAAAAAATGATTTGGCCAACTAAAAATATATATAGAAAAAATTAGCCGGGCATGGTGGCGCAT
>CM052437.1:45673592-45719433 GCA_028533085.1 Varecia variegata
AGTGTAGAATTTGTTTATTTCATAATTCTAGCAAACATCACAGTTAATATGGTGTATTAATATATATTATAATTTAGAAACTTCATTTTATAATTTTCCTATTCCAAGGTAAAATAATGCACTTAATAATTTGGGGATTGGGTGGAGTATTATGTTTAATTGGAGTTGTTGCCAGGAATGAATCACTCAGAAATTAAAAAAATTTCTGTTTTAAAAGAGACCTGGTTTTTAGCTCTTGAGACCATTGTTAAATTTCCAATAATTAAAATTCTTTTATTTTTAAATTGGAACTGCCAATGCCTTGACTTTTGAGAAGGGTTTGTTAGAAATAGGTCCTACATTTAAACTTTTTTCTTTAAAACATGGTATTGGATGTTAACTTTTAAACAGTTCTGAGCACTGTTAATATCTGGAATGTATTTTGAGAGATCATTGGAAAGCTAAACATGCTAAATTTAACATGAATATACTTTTTGATTCATAAAATAAAATCAAATTTTTCAAAGTAATCTTGTCTTTGTTTTTCTTAACAGTTTTTGTCTTTAGTTTCATTTTCTTATTATTTGTGTTTTATTTTCGATAATGCAAAATGGATTGACAACTTTATACTAGTTGTTAGGTCAGGTTCACTTCAGTGTTCCGTTATTGGCAGAGCAACTCATTATTTCTGGTATGATTCTAAATATGTTTTTTAAAAACTAGAAATAAAAACAAATTACATTAGAGATGTTTTTCTTCCAAAAGACTATTTTGTTTCCCAAAAGTTTTAAGGTGGCCTTCACAGAATTAGGAATACTAGAGAGACCTGTATGTAACATGGCTCTTTTCAAGGACACTTCAACTCATCTTCATACTTTTAGGCATGTTATTTTTAGGAAAATAAAGGATGAAAATATATTTAACTGACCCTTTCTTACTTTTATACTAGGTTTGAGGATGAGGGCTGGGGAGTAGACAAGAGTATTTTTGGCTTTCTTTCTTCATTAACTTTTTTTTTTTTTTTTTTTTGAGTCAGAGTCTTGCTCTGTTGCCCAGGCTAGAGTGCCATGGGATCAGCCTAGCTCACAGCAACCTCGAACTCCTGGGCTCAAGCGATCCTCCTGCCTCAGCCTCCCGAGTAGCTGGTACTACAGGCATGTGCCACCATGCCCGGCTAATTTTTTCTATGTATGTTTTTAGCTTTCCATATAATTTCTTTCTATTTTTAGTAGAGACGGGGTCTCGCTCTTGCTCAGGCTGGTCTCGAACTCCTGAGCTCAAACGATCTGCCCGCCTCGGCCTCCCAGAGTGCTAGGATTACAGGTGTGAGCCACCACGCCCGGCCCTTCTATACTGGAACCTCATTGTCCCCTTCATGGCTAGAGTCCCTCAGGACATCCTGAGGGTGGCCTCTGGTGTCTTTCATCTCGTCTCTTCCCAGTTGCAAGAAGAAGAATGTGGTGGAGGACATTGGTACTTTGAGATGGGAGTCTGCCAGTCTCCTCATTTGCTGGCAAATTAATAAACTCCTCTTTCCTTCTCTTCAAACCACTTGTCCTCGTTCTTCTGATGCAGCCTCAGGGACAAGTGCTGAACTTTTGTTAACAGAATTTGTCATCCCTCAGTGGGTGCCCATTGGCGTGTTGGTGGAATGGCACCCCATGACTGCTGACTGAGGCAGGGAGCAACCCTGGGTCAAAGCTGTGGGTCTTTGCAGGTAGGAGCAACTTCTTTTCAAGGTGAGAGAGCAAGGGATGGCCCCAGCAGCTGCTGGAGCCTGTGTAAGCTCCAGGGAATTCCCGTCTCTGTCTCCCTGAAGTAGATGCAGCTCCCCGCAACCTGAACTGAGTTGAGAAGGAAATGGATCTAGAAACATCCAGACAGCCTCGGCCGTTTGTTTGGTAAGTTCCCCGGTGTGCATGCCAA
Source organism: Varecia variegata (assembly GCA_028533085.1). Lineage (NCBI taxonomy): Eukaryota > Metazoa > Chordata > Mammalia > Primates > Lemuridae > Varecia > Varecia variegata. The sequence goes on from CM052437.1 coordinate 45,675,498, forward strand.
GACCCTGTTTCCACCCATTTGGGGGAGGGTTTTGAACCCTCTAGCCCTGCAGCAGGGCATTCATTTGGGGCCCTATCGGGGCATTTGTTTTGAGACACCTTTTGGGGTAGAAGTCATGAGGTTGAGTGGAACTAGGGAACTTGGTTTGAATTCGGAGCTCATTTGTGGTTCCCAGGGAAAGGGGGAAATAGGGCACCCATTTGGGGAGGATTTTGAACCTTCCAACCCTCTGAGGGCATTTGTTGAAGGCCTAGGGAAGGGGGGGGGTGGATTTGGCCACCTATTTGGGGAGGGTTTTAAATCTGTCAGCCATCTGGGGTGGTGTTTATTCCTTTTGGATTCCCATTTGTGAACCTTCCAGCCCTGTGGCAGGGCATTTGAGGTACCATGTGAGGTGCCATTTGGGGTGGTGTTTGTCCCCTTAGGACTCCCATTTGTTTGATAGGTCCTGGCATTTTTGTGTCCCCTGTATTGTCTGTCTGTTGTTTGTGAGTTTTTTTTGCAACATAAGGAAGCTCCATCTCAAAGTCCCTTGGGGAAAACTTGAGCTGAATGTTTAACTTATAGCTACGAACCTATGTGTAAAGAGAATGGTATTATTGTCATCCAGTGTGCAGGCTAGAGTGTGAGGGGAAGTGGCTGTTAAATGAAAATTCCCATTTGATTGATAGGCCGTGGCATGTTAGATTGTTTGTGTTGGGAATTCTGTATATTATTTGTGTTTGATTTTGAGTTTTTGTCTGGCGAGTTTTTGTACCTATGTCTAAAGATTATTGTGATAACACTTGTCTGGAGTGTGAGGAAAAGTGGTGATTGATGGTCCATGGTTTCTTCTGAGCTGTTCTTTTAAAATTCAGAGCTCAAATGGTCAACCTGCCACTATAGAGTTAAAATGTTGAGCCTCAAGCTCTCTGCTTGATATAAACTCATTGTTTATGGTATACAAAATGATCTGTGTTTGCATGATTTTTGATAAGTGAGGTCCTTCTGTCTCCGCTGGAACCCCTGCAGCTGGCCAGGGCAGGTTGCTGGGTGGGGCCACAGCCTGGGGGTGGACCTGGGAGGAGGGAGGATTGGCGCACGTGGGCTGCTGCTGCCATCTTGGCACTATGGGAGGGGTGGGGCAGGGGGTGCTGCCTGAACCAACTCTTCAGTCCCATGCCCAGTAAACTAAGACTTGGGGTTCAGAATGATCTCTCCTGACAGTAAACTCAATTTGGGCCAGAGGGAACCCCTAGCTGTAGATAGAGGGCTTGAATGTACAAGAATAGCCAGCAGGGTCCTTTGAGACAGTCAAAAGGAAAGGGTGAAAAAGCTGCCCCGGACTGACTTTTTGTAAAGAAGGACCTTGAAAGGAACATAGTCCCAAATTGCAAAGGACTCCAGGTGGCAGGAAGCCTCCAGGAGAGCAAATAGTTTTTTTTTAAGTCTGGGACTCAGATGGTAAAGGAGGGGGCCTGGAGCACCCTGCCTCCAAATATCCCCACAGGAGCCCTGGGCAAAATTGACGGTGGGGATTTGATTGGCACCAGCTATGTGAACAGAAGCGGTCTGGGGACCCCTTTTCCCAGCTGCCACCCTGATCCCTGGCACCAGCTGCACCTGGTGCTCTGTGAGCCAGGCAAGGGGTGGTGGGGGAGGGGCCAGGTGGCAGTGAGGCAGCTGTAGACAAGCAGCGGCTGAAAAACTCATCACAGTGGGCCCAGGGGGCGGACCTGGGCGAGCAGCAGGAGCACCAGGGGTTGTTTCGGAAGCAGCAGAAGCTCACCTCTGGGTGGGGGGTGCCACCAAGCTCCTGCTGGATGAATACCAGGGCCTGGTGAAGTATACAGGAGACTGCCATTGCACTTTGAAGTTCAGGCCTCAGCAAGCCTGCACATCGTTACAGCATTGGCAAGAAGAAAGCTACCAAAAGTGAGTAAGGATATTAAGTATGCCACCAAAATAATGGCCCTAATACAAGCCATGGCTGAGCCCAAATGGGTGGCCACCATGACAAAAAGAAATCAGGCCACTGGCAGAGCTACTGAGGAGGCTGCTGGAGGTGATCTGTTCCTTGGAGCCTTAATATCCCGGCTACATTTAGATCCCCTTTAAAACTAAAGACTGAGGCTCTGACATTTGGGAATGACGCAGCTAAATGGAGACAGAATTCTCATAGACTCATTCTCCTACCCAAAGCTTTGGCTCAGCCTCTTATGAGGCACCTGCATGAATACACACATTGGGAGCGTGATGCCTTGATGGATTTGGTGGGACCTCATTTGAGAGGACCCCATTTGCGACTAACTGTTTATATACTTGGGGCAGTCCAAGGACAGAAAGGTGACCCCCACCACAAAGAGAGCTCATGTGGGGAGCCTCCCCTTTTAATGATTGACAGTTTCACTCAGATGCCTACGCTTGTATCGGTAGATACCTTTTCAGGCTGGGTAGAGATTGCCCTACCCAAACAAAGAGAACATCTGAAGTTCCAAGATGGGCTCCTACCACGAGCTGCTGGCCTCACACAGGTCCTTTGTTGAGTTCTTACACACACACACAGCAGCACAGAGCAGGAACAGGCCTCAGAGGATGACAGGATAACGGGCATCAGCAGTCCAGGGAAAGAGCAGAGCAGATAGAGAATGGCATCCTGGTGATGGACGCCGTGGACAGGTAGCTACAGAGACAGCTTAACAGCTCCTCCTCCTACAGCAAGGATGTCAGCAGGCACCCAATGTCAACAGGACCCAGGAGCACACTCCACAGAACCCTGGACATTTCACAAGTGTGATAATGGACACTCCTTTGTAGTGGAGGTAGCCCAACAAGTAAGCAAAGCCCTACGCCTATAACAGAAATTACATACATCCTGGAATTGATGCAAGAAACCCATCTAAAGTGAGATAGGGTGTTGCTGCTTACCCTTCTTTGGATAAGGGTAGCCCTGTAGAAGCAGGGTTAAAGTAATCCCCTAAAAAAATAGTTTATGAGAGACCCTTCCTAACACCCCAAGGTAAGTATGGTAATATAACCACAAGTAAAGGAAGTAAATAAAACGATATGTCAAATGAGTGGGTCAGGTGCTAACCACTATACACAAATTTGCCTCTTTCAGGTCCCTGTCCCAGTTGGAAATAGAAAAGTGAAAGGGACCCTATGAAGTGCCTCAAACAACTCACACCTCGTTAAAATTGTCAGAAGACCAGCCTGAGCAAGAGCGAGACCCCGTCTCTACTAAAAATAGAAAGAAATTATCTGGCCAACTAAAAATATATATAGAAAAAATTAGCTGGGCATGGTGGTGCATGCCCGTAGTCCCAGCTACTCGGGAGGCTGAGGCAGTAGGATCGCTTAAGCCCAGGAGTTTGAGGTTGCTGTGAGCTAGGCTGACGCCACGGTACTCACTGTAGCCTGGGCAACAAAGCGAGACTCTGTCTCAAAAAAAAAAAAAAAAATTGTCAGCAGTAAAACCTTGGGTCCATCATACCTGAGTAAAGAGGTGTAGCCCCCAGTGGAGGGGCCAGCCTTAAGAGATCTGAACTTCTGCTCAGAGGCAGGGCGTTGGTACTCTGAGACAGGAATCTGCCAACCTCCTCATTTGCCAGCAAATTAATAAACAACTCTTTCCTTCTCAAAAAAAAAAAAAAAATGAAAAAAAAATGTGGTGACAGCTACGTGAAGGAGGACGAAAATACTGGGCACTGCAGAGCGTCATTGTTGATGGAATGAATGTCTCAGTGCTCTTCATTTTTTATCTCCACCTACAAACTTTGACCACTGCACAACTGAATGAGTTTATTAACTGTACTAATTTTAGAACCATCAAAGAGAGTATCCGACTCAAGTGAACCAGAAACTCAAGGATTTATTTTAGCTCGATATTTAACATGCTAAATGTTTTTGCATTAAACTTAACCTGTGGCAAATTGGCCAACTACCCACAGTGCAGCAATTTGTAGGGTTACTTTTTTTCTCTGGCTCAAATTCCTCGGCCTCTTCAAATATTGAAAATGCTACATCAGAGGTAAGTGGAGGAGATGAGAAGAAAGACCTGGGAAAGCATGCTTGTGTGTGTGAAACCTTGCAAAAGGCTAAAATTAGTGACTTTAACCACTATATTGCAAGTAACCTTAGTCACAGAATACAAACAAATGAGTTAAGGGATATGAAAATAAGGCAGCTAATACATAAATTTCAATGGTTTTCACAACCATTGAAATATCTAACTGAGTAGGGTGAATTCAAATGATTTCTCTCTTCCTTTTGGCAGAATGGGGAGTTCCTGTCTCTTTCATATCTCACCCTCAACTCTTCCCACCCACCAGAGGAAAAAGGAAAGTCTGGAAAAGACTTTGCATATAATTTTCCATGAAATACTTGAAGTAAGAATAAGAGAATTAGAAAATATTTTAGCTACACTTTCGTGGGCCAATAGAAAGGTTTGGGTTTGGGAAGTGTAGAAACCAATCACGGAGGTAATAATGCAGTGTGGCTTTCAAAGCCCAGGGTAGACTTTTAAGAACATCAAATTGAGCTTTTGCCTGATGAACACTTTTTTTGAGACAGAGTCTTGCTCTGTTGCCCGGGCTAGAGTGCCGTGGCATCAGGCTAGCTCACAGCAACCTCAAACTCCCCGGCTCAAGCAATCCTACTGCCTCAGCCTCCCGAGTAGCTGGGACTACAGGCATGTGCCACCATGCCCGGCTAATTTTTTCTGTATATATTTTTAGTTGTCCAGATACTTTCTTTCTACTTTTTTAGTAGAGACGGGGGTCTCACTCTTGCTCAGGCTGGTTTTGAACTCCTGCGCTTAAACGATCTGCGCGCCTCGGCTTCCCAGAGTGCTAGGATTATAGGCGTGAGCCACTGCGCCCGGCCAGATGAACACTTTTTTATAGATTAATAAAAAGAAAACTCTAGTGAGCTGCTTTTCTCTTCCTTGAACAGGGGTTTGACAAAGAGGGCCCCCAACTCTCAAGAATAAGAATTCTGTGCAGGCTGGGCGTGGTGGCTCATGCCTCTATTCCTAGCACTCTGGGAGGCTGAGGCAGGAGGATCACTTGAGGTCAGGAGTTTGAGACCAGCCCGAGCAAGAGTGAGACTCCATCCCTACTAAAAATAGAAAAAATTAGCCAGGCAACTAAAAATAGAAACAAACAAATAAAAAAAACTAGCCGGCCGTGATGGTGCATGGCTGTAGTCCCAGCTACTCGGGAGGCTGAGGCAGGAAGATCGCTTGAGCCCAGGAGTTTGAGGTTGGTGTAAACTAGGCTGACGCCACGGCATTCTAGCCTGGGCAACAGAGTGAGACTCTGTCTCAAAAAAAGAAAAAGAATTCTGTGCATAGAAGAATGTAATTATATTTTAATGCAAAGGTATTATTATCAAAGGTTTTAAGGAATTAGTTAAGAAAATTCTGAAGTTAAGGTGTACCACAATATTAATTTGATCATTTTGTTAAATGGGTAGTTGATATTCTGTAGGGGTTAGGACTTTATTTTTCAGCGTGTCTAAATTATGCACAAGAAAATTTAGAGGTCTATCATACTTTAGAAAACCAAATCCAAGGGTTTCCTGAGTGAGTTACTTCAATTAACTGCTCTTATTTTCATATTTTGTGACGACTTAATATTTTAAAGAGTAAGAAATTTGGGCCTTAACCAAGGCTCAAATGTCAAAAGTAAATTGATAATACATATTTGACCCCTTGATTCGAAACCTTCAATCTACCTCCAAATGTGTGTGGGGTTACTTCTTTCTAACTTAGATCTGCATTTGAAAGCTTCTGGCATTAGTTAAGTTTGATTTAAGAACTATTGAAAAGGAAGGAGTAGAACCTAAATTTTGGAACCTAAAACTAGGATGACTACAATTCAAAGGAGTTTAATTCAAAGGCTCAATTAAGTGGGCTATTTTGCTTGTTTGTTTTGTTTTTACTTACCCGTTTATGGAATTCAAGCAGCATTTGTTCTCTGCTTACACAACTTGGAATTTTAAAGGAGACTCTAAAATGAAATCACATGTGTTAAGTGTCCTATAGGAGATGATGTAACTAGAATATAATTACCTAGATTTTTTAAATAGTCAAATTATTTGCCCAAGTGTCTTTTTCAGCATGAGGTCAATGCAGGCCTCTGAACCCGACTCTGGACCTACTGCATCTGGGGCCTGCGGGTTTGCCTGTTTTCCAGCTGTGCCCCAAAAGCTCGCACTCCTGCTGTAGGATGCTAAGAGGACCCTCAGGCTCCAAAGTGTGAACCACTCCTCCAGGCCCACACCTGCATGCCCTTTTGCCTCTTCTTCCTGCAGAAAACTCAGCTTTTAGTGGCTGGGTTCAGAAGGGAAATGAGAAGCACTTAGAGACCGAGTCCTAGAGCTGATTAGCAGTGTGCTGACCTCCACCCCTCCTCCCCGCAGTGAATCTTCGGTTAAGTGTGCGGTAAACACCCTTGACTCCAAATGCAAGTTTTGGGAAGGTTAAAGCACCACCAGCCATTGACACATTTGTGTGGATTAAAAGGAAGTCCAGTGACTCACATGACACCTAGGGAAGATTAGCAGCTCTTCGTGATTTAAGTGAAGGGAAGGTCTGTAACTTTGGCCTAAGGAGTGCATTGGAGAAAATTGGCAGACTCTTGAGGAAAATGCAGTTTTTAGAGCAAGCTTACTTTTTAGGGGCTCAGGTAGATGAGAGTTGGGTGCTGGAAGTGGTGATATAACCAGAGCAAACTGCTTATTTCAACATTCCTTTTAGAGAAGCTTTCTCTTTACTTCTGACTTGCAGGGTTCGCAGCTCCCTGAACTCAAGCTAGTGCAGCTACAAGTCAGCCACTTCATAGATGAAAATGATTTGTTAGTCTGGCGAAGAAACCCACCTGCCAGATGTAGCTTTCCTTCTGGAGAGGACATACCTGTTTCAAGTTCATGGAACTGACTTACAAACAAACGTGGGCTGCAACTTGGAGACCACCTATATATAGTTCCTTCAAGTCTTTTGACTGGATTTTTAAAAGTATAAACCCAGTTGGTTCCAAAATTTGGAAATTTGTGGAATTATTTTAGTTGATAGTTGCTAGAGAAAAAAATTTACCCCTACATTTACTCTTTTAGGCAAGGATAAATTGAGCCAGAGATTTGAAAGGCTGGGGGCAGGGGGCACACGCCACTGCTGTGTATTATAGTTTGATTATCCCTAATCCAAATCCAAAATGCTCCAAAATCTGAAACTTTTTGAGCACCGACATGATGCTCAAAGGAAATGCTCATTGGTTTTGGATTTTCAGATTAGGGATACTCAACCTGTAAATATATGTGCTATATATTTAAGTATACAGTAAATATAAATGACCATATACTGTATAGTAAATATATACTTTATGTATACTATATATTGAAATTAAGTAACCAGCTGCAGGTAAGTACATCAACAGGGCGGTTACTTTTCAGTGCAGGAACTCTCTCTAAGGAGAAAATGGACCTTCTAGGTGAGCAAGAAGTAAGTTTTATCTCCTGAACCTAACTCTATAGCTCATACAAGTGAGTTTTACAGTTGCATCTAGATGGAGAGTGTGCAGTTGGTGCTGGGTACATTTTCTTGCTATTTGTTTGCCTGTTTATCCATTCTTACTGTTTTCACCATGAAAGCATCCCTTAAATTTCCCATATATTTGTCTAGAGTATACAACAAATATCATCAAGCCCTTTAAGTGCCATCTCTGGTGGTACAGTTAGCTAAAATGTATATCAGATATTTAGAAGCCTCGTTAGTTCTGAATGTTGACCTGAAATTTGTCCAAAGGTGGAAGTGTTTAACTGTTTTCAGTGACCAATAGTCCACAGTTAATTTTAATGACTGCTATCAAAACATTTCTTATGACATCAAAACTGACAAGGTCCCCTAATGCAGAGTACAATTCATAATGTGTATTTTGAGGACATTAGTGTTTATTCTTTGTGTTTCTCAAGCACACAAGGTATAGGTGGTACTAGGAAAACTAACTCCTATCTTTAAGCTACTATTCTTTTTTAACTGATGTGACTTATTTTATTTTTAGAGACAGGGTCTTGCTCTGTAGCCCAGGCTGGAGTGCAGTGGCCCAATCACTATAATCTGGAATCCCTAGGCTCAAGCAGTCTTCCTGCCTCAGCCTCCTGAGTAGCTAGGACGATAGGCATGCGCCACATACAGCTAATTTAAAACAATTCGTTTTTTGGTAGAGACAGAGGTCTTGTTATGTTGCCCAGGCTGGTTGGTCTTGAACTCCTGGCTTCAAGGGATCCTCCCACTTCGGCCTCCCAGAGTGCTGGGATTATACATGTGAGTGGCTGCACCTAGCCAATGTTACAATTTTATATGTTTATTTCTTTAGTTTTGGCTAATCCTACCAACCTCAGAAAAGATTGGATGAAAATGATCTTTATGTTTGCTATTTCATACTTGTAGTACTCTTTTGTGCCTTACCATTCTTTTTTCTGTTCAGACAATTGAAAAGAAGCTAAGATTTTTGGTGTGAGCCAACAAAAGTCCTCTCAGGCGCTTTAAAAACAACAAGAAAGGCTTCCTTGAACACTCTAAATGAAAGTTTTCTTTGTTTTGTTGTATTTGTGGGTTTTTTGAACAAATATGTGAAGAGAGAGATTTATGTAATGAAATTCCCATGTTTTAAGAGTCTAAAGAGGTTTGGATTTATGGCACTCCTACCCCCCACCCTTCCGTCGAATCATTGAGACTGGAAAACTTTTGAAAATGGCCCAGATCACAAAAACCTTTGCTGCTCCCAGGTTAGGATAAAATGAAATACAAAAGAGTACCTTAAACTCAGAAGGCATGATTTGCTAACAGGCAAACTAAGCCAAATAGCTCACTCCACTAGCTGATTTTATTAAGAAACTGAGACCAAAGGAGGGACTTTTCCCACTAAATTTCAGTATAGTTATTACTTTCAAGAATATTTCCTGTTTTCTTCAGGCTTTAGCAGCTTGTCTGCTAAAATAATTAGCTGTGAGGCAGACAGGGAAAGAATTGCATCTGCAAAAGGCAGGAAGGCAAGGTCAGGAGAAGAGGAGGAGATAAAGCCCTCACTTGACTCACAGCTGCCCACCCTGCAGAGGAGCAGAGCTTGCCAAGAATATCTACATTGATTTATGGAGGAAAAATGAGGAAACCATTTACCCCAGATATCTTGGATTTGTGACAATATCGGTGTAAACTATTTCCACTTAGGCTAAGAGAATTCTGAGTCTCTGTGGTGTCCTATCTCCCCCGCCTTCACCCCTTCCTCTCCTAGCATTTCCAGCAGCATTCAGACCAGTGGTTCTCAAACTATGGGGTGCCTGCACATCTCTTGAGCTAATTACAATGCAGATACCTGGCCCCGCTTCCAGAAATTGAGGTGACACTCTTAGAAGGGGTCTTTTGCACTTGGAAAAACATGAATCAGAAACTGTAAGAATTAAGCTACAGACTAAATGACAAAAATCTTGGTATGTTTGTCCAAAGGTTTCATTTAACTGGGAGTTTTTTAAGAGCATGAAGGCAAAGGCTTTCCCGCCTAACATGTAGCCACCAGGGACTCTTGGTACTCCTGGGGTTTACGTTCCAAGGCTCCCACTGTGTGCCTTGAGGAAATCAGCTTCCTTCATTATTGTGCCTTAATTTTACTCACAAAGGAAAGTGCCAGGCTCATCCGTTTCAAAAGGCCTTTGTTTCAAACCCCTTTTGGAAAAGGCGTGCATTTTCCTGCCTTGGTTTACTACCTTTTGGAGAGTAAGAATGCATCTTAAGTGCTTATTGAACTTTTAAAGTTCCTTGACTTTCTGTCAGGCACTGTACCTTAAGCATTTTACCATCATTCTCATTTACTGCAAGTAGGAGTTATTATCTTCACTTAATAGATAAGAACAAAACCGAGACTAATGAGGTAAAGTAAGAGGAACAAAGGACTCGGGACTAGGAAGTTGTAGAGCCAGAGTCAAGTCCAGGCATCTCCTGACTCTACATCCCTCGTGTCTCTAACAGCCGGTGATGGTTCTGATGCTTGTCCAAGTTCTGCCCCCCTCAAAGCCTTGACCAGCTTAGGAGCCTGTCTCCACCCTGCCCATCACTCAGGGGCCTTGGGTCAAGCCCTTGTTTTGTGTGTGCCTTAATTTAACTCAGCGAGTTGAGTGTCCCAGCCTGGAGTGGTTGGTGTCCTAAGTGCCATTTGAAAAGCGCTTTGATATGAAGTGCCCCATGAGAGCTTGCGCTTCTGTTTATAGCAAACCATTCCCGTGAAGAAAACCAAATGGAAGCTCTGGGAATGAACAAGCGAACAGACCGTTGGCCACAGGCATTTAGATCCAGAGGAACTTGTCACACTTTTAGCGTTTATCAAGGTGGGATTTTTTTTTTTTTTTTTTTACCTCAGCAGGCTTAGTTTTTGCCCAGCAGGTGTTCACTCTAGTCCCATGCCCCAGATTTAGGTCAGAACTTGACAAATGAGTCAGTGGAGTTTGTAAACTCTCCACTTACAAGAGGAAGGCAAGAAATGGAAAGAATGGCCGTTATTATGGTTAGTGGTGGCCCCTGGAATCCAAATGGCCCTTGAGAAGAACACAGTGGGAGGGAAGCATTTGAGTGGCTCCTAAGGACTTGCCCTGTGTTTGTGGGACACTCTGAGAGTGGCCGTCTTGGGTGAGGACGACCTAATGGAAGGCCGTCGGCAGAGGCTAGAACGTGCAAGGGGGTGTTGCCATCTGGGAGGCAGCAACACTCCCAGAAGAGCAGAGCAGCTGTGTGTTACTTAAGCAGCAGCTAATTTGGCTATCTGCATTCATGGACGTTTCCCAGATCTCCAGGCTGTGAATAGCAGTGTTGTTAAAGATGGCTAGTACTGATTCCATCCTCTGGCCAGGGGCGGGGGGAGGAGCCTGGATCTGGTCTCCTGTCACTGCTGCAGGAGGACATGATTAGTGGTTAGCCTATCTCTAAAAGCCCTGGGGAGCAAAGAGTAGGAAGGAAGGAAGGAAGTTGTGTAGGATAAACAAAACAAAGCAAAACCAAAAAAAGCCGCAAGAAAGCACTTCAGATGTGCAAGAATCTGTAATTCACATACTCATGGGATAGTTGAGGGTTAGGACCTGGAGCAAATGTTTTCACATGAAATGGGAACACCACGAAAAAAGCAACCAAAGGGAGGGGTGACTGGCTGCGTTTTAAAGAGGTCCTGGAAAGAGATTTCTCTTAGGTTTCTGGATGTTTAGACACATCAAGGCCTAAACATAAATTGTTTAAAAATATATTTTGCAAGTTTTACCATAAGACCTTTCACATTGCCAGTTTGCCTTTAGTTTTCCATGACAGGATTAAATAGGTTTTATGATCTTGTTGAAAATAATTCATCGCTTTTTTAAAAATGTAGTATAAAAGAAGTGAATATACTGATAGAAAGTATGAAATGATCTGTTGAGTGAGGCACTATTTTAGAGAAACTGGACTGGTTGGTGCGTGGTGACCTTCACAATTCAGTCCTTTTACAATAAAAAAGAAGAGATTCATCAGGGCTCAACACCTCAAAGATGGGGGTTTTCAACATCTTAATGGCTGTTTAGATGGAACCAAACAAACACCTTTAAAAAGTAGGAGTGGGCCAGGCGCGGTGGCTCATGCCTGTAATCCTAGCACTCTGGGAGGTCGAGGCGGGTGGATCGCTCAAGGTCAGGAGTTCGAGACCAGCCTGAGCAAGAGCGAGACCCCCGTCTCTACTAAAAATAGAAAAAAATTATCTGGCCAACTAAAATATATATATAGAAAAAATTAGCCAGGCATGGTGGCGCATGCCTGTAGTCCCAGCTACTCGGGAGGCTGAGGCAGTAGGATCACTCAAGCCCAGGAGTTTGAGGTTGCTGTGAGCTAGGCTGACACCACGGCACTCACTCTAGCCCGGGCAACAAAGCGAGACTCTGTCTCAAAAAAAAAAAAAAAAAAGTAGGAGTGTGGGGGGGCATTTTAATAGGCTGCTAAATTATCTCAATATCAAGCGCGCCAAGGATTACTAAACCAAATGGTATGCCGTGGTTGGAAGTGTTAGCCTTGTGCAGCTGTTCTGGTGAGGGGTTTGGGGGACAGCTCACATGGGAGCCAAATTTTTTGCAGGTTTTGTTCATATATGTGTGTGAAATTAGTTTGAAGATGATCTGTCAGGTTGAACATGTTAGTGAACAAAAACCAGTTCATGACAATATTTCAGTTTGTACAAATTAAACAAATTTGAATTTCATATGTATTAAATTGAGTAGGAAACATCTTTTTTTCCTCATCTAATAACATTATTTTATCATGTTAGTTACAGTCATTTGACCATAAAGCTCGCCGGTGAGGGCAGGGGCTCTATTGTTGGAAGATCTTAAGTTGCATTTCCTAAGTCAAATGGTGAACTTTAAGTCAAGTGGTCAACTTCCCAAGATACTCTGTTCCCAAGTTAGAGAACTTGAAAGGGACTGGAGTACTGTTCCCTCCTTCCCTTTTTAAAGGACCCTCAAAATTGGTCTGAAACCAGTGACACTGAACATCAATTAATTGTATTTGCATGAAAGTCAAGGAGTTTCAAAATCAAAGAAGTTAAGTGTTCTGCAGCACTCTAATGAGTAAGAGGCAGCATGGGGTAAGATAGTATGTCCCTGAGAGTGTTCTGTGAGTCCCAGCAAGATGCCACGCATCCCAGGTGTGCTCTGTGGTCCAAAGCATTAGGGAAACATTGCATAAACTCCTTTGCAGTATATTAAAGTCCCGGAGAGTCCTGCAGGAAAGAAACTGAGCGGACTTTATCTAATGCAGGGGATCTCTTTCTATCTCTGTCTCTTTCTCCTTCCCTTTCCCTCTCCTTACCTCCTCCCCCTTTCCTTTTCCCTCTCCCCTGTCTCTTCCTCCCTCAGTTTCCCTTGGTTCCTCCTTCTCTCTGCCCTCCCACCCCACACCTATTAATACTACGCAAAGCACATTCTGGGAAATCCTAATCCTAGCCAGTAGCACAGCCGTAGTAGCTATGGCCAAATTTCGCATTTCTGTGCTTTGTTTCCTCATCTGTAGACAACAGGTTTCCAGGTGCTTGGAATCGTTATCACTTATACTCCCTTCCTCAAAGTTCCGCTTTAGAACTAAGATTCAAGGATTTTATAGACTTTTTTCATATTCAGAATATGCTTTAGAATGCCAAACTATAGGCCGGGGGCGGTGGCTCACGACTGTAATCCTAGCACTCTGGGAGGCCAAGGCGGGCGGATCCTTTGAGCTCAGGAGTTTGAGACCAGCCTGAGCAAGAGCGAGACCCCGTCTCTACTAAAAATAGAAAGAAATTATATGGACAGCTAAAAATATATAGAAAAAAAATTAGCCAGGCATGGTGGTGCATGCCTGTAGTCCCAGCTACTCAGGAGGCTGAGGCAGAAGGATTGCTTCAGCCCAGGAGTTTGAGGTTGCAGTGAGCTAGGCTGATGCCAAGGCACTCTAGCCCAGGCAACAGAGTGAGACTCTGTCTCAAAAAAATAAGAATGCCAAACAATAGCAGATAGAAGGCGAGAGAGGACTAAAGCTGGGACTAACAAAACACATACATTGGAGTAATGAATGTAAAGAAAATCTAGAAACTAGGAGATTTTCTTGGGTCGGCTGTTCCCACATTGGTACTGTATTAGTGGACGTGGGTCCTGACTTGAGGCCACCAACCATTTCTTGACTCTCTTCCCATAATTAGGGTCTTTTCTCCATTGCAAGTCCTGCCTCCCTGAGACACAAGTCAATGACTCCCCTTCCCGCAGCGAGGATCTGCCCCTTAGACATGCCCAGCTGGGAAGCAGGTACCCAGAGGAACTGTTTCCCATCCAGGGGACAGCACAGGCCCGGGGCTTTCCGCAGAGCTGGGCAGGGTGCCTGGTATTCAGTGCCCAGTGTCAGAGGTGTGAGTGGCAGAGACTGTGTCCAGCAGGGGGTGGCGGGAGTCCTCACTGGAGGCCCACGGGCTGGTTAGGCCTTGCTCCTGCCTGAGCGGCTTCCAGCTGGACCCTGTGGCCCTCCTAGAGATTGTGTGAACTCCTAAATATCCTTTAATAATTCATTTTCTGCATAAATCATCCAGGGCAGGTTATGTTGCTTGTAGCCAAGACCCTGACTAATACAGGTGTACCCTGCCAAAAACGGCTGGGATGCAATTCTCTCTTCATGAAACTTAGCAATGAAGGACGCTGGAGGTAGTTGGGAACATTTAGTTCAGTAATAGAGCCCGTGTTTATTTCCTCACGTGTCGAGGATAAGAGCTCTATAGACCACACATAGCAGGGGCTCAGTATTTATCAAGTTAAGTCAACTCTCTTTTTCAAGAGAGAGGCCTCATTCAGTCCCTCCATCTGGTAGAAGGAGATTCTGCCCTAAGATTTTCATAGGCACAGAGGGTGAAACGAATAGGGTAAGATTAATAAAATCCCAAATAAATTTCCAGGAAATAGGAAGGAATTTATAAACGATAATGAGGTAAAACAAATTCCTACTAGGGTTCTCCCCGGAGGGAGGAGGGGCTGGGGAAGGATCAGGATTTCATTTGTGTCTTCTCTGAAATAAAGCAGAAGTGTCAGAAGCCAAGAAAACCACTATTTTTTATTTGGCAGGTAGTCCAGGAGAGAAAGCCACTGTGAAAAATATTTTCCTTGATGTCAGGAGCTCATGGAATTATTTAATCAAATAATCAACAAATATTTTTAATTCATTACCTGCTACGGGCGCAGCTCTCTGGTAGTTGCTGTAGGGAATACTGAGACAACATTTATTTTTTCTGAACCATTTGAGAATAGCTTGAGACTTCATGCCCCTTTATCTCTTAATACCTCAGTGTGTATTTCCTGAGAACAAGGTTATTCGCTTACATGGCCGCTGTCCAGTTATCAAATTCAGGAAGTTTAACCCGGATACAGTATTTTTTTCTATTCTATGCTCCATATTCCAGTGTTGTCAGTTGGCCCATTAGGACCTCAAAGCATCTCCCCCGCCCAGTGCAGAATCAAATCCCACACAGCATTTAGGTGTTGTGTCCCTTTCTGTTTTTGTTACTCTGGAACGGTTCCTTAGCCTTTCTTTGCCTGCTATGACATTGAAATGTTTGAAGAACAGAAGCCAGTTATTTTATAGAGTGTTCCTCAAGTTGGGTTCCTCTGATGTTTCCTTGTGACTGGGTTCAGGTTAGGCAGCCTGGCCAGCAGACTGCACCAGTGGCACTGGGCGGTGTCCCTCTGCTAACGCTCACTGTGATCACCGGGTCAGCAAGTGGTCAGCTTTCTCCACTGCATAGTTACCACGTTCTTCTTGCCACTCAGAAGCAATCTGCGGGGTGATACACTCTTGTCTTTTAAGGGACTGGCACACACCGCATATGGAGGAGGCTGCAGAGAATAGACTTGAACACTCCTGACTCAGCCATTCCCTACCTGTGTGACCTTGGACAAGTCACCTCACTTCTCAGAGCCACCTTTCCTCTTCTGTAAAATAGGCTAACAACATTTCCTTGCAGTGTTGTGGAGAGGATACAGAAACATGTCTGGTACTTGGTTTATAGGAGACGTTCCACAATGTGAGTTGTGCCTCTCGTTCTCCTCCTCCACCTTTTTTCCCCCCTTTTCTTTAGGGACAGGGTCTCATTCTGTCACCCAGGCTGGAGTGCAGTGGTGTGATCATAGCTTACTGTATCACACTGTAACCTGGAACTCCTGGGCTCAAGTGAGTACCTGGGACTAGAGGTACCATCATGCCTGGCTAATTTTTTAATTTTTTGTGAAGAAGGGGAACTGTTCTTAAGGGATCCTCCCTCCTCAGCCTCCCAAAGTGCTGGGATTACAGGCATGAGCCACCATGCCTGGCTGTCCACATTTTTAGTTACTTTAAAGTTCAAAGTTGAGGACAGTGGTTTGTTGTTCTCTTACCACTGTCTCCAGTGCTATGACGGGACATCAAGGACAAGCAGATCATACAACTGCAACCTATGGCAAGAGGCATGACAAGCCAGATATGCAACAGAGGCTCTCCAGAACAAGTTCTCTTTGGAAATGCCAGGAGCAGGGGGTGGAGGCAGCAGCAATAGGGCCGATGTGAGCGGCATCTTCATCCTTAGCTGGAGAGTGAGCGGTCAGGAACACAGCCAGCGGGACACAGATTGTGAGACTGGCCTGGGCTCCAGGACTGCAGCTCTGCAACAGTAAGGACTCAGGGGTTTCCGCCCCCTGCCCTGACCAGAAGCCCAGGAGGCAAGACAGAATCTGCCCTGTTGCTGATGAACTGCACATCCCTAAGAAAACCACCAATCTTCTCTAAGCCTCCATTTCCTCATTTGAAAAATGAGAGGTTTTGACCAGATCTGTAGTTCTTAGTCTGGGCTGTGTGTTAGAATCAGTAGAATTATTATTAGACAGAGTCTTGCTCGTCTCCCTGGCTAGAGTGCATAGCTTACTGCAACTTCAAATTCCTGGGCTCAAGTGATCCTCCTGCCTCAGCCTCCCAAGTAGCTGGGACTACAGGTGTGCACCACCACGCCCAGCTAATTTTTTTTTCTATTTTTAGTAGAGACGGGGTGCAGTGGGGGTGGGTGGGAGTGGTGGCAGCAAGGGGGTGGGGGTGGGGTCTCACTCTTGCTCAGGCTGGTCTCAAACTCCTGACCTCAAGCGATCCTCCCCTCCTCGGCCTCCTAGAGTGCTAGGATTACAGGCGTGAGCCACCAAGCCTGGCCAGAAATTTTTTTTAAATGCCAATTCCTGGGCCCATCCTCAGACTACTTGAATGAAAACCCAGACATCAGAATTTTTCAAAAATTTCCCAGATGATTCCACTCTTAGCCAAATGTGAGAACCAAAGACCTAAATAATCTTAAATATCCTTCCTAGTCTTAGGTTTCTGTGAGTCCATAAATGGTTTATTCTGAGGAACTTAGTTTTCTGAGGAACTTAGAATTTGCCACCAGAAATTCCTTTTTGTTTCTATTCCTATTTTTGAAAACCCTTCTAAATAATCTTTAAGGTCCTTCCTACCTTAAAGTTTCTATGACTACATGAGAAGGATATTTGGAGAAACTGAGTTTTCTGGTGAATTTAGTCATCACCAGTTTGCCACCAATAATTCCTTTTCATATTTATTTCTATTTTTTAAACCTTTTCTAAAGCGTACAATTCCAACTTCCTGCCTAGGGAGGCAGGGGCAATAAATTCATTGGGCCACCACATGCTCTCTTTATAGACAGGATGGATGTGACTAGTTGATGAAGACGCTGACCTCCAGCTTGCCTTAAAAATCTTTCTCACCTCGAGGCAGCCAAGACCAACCAGACCAAGCTGACACAGGGAGGAACCTGCTTGCCATTCTTGGTCAACTTAGCTCAATTCTTTCATGATGGAGTGTCTTTCCAAGGCAAGATTCCAAAGGACCCTTTCTCCACTCCAACATCTCCAAATAAATACACAGGGCTGTAGGACAGGGGGTGTGGGGGGCTGTGCTGCGTGTACACTGAGTTCCGATAAACTTGGGGTATAAACAAAGTTTTTTATAAAATGTGCTTTGCTGCCATTTACTTCTTTTACTTACATTGAATACAAAGAAGCCAGTTCTGGGGAAACAGTATTACAAGCAGAGTAAGAGCCAGCGTTCAAATCCTGATCCTGCCAATCACTGGTTGGACCACTTTGGGCAAGTTACCCAAATTCTCCTCTTGCTGCCTCAGCTTTCTCATCTACCAGATGGGGGCCAACAATGGTATCTACCTCACAGGGTTATTGTGAAGCTTGAATGAAATAACACCCAGGGTCCGGCACATAGGGAACTCAACAAATGTCACCTATTTTCCTTGTTAATACCATCCATTGAGGGTTTCATTCAGTAATGCATGGTACATCAAGATGGACTAGAAGTGTTAGAAGTAGTGGAGATACTAGAAATGCCCATATTGTGCCTCAAATGCCAGCCTGTCGGGGGACATATGAGTCTGTAGCCACCCAAAGTGAGGGCCTGGGCAATGTGGTCCTAGGTGGCAGCCTCCACATCTGGGATGTGGTCATGTAAGCTTAGGGCATTCAACAAGTGCTGTGGTGGCCCAAAGGGGGAATTTTGGAAATTAGTGGGTGCACTTTTTCGTTGACACTGCCATTGGCATTTGGGGATGGGGAAGAAGCTAGATGTCCTGCAATGAGTCAGACAATCCCGTACAACGAAGAATTGTTTCACATCCCACGTGAATTTTGAAAGTCCCCCTCAACTAAACTTGCTACAAATGTGTATCAGCAATACTTAGAACACACTAATCCTGAAAGCAAGTTGTGAGAAGTTACTTGAAAAGCCCAGTAATTTAGATGAAGGCCATTCCATGGAGAGCAACTTAAATGGAAGAAACGTCTCGTCTCGAAACGATTGAGTAATTTACTCATGCTGTGCAGGTTGCCTGCTCTATTTACGTATAAAGCATTTCTAATTACAACTATTACTGAAAAGGGTTTCGGTACAGTAGGGCTGTTACTGTACAATGAAACCAACAGAAAATATGTAACCGTTCTTTGAACGGTTCTTGAAAGAAACATAAAAGAGCAGACTCATGAAATGCAAGGCTCTCATTGAATTTCAATTATTTTGTTTCTACAAATATTGTTGTATTATTACCATTCTATACATTATATATATTTAATTTTGTAGCACAATAATAAGAAGCCTAGGTTGTGAGAATTACTCATTAAAATGATTTCCTATTATTTTTCGACATTATTCTGATTCCTTCTCTAGAGGTCTTCTCCACGACGTGGCCTCTTTCAAATCCATCCTTATTATCTTTTGTCTCTCACAGGACAGGGCCCCCAAGTTCTTTTTAACTACTGGAGACTGTCACTAAGGCAATATCCTTATCCCAGGTCATAAAATGGGGAACCACCCTGATGCTGTACCTATATATAAATAAGCCTAGAAATAAGCCCCAGCTCATTTATGACTTTGAGTCTGTAGCTTGTCTCAGTATATTACAGGTTGAGTGTCCTCATCTGAAATGATGGGGAACAAAAGTGTTTCAGATTTTTTGGATTTTGTTTGCATACACATAATGAGATATGAGGATGGGACTCAAGTCTAAACATGAAATTCACTTATGTTTTACACACACATTATACACATAGCCCAAAGGTACTTTTATACAATATTTTAAATAATTTTGTGCATGAAACAAAATTTTGACTGTATTTTGACTGTGACCCATCACATGAGGTCACATGTGGAATTTTCCACTTGTGGCGTCATGTTGGCACTCCCAGTTTCTGGTTTTGGAGCACTTCGGATTTCAGATTTTTGGATTAGGGTAAGGTTATTTTATTATTTCTTTTATATACAGATAAGTGTTCTCTATTATTAATTAGCTTAACACTAGTTTGTATGCTAATGTCCATTCATACCTTTGCTCTTTCATTTTTCTGTTCTTCCTGTACAAATAGCTTCTGATCTTCTTATCCAAACCCATGCATTAGTAGTAGGTGCAGGCATCTGGCAGCTTCATTGTGTCCCCCTGTGTAGCCAGGCCTGAACATACAAGTGGCATTAAACAAAAGGAATGTTTCCAAATATATGCTATTTTATTACACATTATCTTCTTTTTATTTACCCTTTATGTTAGAGGAGTGATTCTCAGTTGGGGGCATTTTTCCCCCTTCTCCCTGGGACATTTAGCAATATCTGGAGACACTTGGTTGCCATGACTGGGTGCTTCTGGCATCCACTAGGTAGAGGCCTGGGACGCTGCTAATCATCCTACAATGCACAGGATACACAATGCACAGGATACACCCCCCACCAGCACCCCCCCGAAAAGAGTAATGTGGTCCCAAATGTCAACAGTGCTGAGGATGAGAAACCCTATGTTAGGGTTAGGGTTTTACAGAAATTTTTTTTAAGTGTGTATAGATTGCTTATGCAATCCATGAGTTTTATTTGGGATATTAAAGGGAGTTTACAAAATATTTATTATAGAAAGCTGTTAAGTCACTGGCATACATCAAAAGAAGAGGAAGTAGTCTGGGTAGACTTTGGGTTCCCCACTTCCACCATAGCCCTTGAGCTAATTATGAAAATAGAAAATGGCTTTAGAAACGTGTCCTGTCCCTTAATCTCACGAGGAAGCCAAAGGTCAAATGTGGAACTCCAGGGCATCTGAATCACTGAGTGTCCATCTTTCCAGCTGTATTTCTCAAACAGCTTCCACCGAGTACCCTCATTCCAGGCAGCATTTATTCGGCACCTGGAGATTCCACGTCCTCTCCCTTCCGGCACTGAAGGTGAGTGTTTTGGGAACACTCTCAAGAGGTCTAAGTCACCCAGAGCAGCAGTCCCCAACCTTTTTGGCACCAGGGACTGGTTTCATGGAAGACAATTTTTCCACGGACAGGGTCGGGGGATGGTTTCAGAATGATTCAAGTGCATTACATTCATTGTGCAATCAAACCTCTCTGCTAATGATAATCTGTATTTGCAGCCACTCCCCAGCATCACCGCCTCAGCTCCACCTCAGATCATCAGGCACTAGATTCTCATAAAGAGCTCGCAACCTAGATCCCTCGCATGCATAGTTTACAGTAGGGTTCCTGCTCCTGACAATCTAATGCCTCCACTGATCTGACAGGAGGCGAAGCTCAGGCAGTGATGTGAGTGATGGAGGTGGCTGTAAATACAGATGAAGCTTGGCTCACTTGCCTGCTGCTCACCTCCAGCTGTGCCGCCGGGGTTCCTAACAGGCCATGGACCTGGTACCAGTCCGCAGCTCAGGGATTGGGGACCGCAGACCCAGAGGATTTGAGACACTTCCCTTTCAATCAGCACCAGCCCGGGGCCTCTCTATTACAATTCCCAACCTAGAGGAACACAGCTGCAAGAAAGCGCTAAGGGTTTTCTCCTCATGCCACAAATATCCTGAAAAGAATTCTCAGAATTATTTAAAGGCGTGGCGCTTACTGTGGCCAGTATGTGGAAGAAGAGAGTTTGTGTATAGCACCAGTTAGCACGTCCCCTCCCAAGATGCATTAGGAAGCCTTCATTACAAGTGGTGTTAAACAAAGGGAATGGAAAATCCCAGAATTTGCAAAACAAAATAGGGGTGAGCAGTTTCTGGAGGAGAGACAAATCTTCTGGTGCAATAACTCGGCAATATGAGGACCCCCCATCTCACCATTTATCATGCTGTGCGGCGTTGGATACCACCTTGTCCTCTCTGTGCTGACAGATGTCCCCTTCTGTTAATACAAAAAGGGGATCATGAGGTATACGGAGTGCCTAGCAGGTGTCTGGCACCCAAGCTGTACTGCCAGTTCCTTCTGGTTAATAAATCCACTCGAGGCTGTACTGCATCTTGGCAGGATGGGCCCCACTCATGTCAGAACTGGAGTTTGCTTTCAATGAGCTACATTCACGGCAGCTCAGGTAGCACTGGGGAAGGATCCCAGGCCTACAGCCAGCCCTGCACTTTGAGCTCCCTGTGGGCTACTCTACTGGGGACTGGCCTTGGACCTCAACCATCTTAAGATACGGTAATTATTAGCACTTGCTATGCACAGATTATATACATGCATAATCTCATTTTATTCTCATAACAACCTAAAACAGAGCTGCTACTGTCCCTGCTCATGGAGAAGGAAAGTGAGGCTCAGAGCAGAGAAGCCCCCTGTCCAGACTCACGGTGGCAGAGGGCCAAGGACCAAAGGCATAACGGAGCCCAGGCCTAGCCCTTACCTGCTGCCTCTGTACCTGGCCAGGGCTTTATCCCTTCCTTTTGGGGAAATCACTGCTAAAAGCCTACTCGCAGACCTCCTGGGCAGGGGAGATATGGAGAAGCCAGCCAGCTCTTCTTGAGACTTCCAACTCACGGGGCCTGGAGCTCCTTCCTGCTCTCAGCCCAGCACTGAGCTCCCCAAACCTTGGCTCCCGGCTACCACATCTGCTTGGTAGAGAAATGGGTGGGACCCAAAGAGCAGATTTATGGCGTCCCCAAGCGCCTTGGGCTCCATCCCAGCTGCACAGAATTGGACAGATGACAAGAATAAATGTGTTTGGCTCCGGGCTCAGTCACTGAGGATTTATTTAGCACCTGCAATAATAAAAAATAACAATGCTGCAGCATGCAAGGTACCTCGTGGGCATGCAGGGAGGGAGGACGCAGGGCAGCAGGCGCTGGCTCGCTTGCTCTCTAGCTGCTTGCAATCTAGACGTGAAAAGGGATGCTTCCTGTAGAATCAGAGAAGGAAGAAAGCAGGGTAGCTTTGAGATGAGCCCTGAAAAGTCAAATACTTTGTTTGAGGTCACACAGCTAGTGAGGAACTGAACGAAAGCTGCAGGTTTGATGGCACTTACATGAGCTCCTTTTTTTTTTTTTGGTAAAACGTGTGGAAAAATAAAATTTAAAAATATAGCAAAGCAAGAGAAAACAATCACCCCAAATCCCACAGCACAGAAATAACCACCAGCACCCTCACCTCCCAGTTTTCTTATTCTCTGTGCAAATGCACATGAACACGGCTACATGGCATGTGTCCTTACAGGCCAGTCAAATCTCACTTTGAGAGGATACCCAGGGCCTGGGCAGGTATTTGCAAGTTAAATTCATTCATTTACTCAGCAAATATTTCTTAAACTCCTACTATGTGCCAGGTATTGTTCTAGGCACTGGGGATTCAGGAGTGGATAAGGTAAAATTTGGGGGAAACAGACATAAGACAAATAACTATATCGTGTATACATCAGCTAAGGACCCGGGGAGATAAAGTAGAGCGAACAAAGAGCGTGGGGCGGGGACGCCAAGAGAGGGAAGCTGTGTTAGACAAAGTGACCTGGGAAGGCTTTTCTAAAGAGGTGACATTGGAGGAGTGGCCTGGAGAGCCAGGGATAAAGCCACGCAGAGCTCTCAGGGCCGAGCATTCCAGGCAGAGGAAACAGCAGGTGCAAAGGTTGTGAGGCAGGAGCGGGTCTGAGGAAGGGGAGGCCGGTGTGGCTTAGGGGAACGAAGGGGGTGGGGGGAGTGTTAGGAGAGGAGGTGGGAGTCAGCGGAGACCAGATCGGGTAGGCCTGGAGGGTCGTGGTAAGAACTGTGGATTTTGTTCAGAGTGACATGGAAGCCATTGGCGGGGCTGAGGAGGGGCATGACGTGAGGTCCAGGGAGGACTGCTGCTTTCCCGTGGGGATGAACGACTTTCTAAATGGTGAGCGCCCACTTCCTGTCTTTGAACTTGGAGCTTAGGAAGAACAATTGAATTTTCATTTCACAATTGAAGATCTTGCACGGTCTCAGTTTGGGTCATTCATTCATGATACAAATACTTATGGAGGACTCCACACTCCTACCGCCGCGGCAGCAAGGAGTTGGATCTCAGTCATATTCCGGGAGGCAGGTCTCTGCCCTTCCCCCACGGCTGCCTAAGAATCCAGCAACTTACACGCGCCTGGGAGGGGAAGGGTCTTTTCAAAGGCAAGCAGCATCATCCTCTGCACCAACTAGGCCTTCGAAGACCCTTCCCTTGGTTCTGGGACCATAGTTCTTAAGAACTCAGTCTCCCCGGTATCTCCTCACCACCCATCAGCAGTCAGATGCTGGCGGCTGCTGCACCCATGAGCAAGGCACCTTTCCTTAAGCCTCCGGTAATCTTTGGTCCAGCAGATACGTGCACCAGCATTTATGGTAGGGGAGGCTGGCTCTGCTGGGGCAGTGCGACAGACTCTGGTGCTATTTTCCTTATGAGAAACAAGCCAAAGGAGAGGATGCAACCCTATGTCTTAAATTTTTTTTTTTTTAATATATATATATATATATATATATATATTTTTTTTTTTTTTTTTTGAGACAGAGTCTCGCTCTGTTGCTCGGGCTAGAGTGAGTGCCGTGGCGTCAGCCTAGCTCACAGCAACCTCAAACTCCTGGGCTCAAGCAATCCTACTGCCTCAGCCTCCCGGGTAGCTGGGACTACAAGCATGCACCACCATGCCCGGCTAATTTTTTCTATATATATTTTTTTAGTTGGCCAGATAATTTGTTTCTATTTTTAGTAGAGACGGGGTCTCGCTTTTGCTCAGGCTGGTCTCGAACTCCTGACCTCGAGCGATCCACCCGCCTCGGCCTCCCAGGGTGCTAGGATTACAGGTGTGAGCCACCGCGCCCGGCCAGTCTTAAATTTTTTTAAAAAGATAACTTGAAACTCTGGGTGATGGAGCCAGGCTGGGGCAGCTTCGGATTGGGCCCTGCAACCTCACCTGGACCCTCCACTCAGCCTGGGAGGAGGACTCAGGTCACCCTTGTTCGGGAATCAGGAATGCCGCAGTGACCTGCCGCAACGGAGCTTTGTCCTCTCCTGCGCTCAGCACTGGCCCGGTGAAGGGCACGGTGTCAGCTGGCAGCGCTGCTGCCGCACTAATGAAGTTTAGGAAGCGCTTAGCTGAAAAGGGCACGGATGGGGTAATTGAATTGGTGTCAGACACATAATGGCTTCGAGAGTCTTTTCTCCCTCATTTGGTAAGAAGAGCCCTTTCCCTCACATCCTCCGTAAAAGCTCAAGGAGAAAAGGATGTTCACCCAGCTATACATCAACCCTGTCTGTTGAGGAGGAGTTTTGGGAAATCATGAGGAGAAGCACACTGTTTAAGAAGGCTTTGGGGACTGTTAATAGCAGGCTGGGCAGGGCACAGGAAGAGACTACAAATGAGTGTTTTCCACGAGCCGCTGCCAGGTGATAAAATATTAAAAGCAATACCGACACTCGCTCTTCAAGGAATGGTCTTAATGATTCTGTCAGATGTCTGGGCCCTGTGGTCAAACGGACAGTGAGCTTTGGGCTTTATCAAAAGCAGCTTAATGGGTGCCAGGCCCTGTGCTAAGCCCTTACACCTTGTCTCATCTCATCTTTACAACAATCCAACCAGGCAGCACTAGCATTATCCCCATTTCACAGACGAAAAACTGAGGCTTGTCCAAGATCACACAGTCACGATGTGGCAAAGCTCAGCTTGAAATCTAGGATTGGGATTCCAAAACCAGTGCTTTCCTTTCTTTACTTCTGTGATGAAAAAAAACTTTAAAAAATACAGAATGTATCCATATATGTAAAAGCACAAAAGAGTTTACAATGAAAATGAACTCACTGTCCCACCAGACCTGCAACCATCAGCACTGCTTCCCTGTGCTGCCTTCCGACTAGAGAGAACACACACACACACACATCTACGCACGTGTGCACAGGACGGGTGTGCGCTACCCATGCCATCTGCATCTTGCTTTCTTAACACTTTGGGAGGCTTTGGCAAGGCCCAACATAGAGAACTGCCTGATTCTTTAAATGGCTGCGTAGTGGTTCACAGTATAGATATCCGGGTGCTTAACGAGTCCACTCCTTAGGGACATTTAGGGCTTTCTAGATTTTGGGCATCAGTAACAATGCTGCAATGGGCATCTTCAGGCAAATGCCCCTTCACAGGTGTGTGAGCAACATTGTGCTTTTGAAAACAAGAGCAAGAGGATATCCCGGGGCAGTTGGGGTCACCTGCCAGTTCACTGGCTCAGAGAGTTTCACTTGCAGCATCACCAGGCGATTGGGATGGCACCAAAGAGGCCATGCAGGCTCTCGGCTTTGGGACATCCCATATGTACAACCCTCCAGGTTTGACG
Source organism: Varecia variegata (assembly GCA_028533085.1). Taxonomy (NCBI): domain Eukaryota; kingdom Metazoa; phylum Chordata; class Mammalia; order Primates; family Lemuridae; genus Varecia; species Varecia variegata. Next base: position 45,701,153 of record CM052437.1, read on the forward strand.
GTAACAGACCTGGGACATTTCCAAATTCAAGCAAGTACACGGATGGCAGGGGTTCCTCTCTCCAGCTGCCATCTCCTCACAGCATCCCAGGGCAACCAGGAACCGTAAAGGTCATCTGTCAAGCCTGCTGCCTGTGCAGGTGGAGACCGTCATGCTGGGTCACCGAAGGAGGCACAGACTGAGGTAGCTTACCCGGGTCACACTGATGGTGGTGAGGACGGTGGGGCGGGGCTGGCACCCAGTCTGCTTTCATCTTGTGGTTTGCTGCCTCAGTACGTGGCCTCCATGATTGCCCTGGGGGAGGTGAGGTGGGGAGGACGCAGGAGGGTCACTTACTGACACTTAAATGTCTCAACCACGTCACCTGTAGCCCACTGGCCAGAATTAGTCACGTGGCAACACCTAACTGCAAGGAACTGGGAATGGGGGAGGGGTCTCACGGATAATCCTGAGCAGGATGCTTCTCTGCCGGCTGGGGGGCCAGGCAAATATGGGCTGCATTAAGCAGGGGAGTGACCACAGGTCTGTGGGGACTGTTGTGAATGGAGGATCTGGGGACCAATGTTAGCTTTTAGGTGCTACTCAATTGCTAACTCATCCACAGGGGTCTTTTATTTTTCTCGACCATCTTACTGTCAAATAAAACACATTTACACAGAAAACTCCACCCAAAAATGTTGAGCTTAAGTTTAGTACGTTATTATAAGGCAAAGGCAAATACATTATTTTTTTTTTTTTTTTGAGACGGGGTCTTGTTCTGTTGCACAGGCTAGAGTGCAGTGGCGTCATTATAGCTCACTGCAGCCTCTAACTACTGGGCTCAAGCAATCCTCCTGCCTCAACATCCTGGGTTGCTGTGACTGCAGGTGCGTGCCACCACACCTTGCTACTTTTTACATTGTTTGTAGAGATGGGGTCTTGCTATGTTGCCCAGGCTGGTCTTGAACTCCTGGCCTCCTCCTTAGGCCTGTGATCCCAGGCAAACACTCTTGAAACTGTCTCCCAAGGCCAGAAACAGAACCTAATGGCAGAGTTAGTTGTTTTAGCTTTTGGACTCAGTGCTGTACTTTGCCAAACTTGAGTCTAACATAGTTTTGGAAGAGTGAAGTTTTGAATTTCAGAGGTATAATGATCCACTCTTAGACAGAGGGCAGCCTAATCTCCACAGTGAACTTGCAATCTGTGATGGAGGGGTGAGGAAGTCCTCCTCTCTCACAATGAATGTGGGGACCAATGTGGGGTGCCTCGGGCCCGCCAGTGGCCTGGGGAAGCTGCTGTAAGACTCTTCCCCCTGTGCCCTAACAGTGGACTCGGTCCCTGGGTCAGCCTGCTTCTTATGGCCCTGCAGGCCACCACACCCACCATGTGGCCCCTCCTCTAGGCCAAACTGCAGCCTGGAGGTCGGCCTGACCTCTGGGACTCTCAGCTCTGGGCAGAAGCCCCGTCACCCCTGCCAAGGTATGTGTCAGCCTTGAAGCAGCAGCTCACAATGTTTTGGTAACTTGCAAAGGCCGAATCCTAGAAAGATCGCATGTTCCTGGCCGCCGGCCGCCAGCCTTGGGGATGCTCACCCCGCCCTGGGAAGCTGATGCACCTGCTGGGAGGCAGCACTGGGCAGGGCCTCCCATCAGGCTCTGCCAACACATATTTCTCAGCTCAAGTCAGACTCGGGAAAGCGTGGCTTCCTCCCAGCCCCACATCCTGCTCCCCCTGCACCCATGGAGCAGCTGACCCAGTTTTGGGTAGAAAAATGAGAAAATTCACCAGTCAGATGAGAGAGAGGGGAGGAAGCAAATGCCACACTGCCATAATTCAGCCCAGACACCACCCTCCTTCTGATGAAGGGGTGAGGAACTTGGGCCTTGCCTTCTCACTCTGTCTTTTCAGAGCATTTGGAATAAATTCCCAAAATACCAGAGGCTGAGTGCAAACCTCCTTTGCTGTCATCAAGAGGGAGGATGAATCATGCAAAACACGCAATTTCTCTCATCCCAAAATACTGCATATATGCTTACATTTAGTGTCATTTTACATGTGCAAGGTATTTTTTAAAAAATTCTTTTCTCTCTCTCTCTCTCTTTTGTAAACCAAAAACACCAGCTGTAAAACCCACTGCTTCCTTCCCCGCCAAGTCCGCAGTGGCGGGAGGCGGCGGCAGCAGACAGCAGGGCCCCTGTGCTCTGAGTCAGGCCTTCCTCTCAGTGGCTTGTTGCCTGCAAAACAAACTTAAAAGCTGGTGAATGGCACTTAGGGGCCCACAAGCACGCAGGGAGGCCTAAAATATTTGCAGAGGCGCACACTCTGTTCATAGAATGAAAGGCCACTATGTAAATATCTGGGCCCTGGTTGGGGCGAGGCCTTTTCAAAGTGGCTTCTCTCCTTGTTGCATCAAGCCAGTGAGGAAGCAAAGACACTCATTCAAAAACATCACGCAGGAGCCACACCACAACTTCCTGGCCCCAGAGGGTAGACTCAAAGGGACCACAGCCCCAGGGGCCTGTGTTTCTTCGACCTTTCTCCTTCGCTGCACGTCGCACAGGATGGTTTTGTGACAGCCTACAATGTCAGCTTTTAGGGCTGGGCAGACAGGATCAATTTTCTCTTTTTTGGCAGGGAAAGGGTTTTTTTGGAAGACACTCAAAAGGCAACCATAGTTACTGATGGAGCATGGCAAGCATGAGACAGAGGTAGTTATTACCCAGGCTTGACAAAAGAGGAAAAAACGTGGGATGGATTTTGCATCAAGCCACAAATATTAATTCCAAGGGCTCCAGGACGAGCGTAGAGGCAGAGCAGACAGACCTGAAACCCCTCGCAGCACCCCCCGCAGACTCCCAGGAAGGCTGATGCAAACATGGAACCTGGCAACAGCTCTCCACCCGAAGACAAGGCCGGGAGCCAAAATCCAGGCAGAGTTTTCACTAACCACAGTGTTCATGGGGGTGCATTTAGAAGAACATTCTTGGATTTCACACCATTCATGTTGCCCTCTGTGAGCCAGAACAGGACAGAAGGTACCAAGAAAGAAGGAAATAGGTTTTTAAAAAAAATTTTTTTTACATATATATATATTTTATACCAATAAGAATGCACTTGAAAGGAAATAGTTTTTTTTTATTCAGTCTGTCACTGATGGTCTTCCACCTGGGCAAGAATTATCTTTTAGGTCAGACAGCCTAATTTCATTTTTTTCTGCTTTTCTCCAAAGCAACAGACTGCAATTCCCAGCATGAAACACACTGAGAGAGAGAGAGAGAGAGAACGAGCTGAAGGCACGTATCATCTTCAGATGTTTCATTGCTAGAGGAAGTGTCAACAGTGGTGGAAGGAAAGGGTGCTGAGAGTGGCTGCTCAAAGAAGGCATATAAACTACAGTTGATTCTCTAGCTTCATCAGAAATCTCATAAGCAGAGCAGAAGATCCAACCGTAGGCTGGCTCAGAAGTACCCCAGATAATGCTCACTAGGCATGAACATCTGAGCTGGGCAGATATTCCACAAGCGGAAGCTGCCAGCACCCAAGTGGCAGGCTTAGGACACGGCATTTACCTTGTCTGATGGCTGAGGCTGAGCCTGGGTAGAGAGCTCTCCAGGCAATGGAAAAATACTAACAAGGAGCCAAAGAAAAGATAGTAGAGCCTGAAGGGGAGAAAACGCCTTCGAGACCCAGAGGTAGTGATCTCTCTGAACATGACTGTTCTGCAAGAAACAGATGCTCGTTTTAGATAACTGCTGCTTAGTGTCCTCTGCAAGATGCAAGAAGATATGGCTTCAATGGAGCTGGCTCAAGAAGGAACTAGAAAGACAACACAGTCCGAGATAAGGCAGGAGATACACAGGGAGCTGTCTAAAATAAGAGGGTAATACAAAGTAACCAAAAATAGAAGAGCCAGAGTCAAAGCTACATAGGAAGAGAGTAAGAGCAGAATGCACTGACTACAAAACAGCTTATTAACCAGAGAGGAAGAGGCCACATACTTTTTGTTCTCAGGATCCCTGTACACTTTTAAAAATCTTTGAGGGCCCCAAAGACCTTCAGTTTAAGTGGGTTATAGCTATTGATATGACTGCATTAGAAATTAAAACTGGGCTGGGCACGGTAGCTCACACCAGTAATCCTAGCACTTTGGGAGGCCAAGGTAGGAGGACGGCTTGAGGCCAGGAGTTCGAGACCAGCCAGAGCAATATGGCATAGACCATAAAATGCAAAAGATTAACTGGGAGTGGTGGTGCTCACCTGTAGTCCCAGCTACTGGGGAAGACGAGGCAGGAGGATCTCTTGAGCCCAGGAGTTTGAGGTTGCAGTGAGCTATGATGATGGCACTGCATTCCAGCCTGGGTGACAGAGACCCTGTTAAAAAAAAAAAAAGAAATTAAAACAGAAAATTTAAAAATATTTATTAAAAATTTATTTTAAAAATACAATAAACCCTTGCATATTAATATAAATAACATTTTTCATGAAAAATAACTATATTTTCAAAATAAAAAATAGTGAGAAGAGAGTCACGGGCTTATATTTTGCAAATCTCTTTCTTTTTGTTTTTTTGAGACAGAGTCTTGCTCTGTCACCCCGAGTAGAGTGTAGTGGCCTCATCATAGCTTACTGCAACCTCAAATTCCTGAACTTAAGCGATCCTCTTGCCTCAGGCTCCTGAGTAGTTGGGACTACAGGTATGCGTCATGATGCCTGGCTAACTTTTCTATTTTTAGTAGAGATGGGGTCTAACTCCTGCTCAGCCTGGTTTTGAACTCCTGAGCTCAAGCAATCTTCCCACCTCGGCCTCCCAGAGTGCCAAGATTACAGACGTGAGCCACCGTGCCCTGCCTGCAAATCTCTTTAATTAATAGAAGACATCTGGATTCTCACGTCTGCTTCTGAATTCAATCTGTTGTGGTATGTTGTTTTGGTTGAAGTATATGAAGAAAATCTGACCTCAGATAGATATGTTATTGGAAAAGGGAAGAGAATTTTAGTAGCCTTCTGAGATCCGTGTGGATAGTCTTCTTTGATACTATGCCAAAACTCACAGTGATAGCTTTTTAAAAGTCAATTGCAATGTAGAATCTGAAACCCTATCACTTTGTTACACCAAAATTCATTGGTCTTGCACTTTGAATGGATCTTTTACCCACGCATGATTTTATAACAGCATGCATTGGTCATTTGGAAAATACAGATTCAATGAATTATCCAGATCTCCTGAAAGTTAACATGTTTCATTTTCCTTACACAATGCATTAAAAAAAAATAACATTTCTTAATATCACCACCAATTTTATGAGCAAAGTCTGCTGGGAAACTGTCAAGCCAACAGTAGCAAATACATGTTTTACAAAATCCCAATTTTTGCTTGAATGCTCAAATTTTATCACTGAAAACAAATACTGTCAGTTTTCTTTCTTGAAGTAATAGGCTTGTTTTGCTCATTTTTTGAGAAAGTGTCTGCCAAATACCCTGCCTGAATAACCATAGTGACAGAATGACAGTCTGTCAGTCACTCCGTCAAGCAAAAGTAGTGTCCCATGACAAAAGCAGCTAGCTCAGTTTGCAACTCTAAACAACCGTACGAAGGTTTTACCTCAAGATAACATACTTAACTGTGCAACATATGTGCTTTATACGTATGTTTCATTTTGTCACATAGAATATTAAAAAGATACAAACTCAAGGGTCGATATTTATTTATTTGGCTTAAACAAGTATTGGGTTTTTTTTTTTTTTGAGACAGAGTCTCACTCTGTTGCCCAGGCTAGAGTGCCGTGGCATCAGCCTAGCTCACAGCAACCTCAAACTCCTGGGCTCAAGCAATCTTTCTGCCTCAGCCTCCCAAGTAGCTGGGACTACAGGCATGCGCCACCATGCCTGGCTAATTTTTTCTATATATTTTTAGTTGTCCTGCTAATTTCTTTCTATTTTTTTAGTAGAGACGGTCTCACTGTTGCTCAGGCTGGTCTAGAACTCCTGAGCTCAAACCGGTCTAGAACTCCTGAGCTCAAACCATCCTCCTGCCTCGGCCTCCCAGAGTGCTAGGTTTACAGGCGTGAGCCACCGTGCCCGGCCTTAAACAAGTATTTATTTTTCTCACAGTTGTGGAGGATGGCTGGTTTCTCCTGAGGCCTCTCTCCTGGGTTTGCAGATGGCTGCCATCCTGTTGCCTCTTCACATAATCATCTTTTGTTAGGGGTCGATATTTATTAAAATTAATAAATTTATTGCTTCATCAAGCACATTAAGGACACTGGCATTTTCTTTTAAGAGCACGCATGGTGGTAAAGCATACAATGACTAGATTAGCATAGTTTGGTGGCCCTGCCTTGACTAGAGCTAAGGTCCCAGCAGCCGATTTGCCTTTCTTTTCTTTCTTTTTTTTTTTTTTTGAGACAGGGTCTCACTCTGTTGCCCGGGCTACAGTGAGTGCCATGGCGTCAGCCTAGCTCACAGCAACCTCAAACTCCTGGGCTCAAGCAATCCTTCTGCCTCAGCCTCCCGAGTAGCTGGGACTACAGGCATGCGCCACCATGCCTGGCTAATTTTTTCTATATATATTTTTAGCTGTCCATATAATTTCTTTCTATTTTTAGTAGAGACAGGGTCTCGCTCTTGCTCAGGCTGGTCTCGAACTTCTGACCTTGAGCGATCCACCCGCCTCAGCCTCCCAGAGTGCTAGGATTACAGGCGTGAGCCACTGCGCCCGGCCCCGATTTACCTTTCATTGCCTTTGTACCATCAGTGCAAATGTCAACACAATAGAAAACACAAATATTATCTTATTAAAGATAGGGTTTTAGAAAAATTTGTAAATTATTATGGTTACATAATAGTTGTACATCTTTATAGGGTACATGTGATATTTTGATACAGGCATATAATGTGAATTAATAAAATCAGGGTAACTGAGGTATCCATCAACTCAGGCGTTTATCATTTCTTTGTGTTAGGAATATTCCAATTCCACTCTATTAGTTATTTTAAAGTATACCCTAACTTATGGTTGATTATAGTCACTTATTAAAGATAGTTTTGACCTTAGGGACCTTCAGGGGTATGTAGGCTACTCTTTGAAAATGCTACTACAGCAAAAAAAAAAAAAATTCTTTTTTTTTTTGTGACAGAGTCTCACTCTGGCCCAGGTAGAGTGCAGTGGCATTGTCATAGCTCACTGCAACCTCAAACTCCTGGGCTTAAGTGATCTTCCTGCCTCAGCCTCCTGAGTAGCTGGGACTACAGGTGAGCACCACCATGCCTGGCTAACTTTTCTATTTTTAGTAGAGACAGGGTCTCATTCTTATTCAGGTTGGTCTTGAACTCCTGAGCTCAAGTGATCCTCCCACCTCGGCCTCCCAGGGTGCTAGGATTACAGGCATGAGCCACTGGGCCTGGCCTAAAAAACTTCATTCTAAAGAGGAAAAAGTGAAGAAACTATGCCAGGGTACAATTTCATAAAAGGGCAAGATGAAAATGATGAGAGGATACGATAGATAAGGAAAACTGAAGAGCCAATCTATGAACTACATATCCCAGAGGAAGAAATTCAAACTGTTAAGGAGCAGAAGCAATCCTTGAAGACATACTAGAAGAAAATTTGGCTGAGCTAAACCTGATACTACAAACTGAAAGGGCTCAGTTTTAGGAAAAAATTAATGTCATATACATTAATGACTTTAATGACAAGATCCAGGTTTGGATGAACAAAAATTGGGCATGACTTACATGGTCTTTTTCACAACAGTAAACGCCAGGAAAAAAAGTTTATATATACAGCATTTTTGGGGGAAAGGTTGTTGGCCAAGGATTCTGCACTCAGTCAAGTTGTTGGACATGTGTGTATGCAACAAGAAGACATTCTGGGTTATGCAAAAACTCAGAAAATAAAATTCACTTTTGCACTCTTTCTGAAAAACCACAAAGAAAACATAAGCAACTGTTGTGAATATGGTTACAAAACTTGAATGCTGGCCAGGCACAGTGGCTCACGCCTGTAATCCTAACACTCTGGGAGGCTGAGACGGGAGGACTGCTTGAGGTCAGGAGTTCGAGACCAGCCTGAGCAAGAGTGAGACCCCATCTCTACTAAAAATAGAAAGAAATTAGCCAAACAACTAAAAATAGAAAAAATTAGCCGGGCATGGTGGTGCATGCCTGTAGTGCCAGCTACCTGGGAGGCTGAGGCAGGAGGATCACTTGAGCCCAGGAGTTTGAGGTTGCTGTGAGCGAGGCTGATACCATGGCACTCTAGCCCAGGCAAGAGAGTGAGACTCTGTCTCAAAAAAAAAAAAAAAACTAAAACCAAACCAAAACAAAACAAAACAAAAACTTGAATGCTAAGGTTAAAATCTATTCTTGAAAAGTAATATGGATGTTTCACAATAGTAATGAAGAATATATAAAAATAAAATAAAAAAAAAAAAGAAAAGTAATATGGATGTCAATCAGTGGTTATCTTAATGGGGGAACTTCAGGTGTTGTTTATTTCTTCTGTACTATTTGGTTTTCTTTAACAATATATCAGAATAGGAATAAGCTATTTTCACTTCGGGGGGGAAAAAAAGCTTTGTTAGGAAAAAGTTTGTCTTTCTTGGTGAATTCATAGGCAGTATTTTATTAGATAAATAGAATGGCATAACCCATTCACTGTCCTTTTACAGTGCTATCCTTTATTTAAGTTTTCTTGCACTCCACCTTCCCTTTCATTTGTTAGAAGAATTTTGAATCTGGGAGCCCAAGGATAGAAATCACTTTAGAAATCACCTAGTCCAACATATCAACAGGGTACATACTATAAAGCAGTGGTCCCTAACCTTTTTGCCACCAGGGACCAGTTTCATGAAAGACAATTTTTCCATGGACCAGGGATGGGGGGGTGGCTGTTGTGGGTGGGTGGGTCATGGTGTGGAGCTCAGGTGGTAAGGTGTAGCCTGTTTCCTAACAGGCCACAGAGTGGTACTAGGCCACAGCCTGGGGGTTGGGGACCAGAGTTGTAAAGAATTAAAGTAGATAAAAAGGACCACTACATTTTATTCCATACTTAGATACCAAGATTTAAAATACTAATGCTCCCAAGAAGATAGTGGGGTAGCAAATTCACCTTAAGGTGCAAATGACCGACATATGTTCGTTTTAGTTCATTTTGTGTTGCTACAAAGAATACCTAAGACTGGGTAATTTATAAAGAAAAGAGATTTATTTAGCTCAGAGTGCTGCAGGCTAAAACGTTCAAGGGCATGGCCCTGGCTTCTGGCAAAGGCTTTCATGCTTTGTCACCATATGGCTGAGAAGGTTAAAGGGGAAGTGGGCATGTGTGAAGAGGGGAAAACCTCAGGGGTGTCCTGGCTTTATAACAACCCACTCTCACAGAAGCTAATCCTACCCCGTGAGAACAAATCCGGGCTCGTGAAAGTGAGAACTCACTCAGTCACTAACAGTACCAAGCCATTCCTGAGGAATCCATTCCCATAACCCAACACCTCCACCAGGCCCCACCTCCCTACTCTGCTGCATCGGGAATCAAATTTCAACAAGAGTTTTGGTGGGGACAAACCAACCACATCCAAACCACGCAAAGGTCTTTCTCTTCCAGGGGGTTTTGGAGGAGTGGAAGATGCTGGTCTTGGAAAAGGTTTTATGGGGACTGGAAGCAAAGGGCATGGACGGGGAAGCTGACTGGTCTACATCACAGCGTTGCCTGGTATTGGCTTTGTTCCCAGGCAGAAGTTGAATTGGTATGGCTGAACTGGCAAGGACGGGGAGCTCATCAGAGATCAAAGCACTACCCTCCTGCCCTTCCAGTCAACCCACCTTCACTGAGAAGATTAAAGATGCTGAGTTCACTGCTGACTTTGGACATTTACGGGAAAGCCTTACAACCCTACCAGGAGAAAGGACTCAAGGAATTTACTCCGAATTCACTGGAGAAGTAAAGGAACTGATGAGACACACATCCATTTAACCAAATGACTGGGCTGTGATCTTACCTTTTCTAACTAGATAAAAATTTAGATGATTTTTTTAATGTGAAGCTGTTAAGAAGGATAAGGTAAATCTGTATGTATTCACATGCAAAGGTGTCCAGGATATATTTTTAAGTAAAAACAAAACAAACAAACATTTTTCAGAGCAGTATAGGTAAAACACGAGTCTATTTTAGTTCCTCTCCAAAGAGAAACACACGCATAAATGTACACACACATCTGTGCATAAATGCACAGAAAAGTCCAGAAGGACACACATGGTTACCTTTGGTGTGATAGAGTTTTAGGAGTTGAATTGTGTCCCTGTGTGCCCCACAAACCCTGACAATTCATGTTAGAGTCCTAACTTCCAAGACCTCAGAATGTGATCTTATTTGGATATACATCTTTTTTATTTATTTTTTTAAGAGTCATGGTCTTGCTCTGCCATGCAGGCTGGAATGTAGTGGTGTGATCATAGCTCACTGCAACTTCAACTGGGCTCAGGACATTCTCCTGTTTTAGGCTCCCGAGTAGCTGGGACTACAGGTACTCACCACCATGGTTCGCTAATTTTTCTACTTCTTATAGAGACGAGGTCTCACTATGTTGCCCAGGCTGGTCTCAAACTCCTGGCCTCAACCAATCCTCCCACCTTGGCCTCCCAAAGTGCTAGCATTATAGGCATGAGCCACTGTGCCAGGCCATATCTTATTATTTTTACAGTGTATGACATTTTTATGACTACATATAACTTCTATAATCAGAACTGCTCCCCAACTTTTAGGAAAAAAAGAGAGAGAATGAGAGAAGAGACATATGAGGTAGAAAGGGTACCAGGTATGACTATTGCATAGTAACTTTTTCCTCCTTTATGCATATATATGCTTCCTCCGACCCCAACACTGCCCTTTAGGGGTTGCCTGCCTCTAGGGCACCACTAGCACTGGTGGCTGCTGGAGCTGAGGAGACAAGACAGGCCCTGCTTTGCATGGTCACAACTGGTATCTGGTTGTGCAAGAAGTCACCAGGGTCACCTTCTTTCATTTCATGCATCTGGTTCAGGCCTAAACAAATGAAGAGTGGCATTTCTAATTATCTCACCCCACAAATCAGAAAGCCCAACAGGCCTGCGGTAAGAATGCCTGCAGGGGCGGGTACACTTTCATGACCCGCCCCCTGCCCGCCCCCTCACACACATGAACAGCCCTGTGCTTGCTGTGATCATCTGCTCAGATGCCACAAACAAGTAACAAACTGCCTTGTAAATCCCGTAAAAAAGAACTCTTCCAACAATGCTTTTTCCCCTGGGAAGTGTTCTGATTTTCTGGGGGGTGTCCACTCTTTGGGGAAGGGAGTTGTGACCAGCGTTGGGGGACCAGCAGACAGAGGCCTTACTTGTAGGAGGTGACCCCAAAGTCCACAGAAGCGAGGCAGGAGGTGGTAGGCAGAGCTCAGGAGACACTATACTCCAACCCCAGCAAGTGCCACCAAGCCAGACTCAGCCTCTGGGTGGAAATGCGTGGATACAAGCTGCTGACTTTTTCCAAGTTGCATGAATTGGTTGTCCCAGCCCGATGCTCTTCGGGGTCTTCTGCAGCGATCGCTGGGGCATTAACACATCTGGAAGGGTAAGCAGGAATCAAAACCAAATTCAGAATCACAGAGAGGATAAGAAATGGAAATCTCAACATACAGGTTGTAGATCTAAATACTCACAAAATATTGACAATGTGCTTTGGCCTCCTGTGCCTTGAAGGAGGTCATCCTCTCCGGTTCCCGCTGTTTCCTCAGGGTCCAGAATAGAGGAACGAGCTAGCATTTTTGGAGCACCTCCTGTGTGCGACACTGTAACTACAGCGCATCACTTAACCTTCCTCAGTGCTGCGGGTAGGTGTTATTCCACTTGTCCTACCGAGGAAACTCAGAAAGGTGAAGTCACTTGCCCAAGGGCTAATGGCGAGTAATGGCAAACAGACTGTTCAGCGACCTTGATTAAGTTACGTGCAATCGGCCCTCTGCATCCGTATCCATGGATTCATTCAACCAACCGTGGATGGAAAATATTTGGGGGGGGGGTGGAAAGGATGTCTGTACATTTATACTGAACATGTACAGACTATTTTTTCTTGTAATTATTCCCCAAATAATGCAGTGTAACAATACTTATTAAATATTTACATAGTATTTACATTTTTTTAGGTATCGTAAGTATGGTTTGAAGTAAATGAAAGGATGTACGTAAGTTATATGCAAATATTGCACCATTTTATACAAGGGACTTGAGTATTTGTGGATTCTGATAGCTGCAGGGGTCCCGGAACCAATGCCCTGTGGATGCAGAGGGACCACTGCTGTTTCTCTACATGTGCTGTCTCACTTGAAAAGTGGAAATGAACCTCCATCCCGTTTCGATGGTGTCCGTAGTGTGCCCAGTTCCTGGCCTAGCACACAGGGGGCCAAAGACAACAATCTACTCCTGAGGCAGCCTGACAGAGCCGGACGGCCGGGGCAAGGCTCTTGACCGGTGCTGCCAACAGAGAGGGAGGGACCCCAGTGAGGACCCAGGCCCTGTGGTCAGCCAGCCTGGCTCAGTCCTTGCCTCGTGTGACTGCAGGTCACCTTGGTTCCTTACCCTTTCTGGGCTGTAGCCCCTTGGCTGTGACAGAGGGACAGCAGGAAGGACCTCTTGCAGGGTCATGAGGGGGCAAGATCTTAGGGCCCTTTTCCTACTTCAGCTCCGCAGAAGCCCCACAAGTCTTCCCCTCACTCTCTGACTCCCAGCATCTCTCCCTGTTTTTCGTCTCTGCCAGAGGCTTGGAAAAAATCACCCCCTTTAGGAAGAGCTGCAGCCAAGACAGAGGGGCCCCCCCACATCTCTTTCTAAGGGCCCTACGCGGTTCCCTAGAGAAACAGCTGAAACTTTCCTCTGTGACCCTCAAAACACCTCATGCTTCACTTCCTTCTGGGGATTGTCACTGCAGCTTTTGAGCATCCAAAGAGTCCATTTGGAAAGGAAAGTGCGCCAAATAGAGCTCCCCTGAGGAGACCAAGGGTCTTGCAGTTTTAACAATTGTTTTCTGAAACTGTCTTCCAAACTCCACGCACACACACACACTCTCTCTCTCACACCAACACCCTGAGGTTAGGCAGGAATCAGGAAAACAGCTTGGAGGAAGTACAGCTGTTCCCTCTGAGGAGCTCTCGTGGGGGAGGCCAGGCCTAGGAAGAGGGGGTGTTCCCTGGGAGGTGACACGCAGCATTCCTTTCACCTGAGGCAGCGGAGCCCAAGGAGCTGCTGTCTCCCCTTGGGAACATGACATAACCATAGGTGGGAAGGCCTCGCAGAGACAGACCGGGGTCCACACATCCTCTCCACAGGAACCCCCTCCCATCCTGTGTGCGAGAACTCCCGGGTCAGCCGAGGGCCAGCTCTTACCCCGTCTCCGGTCAGACAAACACCCCAAAGTCACGATCTGATAGGATGGTGTTTATATTTACATGGTACAATTTTAAAGCAATGACTACATTGGTCATACATATTAGAAACCATAAAAAAAAGTTAAGAACTAAAATGTACATCATACACTTGTATATATATTTTTTACACAGAGGTAAAAAGGCTTATTATAAAAAAATCAATACAACAGGGTTTTTAGTATACAGGTAAAGAATGAATTATGCTTGAGGCACTTTAATTTGTTAATGTGAGCAAATAGCTTGGGGGGGGGTCGGGGAAGCTTCTGGACAGAAAATCTTTTGGTTAATGTTTTGTTACCACAGATACAAAAATAAAATCTGAATAATTTCTCTCAAATGATTGACGTCAGTATGGCAAAGCTGACTGGGAAAATACTACACACTGTTCAGCTGCAGTGTGGCAATTAGAGAGACGTATTTACATAAATGTCCCCATGGCTGTCTTTGTGCCCTTAACCACTGCCTTCACAAACCAAAAAGTACACGTGGAGTAAGATTTGCTAGCAAAACTGTTAAAGGGTGGAAAAGGACAAAGCGTGAAGGAAGAGAGAAACATATAACAACTAGAGGTGACAATCAAAAAGCAGCTGGGATATTTGTGTTCTTATTGAAATAAATAGGGGCACTTGAACTGAGGTCTAAAGAAACATACATTAGTGTTGTGCTTTGTAGAGAGAAGATCCTAGAGAAAGACCCTGAGGAAATGCCTCAGGGTGGGGGAAGATGGTCTCTCAACAGTGCTGGAGTCTGGCTGAAGTTTTCTAGATGTTCTCCAGGCATGGAAGAGGTTCTCTTTTCTTCCATCCATCCATCCAGACAGTTCTCTGTTCCTTTTCCAAACTGGAAAGCCCAAACCAGTTACTCCAACAAATGAAAATATCTAACCAACTAACTCATAAGCACACTGGGTATTTACACTGCTGATCAGACTAAAGAAACACCATGGGCTCTCAGAGGAGCCGAAAATACCCCCATGGAGGTGAGCATGGCTAGCACTTTCCTAATATGATTGGCAGACTGGAAAAAAGTCCCTTTCCTTCAAGACTGATGTCCTGTGTGCAAGAAAGGACAGGAAAGGGAGGACGGGGGAGTTGGGCCATGCCTTTTGCTGGCCATTACCATAGAAAGATCATGGCAGGAAGAACAGCCAGCATTGACAAGCCCGTCTCCTGTGGTCTCCATGAGGTTCTGATTGTACTATGCTAGGTACAGGTAACCACTCTTCATTTTTCTGCTTTCTTCAATAAGAAGATTTGGCTATTTCTTGCAATATATTAGAAAAATACTCTTTTCCAGATAATTAGAAACCTCCTACGTGGTGAGGCGACAGGTAGAACCAGTCGGCTGACCTAACCATCTGTGCACCCAAAGTGGCAAGTCTGGGTTTGGAGTTGCAGGAGAAAGACACTTAGGCATTGGAAGGGTTTTTACATATGGCCTTGTTTTTTCCCCAAGTATAAACGAAGAAATTTGGAGATGTGAAATTGAGTCCAAAATAACAACAAAAACATAAACTTATGAACAAAATGCAACCCACCACTCCTCAAATATTGTGACATTTAAAATCCACCCCCCGCCAGTTAATATAAAATAGCTACTGGGAGGGAGGGGAAGGAAGCTCCTATAGTTTTATTCACCACAACCTTAGTGTTTCTCAGTTGGAACTTGTTCGTAGAACACTGATTTGTGTTTGAGTAAACTGAGTAAACTATTTTGCAAAATAATGAGCAAAATTTCTTACTTCATTAGTGTCATTCTAATATTGTGAAATTTTTAGAAGTGGTAGCAACACAATTTTAAAAAGTTCTACTTTAGGGATAACTGGGGAGGCTCGTAGGAACCTGAAATCCCCTTTCTAGCCCTAGTCCAAGAGGCTGCAATGCAGTTTAAGGAATTTTCCTAATTCTTACAAGTTAATCTGAAGTTAAGGCTCGACTCTCAGTCATTTTACGGGTGAATGTTTTGCATCAGTGAATAATTTCGACAGATTTTTTTGGGAGCAGAAAATGATGATGGGCTAAAGATAGAAACTGCAGCTTACATGGGAAATTTGGCTTTAGAAAAGTTAAAGCAATATTGTTTTGTGGTACAAGTTTGTTAACTAGCTCACCTCCTATACATAGTAAGTGACTGCAGGTTTAAATACTTCCGGTAGGGTTTCATCATTCTGACATCACACGTCGGCAGGCACGTGATGCTTGCTAGCAACGGGCAAGCTGAACAAGATAGTCCTCACACTCTTGGGAAAAAATCAACTACAAAACCCACCAAAAATCATTAGTTCCAACTGCAGACGCCTTTGAACTGGAAGAGGTGGGGGAGGAAAGAGGAAATCAACACATGGTAAGACAGTGAGCTTGGTTCCACATTGTTAATAATACACGAGAGTCTACGCCGAAGGTTCCTTCCTTAGAACACCGTGTGGGCATGTGAATGGGTGTGTGGCTGACGCAGTGCGGGTGGCTGGGGCAGTGGAGCACACCCGACAGGGGCCCCTGGCTGGAACGGTGCCCCAAGGAGCCAGCGAGCCGGCAGGCCTCTTGCTCTCCTCGCGCCTCGGAGTGGAAGGGAGCAGGGGAGGAGATGACAGTATGTGAGAGACGACGAGTTCCCCTGCGGTGGTGGATGGAGGAGGAGAGGGGAGAGAAACCGAGTCAGGCGGCGGCTTTGTGCTTCCCGCCGCAGCACCTGCACATCACTCCGCAGTGGTAGCAGGCCCGAAGGGGCAGGTAACAGCACATACAGGGGGCCAAGAAAGACAAGGCAATAAGAGCCATCCACCGGAGGCAAAACTTCTCGTCGCTAGTATCGCACGAGCAAGGGTCTGTATAGTCTCCCTCGGGGTCCGACATACAGTGGTAGAGCATGCTGTCTGCACACCACATACAGCTCACCCGGCGGATGCAAGTTCTCACGGAGTCGGGCGCGTCCTGACAGTGGCCCCTTCGGTTCTCCTCGTGGTTGAACATGTCCCTGCAGTACACGCACCGCGAGCGCTCCCCGTCCTCCTTCCGCCGCCGGGACTTGCCCCGGGGGGGCTGCGTCTTGATCACGCCGCCCCCTCGGCCTTTGGGGTCCTCGCCAAGGCCAAAGTCTGAAGAGTCCACGTAGGGGTAGTTGTAGTCGTGCTTGGGGACCTCGCCCTTGGCGAAGCGCACGTAGGAGTCCGCGTCCTCCGAGGGGTCCGGATACTTGCCCCGGACTGGCGCGTGCCGGTAGTCCTCGTACCCCGTCATCCAGATCTTCTCCCGGGGGTTGATGCGCACGATCTCCTCGTCGTCGTCCGGGAAGCTCACCTGGCGGTAGGGCCTTGGCATCGGCTGACCCAGGAAAGAGAAGACATAATTTTGTAGCAACAGCAGTAAGAACATCTCCCTCCCCAATCCTCCAAAATGCACCTGTCACCTCCACAGAGGCAATTCTTGTAGAAACCGACCCATCCTGTAATGACTGAACATCTTGCCCATCAGTCAAAGATGTATTTCAAATTGAGTCTCAATCCACTACTGGGTCAGAAAAATCAATTCAATGGGTTGAGACCAGCAATGTTTTCCCTTTTCAATGAAGTACTAGCACAGGCAGGGAAGTACCCATATGGCGAGAGTAGTCTGATGAGTGCTCAGGAGCCCAGGACACCCTGACGGAGAGGCAGAGCAGGACCTGTCCTCCTAGAAGTCGCCCACCTCCCTCAGGTACTCCCACCCACAGGGTGGGGACTAGGCTGATTTCTAACAGCTTAGATAAGTTTTGCCTGTTTTTGTACAGTGTGTTCTCTTTTGTAAGACTGGCTGCTGCTGCTTTTTTTGTTTGTTTGTTTGTTTGTTTAAATGAAATAGCATAAGGCTACTGGAACGCACCGCATGTTATAAGGGTAAGTACTGTGTCCTGAAACTTCATCATCTATGTGTGTGCAGTATCTGCGTGCAGGGTCACATTATACGATGCATTTCTCACTGCAGGTCATGCTCCAAAGGGCAACAGGGGAATACTAGAAGATGTAAGGCTCACCTTGTAATCTGGTTGGGAAGATATGATGCACAGATAAGAGAAGGGTAAGAGTGAAGGCTCGGACTGCTGACTGCCTGGGTCTGAATCCTGCCAGGATCTCACAGACAGTGTGTGACCAGACCCAGAGCCATACCCTTAACATTCATATCCAAACTGCATTCTCCCCTCGGGTGAGAGAGTCTTTTCTCTACTGTTAGTCTGGCTACAGTTTACAACAGCACCTTGTCCAAAGTGGCAAGCGCTGAATAAATATTTATTGCACAGATGCATGTAACCCTGCCTTGCTCAGGGCATCTCAGTTGAGGCAGAGAATGAGATTTCGCACCTTCAAAATCCTTTGGACATGAAGAATTTTCAAGGGGCAAGGAACATGGCTCTGGAGTGACCCATTACAGTCAAGTGCTAACTACAAATTTACTAGCGAGTCACTAAGACTTAGTTTCCCTGTCTATCAAGCTGCATAGGACCATTGTGAGAATGAAGAGAAATTATCTAGGCAGAGTGTCAGCTCAAAGCCTGGCACACAGGATGCGCTGGGTGTACCTGTTGCCATCATTGTCATTATAATATTGCTATAGAATTTTTTTTTTTTTTTTTTTTTGAGACAGTGTCTCGCTTTGTTGCCCGGGTTAGAGTGAGTGCCATGGCGTCAGCCCAGCTCACAGCAACCTCAAACTCCTGGGCTTAAGCGATCCTACTGCCTCAGCCTCCCGAGTAGCTGGGATTACAGGCATGCACCACCATGCCCGGCTAATTTTTTCTATATATATTTTTAGTTGGCCAGCTAATTTCTTTCTATTTTTAGTAGAGACGAGGTCTTGCTCTTGCTCAGGATGGTCTCGA
>CM052437.1:45719533-45928400 GCA_028533085.1 Varecia variegata
GATATTGCTATAGAATTTATCACATGGTAATTATTATAGATTTGCCCGTCACTTCCCACCAAACCGTGAGCTTCTTGAGGACAGGGGCTGTGTCTCACACATTTTGCTTTAATTCCCACCAGACTCTTGTTATCAGTTTGCCAGACTTTGGAAAAATCACAATTCTGAAGGATTTCAAAACAAATCTTGGGAGCTGACTTGGGCTTTGCTAATTTTTGCTTTGCAAAGTAAGGAAAATCAAAAAGTCAATTTCCATCTACTGCTACCATAATGTGATTTCTAAAAAAGATATAAAAGGACATTTTAATGCCAAAATATTAGGATACACATAATAGAATGTTTTAAAGGAGTCAAATAAATCTAGCTTCATGTAAAAAAAAACCAAAAAACCCTCACTGCCCTGTGTTCCTTTTTTCTCATTTCAAAGCAGTCTAGTGGCCACATCACCCCACGTCCATGCCCCATGATTTGGGAACCTGCTCCTCAAAGCAGCCACTTGGTAAATATTTGCTGAAATTCTGAATTCCAGACTCCAGCTATATCCCTGCGCAAGACCGGGCCTGCAGCCTGTGATGGCAGGGGCTGGAGCCAAGTGCGCAGCATTCCTCAGTCTTGATTGCGGCTGTGCTGTCACACAAAGCCAGGAGGCCCTTTGCACAGAGGAACACCGGGGGCAGCGTAGCACCCCGGGTGAGGACAGACCTGGATCTCAATATCACTCCACCAGGTGCTCCATCTGTCCTCACCTCAGCTTCCTCATGTGTAAACCGGGGATGCTGACAACTTGTGGGATAATTTGTGAAGATTAAACCACATAAAGCATACAGAGGGCTTGGCAATGTGTCTAGCACACAGAAAACTCCGAGTAGGGCTAAGTTGCTGCCGCTGCCACCACCACCAGCACCACCACCACCTTCAATACGGGGTAGGCGTACAGAGTTGGAGAACGGAGGAGGCCTGGGCTCGGGGCGTTTGGCTGAATGGGAGGAAAGGAGGCCATCCCAGAATCAGAGCCACTCCCCTGATGACCTCAGAGGAGGGAGACTGCTGCTCACCTGATCGAGGTGATAGTGGTCCGTGGGGTACGGGTCGTGGAGGTGGCCCAGAGTATAAATCCTCCGGTGCTCACAGGATGTGGGTGAGGAGATTGTCCGAGTAGGTTGTTCCCTCTTCTGAGAGGAGTTAGAAGAACTGTCTGTAGCTGTCTGTTTAAAGGGAGGTAACAAGAGTCAATGAAAAAACAGTAACAACAAAAACCCACATACCAAACCCTAACACGCACTATTCAAATACCGTCTCTTTGCCAACTGTGACATCTTGCTGGACTTCCCAAAATCCTGGGTTTATCCTGGCCGTGGCTGAGAACCCCTGAAGGGCCTGAGTGTCTCAACATGATGTGGCTGGCTCAACAGGCGAAGAAACCCAGCCGCCAGACCCTGGAAAGTTGGGTTTGCTTTCTCAAACGTGGGAGCAGCGACTGGGCTTTGGGTAAAGGGCTTAATACACCAGGCTCTCGCTGGTGTGTTCCTGTTTGATCAAGCAGGGTTACCCCATCTGTAGCCCTGGTTGCGAGGTACTATGGCAAGCAGGGGAGATGCAGATAGGCAAAAATAAACCCCAAATGTTTATATGTGGGGTGAATCCCAGCCAGCCTGGGAAAGTCTCAGAGGTAAGGGTAACTCTAGGGTATCATAAATATTGGTTTTCCAGGAAGAAATTCTGTAATCTTTGGGGTTGGAGGCAAGCCTTGGAGATCACTTTAAACTAGAAGTGAGATGGATGATTGCACAGAACATAGCCACCCCTGTGGAGGTGAGTGGGGAACTGTTTTTTCTCATAGAGATGACGAGTTATGATTGGAGACTCCAACCAGATCTTTGCTGAGTGTGATCAGGTGTCAGTATGGACGGTACATGCAAATCCCACAGGCACAGGTGGCCTCACTGCCACCCAATATACCACCTACGTGCCACAAGCTCCCACCTGAGAGACTCGGAGAAGCAGGCCAGTGGATCCCAGGTGGTGGCCACTCTCTACAACCATCTGGACCCAGGGGCCACACACTCATAAAGGTTTGTTAAATACAGCTGGCAACGGCCTTTAAAACCAGGGCCCCTCAGAATCCCCACCCTTCCGTCTGCTTCCTTAGAGTGACCTCCCCGCCCCCCCGCCACCTCCCCGCAAAACAGATGAAAAGCTTTTCCTTGGGATCTGGGTGTCCCACTTCTGGCAAACACGTGGGAACTCCTCGTTGGCTGAGCTTCTTACTCTCATCTTCCCTTTCTCTCATTTGTGTATGTCTCTTTTTATTTTACATGTTTTTCTTAGCCGACATAAATCCTTTTGGGGATAAGGCCAGATAAAACAAATAGACTTATAAAAGTTCTTTTTATCCTCCACCCCATTCATAAAGTAATATATATTCAGAAAAGTGGGACTACAAGAATTCAGGAAATTTAAAAGACCCATATTTCCATTATGCAGCACAATCACTGTTCATTTTTAAAGCTTGTTGATGTATGACATCCCTTCAGGGACCCAACCTCCTGGATTTTTCTCTGCTTGCGTTTGGTCCATGTGATGCAGGGCTAGCACCTGTTTCCGATCCCCTAATCCGTAGAGACTGATTCTGATACGAACACATGGTGCTCTCTGAAGCCATACAGAAAGACTTTGACAGAGAGGGCAGAAGCTGCTGTCTCCAACACTGTGACCAGGAAGGGTCCCATGAACCTGGCATTCTGGTGAACACACAGGGAAATGATCTATGTAAGGATGAAGGGGAAGCAGAACCGAGAGAGGGCTCCCAAGGCCATCTCCTGAGCTTCTGGATCCAGCCAAGCCCAGGAGTTCCCACTGATGACAATTCTCTTTTGTAACCTAAGCCAGAATGCACTCGGTTTGTCACCTAGGGGCACTCTATCTTTGCTTCTGGTTCCTTCCTGTGGCAGTAGTGCCACCTGCAACACCTCTGGGCCTCTCTGTGCCTTGCTCACTCCTCCCCAGATGGGGGCAGTGGGCTGGGCATGTGGTCTGCTACTTCCCTCTTCTGCCTCTTGGGAACCACCCAACGGGCAGACAGCACGTGCCAATGGCCACTCTTGTGCCGTGTGGTCCACCTGGAGATCAAGGGCCTGCCGCTCCAGAGCCCCTGTGCCTAGCGGGCCAGGTCTATGTAATCCTGGGGTCTGACTCTGGGATGTCACTTCTTGCAGTTGTAAGCCAGGGCTGGCCTCATTATTACAAGAATAGTGTCTCCCAACTCTTTTTACTCAATTTGTTTCCCAGTAACTGAAAGACACCAAACTGATTCATAGACTTTTTACTGTCTTCCAAACTCAGGCCTGTTCTCCAACTCTCACTGGCCTATGTCTTTCAAGGCGGTGCCTCCCTTTTTTATCACACAGGTGACTGCAGATCAGACAGAACAATAAAGCAAATGACTCTGAACAGAGAACAGTGCCAGATCATGTGAGTGTAGCCCTGAGCTACATGCGAATACCATTCCTTAGCACAGCCTGCAGGTAACAGGTAAAATACCATCTACATGTCACACCTAGGCCCACGGGGGCTCCGAGAGATGCGGGATCCTGCCTGTGGTGGCACGCAGTCACTGGCAGAGTGGGGACTGAAACAGGCTCACTGACCACAAAGCCCAGTGAGATTTCTAACGCACCACATCGCTGCCTCTCAAACTCAGGCGCACCCACTTCCAGTTCCTACTCTGGGAGGTATTTTGTTGAGATTAACACAAAGTACAACTTCTTCAAGTAAGAAGGTGCACCCTGCTTTATACACACTAAGGAGATGAGGGAATGACGTCTCACAATATAAAGGTTACTAAAGATCTCAACAAATACCTTTTGAATGAGTAGATAAGGGCCCTTCAGTGCGACTCAAATCTCAAGAGTTAAATTCTATCCAACATCCATGGTACAGCCATCTTTTGGGTTAGACATTATCCTTGTATTGAACATTGTAATATGCTCTCAGCATTTAGTTCTCAGAAGCCCAGTTAACATGTAACAGTCACCTCCATGTTAGTCACGTGTTCACCCTAACCCACCGTACTTTCTGTGACCCATGTTTGGGTTAACAGTTTGTAGAAAGAAAGTCATTCTGAGAAATGAGGCACATTCAGTTTTTCCTAGGATGCATTACTCGATCAGAAATGCCATCTTCTGATGCACCCATCCTACCTCCCCGATCCCAGCAACCTTTTCCCACTGCACAGGCAAGTGCAAAGCTCCCTAGACACTGGTCAGAGGATGGAGATTGAGAAGGGCCTTCAGTATCTCCTAATTTAATGACAAATTTGTACAAAGGAGCAAGAAGGCCAGAAGACCTCAAGAGGCATCTCCAGCCCACTGCCCTGAGGGCAGAGCTGAGGGTACGGCCTCGCCCAGCCTGCAGGCTTCCATGCCCAATTGCTCCAAGTGTGGGGGTTAGGAGAGCATGCAGGAGAGGCTCCATCTGAAGCTGATGCTTATTTCAGATCTGTATTATCAGATAAAGCTTACAAAGCGGTGAGTGTGACCTACAAATGAAAGAAATGTACTATCAGGGCACCTCCAAGGAAGGCAAGGGAAAACAAATATCCCTTTACCCACATGCAACTCTGAACTGGCTCTCCTGGAACTCTGCTGTGGTTTGCACACAGAACACAGAACAGCAGCCCACCCGAGGTATGCACATACACACTACAAAAGCAAGATTTGTAAACACCTGTTACTTCTGTGCACAAGCTACTGACACCTACCAACCTACCAATCCAATAGCTGTCACCTTCAACTGAAAGACTCGGCAATCACATGCCCTCTGGCTATATTTTACACTAGCCTGGCTCTGCAGTGGGTGTCTCTGAACTCTCAGGGCTTTGAATTGCAGGAGAACAAAAGCAGAGGTCCTCTGTGACTACTCTGTGCTCAGGGACTTCAGGATCCTAAGAGGGGCAGCTTCAGCAACACATTTCCCAGCATCCTGAGAGAGCAAGGTCAGAGTGGGTGTTGAATGCCTCTTGCTGTGGACAGTGAGGCCAGGCATTGCCATCTGGGAGGTCTTGTGTACCATGATGCAGTGAGCAACAGCCCTGTTACTTGTGAATGTACCCTCAAAAAAAAAACACAAAAAACCTTCTGGGCTCAGGCAAACTAGACTTGAATCATTCTCTGCTAATTATAAGATGTGTGATTTCGGTCAAGTTACTCTCTAGCTCCAGTTTTCACATCTGTAAAAGGGGACTAAAATCTTCCTCGGGTTATTGCAAGAATGAAGAGATTTAAAATTTCTATTTTCCAAACTATGATTGCTGATGTATGGGAAAGTTATTGGTTCTGTATGTTGATCCTCCATCTGGTTGCTTTGCTTAGTTAGCTAACTTATAAAACTTCAAATAATTTATCAAGTGATTCTCTGGATTTTTCTAAGTAAATCATTTCACCCAGAAAAGAAAGTTTGATTTACTTTCCAATATTTTTACCATCTTTTTTTCATCTTATGTATCTTTTGCCAGGGTTTACAGTATGATATGGAAAAACAGAGGTAACAGTGCCCTGTTTGTTTTGAACTTGACTTTGATGGAAAAACTTCTAATGATTCTCTATTTGATACAATGTTTCTAGATAACTCAAGTGATTATAAAATCCCAAAAGATGTTGGATATCATGATTTTTGGTATCTACTGAGATGATCACACCATCTTTTCACCTTTAATTGAATTATTAACTAATTCAATTAGAGTCAGCCTCTCACTCTAATTGCCTGGCTAGAGTACAGCGGCATCAGCATACTTTACTACAACCCCAAACTCCTGGGCTCAAGTGATCCTCCTGCCTCAGCCTCCTGAGTAGCTGGGACAACAGGGATGTGTCACCATACCCAGCAAATTGTTCTATTTTTTTTTTTTTTGTAGAGATGAGGTCTCGCTATATTGCTCAGGCTGGTCTTAACTGGGCTCAAGCAACACTCCCACCTCGGCCTCCAAAAGTTCAGGGATTATAGGTGTGAGCCACCATTCCTGGCTGTAATTTATTTTATTAACGTAGGAATTAAACAGCTAGCTTTTCCAATATAAACCATCTTTGCATTCCTGGAATATATTCTACTGGTCTTTCATTAAATTTGTCTTACTAATATTTGACAATTTGATGTGATTTATCAATATTTTTATTAAATTAAAAAAAAATAAGGACGGAGTCTAGCTCTGTCACCCAGGCTGGAGTACAGTGGCACAATCATAGCTCACTGCAGCCTCCAATTCCTGGGCTCAAGTGAAGCAATACTCCTGCCTCAGCCTCTAAAGTAGCTAGGATTATAGGCGCATATCACCATGCCTGGCTAATTAAAAATTTTTTTTGGTAGAGACAGGGTCTTAACTCAGGTTTTGCCCAGGCTGGCCTTGAACTCTTGACCTCAAGTGATACTTCTGTCTCAGCTTCCCAAAGTGCTGGGACTACAGGCATGAGCCACACCCCCCGGCTGTCTCCCACACTCTCAAAGATACAGGCCAGAGGTTCCTAAGGTTCCTGTACTGTGTAAATGATTCAGCTCCTCCTGGCTATCTAGATGTGCCCACTGGAAACGTGCTGTGGTGCTCCCTGCAGCCCTGGGCACTGCACACAGGTGCGCAGCTGCCTCCCAGGACAATGCTGATGTGGTTTGCCCTCTCATGTAAACCTGAAAGTGGGCTCTTTCTACACGCTAATCCTTTCTAAATACGATTTAATTAACCAGCAAGATGTGTAAAGTAGATAAAACATGAAAGTCTGGTTTGTGCCTAACAGCTGGTGCTATTTCAATATGGAAATTGAGCAGGTACATATTTATTAACATGCTAATTCATTCAGTATTGGGTACCTACTATATGACAGGTACTGTTCTTAGATACTGGGGATATAACAGTAAACAGAATGGATAAAAATCCTTCATGAGGCAAGCTGGAGACAGGAAATAAATGATTTTTTAAAAAGATTTTTCTTAAAAACTTTGTTTTTAGTTGGGGCATAACATATAAGGTATACAAATCATAAGCATACAGTTTAATTAACTTTCACATATTTATATACCTATGTAATCACAACTAATATCAAAATATAGAAAATTTTCAGCCTTTCAGAAGGCTTCCTTGTTTTCCTTTCGAAGTAACACTCCAAAGGTAATTATTATTCTGATTTCTATCAATATATATTTGTTTTTCCAGTTTTTGAATTTTATATAAGTAAAATCATATGGAATGTGCTGTATCTGACTTCTTTCACTCAAAACTTTATCTATAAGTTCACCATGTAGCTGAAATTTATTCTTTCTGCTGTGTGGTATTCTATATTATGAATATATCACTTTTTTAAATCCATTTTCCTGGACATTTTATTGTTTCCAGTTTTGGGATATTGAGGATAAAGTTGTTAGGTACATTCTTAAAAAAAAAGTTGAAACAGAATTTTAGAAAAAATTGATTTTAATAACATGATAACTTTTTTTGTTTTTGGAGACAGGGTCTCACTCTGTTGCCCAGGCTAGAACGCCGTGGCGTCAACCTCGCTCACAGCAACTTCAAACTCCTGGGCTTAAGCAATCCTCCTGCCTCAGCCTCCTGAGTAGCTGGGACTACAGGCATGCGCCACCATGCCCAGCTAATTTTTTCTATATATTTTTAGTTGTCCAGATAATTTCTTTCTATTTTTAGTAGAGACGGTGTCTCGCTCTTGCTCAGGCTGGTCTCAAACTCCTGACCTCAAGAGAGTCTCCCACCTTGGCCTCCCAGAGTGCTAGGATTATAGGCGTGAGCCACCGCGCCTGGCTGATAACTTGACAATAAATCAAAATCCGAAGTGCAAACGACACTGAGCTGAGGCTGCCTGGGCTAATGAACTGGCTGTTTCCCCAAGGTTGTCAGTGCTGCCTGGTTTGGGTGGGATCTGGGCTGAACAGAGACAGACTCGTAGTGGGTTGATGCCTCGCACAAACCTGAGGCCAGCCCCCTCCTACCATCCGGCCTACTTGGTACAGTCTGATCGCTTACTCCTGGAAGCTTGGCTACTCTTCACTCTCCTATGCAGGGATCTTGAGTTTACTAGGAAATTCCCAAAGATGCACATGCAACTGTTCACATGCCCTGGGCCCAGGAACAAGCATTCTTCATTTGGAAGCTCAAGGAGGGAGGGAAAGAACCAAAAGGCCAGGCCAGCTGAGGAGACAGTTTGCTTAAACTGTCCATCCTGGGCTGGAATTCTGGCCGTGGATCAAGGGCTTCTGGGGGCATTAAGGATGAGCTGGATGCATTTCAAAGTGAAACAAGTCTTTTTGGGACTATGTGCACTCCTTTAATTCCCCTGTGTTTTCCTGCTAAATCTGTTTTTCCAAAACGGGCAGGAGGTGGGGGCAGCGGCAGCTGGCACACAGTGCTAAGGGAGAGGAAAGGTGTGCCTGGGGCTGTCTTCTCAAGGAGGATGCTCCCACCCAGCACATGGGCCAGATGACCACAAGGCGGCAACCAGCAATTCCCTTCTCCTTCCTGGGGATGGTGATAGGTGGGGCGAACCCCGCCTCCAGGGCAGCAAGCAAACAAGCCATTTCATCACCCCTGCATCCCCAGGAACACCAGAGCTGATTGAAGAAACCACAAAACGCAGAGAACCAAGCCCTGTCTGAGCAGCCATTTCAGGAGGTCAGCAGGCCTACATGTTTTGAGTAAGGTATAGCATAGACAATAAAGAAATTGCTTAAGGAGGGAACTCGTATGTATCATCAGGAGTCATGCAGCACTGTTAGGCAATAACAGAAAACCTCAGGCCCGACTAGGCCATACATCTTGCACAAAGTCATTTAACTTCTCTGGGCCTCAGTTTCCTCATGTGTAAAACAAGAGGGTTGTACTAGGTGATCTTCAAGGTCTGTTTGAGCTTTAACAATTTTATGTGTAACCCTTCTCTCCTGCTCCTAAGAACACTGCAGGTTAGAGGAGTTGGACTCAGCCTATTGCTCAGCTGATTTAAGAGCTACAGGATTTAGTTTGATTAAATAGAATTTCTGCCTTGTCTATGGATGCTGCTGCTATTTTGAATTTTTTAAAGGTGGATAACCAGTAGTTATGACCATATTTGCATTATTTTTGCTGCAATCTACCAGTATTTCAACAGCTGATAGAACCAGAGCAATATCCTTCCGATTACAAGGGATTCTCATTTTCTATTAGAAAAAGGTATACACACCCCTCCCCCATATTGTAAATACAACCATTGCTCTTCCCCTTGGGCTGGGAGTGCCTCAAAGGCCCTTGGCTGCTCAGGTTGTTTGGATGAGCTGCGAGCCTTTCCCTTCCCCTCTGCCTCTACTGGCACTGACAGACCTCTCTGGCCAATCTTTCTCCTCTGGCAAACAGGAAGTTGCCGGCCATACTGTCAACAGGTCTTTGGGAACAGGTAGCTCCACTCACCTGTCCTGAGGGCCTACATTGGTTTCAGGTGTCCTCTTTCAAAGAGGCAAGCAGATCAGGAAATAGGCTAGAGCCATGCTCTTTTATAATCCCAGCTACAAGGTAGCTGCTGGGGGTGGAAAAGAGATGACTATGTCCTAGACTCTAGGACGTTTATCTTTCCTCTAGGACCTAGAGGATTCTTTCATTGTGAAAATAGCAAAAACAATTAAAATAAAAATTTTACGTTTCTAAATTTTGAATTTAGATGACTTTCTGTTATGAAAGAAAAGGAAACTTTTATAAACCCACAGCTTGGATTCCCTGGAAGGACCAAGGGGTTGGGAACAGGAAAGGCTGGGTTTCAGGTAACCTGAATATGTACTCTGTATGAATTAGTAAAATGGAAATAATTGTGTTTTACTACCCACAGCTTAAAAAGATGAGATGGTATCTATGTAAACAAAGCAAGACACAAGTGGGAGGGCTAGCGAAATGCCTTTGAGCTTCCTGAACCTGAGAGCATTTCAAAGCTTTTGTTTAGATCCTTAGACATTTAATTAATTTAGCACTATAGGTATTACAAGTTGAATAAAAAGATCCTCTTCTTACAGTGCAATGTGAGCTTGATAGTTATTGTCATTTAGAAGATAAAGGAGCTCTCCCTCCCCCATCTTCTGAGACCTTCCACACCACTCCAGCCAGTGCTGGGTCTCAGCCAGCAGCGGTTATGGGATGTGCTGCTCCCTGGGTCAGTCCTAAAGTGGAGGGCTGCCCTCCCAAAACATTTTTGCTTTTCTTAATAAACCACCATAGGTCAGTTTCACTAGTTAAACTCTGTAGAAGTAATTTACTTCCAAACTATTTTCTCTTTTACTTACTGCTCCCCACCTTCCCAGTCCCTTACTCCCAGTCCCTTACTTCCAAAGGTAAAGACAGCAAGAGAACATTTTTGATCAACTGATCTAAAATGAGACTGGGGCTTTGAAATGGACAGGGAAACCTCAGACCTCCACTAAAGAGACAGCTGAGCTTTTAAGCCAATGCACCAGTTGAAAAGTCCATCATGTGGGCAGTTCTGCCAGCAAAGGAATCTGGTATATTGAATATGTAAAATTTACTGAAACATATTGGATAAATATTTCCTTTCCTTAAACTTCTCTGAAAGGCAGAGAAGTCTGCAGATTGTGGAACCAAGCACAATTCACTTCATCTTCTGAGCCTTGGTGACTTTATCTGCAAAAACGCAAGTGTACCTCACAGGGTAGTTGTGAGGACCAAATGCAGTAACATACATGGAATGTAGTGCTAAGTGCTAGGGACAGAGTCAGTTCCACCCCAAAATTCCTTTCCTTCCCTTCCCTTGGGCCGGTGAAGAGAGACTCGAAGGAATTATATTCACCCAATAAAGTTTTGCACTCAAAGGATCAGTGATCACAGCTAAGTAAAAGCAGAACCAAGTTTAGAATCCAGGCCTCTTCTCACACTCCAAACTCCACAAACTCATTGATCACATACCACCTCGCCTTTTAAAAAAACACTCCTTAGAAAATCAGCAAATGAACCACATTTGTTAAACAATAGGTAGATTTACCCTCAGCTTTAATGTTTGTTGGGGATGGAGTAGGTAGAAAAAAAGCTTCAAGAAAAGGAAAATGTGCTATTCTGTACTCTTCTCCTGTAAATGAAGCTTTGATAATTACAAAATTCAATGAATTCACTTTTTTCCACTTAATCAAGAATGAAAAAAAGCACAACTCGCAAACACTCAAAAGCTCATCTAGGACAAAACAAACTGCTTCCCGGTGCTTTGGTTCTAAGCATGTGCTCTAGTCATGCTTTAGAGAACACCTGGAGTGGATGGGAGGGGTCTGGGATGTCATTAGGGACAACTGCTCTGAATAGCCAGAAAGTCATAAAATGCAGCTTGTAATAAACAGGATGTCAAGGGTTCAAGCATAGGGCATGAGGAAGGACCAAGTTTTCCAGTATGGGCAAAACATGGCTAGAAGCGGCTGCTGCTGCAAAAGACAGGGCATTTTTCCTGTAAGGAGGACTGCCTGCCTGAAGAAAAAAGGTACAGCAAACACCAAAACATAACCCAAAACCAGTCCTTTTCAACTGGGTTCTGGGAAAGCATTAAGCCCCACACAAAATGTTGTGAATGACTCTTCTTAATTCTGCAAAGGATGGTACACAGTTGGCACCATTCTAAGTGCACAGAAGAGAAGTTAACTCATTATATGCGATGGATGCCTGACAGTGCTGGGGCCTAACTAGGAATCCCAGTTGAGAAGGGTTGCCCAAATCCAGGAACAAACTACTCTGGTGGTAGGAGAAACCTAGATGGCGGAAAAAAAAAGAAATCAAAACTTTATATATGGCAGGGCCCCCTGTGGTCAAGCTTCGAGTTGCTACTTTGGGGACCTCGAGAGCACAACACTCGCTACAGCAGGCTCTGCGTCCATCACAGGAACGGTTCACGCGGGCACTGGTCACACATTTATCCTCTTATCTCTCCCCTTTCCAACGTGGGTCCAAGAGAATCCTGAAATACAACTCTTATATTTGATTGTTGTTTTAAAAATAGAATAGCTGAAATATCATGAATGTAATTATTCCACCGAGGAAAAGAAAAATAGCAGTGGTGAACTGGGAAGGTTGGGAGATGGGGTTGGTTGTTCTTCCACCATGATCTAGCCGTGCGTCTTAGGCAAGTCCTCCATCTGACTGAACTACTTCTGTGACTGTGTGTGTAAAATGAGGTAAATCCTACTTCTTTAGACAGGAGGAAGGAGACTGGATGAGATGAACTCCTGATCCCTTCCAATTCCAAGACCTGTAATTCTAAGGAC
This sequence comes from Varecia variegata, assembly GCA_028533085.1. Classification (NCBI taxonomy): domain Eukaryota; kingdom Metazoa; phylum Chordata; class Mammalia; order Primates; family Lemuridae; genus Varecia; species Varecia variegata. The sequence goes on from CM052437.1 coordinate 45,731,801, forward strand.
TTGGCATGTCTACAGCCACCCTCACCCTCCAGCAAGCCAGACAATTCCAGCTAACTCCTGCCATCCTACCTTTAATGTGCCATTCTTTACCTGGTGGATATACTGCTTCCCAATATCAGGCCAAGAACACAGACACAACCACTGTAAAGTGCCCAGAGCTGCAGAACACAACCTCTGCTGAGTCTCTTTAATCTCCTTAAGCCCCCAGATGTGGAAATCAGGATGGCTGTAACTCAGGTGTCTCTCTCGACTCCTTTTCCCTTGACTCCCATTCTGCGAAAGCCCCTCTCATTCTTCGGTCCCTTCTTTTTTAAAAATCAAAGCAACACATGGATAGCATTTAATAAATCAAATAGCAGCCCCTTGGTCTTACCCTCCCTATTCTCAGCTTCTCACTCCAAAGAGAAACGCATTTTCAATTTTTATGGCTCTTCATTCTGGTATTTTTCTCCATTTGTAAAACACTATGGTTCTACTACTATTTCCTGATTTTCAGATTTAGATTATTTCAGGAGTACTTCTTATGGAAAATGAAGACTTAGGTGTTTAACATACCCCCAAGTTATCTTCTTATAAAGCAAATATTAATATGTCTCCAACCCCCAGTTTAGAGCCTGAGTCCAGCCACTCAGCACAATGACAGCTGAAGCAACAACAACAGTTGACACAGATTCTAGATGAGCCTGCTCTAGAAGTATGCATATACCACTGCAGCTGCATTCTCCCAGTATCATTTAAAAATTGGCCTTGTCTATCTCTGAAGATGCTAACATTTAAAAATGATTTTAGAATTCTGCACCAGTAAATAAACCACTAGGTTTTAATGGACCAAACCCTACCAACAGGAGTTTGGGAAACTGTTCATTAAATGACCATAAAACCTGGAGGCTCTCCAGTTCTCTTCAAGCCATTTTCTCCACTCCCATGCCCCATACCCAATAACGCCCCCCCCCCCCCTTCCTTGCCAGCTCCAAACCCTCTGGCCTTAGAGTCCTCAACTGCAGGGCTCTGCGAGAAAGCTGGTCCCAGGCTGGAGAGCAAATCAGCTCAGCTTACCCACACAGCTAAAGTTCTCATAGCTCAGGTTTACATGGACCTCCTCAAGACATGCCAGTTACCAGAAGCACAACAGGGAATGACCTCAGGAGCTTTCAACTCTGTCCCTCTCAAGTCTCCCCAGCCTTGAGTGGAGGGAAAGCTGTCCATTGGAGGCACCACGGATGTGCTAACTCTTAGCAATGGCAAAACACTCCCCTGCCACAGAATGCTAACCTTTTTCTGTTCCTGTTGTTGCTTTATATTGTTTGCATTATTTGGCTTACAGATTTGTACCAAATGGCTCAGATTCTGGGATTCCTTCATACATCCATATTTAATACAGGCTACACCCTTGCCACCTAGGTGTCTGTCCTCAACTGGATTCACTGTTGTCACTGGGGTCCCCCATGGAGCAGAGGGTGCTATGAAGGGACCCTGCTACAAAGGAGAGTTGATGGGAGGGCAAGGAGAAAGCTGAGCAGACAAAAGCTTCCTGTGAGTGACGACGGGGAGCTCAGATCTTAACTGTAGACTGAGTAGAGAACACAGCTAAAAAATATAATATGAACCTACTGAAAAGCCCTCAAAATCACCCACCTTTAGTCCCTAAGGATAACAATAAAGCAAATGAATAAAATACAAAAACCTAAGATTGTTATTATACTCATCCGGGGTTCATATTATCAGTTTATTGAGCACCTAGAGAGCAAAGCTTTACTGGGTTGTAGAGGCTACAATGATGAATAACCTGCCTATGATCTAATTAGATGAAGACTCATTCATTCAGCAAATAAAGTATGAAAGAAAAAAAGAAAGGGCAGGCTTTCCAGGGGCAAGAGAGAAATAAAAAACATTATATAATGGTAAAGTCTAAGCAAAAAGAAAAAAAAAAAAGAGAGAAATAAAAAACAAAGTGCTATGGAATTTTAAAGGAGAAAGAACAATCATGACTGCTTGAGGGAGAAATATTAAGAAACATGAATGAATATATAGGCCAAAACTCAGAAGGTCAGAGCAGTTTCTAATCAGGAGTTTCTGGCAGCGGCCCAGGCAGGAGAGATGTGGACAGGCCTGGGCTGGGGTCAGTGAGACGGGAAGGAGAAGCAAGGGGAGCCTGCAGGGGCAGTGGTCCCGGAACCTGGCAGCAAAGCGCAAGGCAGAGCACTTTCCTCTGAGGAATGCAACATGGTTCTAGAAGTTAGGACAAGCTGATTTGAAGGATAACCATGAGAGCTGGGAAAGTGTGAGCAGAGAGAGCCACACTTTTGTGAAAATACAAATCCCAACTACCACTCCCTGGGGAGGTACCCCTTTCCCCAGGCTTTACTCCTAATGAAGTAGAACATTAATTAAGGAGTGCTTATGCTCTTGTGCACCAATGTATTGTTCACAATATCCTGTCTTCCTTCTAGCCCCAAGAATCTCCTGAAACAGAGGGAAACCTCGGGCTCCAGTGGCAGAAACAGAAAATATAACACGCTTGGTTCCTCAAGTTACAACTCTGAAGGTTTTCCCACACATGCTGCTCTCTTAGAAAATTATTATGATTCTGATCCATCATACGTTTTAAGAGGGTCTTATCACCATTTATAATCTTTCTCTGATAAATGAGTTCCAAGTTCTAGATATAATATCTGTCTTACCACTAAGTTTCAGAACACAACAGAACTTGGGAAACTGTAGACTACACAAGAGTTAAAGCCATTGCTTGTGTCCTTGGCTCTGGGTTTCAGACATCTGTTTTAGAGCAGAAAGTCTAATGACAGGGAGCTCATGAATGAATGGGAACCTGGTCTATAAGCCCCGGACGACCCATGGCTGTGTTCCTACTAGTTAATGGCCTAATGACTGGGCTTTTCTTGGTGAAGGGAGGTACTATTATTCATTGGTCCTTGTTTGTAAACAAATGGAATGAAGGCCATTGATCACACACATCAGGGCCTACATGGAATGCAATTAATTAAGTGAGTTTCCAAGTGTTTGGAAGCAGCAGGGCTGCTTCTAAACTTTCTTCCAAGCATTTGGTGTTCCCCTGGAGTAGCACATGGATCCCCTGTGGATTAAAGGGCAAAACCAGGAGGGATTCTGGCTTCCATCATCCCTTTCACTCTTGCTCTCTCCCGATTCTATAAATCACTTCTGGCAGGTAGCTGGGAAGCAGCAGCGAATGACACTTTTGCTCTGGAGCACAGGAAGCCACCTTTTAACCCGCCTGCTGTTGTTTGTCTCTCGAAACGTGACAAAGGAACAGATGCAAGCAACATGCCAACTGTTGAGAGGATCTGCTCCGAGCACTATAGGAAACCTGTTCAGAGCCACATCACACCAGCCGCTCCAAGGAAGGACAACAGAGTTCATTTCCTGAAACCCCTACGCATGCTCTGTTCATGTCAGGTTGGGATTGGCAACGCTCAGGCAACTCAGCACGCACATTCCCGCTTCCACCTTCGTTCCTGTGGCTCCCCGGTCTTGAAGCCCCTTCCTGAACCTCGTTCAAATGCCACTGAGGTCCAGTCCAGCCTCGCCGCACACCCCCTTCCCTGCAAGGTCTTTTCTGACCCCAAGCTGCTCTCTCATCTCTTGACCAGACTACTTTACACGGTGTGTGCCAGTCTCTAATCCCCTCATGGGGCAATCTCATCTCTGTAAACCATCTTATCTCCTTAAGGGCTGGAGCCAAGGCTACATACCTTCGTATTCCCAAAGGAATAGTTTTTCAAATCACTAGTTGCAAACCATGAGTGTACTGGTAAACAAATTTAATGGACTGCACCCAATATTTTAAAATATGAAATAAAAACTTACAAAAGACACTCTTGGGACAACTGAGGAACTATAAAGTGGATATTAGATGACACTATGAAATTCCTATTAATTTCCCTGGGGATAGTAATGGTGGTGTGGTTGTATAGGGGAATGCCTTATTTTTTTATTTTTAATTATTTTTATTAGAATTTATTTTTTGGAGCAGTTTTAGGTTCACAGCAAAATTGAGTGGCAGGTACAGCAATTTCTCATATATTCCCTGATCCAGCACATGCACAGCTCTCTCATTACTGACTGCTCCACCCCCCGCCCCCAGAGTGGTACGTTTGTTACAATGGATGACCCTATACTGATACATCATTATCACCCAAAGGCTACAGTTTACATTAGTGTTCACTCTTGGTGGTGTACATTCTATAGGTTTGGACAAAAGTATAATGACATGTATCTACCATGATAGTATCACACAGAATAGTCTCACTGCCCTGAAATTCTTTTGTGAATACCTTATTTTTAGGAGATGCATGCTAAAGTACTGAGGGGTAACTTACTTTCAAACGGATCAGTAGATAATATCTGTGTGTGTGTGTGCGCGCGTGCATGTGGGCCCACACCCGTGTGTATAAGTACACACACTCACACAGATCAAGCAAATGTGCCAAAATGTTATAACTGTTCCATCTAGGTGTAGGGTATATAGGTATTCACTGTATTATTCTTTACATATTTATATTGTGTGTTTGAGAAGTTTTATAATTAAAAAAAGGAAGAAAATGAAATAGAGAAAAAAGTCAGAATGCAGAACATGAAGTACTACTTGGTTCCATGTATCTATTGATGCATGTGTGTGCTGGGTCACAACATAAATGCATTTCTTATTGTGGGTCAAGGCTCAGAGAACAGCAGCAACTTGCTGCTCCAAGTACACTGTAGGCTTTCAATGAACTATCTATTAATTAACCTCTAGAAGAATAGGATTTAACTAAAGAAGCAAGCTGAGAAATCATTTTGTCCTCAGTTACATCCCATTAACTCAAGCTGTGTCAAAACATCTAGGCCCTTTCCTGCCTTAGCACACTTGGGCCTAACCTTAACTCAGTCTTCAGGCCTTTCTTATCAGACAGTTAATTACTCATCAGGAAGAGGACTTCCACCTTCTCCCTATGCCACGGAGAGAAGTATGTTAACAGAAGACCCCAAGTAGGGTGAGCAATTGTCCTGGTTTACTTGGGATTGAGGTGTTTCCCAGGACTAGGGACATTTGGTGCCAAAACGAGGACAGACCTGGGCAAACTAGGGTAGTTGGTCACCCTAAATCTGAGAGATGACTTTGGGAGAACCTTGGACAGATCCGGGAGAGCTCATACTGTTGTGCTGTGTGGCAGATGGCAGCACTGCAGTGTGAGCAACAGGGCAAACCCAGGCAGGAAGACTTGTGCCAAGACAGAGATCTCTCTAATGGCTTCCAAACAGCAACAACAAATGCCACGCTGCAAAGTGTCTCCCATGCCCTTAAACAGAATCTTTCTCTGATTATTCATCAACTAATCTGGAAAGCAAAGGACAAAGGACACTTACTGTAAAAACGTCATCATCACCAAGCTCAGCTTCATTATGGATGGTGGAAGATGATGTTGTTGATCCTAAAAAGACAAAAACGTAATAAAAAGTGTTTCCCAAGAGGATAAGTTAAAACCAATCATTTAAAAAAGAGTATTTTAATAAAACCACATGTGAATCACCAGGAGAAACATGTTACCTGGGAATTAAGTGCTTTTAATTTATCTTCTTTAATTGATTCTTGCCAGGATGCTCCCTAAATTAACTTTGCCTAGTGTTGTTCCCCATTCATCTCTCAAACTTCTGCACTGGCCACTAGAGAATAAGCACACAGAGGGGCACCATGCAGGAGGTGAGGGGAGAGCCTGCCCACTCCTCCAAGGGGCACATTGAGTGGCTTCTGTAGTGGCCTTGAGGTCCCAGCTTTGTAGTGGGAAGACTGGACTGGGAGCCCCCATGTTAGACACGCCACAATCTCGCTGTACAAATTGGGCTCAGCTTCTCTGGCCTTTTCATTGATCAATGAGGAAGTTGTATGCCTGCCTCCAATTCCGAATCCATATATTGAATTCTAAATTCCAGGTTGTGGGAGCCAGTGGCCAGAGAAGGAGGTTTCCTCTTGCAATACCAGGGCACCAGTGAATTTTCTTTGCTTTGGTAGACAAAATTAAGGCTCTTGTCAGAAAACCCAGCTTATTCCCATCATGGAACCAAGTGGTCTTTAGAATTCAATTTATTTACTTATTCACCTTTTTCTTCATTCTGGTATACAAATCAGTATAACTGTCCCACTTTACCCTGCAATAGCACCCAGTAACGTGTGGATCAACTTAAATGACCAAAAGAAAAACATATTTAAATTTGCATAAGTGACAGATATACCAAAAGGGAAATTTATTCTCTATCTTTTCCTTTTCTAGGTTAGGTCTTCTAAAATGTACATTTAGAAAATATTTTGTTATTACATAAAATTGAAATTAAAAGAATTGCTCAGAAAGGGATGAAAAATACTTAAATCTCCAACAAGACATTGCAGGAGGAAAAACAACAGTCCCATAATACCCTCTGTGCAATTCCTATTGGTTAGTCTTTCAGGATTTTTCTTTACCCTTTGAATTAGTTCAATCAATCAATGTTTAGGCAAGTTTGATACAAAACAGCTAGGTAGAATGTACATAGAGAAAAAATTGGAAGTAGGAGAATCAAATTTTGTTTGTACCTTCGGTGATTAAGTACATGGACACCACACAGTCTTCTATCAATAATACAGGAGATATTTTCTTTCTGAACATTTAAAAACTATTATTTAAAAACATTTTAGGCCAGGCATGGTGGCTCATGTCTGTAACCCCAGCACTTTGGACCCTGTCTCTACAAAAAATAGAAAAATTAGCTGGGTGTGGTTGTGTGTATCGATAGTCCCAGCTACTCGGGAGACTGAGGTGGGAGGACTGCTTAAGCCCAAGAGTTCAAGGCTGCACTGTAGTGGGCTACGATGGTGCCACTGCACTCCAGTCTGGGTGACAGAGTGAGACCTTATCTCAAAAAACAAACAAAATAACATTTTAAATATTTGCCACTTATGTAAAATCTATGAGGTGAACACTAGTTTTTATTATTTCCTTTTGGCTATCTCATGGTTGCTGTTTATGGATTCATGTTCTAACTAGAATTATCTTACTACTGATTATAATAATGTTAAGTGATTTTTCTAAGATTTGTTTTAATCTCTTCCCCCACAACCACTAATGAAAATGATTTCAGAACACTTTTATTTCTTAAAAAAATGAAACATACATCGTTTTGTAACTCACTTCCCCAAATTCTGAATTTGACATTAATATGCCTTGCTTCATATTTCCTTATTCACAGGGCCCTGGCTATGGCACCTTTAACCTGCTGATTTGATAACAGAATGTGAAGTGGAGAATTTGTGTGTTTGCATCTGTGGACTCTAGCCAAGCCCACCATGCGACTGACTGCCCAAGGGCCTTCCAGGTCCTTCATCAGATGTCACACAACGCCTACTACTCACCCACAGACCAAGGCCTAAACCGAACCAGGGCTCCCGAGGTCACAGATCCCTTTCCCTTTCAGTGGCAGCCGTACCCCCCGGGCCTCTGATTACAGGAGGACAGTGGGTAGGCCTGGAGCCTTTTGGGCCCACCAGAATCCATTCTGTACTTCTGAGCCAAGACAGACCAGACCAAAGCCATTTCAATAGTCAGGACAAAGTGAAATCCGTCAAAAACACATGCATAACGGCAATCCAGAACCTGCCTGCTTGTTTTTTCACAACAGAGTCTAAAAACCAATTGAGATCATTTATTACTCTGAAAGCTATCTCCTTTCCCCTACATTGTCACTTTAATTCCTCTCCCTGGGCGCTCCAAAAGTTTTGGCATCTACTGACCTGGCCCCAAACCCTCCCACAAATAAACCCCAAACACATGATGGCAGACTATCGGAAGTAAAAGAATTTGGCATATTTCTGTAGTCCCACTAACACGGCAGCAACAAGTTCAGTACCTTCTATAAGGTCTTCGATTGCTTTCCTCACTCCCCTGTCAAAGGCTCGAGCGTCAGCAGGGCTTTGGAAAGTCAGTCCAAACTTCCTATTATCGACCTTCCAATGATGAAACGTTGGATTGGCTTTGGTGTAGACCAAGTCCTTCCTTACGTAGCATTCCAATACCACCTGAAGGATGGAAACACACAGGCCGGTTACTTGTGGAATAGCCAAGATGATGTCTGGTTACAGAAGTCTAATTAGGAACTATCACTGGTGGCAACTCATGAAAACCCTCCATCCCGTGCCTGCACACATCTGTGAGTCTCTCTATATCAGCAGAAGCCTCTGCTTGCCTGTGGACTGCTGGTCCCTTGGTGTTGGGGATCGCCACTGTCCTGGCTGTAACTCCATCGCCATGCTCCTCTGCTTCCCATTTACTCCCCTTCCACCTGCCCCTGACTGTGAGGAACTAAGCTGATGCCCAGGTCTTGGGTCTTGCACTGTTCAGGTTTCCTGCTTCTGTCGGGGCCTTTGTATTAATGGCTCTGAGTCTTCCCTCCCTGTCCAAATGGGTGACTCCCCGTGACCCCAAATTCAACAAGTCGAAAAATTAACTAGTTTCCTCTGAAATTTCCACCACTAGTCTCCTCTCCCAACTTCTCCCTATCTGGCAATGCCCTCTTCTCTGCTCATTCTGGCTCAAGATCTCTGTGGTCACCTTTTGCTGCCTCTGCTTTCTCTATCCCCTGGATTACCAATCACCAAGTCCATCTCATTTTTCCTTCCACATTTTTTATATCAACCCCATTTCAGTTGCTGCCATCCTTAACTTTACATTAGGATTACTATTACAATCTCCAAGTTTCTAGCAATTTAGTCTCAGAATTAGCTTTTACTGAGCTATAACTTTGAGTAGATTGATGTTTTCATTTCTAAGATGGAAATAACACCAGTGTTATCAACGAGATCATGAACATGCTCTGAAAACACTAAGTAAATGAGAAACTGCACAGGGTCACACTCATTGTCCAGTATATTTTCAACATCAGGTTTTACTCCTGTATTTACTCCAGTTCTCTCTCTTGTCATCTTCACAATTCAGTACCTGATTTCATGTTATACTCTAATGGTTTCACGTGTATTGGTCTTGCTCCCCAGCTAGACTACAAAAGGTCAAGATGTATTATAAAATAACTCCCTGTGTCTAGCACAGTGCTGTTGTTGATAAAGACACCAAAGGTTATTTAATATTACAGAATAAAAGAAGCACTGCAATCACATGAATGTAAACTTCATTCTTTATTCATTAAAAAAATGCAAACTGTTTACAATATTTATTCCTATAGCTTCATTATAAACACCATAATGATTCTGCTAAGTATTAATAGCCTTGATCTTGTTCTGGCAAAGCTTTGCATTTAACACAATGTGATCTTATTAATTTAGACTAAGTGAAGGGCAAGAGTAAACGCCTGCCTCAATTACTAAAATTTAAATTAGAGAGTATCTTTAAATGAGTACAAATTTCAAGACTACATCAAAGCAACAAGAAATTAAATGCTCCCTAACAAATGTTCCCCTAAGTTAAATAAATGAGAATAATATTCAAATTGGTATACCAAATAGCAGTCCCAAGCAGTTAACTTTATTACATTGTATTGAAATAGGACAGCAGTTCCTTCACACAATTCTATTTATGATTAAATTCCTTATTATGGCCATTTCCCCCTAAGAATAGTACAATGATTAAATGTCAGCCCAGCCCTATTCCAAACTGGGGAAATCCAAATAACCAAGGATTTCACTAACAAATGTTATCTATTTTAGAATTTAGTAGTCTCAATATAAAGTCTCAAAATAAACTTTTTGTAAAAACAAAGACTCCAAGTTTCTCCGTACTTCAGGGTGAAAAAAATTGTCTTTGGTTGACATTTTCCAACTTTAAAATTATTCCAAAGATATATATTTTCTTAGAAAAGTTTAAGTAAAATAAGTTAAGCCACCTAAGTTAAGTGAGAAGGGGAATGAGCTACCATCTCTTTATGTCCTCTGAAGCAAAATAACATCTTTATGTATTTAAGTTTAACAACAAAAATGAAGAAGTTCAGATGTTTTGATGTTCCTTACAGATATAAACCCTCTGGTGAAGTTTTGGCACACACACCATTAGGGCATTAACTTAAAACTTGAGAAAGACGTTTTAAAATACCTTTTTAAATAAGATGCATGAGAAGAAAACAAGGGATTATATTCTTTGCAGGCTTTAAAAAAATCTACATGAGAAATACATATTGTAAAAGATTTAAGTAATTTAGATGAACATATCAAGGCTGCATTCTTACTTATCTCTCCCTCCCATCCTCAACACCTCTCTATTTCCAGAGAGGTGGGCATCTAGGTAATTTGTAATTGATCACTTTTACAGACAATGATGCAATTTACATCCTTATATACTGCAAGTGAAAATTAGAATTTTGGACAGCTTCCCAATACTTGCAGACTTTTTAATGAGTCAGTGGCAATAAGAAATGTGATTTTTTGATATTATAGAATAAAAACGTGTCAACGTTTGGAAGATCTGCTTAACTCAGTAAACCATTATTTTCCTGATGACTAATACATGACGTTATAAAATCAGGTGTGAATAAAAAAGATCCAGGGTGCAAGATAAACCAGTGAATTTTAATGTGACAGAGAATGAAAAGTTCATTGAGATGGTTTCAGATTCCATATTTAAGACATTACTACGGGTAGAGTTTTAGTGTAGTATCAAAGAAGAATATCTGTAATTGTCTGAAAAGGCTATTAAAATATTTCTCCCTTTCCAACTACATATCTGTGTGAAGCTGGGTTTTCTTCATACATATCAACCAAAAGTAACATATTACAACAGACTAAAAGCAGGAGAATATATCATTACAGAATTCAGCTATTTTATATTAAGCCAGATATTAAAGACATTTCCAAAAACATAAATAAAACAATGCCACTGTTCTCATGAATTACTTTTGTTCCAGAAAACAGTTACATGGTTATTTGTCATAAAATGCTACTTATAGTAACAATATTGTTTAAGTTTTTAAAAATTTCAGTTTTAATTTCTAATTTGGTAAATATTAACAGCTATAACTCACCAAAACCAAAGCTCTTTGGGGTCCTCAATAAATTTTTAGAGTGTAAAAGAATCCTGAGATCAAAAAAGTTTAAGAACTGTTGATGTCCATAAATCTTTGTGTGTTAAGTCTTTTTCTATAGGATAGTGTTCTAGATGCAAATTGCTATGTAAAAAGATATGCACATTTAAAATTAAAATTCTTGGCCAGGCGAGGTGGCTCACCCCTGTAATCCTAGCACTCTGAGAGGTCGAGGTGGGAGGATTGCTTGAGGTCAGGAGTTTGAGACTAGCCTCAGCAAGAGCGAGACCCAGTCTCTACCAAAAATAGAAAAAAAAGCCAGGCACAGTGGCATGTGCCTGTAGTCGCAGCTACTCAGGAGGCTGAGGCGGGAGGATCCCTTAAGCCCAGGATTTTGAAGTTACATGAGCAATGATAATGCCACTGTACTCTAACTAGGGCGACAGAGTGAGAGTCTATCTCAAAAAAATAAAAATAAAAAATATTAACTTAAATTAAATTAAATTAAAATCCTGCCAAATTGCCTTTCAAAGAGCTTTGCCAGCTCAAATTCCCACCAAATGTTACGCGAGAATGTTCCCTGCCCTACCCACGGGCAACGACTGGAAGGATCAACCTTTTAGATTATGTGATTAATCTTCACAGGGTGGTTTCTCATAGAATTCAAGGAGTAAACTTTTGTAATCCATCTAAAGTAAGATGCAACTCAGAAAATTTTAATTTACATATAATTTCTTAGGCTTGTTGTCAACTTACCAAACATTATCTGAATGACTATTTGTGAATGGGTGTCTGGAACAGAAATTTTTCCAACAGAAACACTGGCAATTCAGTTCACAGGCCTCAATAATACGTAGTTAAAAACAAACAAACAAACAAACAAACAAACAAACCCCCCTAAAAACATGCTAGGTTCTAGAACTGTACTGCACTGGAAAAACTACTGGCAACACTATTTTCATCAGAAAGAGCATTTCATGCTCTAGTTGGAATACTGGGAACTCGATACCACCCATCCAATGTAACCTTTTTTTTTTTTTTTTTTTTTTTTTTTGAGACAGAGTCTTGCTCTTTTTGCCCTGGCTAGAGTGCTGTGGCATCAGTCTCGCTCACAGCAACCTCAAACTCCTGGGCTCAAGCGATCCTCCTGCCTCAGCCTCCCTAGTAGCTGGGACTACAGGCATGCACCACCATGCCCAGCTAATTTTTTCTATATATTTTTAGTTGTCCGGATAATTTCTTTCTATTTTTAGTAGAGATGGGGTCTCGCTCTTGCTCAGGCTGGTCTTGAATTCCTGACCTCGAGCGATCCTCCGGCCTCGGCCTCCCAGAGTGCTAGGATTATAGGCGTGAGCCACCGCGCCTGGCCCCAATGTATCCTTAAAATGATTTCCATCCTCTCCTTGCCATCTCACTTTTTGTGGGGGTTCCCTCAACAACCCACCCTCTCCAGTGGGCATAAGCACTGCATTACAGAAGCTCGAGAGGCCAAAGGAAGAGTCACTGTATCTGCGTGCGTGTGTGTGTGTGTGTGTGTGTGTGTGTGTGTGTGTTGTGGGGATGGGGCAGGAGGAGGAGTTACACATCACTGAGTGTAGGAACCCAGAATCCCCCACAGAGTGTGAAACAGGAAGGTGAAGGATGGAAAGATGGAGAAGTAGAGCTGGGAGTATGGGTGTGTGATTTAAGTACTAGCAAATATAAAAGCCCAGAAGTGTGGAGTCACAGAATGTAAAAGGGATGGAAAGAGGGATGGGGAGATGAAGAAACATGATGGAGGAGGGGATGAGGTACACTTTTAGGGTTGTATTGTCCTTTACAATGGCAACAACAGAAGCAGGTTCACAACTCCATGGGGGTGGACCGAGTATGGGGACTGCCCTGTTAGTAGGAAGACTTAGTATGAAGAGATTAGGCTTTGGCTTCCCAAAGAAATGGGCTCTAATGCAGGCTCTGCCAATGACTGCATGCCCCAGACTGAGGAAGTGGACCACTTCTTGGAGCACTGAGTTTCCCCACTAGAATATGGAGACAATAGTATCTTACTCCTTTCAGAATGTTGCAGGAATTTAATTGAGGTTATTTATGTGAAGGGCCTCAAATAAAATGTTAAAAGTTTATAATTATTATGCAAGTCATTGGTAATACACAGTGTTTATAAAACTAAGGGGCTGGATTAGACAACCTAAAGGGTCATTTTAGGTTGAAATACTCTATGACAAACCATAGAAATACCATGGAAAAAAATAGCTCTAAAATATATATAACCCTTCTGATAAAATAATTTTCTAACATAGCACAACAATAAAAATAAAAAGGGAAAAAGTAAAAAAAAAATTCTATCAAAATTTTGTAGGAAAAGAATACCAACTAAAATAAAAAGGCAAGCAACAGATTATAAAAATATATTTGCAGCAAATATGGCAGATGAAGATTAGTATCTTCATTACACAAGATGGCATACATATTAAGAACAAAAATAAGACCCCAGTATGTAAATATATGAAGGACATTAACAGTTACAACTATTTAACAAACAGAAAAACATTTTATCTCATGATACTACTATTATTCTATCAAATTGGTAAAGATTTAAAATGTGTGACCCTCAATGTATTAAAGGAAATTCTCATGCTTGTAGCAGTCCCTTGAACATGTATCAAAAGTCACGAAAGGACATCCCCCAAATTATTCCAAAAAAATAATAAATGTGAAAAATGCACATAGGTGTCTATTCCTAACACTGAGGGTGTGGGGAGGAGGAAAGAACCTTAATATTTGACACTAAGGAGAACAATGAAACAAGCCAAACAATGAAACATCAAACTGATATTAGCAACATATAAAATTTCTTATGAGAATGTTAGGGCAAAACAAATGAGATACAAAACTGTTTACAAACTCATTATAGCTATGTAAAAATAAAAATATAGCTGGGTGTGGTGCGTGAGCCTATAATCCCAGCTACTTGGGAGGCTGAGGAGGGAGGATCACTTGAGCCTAGGAGTTTACAGCCAGCCTGGGCAATATTGTAAGATTCCAACTCTACAAAAAAAAAAAAAAAAAAAAAATACGTACAAGGGGGAAAAAACCTACATCAAAGGGCTAAAGGTGATTGTGTATGTGCGATTCTGATTCATTTCTGGAGTCAAGAGTAATAGACTCCAGAAGGGCTGGGCACGGTGGCTCACGCCTGTAATCCTAGCACTCTGGGAGGCCGAGGCAGGAGGATCGCTTGAGGTCAGGAGTTTGAGACCAGTTTGAGCAAGAGCGAGACCCCGTCTCTACTAAAAATAGAAAGAAATGATTTGGACAGCTCAAAACATATATATATATATAAATTAGCTGGGCATGGTGGCACATGCCTGTAGTCCCAGCTACTTGGGAGGCTGAGGCAGAAGGATTGCTTGAGCCCAGGAGTTTGAGGTTGCTGTGAGCTAGGCTGACGCCACAGTACTCTAGCCCGGGCATCAGAGTGAGGCTCTGTCTCAAAAAAAAAAAACAAAAACAAAAAAACCAAAAAACAAAAATAGAGTATCAAATTCTAGTTCCAGGCCCCCAAAAATGGGTCACACCAAGAACAAGGAATCTTTCTGAATCTTAATTACTTCAATTACAATTACACAGGCTGCTGTAAGGATACAATGATACATACAACCTAACCAAAGGGCTGGCATTGTACTTAGCACATGATAAATACTAGATAAATGATAGTCATTTTCCTTTTTATTGGTAATATGGTTAAATTGCCTTTATTGGAAAAATGTTATAAACAAGAATGTTTTAATTATTTGACTATTATGCAGGGAATTTCCTGAATAGATACTTCTTAAAATTTGCTATATTTCCTCTTTAAATTTTCAGAAATGAATCAAGTGTGAAAACAGTATTTCTGTTAATCCATATATAGCATTTACAAATTGCTCTGTCTTATCTATTTTGTAACTTTTTAAACTATAAGAAGTGATTGCAAAAGAAGATTAAATTTGTACACTTAACACATAAAATTCAACAGATGCTGCTGTAAAGGGGCTCAAATGTAACACTGACATATTCTTATGGTATCTTTGCATTTTCTCTGTGAGATCCTGTACAATCCTGCACATTCTGAATCATCTGTTGGCTTTGGAGTATACATTCCATGATCAAACACAGAAGTAGTTAGTGATCTTCTGTGTTTAGGGCCATTAATTTAAAATAGATTTGGACATTCAACTTTCCTTCCTATCATATAGATTCCTTCATAACACAGTACTGGACATTCAAATTCCTTCATAAGACCACATTTTGAACTAAAGATTATTCTCCAAAGTATTTATGTATAAGCATGTATAATTATAGAAGTGTGATATCACTACTTTTTGTTACTTTCTTTTTCCAAACATGTTCATTAGCTTATGAAATAAAAGCTACGGTATCTTTTAGACAAACATTTACTTAGAAGAAGCCAGGTGACATCCTGCCTTTGCATTTTTACCTTCCACCATCCAAACCTCAATGACATGCTCCCTGATAAACCCCACATTTAAAAAACTCCGACTTCACAGCTCAGTACCATTGTGATTCATAATAATAGAAGACACACTTTGGTTTTGACTACCTTGTTACAATGACAGAAAGACATCTTAATTAATCGAAGACGCAAACAAGACAGCCAAATATACTACTAAGCATCTAAGTTATAGCGTGTGTGGTCAAAAGAGCCTTTGCTGGAAAGGAAGGGTCATGTTTTGCAATTTGGCACCAGCTCCACAGTTCTAACTTTTGAAGCTTTTGCAAGAGTTTGAAGTCAGAGAAGGAAGAAAAAAATACCTATGGGAAGAGGGCTATGATTTAACGTAAAGAAATCAGTTGTTGCTAATTTAACCCATGTGTTGTATGTCTGCCATTACCAGTTTGTCTTTCTGTCGTTCACCATGGATGAGAAAGCCGCTTCGTCCATTGCCTTCGGGGTGCATGACCTTACAGACCCCCACGCGACTGATCCCGCCTCCTTCCTGTGGGAACCATCCCCCGCTGGAGTCATCTCTGGTCATAACCACAGCCTTGACACGCACAATATAGCTGTCACTAAAACGACAACAAGAAGAATGGGGCATGACAATGGTCTGGTAGCTGCAGAACATGTTTCACAACCCAAGTTGACCACCAGCCAGCACTTTTCTGGACTCATCAAAAGAAAATCTATGCCTGGCAGCAAACTTAAAAGGTAGCTTTTAGGGAAACTTTTAGGGAAAAAGCAAGACACTTAATGTAAAAGTACATTTTTTAAAAGATACCTAGTAATAAAAAAATACTTGTGAGTCTCTGAAGATGTATGCAGGTATAATAATCTCCAGTTTCAGGGTATAAGTATTACTAATAAAACAAATAAGCTGATCTCTGCAATTACAGTCTCATAGGTTGGAAAGATACAAACCTATTAATTTAAGATGGTATTATGGTTTCAACCCTTTAAACTTAGTTGACAATGAATGACCAAGTCTTAACATTTTATAAAGCCAATATTCTTATTTAGCACAAAATAGGATTATCCAATCCAAATCACAAATTCACCATGAAATCATTTATATAGGTGGGAAAATATTTCAATTCAAATAACCCTTTACATATTTGTAGCCTTCTGTTTATGATTTTATTTTTTTACAGTCTAAAACTTCAATTTCGCAATAAATTCTTTTGCACATTTGTCAAAAATCCTCTTTTTCCTCCAGAGACCAACTCTAGCTTCTTTTCATTCTTTATAACTTTTGGGGGAAATATTATTTGATTGTCTGCAAGGCCATTACATTCTCACTTGCTGTTTTTTTCCTTTGGAAAGAATTCATTTTTTACTCATTCAAACATATATTCACATCTCGTATACGCCAGGCGCTGTGCCAGATTCTAGGGAAGCAAAGACGCAGAGTAACATAGAATCCTACAGGGCAGACTGTCCCCAATGCTCAGAGCCTGGCCACCAAGATCTGCCAGAGACCATGGAGACAGTCCCTCTGCCTCACATCCCTGCTCACCTCACTCACACACGAAGGCAAAGCCACTGGACTTTCCACGACCGCAACAGCTCACCCTCTACTGTGACCCAGCTCCCCTTCCCTGCTGTCCTCCCCAAGGTCCACCATTCCTCTTACTTCCTCATCCCCTCCTCTGACCATTCCTTTCATTTTTTTTTATTGAGGCAAATATAAACAACGTAAAATTTACCATCTTAACCATTTTTAAGTGTGTAAGTTCAGCGGTGTTATTAGTAACGGCACCCACGTTGGTGTGCAACCATCACCCCCACCCACCTGCAGAAGTTTTCATCATCCCCAAACTGAAACTCTGTACCCACTGAACACTAACTCCCATTCCCTGCTCTCCCCACCATTCTACTTTCTGTCCCCTTGACTTCGACTACTCTAGCTACCTCACACATGCTCCTTTCACCTTCCTAACCTAAAAAGAAATGTGCTTTCGGCTGAGCCTCCGCGGCCTTCCTCCATGGCCCTTTCTCAGGAGGCTGCTTTCTCTCTCGCACTTCTCTGCCCGCTGGGCCTAGACTGGGCAGGGTGCTCACCTCGGCTGCAACCTATCTGGCCTCCCTCTTGTTCCAGTTCCTCTAAGCTCATACACCTGTCCCTGCCCCTCACAACCTTTCTTCAATCTCTACAGACCTCTGGGTCACCCCCCTCATTCCTTGAAGACCTTAGCACCTAGGTTCACTGTCCCTCCATCTCTCCACCATGATCCCTGCCATGATTCTTGATAATTTTGTTATTGAATCTGAAGATCATTCCAATTCCTTGGCCTCTCAGTTTCTGGGACTCTTCCCCTCCAATGCCCTTGTCTTACATACCTAACCATAGCCATTCATGCCCAGGTCAACCCTTGACTTTGTCATTACCAATATCTGCACAACCTCAGTTTTATTTTATTTTTATTTTTTTAGAGATAGGGTCTTACCCTGTCACCCAGGCTGCAGTGGAGTGGTGTCATCATAGCTTACTGTAACCTCAAACTCCTGGGCTCAAGTGACCCTCCCAAGTAGCTAAGACTGTAGGTGCACACTACCACACCCAGCTGATTTTTTAATTTTTTGTAGAGATGGTGACTCACTATGTTGTCCAGGCTGGTCTTGAACTCCTAGGCTCAAGCAATCCTCCTGCCTTGGCCTCCCCAAAGTGCTGGGACTACAGGCGTGAGCTCCACCTCAATTTTAAGCATCCTGCTCTCCAACCACCATCTCCTGACTTTGCAGCTCCCTCCCTCCAGACTCCAATAATTCTTCACCCCACTGGGACCAACAATCTATTGGTTCTGATCACTTTAACCCCCTTCCCTAGACCCCCTCATGTCCTTGCTTGATTCTCTACCCAACCTAAGTTCCACAGTCTATCACAATCTCTCTGCACACAATCTTAACGCTTTTGCCCTCTCTTTCCTCACTGTCATTGCCTGGCACATCCCCAAACTGCTTAAATCCTACAACTACCTACTTCATGCTCCCACCCAGGCCGCTGAACATGGAGAGAGGGAAAAACTCCACTCTGCTATGTTTAGAGGCCTTGTTTTAAAGTCATAAACACTAGCCTCAAGTGGGTCCTTAAGTGCCACCTGGCATCCTGCTACATTTCCCTGATCTGTCCCCACAAAGACTATTTCACACAGCCTCCTACCCCCCTGCTCTCAGATGGTGGATGGGCTTACTTTAACATCACTGAGAAAGTAGACACAATCAGAAGAGACCTTGCACCTGTGCCTATCACCATGCCTACTACTTTGTACTAGTACTCTCTCTGCCTTTCCTCCTGTAACTGTGGCTAACCCATCCATGATCCAAGCTGGGGCCTACTCCTCCACTTAAATTCCTTCTGTATGTTAACAGTGCCCAAACTGACATTTCCAACCAGATGTCTTCCCCAGCTCCAGACCAGTAAGACCAAGGACCCATGTGACTTCTCTGCTTGAGCATCTAATGGGCATCTCAACCAACATGTTTCAGATTGAATTCTTGATTCCAACACCTGCCCATCCTTCTGGTTC
This sequence comes from Varecia variegata, assembly GCA_028533085.1. Classification (NCBI taxonomy): domain Eukaryota; kingdom Metazoa; phylum Chordata; class Mammalia; order Primates; family Lemuridae; genus Varecia; species Varecia variegata. The sequence goes on from CM052437.1 coordinate 45,750,836, forward strand.
TCTCTTTAAAATACATTCAGAATCTACTTTTTACCACCTCCATCAACACTGACCTGACCTAGCTGCCATCACCTTCCACTGAGATTACTGCAACAGCATCCTTACTTCCACATTGGCCCAACTTTCCCGGAAAACAGAACGGTAAGTCAGGTCACCACACTCTACTCAAAGAAATACTCCAGTAGTATCCTGTATTACTCTGAGTAAAAGCCAAAATCTGGCCTTACCCTACTACTCTCCTTGCTCATTCTACTTTAGTGCCACGACTCCTTGATGACCCCGTGCATTAAGCACTATCCTACTGCAGGGCCTTTGCACTTGCTATCTCTTTAAAACCCCACTCCCCACCCTTTTCCCCACATGCCAAATAGGCTCATTCTTTTATTTCATTCAGGTCTCTGCCCAAGGTTATTTCATCATATTAACAGACAACTTCCCTGTCCACTCCATGTAAAGTTACCCTTCTTAAATCTTCTCACCCTATTTTGTCTTTTTACATGCTAGTAAATCAATGCTTGCCCTATGACACATCTGTTTACCTACTAGGATATAAATTCCACAAGAGCAGGGACTTTGCCCTTTTTGTTCACTGCTACATCCCTAGAGCCTAGAATGGTGTCTTATATGTAACAGGTTGTGGAATGAATGGATTAAATACACAATATAAACAGGTTTTTGAAAATATGTTTGCAGCCAACAGATTCCTTGTAAAAATATAAAGTGTTCAATACTCATTTGCTTATGGACCACAATACCATAATTGGAATAACAGTAAAGATTCCCTTCCCATTAATAGGAAAACTGAATAAAAATCACAGGTTCCGTATATAGAAGTACATACAAAAATCAAGGATGTACATGCACATATATCACTAATCCACTCATTTCACATATATGCATATTCCTTTAGATCCTGGAGATTGATTAAGAACATTTTTATAACATTTATTTAGATTAACTGCATACAATTTTAGAGAATAGCCATCATTTTTCTTTCCTACACCTTGTTTACATCAGAAAAACTAAGGGGCCCCAGGATTTGTAATTCTCCAGTGTGCAACACAGCTTTCTCAGATCTTCTGTGAGTGTCCTGTGGGCTCATCTCAACAGGAAATGGCCAAGGTGAAGAATTGAAACTCTACACACCTCCTGTTAAAAATGCTTTTATTTTTTTGTGTGGCAGCTGTGTGCTATTCTCCCTTTCTTTGAGGGGATTAAATAAACATGAAAAAGGAAAGTCTGCATTATTTACGTTAGTGCCATAAACTTACTTCCCAAAGAAGTACTCACTTATCAGAGATTTTAAAAAATATCCTACCTTCTGCTTTCAGACCACAAGGGCTATTAGTTAACTCTGGCCTTTGCTAGCTCTCTGTGACATCCTTTCTCCTGCCTCAATTCCTCCCACCAAGTGCCTTCCTGAGGGCTGACTTGTCTATGTGGGGTGGGGGCTCCAGGGGCAGAAGCCCCCTTCGTCTCCTCGGCAACAACCCGACAGCCAGCATTAACTGAGGCATCCGGCTATTTAAAACAAGGCAGGGGGATAAAGTGTTGCACTAGAAGTTGCGGAGGATGTCTGGATAATCCAGCTGCATGGCCGCCTGCCAAATGCTTCCTATCTGTGGTGTATTTACGTTACTCAGGCACTTCACCCCACCCAGAACAGAAATGACAATGAACTCTATTACCAAAAAGGTATAAAGGAGGAAAACTCCCTTTCCACCTTTCCTCCCCCTCTTTCTGGAAAGAATTAAACAACATCTGTTTAAAACAGATGCAGGGTTTGGGGTGGGGATGGGTAATGGAGCAGGAAGGGCAAGGGGAGATTTATTTTTTTTAATTTGCACAAGGAAAATGCTGTTGGATGCCTTAGAAAAAATTTCAAAACATGCTATCTTTGTCAAAAATAACAAAAAATTTTTTAAAAATCTTCTGAAATTGACAACTGCTGTACTGGTGAGGACCTGGTAAAGCTCGAGACGTGGCTCCAAACACCAACTGAATGGAGCCGAGTGTCTGAACTTGAGCAGAACTGCCCCAAACAATGTCATCACAAACGGTATTTGACAACTACCACTCAAACAATACCATATTCTGTAGGTGTGTTAAAAGTAAAATCGGCTGAACTGGGGGTCTTCCATTTAAATGTGGTTTCTTTAAGGAAAAAGCTTTGTGTTCATATCGTGGAATTATTTGTAAAAACAGGACTTACTGAATCACTGATATGTAAACGAGGCAGGAGACATCCCATCGCAGTATAGGAAGGGAAAGAAAGTAAAAATTTCAAACCTGGATTAGCACCCCAAATCAAAGTTTTAGAACTCAGGCCTTTATGTTCTAAGTTTTCTCCAGATTCAAAGCAGGCCCTATGTGTGTTTACAGAAGTAAACCAAAGGACAGTAGGAAACGGTGCCGAGGCAGCCCTGCATCCTGTACAGAACGTACGCTTCAGGGCCAGACAGGCCAGAAAGGCCTGACCTTCTCAGTAGCAGAAGAAACCTCTCTCTGAGCTGCATTTTCCTCCTTTCCAAAATGAATAGAGGATCTACCCCACTGATTAAAAGCAGTGATACAGGTCAAGTGTCAGATCCAGAGAAATTTGATAAGTTGTGGCCAGCATTATTTTTGCAGAAAGGCTGACCTTGCTTACAAAAACAAGTCCTTCAAACAGCAGCCTCCAAAGCTGCTGAGGAGTGGGTTTCCAGACTGCCTACCCTCCTCAGCTGTCAGAGAGGAAGGGACAGGGAAGCTGTCAGGCCCTCAACAGTAGGAGAAAATGTGAAACGACCTCTAGCAATAATCAATGCAAGTCAGGTTTATGAAGGCCAGGTGTGTCCACTGCAGGCACACCTGCAGAGGAAAGCAATGCTGTCTGGAACCTGGCCCTCTGCTACCAACCCCCACCGCTGCAGGATGGAGACTGAGACTTTTATATCCCCCATAAATACTTCCCATGGCCAGCCCTTATCTGATTACACGGCTCCTTTATCTCTCCATTATGCTTAACATTAGATGCGCTTCCTCCCAGCCTCCTTTCCACTCTCCTCCACTTCACCAGACCTTGAGAGGGATTAACCAAGATCCCAGCCTCTCCAGCCCAACTCCCAGACGCCAGCTGAGCCAAATATAACACCAACTTCTCCCGGGAGCCAGGCACACTCACTTTATTTTAATCACATCCCCTGCCCCCAGTCTTCCTCATGCTTATAGATTTATAAAGGCTCTTTGATTTCATCGAATTACATGTTTAAAATGTATGTGTGTATAAAATATGTATGTCTAGTGATCTTTTTAAAAAGAATCGACAAAATGTTTAAGTATAGAAGCAAATGCGTTAAGAAGCCAAAGGTATCGGTCATATTCTATTAGTTAAATTGGGTAGTGGTTTTGTGGGTGTTCATTTTAACTATCAACTACTTAAGAATTTTTTAACAGTGGATTGCTCTGGTTTGAGAAGTTTATATATTCTGAAGTTTATGGGCAAGGAAAGTTATACATAATGTAGTTTTATGCTCCGTGGTAGCATGATTTTCTGCTCTGTACAAGCCACTCAAGGTAGAACACTTGCTTTGCATGCCTAATGTCACAGGAAATAAGGCCTCTATAGTCACTACCAAAATATGCACCATTTGTATGCTTAGGTTAGGCCATTATAGAAAAGTGTTAAGAAAAGCCCACCAATGCCCATGGTAGAAAGACTCGATAGCAAAGATGCCAGATCTGGCAGTGGCTAATTGTGGCAAAGGCACCAGCTCTCCTCTCAAACACTGATAAGCGGCATTGTGAAGGAAAGAAGAAATTTTCTGAACATTAAACATTTACTTCAAAAAGAGAACTGGCTTGCAAGACATCAGAGTTGGGGAAGGTGAAAAGTGGGCTAAGATCAGAGAGTAGAAGGTCACAGAGAGGAGCAGCCTCACAGTTATTTAACATCAGTAAAATCAGCTACAAAATACATGCGATGGACAGTCATCTTCAAAACTGCCCTACCTCAGTATCTGCTAATAAAAGAAGCCATGTATTTGAACAGGTACTGACACCTAAATCTGAACGCACAGTGCCAGAGTACCATGCTAATGACCAGATTTACCAAGAGGAGAAAACAGGCTCTTCAGCCTAATCTTGTGTCCCTGCTGCTCTGAAATACCCCAGCTAATCTTGCCCATGCAAGTAACCTCCTCCCCACCAGAGAATTACAATATAGCTTTGATATGTTTTATCTTCATTATCAATTTAGGTATTTTTTAATGGTATAGAATTGAGTTTTCAGGAATGGAACCCCAATATACAACATGGTACCCAAAAGTTGTGTGTGTGTGTGGGGGGTAGTCCTTGCCTTACAATGATTGGGGATGTAACCTTCATCCAGGAACAAATTAGGCTGAAAGCCAGGGGTCCTGATTACGTTGTGGGAGCCCCAGAAAGAGTGTGAATAGGTTTTCCTCCTTCACTCTGTGTCAAGCTTGGAATCTGTGAGTAAAGCCAGTAGAAAATGTTTTAGAGGAATCCCCCCACGGTAGCCTTGCACCATAAGCCAGTAAGGTCTGCTGTCTTGCAAGGTCACTAGTGCCCTCTGTGTCCTAGTTCTACCCTCTCCTGGAGGAGGAGGTAAGGGGCATGTCCATCCTCATCCTCGCATGCCTCGCATAAGCCTGGCATCTTTGTTGTTCATGCTACCTAGCTACCCTGAAGCAAGTAAATAAACCTACTCGCCCACACAGCATTTTCCAGTGCACATATTAAAAGGGGCCGTTTCCTCTATTATGAAAGACACTGGTAGCACAACTAATATTTGAAGTATAAATGATTATTAAACTTAGTAATTTATAAATCATTCTTCAGAACAAATCCTAGCAAGTCAAAGTTTATTAGACACGGACCTCTAGTATTTTTACTTCCCTACTGAAATTTTAATATAAAAATAGTCCTTTTTTAATAAGCTGAGAACTCCTATTTTTATAAGCTAGCCATTCTGATTTAAAATATATGCCCATACCTTGTTTAACATATGCTGCTGATTTAGCAAGCTATGTGCCTCCATAATATGTTTTTTAAAAATCTCAATTCACTGTAAATGTACACATTTCCCAATCTCTGAGTGCTACCTTACACCTTCAGGCCACCAGAGCCAGAGCAGAAGGTACACCCACATTCTGGCACATTCTCTCGAAAAGGGGGGCCACAGCACCTGTGCTGCAGGCGCCCTTGGGAGTGGAATGCATGCTCTGCCTGGCTGTCCCAAGTCAGGGCTACCAGGCAGTGTGCCGTTCACGTCTGGCCTCTCCCTCTTTCTTTGCTGCTGTGTCCTATGACCCATAATGGCCAAGAAAAGGAAATGAAGCAAAGACACAAAGCAACAAAGATCAGGGCTGGAAGTTAAACATGCAAGCTTTACAGAGGCTTAAGAGGCCTTTGAGGAAATAGTTGGGGAAATACCAGCAGGCAATTAGAGATCCTCCGACATCCCTGAAGCCTGGGAGCACTGACAGACAGTTCTAATGGGCTTGGAAAACTCACTTGGGCAGATGCAAGTTGGAGCTTCTGGTGCCACCCCCACCCAGAGAGCCCAAATTCTGGGGGCAAATCCACATGGACTGTGAACTGAAGGTGGGGTGATGCCCATGGCATGGCAATGCCCACGCATGCTGGAAGTTACCTCATAAAACGCTGGTTTGGTGGTTTCCTTTGCAGCAAGGTTTACAAAGTTGTATTACACTTACTCCACTATACTACTGGTTTTGAAACACAATTTTTAATTTCACCTCTAAGCATTTATCTCCTGCAATTTGAACAAACATAAATCCTGCACAGGAAAACAGTGATTCAGCTGAATTCTACTGATATTCCTCTCATTTTTTTTGATAAAAGTCTTAATAAAAACCTTTTAATTTTACTTAATTTAATATATCAAACTGTCTGAAGGACAGAACTATAGTTTAAAAAAAAAAACCCAACAAACCTTTCCAACAACACTTAAATTCAGCACTTAAATCCAGAAACCACAAGAATACTAAATGTATCCATGATGACTGATCACTTATAATTGGGGCACAATAAAGATACAGGCATTAGGGCTGTTCTGCTCATGTGCAACCTAAAACCGTAACACAGGGGCAGTGAAGTGTTCGCCAACGTAAACCTTAGTTTCAGCACCTGAAAAGGCAATTTTAGAAGTTGTATCTAAGGTAGATTTTTAAAAAGATAGTTCTCTGGTAACTCTCCCTGCGTCAGCATAGCTTTCCTGAGCAAGTACCTCTTGAGGTGAGTGATGCACCCAGCCAAGGAGAGCTGGGCTGAGCGCAAGCCTGGGGAGATGGCAGGATAGGCATGGTAGTCTGCTGATTACAATCGGTGAAGAAGGTAGCGACTTTTTCTTGAAATTCAAAAACTCTTTGCTGTAATCCTTACTAATAGCAGAAATCCTAATTTTCCAACCCTGGGGCACCAGGGAGCTGGAGACTCCTAGGCATGTTTCCTGGCCAACCAGCTAGGCCCTGTGTATCAGTCAAGCATCTGTAGCAGGTAAATGACCTTAATAGAAGGCTCTGGAATGCATTTCAAATTATTTCTGAGTTTTAAAACACTTAGATTTGAAAGTAAATATAATACAATTTTAAAACATAAAATATTTATAATTCCACTAAATTCAAAAAAGTTAAAAAAAATTTTTTAAGATTTTTTTTAACCTAGCATCAAATGATTCTCTGCACTCTCTCACTCTGTCCCAGGTGAGAATTATATGAGCACAAGGTGGATAATTCTCAGATTTAGGCTCTTCCTTCCAAGGCAAATCCCCTATACTAGGCGAGGCTTCCAAACTTAACTGGCCATGTCCCCTGTCTGCCTCCCTTCCTCTCTACTGAACCAGTCACATCCAGGAATCCTATCTGCTGTAGATTGCTACTAAAGTAACAAGATAAATATAGATATGTATATGTGTGTTTTATTGTACTCTTAAATCTATTAAAAGCATTTTCCACAACTTCTCTAAATATTAACAAGAATATTTTAAGGTTAAATCATTTTAGGAAATTATGAGAAGATTTTATCGTAATAGTTCATTAACATTCAAGGCATCTACTGGAGATAGTTCTGAGTTTTTGTCAAAAACCACCAAAATGTAAGCAACTTTGACATGAGTAAACTACTTTTAAAAAAAAGAAAGTTATTTTATTCAAACCAAAAAAGAATGAATCCTCTTCTTACAGACTGATTTCAGTCTGTCCTAAAGGGCTGAGTTTCAGGGTGATTACACAGTGTGAAGCAGGGACAAGGCAGTCCTGGGAGGTGAGAGGCCAAAGTCTGAATCTAGGTTTATGATTTTGCTTTTATTGTCTGTCTACTTTACTGAGCCTGAAGTTCAGGGGAGTTCATAATTAATCAAGATCAAAGGATTACAAACTTATTTTTTTTTTTTCTTTTTTTTTTTTTTTTTTTTTCTTTATTTTTTTTTCTTCCTTTATTTGTGTAGAACAAAGGATTACAAACTTAAAACAGACAAAATAACCCACCCCTGAACAAACCTTTCTTCTTCTAATTTTTACTCTGAAAGCAATGATTTTCTTTGACTTTCTCTGTTTTTACACACCCTTCCAAAAACAGTATTTACGATCCACATTTAGACCCCAAAGGCCAGCTAATGGAAATGTCAGATTACTAAACAAAATTAACTCTCACCACATTAAAGTGTACATGTAATAGAAAAATCGGTACTTCAAAACACAAGTGGCAAAGGGAGTTGTTTAAAGTTAATAATCTCCAGTTCAGTCAGGGCTTTAAACTGCAGCCCTTGAACTTCTATGCCTGACTTTTTCAGAATATTTTTGCTTTCTTCCTCATTATTGGAGAAAACAAAGGAAGAGAGTACTTAATCCACATGCTGAAATGTTTAGGGAGAAATACACTGGTATCTGCAACTTACTCTGAAATGCATTAAAAAAAACGTAGACTCTTGGACAGAGATGGATGGATATACAGATACACAGGTGTGTGATAAAACGTAATAGCAAAACGCTAGCAGCAGGTGGTGGGCATGTGGGTGCTGACTCTATATTTCTTTCTACTTTTCTGAACATTTGAAAACTTTCATAAGGAGGAAGAGTGAGAGAATCTATAGTGCTATATTTTAAACTGAGATCAATACTAAATCTAAAAGATGCTGACAATAGTATTCAAAAGTCTGGTTACTTCTCTTCCTTCAATTCAGGTCATAGTTTCCATTTTTTACCTGTTATGTGCCCCATGAAAGCAAACCATGATCAAAAGGTCAGGAAATTACTTTATCACACTATGTTAATATCAAATTCTAGACCTACAAAATCTTTTACAAGCCAACACTTAGTAAGACCTGTTTTCAAACAAAAGGAGGTAATAATTTACCCCTGGGGAGGAAGGAAAGTCATGCTAGCATAAGCTGACAGGGTTTTTAAGAGCCTCACTGTTGATAGTCCCCACAGACCCACTGGACTTGGGTGCTCTTTCAGTTGGCAAGAATTACTGATTTATTTAGTTCCTTTTTTCCTGAGATTCTGTCATCTCCCTTCTTAGAGACAGAAAGCTAACACACAAAGAAACAAACAACACACACTCAACGCATTTATTCGCCCTGAAAAATGCTGGACTGCATTGTTTCCTACACGGAGAGTGGAATAGAGGTGTGCCCGAAGGTAGAGTTTAGGTCTTCAAGTTAGTTAACACCTTTTACGTTAGAAAGAATCATGGAAACCACCTACCCTAGACCTCTCACTCAGACAGAGAACTTGTTCAAGGTCTCTGACATTAGGGACAGGTAAAGGACTAAGATCCAGTCTCTGTAACCACCCCCGACCCACACTATTTTTTTTTTAAAGGGGCCTGTGTTGTGGCAAAAGTCCCCATATCCAAGCTAGGTGCTTTGAATGATGTAAGACAAGTTATTCTTATTGGTCTCTTAAAATTTACTGACTGTAAAAGGAATTATAAGGAGAAATGAAGAGGTATATTACTGATAGCATAGCTACATGAAAAAATGACAGAGCTGAGGAGTGGGGCAGGGAAGTCCTACTCATCTTGGCAAAGTTTCACACCAACAGAGCCAATCTCTTTTTGGACCTGTAAGTACACCTAGTGCTGGAAGTCAGGGGACCTAATCTCCATCACACAGCTCCTTCTCACAACAGGGCAAGACACCACAGACTCTACGCCTGAGTGTCTCATATGTAAGGTGAAGGGCAGGGACCAAATGAGTTTTGAGGGCCATTTTCAACATTGGTCCTGTTGTAAACTTTGTGTTTTAAAAAATGGCCTTAAAGTCCTTTAGCTGTGGGAGAGGGCTTAGCAAACCTACGCCACTAAAATATCCTACAAAAGCAGATCAGAAAACTTTCAGCAGGAAAATGTAACCGAAAACATCTTTTGAATAGAACAAAACTTGAGACCACAAAGACCTGAAACCACGTCAAACCAACAGATATGTTCTCTCAGTGCAAGTGTTATTACGCAATTACAAAGTTCCCAGGAGTGAAACTGGTTTATCAAAGTGGTTTGAAAAGCAAGCAAATGATGAAAATTGAGTTTTAATAAGTTTAATGAGATCCTTTGTGAAAAGAAAAAAATAGGTACAATCTAATCATCTAGTTGACTTTATGCATCCACAAATGTGAGATTCTCTTTAGCCCCATGGAAGAAAAACCCTATAACATATTAATGAAACAAATGCAAGCAAAAAAATAGAAGAGAGATCTGCCCCTTTTCTTCCAAATAGTTCATTCTATCTACCTTATGAGTACATTCAAGACAAACTCCCCAGTCCCAATTTTCATTACATTCACAGAAAAAAGGAGAAAATGCTAGGAAAAGGTAACGTAGGTACTGCTTAACTTAAAAATGGGGAGAGACATTTTTATAGATCTATGATAAAGCAACTCAATGCACTTCAAGTTGCATGTTAGGTACAGGCTGTTTCATGTGACAAATAAGTCCTTGTTCCAAAGTTTTCTTATAAATCAGTAGTTTGAAATTGGAATGTATTTTCCCTACAGAAAAACATAAAATGGTGAGCAATGGGGTTCCCAATCCAGCCCACGAAAGCCTAATCAGTTCGTAAAGTACTGTTATATTCCCAATGTTTCCACTGCCCACTGACGGTTTCCTTAACAGAAGCCTCTTTCCCCACTGCCAGTCGCAGCCGGCCAGTTCCACTCAGCTCTTCTGGGTTTTGGCCAAGAGCTTTCCTATCTGGGTGTGAGGTAGGAGAGAGAAGGTAAGCAAGGAAGAATTCTTAAACTCCTCATTTAGCTTGATTTTGCAGATCCCTGGAATTTGGCACTACTGGATCCTCAATGGCTCTAAAAAGAGCCAACCTGCTAATAAGGTTGAGAAATTTTTACACCACAACAAGCAAACAGACCAACAAAAAGCAAGCACCTAAATACTCAAACTCAAAATGACTTGTTTAAATGCAAAGCTATCAATGGTATCTGTATTAATGCTGCGGTTTACAAATCCTAGCGAAGTGTTCCTGGGGAGACTGTTTCTTTTTAGAGTCGGTGTTGGTGAGCAGTTAAGGCAAGTGTGAGGCTCGCAGGGCATGATGCAGTGGATTCCTGACTAGATGACTACACAGAGGGACAGGATTTGTTCTACGGTGGCAATTTCCTTCTGAGTTATAACAAAACAGAGCCATCCACTCAGTAGACCTACTTCCCTTAAGTTACTTTCCTGCCATAAAAGAACTGGGTGGTAAGAATAATGTATAGGACAACTAGCTACCAAGCTTGCTCACAGTTTTAACATGTTAAATATTTTTTTCACTTATAAGGCAGTATTCTAGTTTCAAGTACTTGATTAAAAAAAAACCTCCAAGAAACATTAGAGCTAAGTCCTCCCAAAGTCCACCAGCTTGTGCAAGCACTAGAAGGCATTTTATTTCAAGACTCATGAGCTTCACAGATATCAATCATTGAGATGTGTGGCTAAGCTGCTGAAGTTGGGCTTTCCTGGCCATTACCAGCACATTAGTAGCAGGGAAGCCAACGAAGCTTTAAGTCATACACATTCCATGGTGGCTAAAGACCACTGCCCGAGACAGGACAACCAGGTGGCTGTTGCCAACTTCTTCTACCAGAGAGCTTTACTGACAGGTGGCAGTACGCCTGGCCAACCAGATGCAATTACACTACCCTAAAGCCACGCTGTTACAAACCCATCACTGTAGGCTGCCACTTAGTATTGAAAGAAAGAATAAGGCCGGGCGCGGTGGCTCACGCCTGTAATCCTAGCACTCTGGGAGGCCGAGGCGGGAGGATTATTTGAGCTCAGGAGTTCGAGACCAGCCTGAGCAAGAGCGAGACCCCGTCTCTACTAAAAATAGAAAGAAATTAATATGGACAGCTAAAAATGTATATAGAAAAATTAGCTGGGCATGGTGGCACATGCCTGTAGTCCCAGCTACTCGGGAGGCTGAGGCAGGAGGATTGCTTGAGCCCAGGAGTTTGAGGTTGCTATGAGCTAGGCTGACGCCGCGGCACTCATTCTAGCCCAGGTAACAGAGTGAGACTCTATCTCAAAAAAAAAAAAAAAAAAAGAATAAAAGGGCCCCCAGCTTAATGTTGGTAAGAGGAACAAGTCTCAGCTCATCTTGTTCACTGGTGTGCTTCAGCCACCTCTCAAGACTAAGCTCACATAGTTTTGGTCCTCTACAGAAGTCACAAATCCCTGAAGGCACCACGAATATGCCATCCCAACCAAAAATTGCTAAGTACTTTGTAATTTCCTACAGGGAGCAACTCAGTATATGGAAGCTCTTGTGTAAATTGAAAAAGCTAGATAAGCCTAAGGTGATATGACATGACGATTTTTCACACATGATTTCACACGTGATTATTCTTGTGAGTTTGCATATAGAGCATGAACCTTAACCCTTACTGAAAGGCAACTCCTATCTCAAAAAACAATTTCACACCCATGTTCACTGCAGTATTATTCACAATGGCCAAGAGGTGGGGACAACCTAACCGCCCATCAAGGGATGAATGCATAAACGAAATGTGGTTACATACATACAATTAAATTATTCAGACTTAAAAATGAAATCTTGTCATATGCTATAACATAGATGAATCCTGCGGATATTGGGCTAAGTGAAATAAGTCAGTTACAAAAAGACAAATACTGCATGATTCATTTCACTTATATGAGGCATCTAAATGTGACTAGTCAAAGTCATAGAAACAGATATTAGAATGGTGGTTGCCAGGGGCTTGGGGGGGGGGGTTAGTGGTGAGTTATTTAAATGTTATAGAGTTTCCATTTTGCAAGATGAAAAAATTCTAGAGATCTGTTACACAACAAGGTACATATAGTTAACACTACTGTACCCTTAAAAATGGTTAAGATGACAAATTTTGCTTTTTATCACAATAAAAAAAGACAATCTGAAAAACAAAGAGGGGCCACTGGAAATAGGTATACTAAAGGACCCCAAATTTAGAAATTTTGGGTTTAGCTAAGGAATATTTCTGCAGTCCGTAAGAAGGAAACAGTACCACTAAAAAAATTTAACTTTCCTCTAATTATAAAAGTAACATATGTCCCCATTGTGCAAAGTATATATATATCACAACTACCCTTTAATCTAAGAAACAGTCTTCTTCTGAGGAACAATTAACAAATTTGCAAGATGATCTCAAGGGAACTAAAAAGGAAGATTTTGTGCTTCAAATATAAATGTAAATGTTGCCTTTGCTTTGTTTCTTGGGGTACAAGGCAAATAACATATGAAAAACACAAACATTTCCTTTGATACTAGTTTTACTGAGATAAAAATGGCTTTTCTTACAAAATCATTTCAAAGAAGAACAGAAGAAAGTTAAACAGAATAGATTTTTTCCTAATTGTTAGCTCTAACAAATTCCCCTAATCTGTAGACAATTATATTCTAATAGAATGCTTACCATGTTTACAACACAAGTGACAGAATCCCCCAAAATATTTTTTTATGATTAGTCCCTTTTTATTTCTTCTATTCTAACCTCAATTTTAAAGATTATTAAACAAACACACACACACACACACACACAAAATCACAAGGATTTTCTAATAGTTCCATTTCTTCCGAATGGGGGTTAGTGATGTTTTTTAATATTACTCAAAGCAGAAAAAAGGGGCTGTTTTATTTTTCTTTGGAACAAATTCCTGCCAGATTTTGCACATTGCAGTTCTTTGGTGATGTGATGAGAACACATGCCCACCCACAGACACTAATTTTGCTCTTCACCCTTCCCAAGCAGCCTTTATGACACATGCTGTCTATGCTCCATTTAATGGAATTCAAGAGGCCCCGTCAAACAGCGGAGCCCCATGGGGCCACAGCAACAGCAGGCAGCCCATCTCCTCCTCAAGGAACATGTGTTTAAAACCAAATCACAAAAAAGCCAAACCTAGCTTGGACATCTCCACTCAGAAAAATCTTTACAACTGAATGAATTAACACTGAAAACAAATCTGGAAAGAGACAGTATCTTGTTGCGATTCCTTGCACTCAGAACTCTATGAAGATGATGCAGCTAACTCCCTCAGCTGTTGTCACAATGTGCAGCAAAGAAGGGTATCACTCTCATCCCAAGCCAAAAGCTCTTTCTAAGAGGGCTGAAGTGCCAGCCTGGTTCTGAAGCATTTGCTTTCTCTGTGGTGATCATTAGTCATGAAGGATCACTGCTGATTAAGAATCCAACTGGGAATGCATATGGCTTCCCTGACTATCCCGCATATATCTCAAGGAAATTTAGGCACAGTCAAACCAACAAGCTGTCAACAAACTTACACCTGGAAGGATGCTCAGGACTAATAAAAGTTCACGCTGGTTTGATTAGAGGGTGGTCATTCATCCCATTTATGTCTTCTTAAGAGTCAGGTTTATGTCCTTAGAAGGCTGTTCCATGCTTATCGCTGGCTTTTCTGAGCTACACAGGAAAGTTGCTATTTCTAGATAATGATACAAGTTTTACCTACAAGTGTTTTAAGGCCCACCCACCAGAATGACCATAAACTCCAGATGTGGGGAGGACAATGACACAGCAGACAGCAGACAATGGACAACAGGCAATGGGCCGGCCAAGCCTCCTGCCGGGGGCGATCGCCATGGCCACACACCCATAAATCATACAATCATGCAGCAAGAACAGACTGCAGACTTAATAAACAGGTCTCTCCAAATACAGATAAGTATTTTTTAATGTTGGTAGATGATCTATAGTGATTTTATATAAACCTGTTTTTATGAAACATTTACTGAATTCATAATAGCTTTCAGTCTTTAGAATACAATTTTAATAGATGCTAAAAAGGGGAAAGGTATTCAAGCCAGTAAAAACTGGGAAAAATGGTATGTTCCACTAAAATATCTTGTATACTCTAACCTTTTAGGATTCAAATGCTTTCCCTGCTTGCCACTCTCCCCAAGAAACATAGTCCAAAAAAAAAAAAAAATGTTTTGTCCAAGGTTATGTCACTCTACTTGGCTCAGAAAACATGGCCACCAAAATAATCAAATGGATTTTTGAGTAGAGCAGTTCTTTCTTGATTTCCATCCAACAAGAGTTAGGTTCTGAAGAACCAAAAAAGAATAGCTTAAAGTTGCTTATACACATAGCAATTAGTGGCTCTGGATTATAGACTCCAGTAAATCTATGAATAAAAGAAAACCCAGGGAGGAACCTATCCCAATAATGATAAATCCCCACTAGAGCGGGAATTAAAACAAGGACAGGGCTGGGCCCAGATGGAAAGCATTTTTTAATTTAACACTACCCAGCACATTGCTCTGAACATAGGCAGTGTTGCACTCAATATCTATTGATTGCTTCCAAGTTGAATGATATGAGACCTTTGGTACTGGCTGTGGCTCTGTATTCCTTTTCCCTCAAAAGGGAAAGAAGGAATCTAAAAACTATGTGGTCACTTTGGTCTGATGGCTCATAGTGCTTAACAGCAAAGGGGCCCCTGAGGAGGGGCAGCCACAACCCTGCGAGTGATTACTATTGCCCAATCTCAATGGTCAATGTGCTCTGTGTGTAATGCAACCAAAGCTAAAAGAAATCTATGCTGTTCTGGAAAGAATCTGGACAGGACCTGAGCTAGTCTCAACAGTACAAATCACAGGAAGACAAGGCATTTTCACAGAAACCACCAATAAATCAAGAACTTTAAATGTTTTTATATCCCTGCCTATAATCATTTTCTGTAGGCCTCAAGAAAAAAAAAAATGATATAACGGAACCTAATGTTTTGGTGGAACCAGAGAAAATTAGGTATTCTGCCTTTAATTCGTTCACATTATTTTTCTGATGATTTCTGACAAAGCAAACCCTAAGTTGAATGTGGTATTCACCAAGACTGCAAGAGAGAACCCCATTTACTATCAGAATGCAAAAGATGGGCTTTAGTTCAAGCTAACATTTTTAAAGTAGCTTTTCTTCCACAACTTGGATTGAAAAAGGGTCCTCACTCTGAATCTGAAGTATTTTTTAATAACACCAAATGCTATTATTAAATATGCACTATATATGCATGTATACACATACACATATAAAAATAAGCACTACAGATGTGGGCAGGAAAATTCTTAGCAAAACCCCCACATATTTCAAATACTGTTCTTCCTCATTATTGTCCTCTACCATAATTAGCATGTTACAGCATAACAGGTGGCTTTCATTTATAGAATGCAAAATTAATGAAATTTGGAGATGGTCCTGTCTCCAAAAACAAATTGGCCATTCTAAAAAAAAGTGTACCCCTTAATCTACAAAACAAATAGAAACAAACCAAACTCCCTTCATGCTTGCCTTCCAAATTATATGAATTTCTGAATGTAGTTAAAAAGTAAATTGAATGCATTTACCCACAGCTTAAAATTCATACACCTCAAGGAAAACAAGTCATGTTATGGGCCTTACAAGAAAGGGGAAGAGAAACAAAGACTGTCTATTTTCCCAGCTTGGTAACCCCAAATCTGTTTCATGCTCTCTGAGTGATAACAGGATTTACCGCCATAGACTGGGCTGCTCCACAAATGCTAAATCTTAGGCAAATTTGTGGGCAGTTGTGTTGTAGGTCCTGACCTAGCCATTCTGGACAGACAGACCAGGAAAGCATAAATAGTACTTCTATAAACTAACTATAGCATCTGTCCCTAACAAGCAGGACTCAAAAAGTATTTTTTAAAAATATGAGGAGACACTGAATAGACTGTCAACACACATAGGAATGTTTAATATACTCACATAAATAAGATACGTACTTTAGTCAGGCATTGTTTAAATTTAGTGAAGGAAGAGAGAGGGTCAGACAGGCAGACACAGCCTTCCAATTATGCAGAACGACCCTTCAGATCACGTGAAAGCTATAATTAAATGTTGCTACCAAGTCCCCATAACCCTTTCTCCTACCTAGAAAAAGTTAATGCATGAATTCAGTATGAGCAAATTGTGATTTGCAAAAAATAGCCATATTCACTCAGTAGGGGAATAAAGGTTTCTTGCATTAAGTTGTGCATCTTGGGGGCAGAAAAAAAGCACAATACTGAAAGAAATCCAACATAATACAATAATTATTGTTAGACCACATCCTTCAGCTCACCTCTGCTTATTCATTTTTTTAAAGCTCTAAGCTACCCACCCAAAAGGTATATCAGCTCTGCAAGCTGTTTCCTAGGCAGCATCTTTTAAATTCAGGACCTAATAAAGGGATGAGTTAAAACCTTTTCTATCTGAATATCTAAGGAGAAATTTGTTTCAAAAGGGGGGATGTGTGGGTAAGAGCTCTGTGTCCATCAACAGATCAGTGGTTACCTATCTGCCCTTGCACGTGGGCACACACACAAATACAAACACACACACTTCAGTTCTTTATAACTAGGATAATTCTTCTCCTTTAAAAAATGTTAAAAGCAAACACTGGAAAGATTAGCAGAAAACAACAAGAAAATAAAGTTCACGTAAACAGTAAGCACATACCTGCTGGGCGATGCCATTTCCTCTACATTGTAGAGCCCAAGTGCTGGGTATTAGCATTATTGCTACTATAAAGCTTCCGATAAAAATGGATCGTCTCTTGCTGACCTGAGAACCAGCTGGCTGCCTGAGAAGTGGTTTCCCCCATATATGATTCAGTCTCCTTGACAAATATACTGCATTGTACCGGATGACTCATCCGAGGGTTAGTCCGCATTTTATAGGCCTGTTGTGTCATTACTCACATTCAACATCCTGCTTCTCAAAAGTGGAAACTGGAAGCCTGACAGCTGACAGATGCTTTTTCCAATTAAAATATTGTTTGAAAAAATTCCTGTAAGTTATGATTATCAATCATTGATGAGAGTATGAAATGCCGAGGAAGCAAATGGCACAGCTCAATACCTGAGATTGGTCTGTGGAACCACAAGTACAAGTTCTTCACTGACTCTCATCCCCAAACCGAATAATTTTGTCCAGAATTAAGAGCAAGGATCCCTCTCTTTCAAATTATCAGTTAAATTAGTATAGGCATGGACCGTGTTGATTCTTGTGTTGTAAGGTTGCCCAGTTTCAGGAGCTATGTAAAACCAAGTATCAAAATTTTAGTCCCTGGGTTATTTTTGTTAGGTGGGATAGTGGCATTGTGTTTATAAAATGCCTGCTTTTAGCAAGGTATACTGAAGTATGTTAGGGATAAAATGATATACTATCTGGGAATTGTGAATACTTTAGGGAAAAACATACATAAAAAGGGGAGGGGGTAAAGAAATGTGGCAAAATCTTGATAAATTGCTGCATCTGTGTGGTGAGTATATATATGCAGGTTGACTGTATTTTTCTCTCTTCTTTGGAGTATCTTCAAAAATTTTCATAATAAAATGTTTTTAAAAATTAAAAAAATTTTTTTTCAGTCTGTATGATCTAACTTATGCACAAACAAGGCACTTTTCTAGTTAGGTATACAGCTACCACGCATGTGAGTGGGGGACACTATTCACACAGTGAGACAAAGTGGCCTGTGGGTGTGGGAGCTGCACTTGAAGTTGTTTCAGCCTTCCAGCTGGAAGGTATGATACGTGTCCTAAGGCCATTGTGAGTGTTGCATCAACCCCCTGAACAGACGCCAGGCATCCTCTCCTCTCAAGACTGTCTGGTGACTGTTTCCTTGTGCTTTCTTTGAGGACACAAGCCCCGGGTTCGTGAGCTCACTGTTAACAGTATGAAGGAGAGGTGACTATTTCCAGCTTCCTTATATGGCTTTGGAAAGGCTCCATGAGAGGTTATGTAAGTCACTTCCATAGTCTCTTATACCAACAAATCCCTTTGTAAGTAAGGTGGCACAGTGTTTGTTCAACTTACTTAATGCTCAAATTGGGTTACTTAAACCATCTGGAGGAGGTAGAGGGCTTTGATTTCATGGCTGAAAAAAAAAATTCAGATATGGAAGCTCCAATGTATATTAAACGAAACCACTGTTGAAATTAAATGTCATTTAAACAACTATACACATTGATGTGTTGTGAAAACACAACAAGTAACCACAGGAAACTCAAAAGAGAGGTCACTAAAGCCCAGAACCTCTGCACTGTTCCTTTAGTTCTGAAGCTAAAGGATGGGAGAGCATTTCAGGCTCAGTCTCCCACCTCAGCCAACAGCCAACTCCAATTCTCAAAGGATGCTGTCTAACAGGACCACAAACTGGTTACAAATGGATGGGGGAGTCCTCATACAACATCAAATTAAAACTTCACTAATCCAGACTGATTAGGATTGTGTGAGCCTGAAAGGAAGACTTCCTTGGCTTTTTTTAAACAAATTCTTTTCTCATAAGGACTGCAAACTACAGGCTTATCAAAATATTTCCTTGCAATTTTATAACCTTTCACACACTTAAAAAGCATAATATACCTAATGCCCCAAGTAGAAATTGGGGAAAATTAATAAACTTCTAGCCTAATTTGTATTTCTGTAAGTATTTTCAAGAAATAAATCCATGGTTCATTAAAGGATTTTAATTCAGATTTCACTAATTAAAAATACAAAAATCAGAGCAATAATAATGTGGTATACACATACACCAAGATTGAGAATAAGGCAAAAATGGTAAAATGTTAACAAATGGAGAGCTGATTATAGGAGTCCTTTGTGTTCTTGCAACTTTTCTGTAAGTATAAAATATTTCAAAATAAGTTAAACACTCAAACATAGGAAAGAAAATACATAACCCCTTGTTACCAAAAAAAAAAAAAAAATTTTTTTATGGATTTAATAGCCACCATAGTTGCTCCTGCTGACAGTCTACCCACTTAAAAACTCCTGGACCATAAAGAAATTTACCAGAATGTTAACACTGGGAAATGCCTCTGGGTTAGGGTTTCTCAAAAAGTGTTCCCCAAAAACAGCCTTTTAAGAGGCCACACACACACACACACACGTGCATGAAACCCAAACATACATTTTGGGAAAACAACATACTATATCCTTGAGAATACTGTTTAAGTTTGTTTAGTCTGGCAGTTCCCAAATTTACTGGACCACAGAAATCCCGCCCCCAACACCTATTACCATACCAATGAGCCTGAAGAAAGAACTTTGGGGAACATTGCTAGAGGTGACAGCATACAGACTACTTTTTTCCTGATCTTTTACTCTAAGTTTTCTTCAGAACACAGTTTACTTCTTATAACAACAAAAGATACCCAAACACAGTTTCTGCTATCTTTAATGGACATTTCTGTTTGGTCAACCTGCGTGCCAATGACCACCATTAGTCAGAAAAAAAACTTGAATTACCTGGTTATCCAGTCTCCGCTGACTAGTTACACTAGAGTGAACCGTGCCTCCATCAACGGCAGCCCAGGAGCCTGCACCTGTGTGTGCAAGGGGCTGGCAGCCCATGCCAAGGACACTAGCTTGCTCCAGGCCCAGCTCTATCTTGCCATTTCCAGAGCATGAGGTCTTAGGACCTGGAACCTAGCCTGGATGTCTTTTGCCTCTGAGCTCCGCAGGCCTTCATGTACTCATTTCCTAGCACTGATCTTTGGGGAGTAAGAAGCAAAACTAGCCTAGGGAAGACAGAACATAGCCCTCAATTTCTGGTAACTTTCTAATGGACAATTATTTTTCAAATTCTTGCATGTATTAATTTACAAGGGTTTTAAGCAATTATCTGTACTTCTTCTTCTTCTTTTTTTTTTTTTTTTGCTAAGATCTAAATACTGGCTAATGTCAAGATCTGGAAGCAAACACAGATATCAATTATTTAAGTCCTGTAGGCTGTACTATGAAGTGGTATTAAAGCACGAGCTTAGAGTCAAACTGTCTTTGTTCAAAATCCAGCCTTGCCTATACTTATGCTATTTACTTCTCTAAGCCTCTGTTTCCTTATCTGTAAAATGGATATACTATTAATAACCTCACAGAATTGTTTTGAATGAGATAAATGTGATCATTCCCTAAAAGTATTTAGCATATGACCTGGCCACATACAGAACAGTCATCGATTTATGAAACAATGATGAGGATGTTTGTAAGTTTAATGAATTTAGACTCAGGTGTGGGCACATCATGGCCAGCCACCACTCTGTTTACATACTGTCTATGGCTGCTTGAAAGCTACAAAGGCAGAGTTGAGCAGTTGTGACAGAAACCATATGGTCCCCATAGCTGAAAATATTCACTGTCTATACCTTTATGGAAAAAGTTTGTTGACCCCTGGTGATCAACATTTAGGTAGATGAAGAACCAGGTCTTTTCTCTATAGAAGTTTTGGTCGTTGGTCCCTTATTCTGATTAATGTCCCAATTCAGAATCAGATACATAAGTGTTATTTATGGTCATTTGGTCCACATGAGCTGTAGCTCACACTTTCCTTACAATCCATCACACGCACACAGCTCCCTGTCTCATGGCGGGTGGGGAAATCTACAGAGCCTGAGGTTGCCTGTTGGTCTTTTGGCCTCTTTCCTGACCTGCCCACTCAAAGAGGACCCCCCCCCGCCCCCGGTTGAAATGTGTGAGTCCACAGCCGTGCCTCCCCTCCCCCAAGTCGTATCTATGCATTATGTAGAAACCACATGTATCCCCAGAGGTTGAAGCAAGAGGTGAAAGATGATCTGGAAGAGGCATTCAGGAAACTGAGCAAACAGAAATGAAGGATGCTTCAAGAAGGCTGGATAGCCACATGCAGGATTAATAAAGCAGCAAGCGGCCTTCAGAAATTAGGGCTGCAACAACACTTGTCACTGCCAACAAGAGCCCAGTAAGGAAACTGAGGGTCAATCCAGAAACATGGAGAACAGGCCTCAAAATCAGGTCCTGGGACATCCCTGCATCCAATCATACTGTGTATCTTCTCTGGCAGGAAAGCTTGTTTATTTGGGAAAAATGAACCCACAGCATTAATGGATAATGCAGGTGAAGGGACTCCTGGGACTGGTCTCTGGGAGGGGGAATTTGAACAAAAGAAACCATTCTAACTGTTTTCATTTATGGTCTCTTGAAAAAAAAAAGTCTTAGCCAGCTGTTTGGACAGATTAAATCCGAGGTATACTTAGATATACACAGTGTCTTTCTGGTGGTCACTGGCTGCCTTGCTGGCAAAGATCAACATCTTTTAGAAGTCAATTCATAGAGCAAGGCCTTGTTAAATACTGGAGTGAATGGTGAGGCTGGTCAGGGAAGGAGGGGGGCAGATGATTCTGTCATTACCTGACAGAGCAGGATTTCAGAGATCGTATGCACAGTGACAAACCTCACTTGAAGCCAAGTCAGTTTTCAGCCATGCTCCTTGAAGTGTAACTGGCAGGCAGGAGGGGCAAAATAAAGCTCCCTCCAAAGCTCACGGTCAGTTTGGGGTTGTTCAGCTTGGCCAGAGCCAGGAGACCTGCACTGGTAAAATACATATGGGCTATTATGCTAAGCAGGTTTTTTTTTAAAAAAAATAAGAGACCTTATAATGTGAGGACCTTTCAGAGGTGGGACTGCGGTTTCAGCCCAGGTTACTGGAGCGCAGTGGCGAGATCATAGCTCACTGCAGCCTCGAACTCCTCAGCCCAGGTTTCTTTAAGGAAAGGCAAAGGGGACTCACATTCACCCAATGCCCTCTGTGTGGGGTGCTCCAAATGGTTATATCACCGTACCCACAAATGTTGTTCCTGGCCTGTGTAGAGGAAAAATAGGGGGCTGAGCTAGTAGGCAGACTTTGCCTCAATTGTCTGAATTTCTCCAGAACAGTCTGTTACATGAACAGGGCAGGACTGATGAGAGAGGGAGAAGGAACCTGAAACACCTGAGAAATGTGGGGAAGTCACACTGAGAAATTATGGGAGGAGGCTTGATTAGCAAGGAAAAGAAAATGGTTAGAGTGTTCAGGATGCTAATCAGAGGCCAGGTGTCTATGAAGACCAGTTTCCCCTTCCAGTCCGGCAAAGGAGAGCTGAGGACCAACCAAGACAATGCCTAGCTTCTCCAGAGATCTGGGTTAGAGAGAAACCAAACCTCGATCAAGGGGTGGAATTTGAAGTTCATGGAATGAGGCTGGCTCAAGACCTGGATGGGGATAAAGGGAGTACTAGGGGGTGACTATTTAATGTATTTAGCATCTACCAGACTGAACAATGAGGTCTGTGCTTAAAATCTGCTCAAGATTGGATGGCTTATGGCTTAAGGTACACTCATTGCATGGACTGAGCATGCTGGACCTAAATCTGCCATTCAGGCTAGCTAAGCACACTCTGTTGTTTTCCCTACCTCCAGGCCAGAATCAGACCTCAAGCTGCTCAAAGGCTGTAAAATTCTAGGGACAGTCTTCAGGAGAGAAATCTATGGCTTATCTTCATGCTAGCCACAAAAAACTTAACCAAGACAATGGTAGTTTCCTAGCTAAGGAAACCTCCACCTAGAAGCTATCTCTGTCTGTCAGATGGCTATACAGATATTTAGCTGTAGAAATGGAAATCTCTTTTGAGAACGCTCGACAATATTCTTTAATCATTCACCCAGGTAAATAGCACACAATTAATGGAGTTAGAAATCCTGCAAATTCATTCTATTGAGAGTCAGTAGCTTTGACTTGGCTTTGCCACTAGTTATATGACCTTGGGCAGAGTCATTTAGCTTCTTTGTGCCTCAATTTCCTTGTCTAGAAAATGTAGGGTTAAAACTAGTGCAGCCCTTGAACCTCTAAAATTCTGCAAGGAGTGGATTAGTATAACAACAGCTAAATGAGAAAAATGTCTAATACCACAAGTAGCCAAAGAAGAGGGGAGTGGAAAGAAAGCTGGGCAATGCTGGTAGATCAAGACCAAGGGACTGGGAGGAAAGTTATGTCCCTGACCCTGGATCTGAGAAACCAGACCAAACTTACACACCAGTCTAAAAGGATGCAGATCTCACCCGAAAGCTAGAACTGACTTTTCCTTAAAAACAAACATCAGTAGACAGCAGAAGCTAATGTCAACATTAGCTATGATTATATCACAGGCAAGCACTGGGCCTTAGAATTACACAGGACTTGTATCCCAAATGAAGACCCAAGATAGGGAGATGGAGTCTAGCACATGCTCTTCCCTATCCTCACAGGGATCAGTACAATAATGACAATATTTTGCTATGACTTTCCTGTTATCTTTGCCATTGGACTTCAGGTTCTCCAGAAGTTTTTCTTCTTTTTCACCTTTGAAGCCCAGTATTTGGCATATGGTAAACCCTCAGTAAATTGGGTTTCTTTCAGTCATTCAACAAGCACACTCAGTTCTCTCTCTTTTCTTTTAATTTTATCCATATAATTTCTTTCTATTTTTAGTAGAGACGGGGTCTCGCTCTTGCTCAGGCTGTTCTCGAACTCCTGAGCTCAAATGATCCACCTGCCTCGGCCTCCCAGAGTGCTAGGATTACAGGCATGAGCCACCGCGCCTGGCCCTCAAACAAGCAAACTCAGAGTAGCCTTTATAGGCTTAAACAGGAGGTGGAGATGATTATATGAGGAGAGAAAATGACAGAAAGATGGTGGCAAACTTTTGTAATATGCATTTTTTTTTCTTCATTTACAGTAGTGAACTCACTGTAGAAAATTTAGGAAATGCAAAGAAAAACATTCACCTGAAATGACAGCTAGGTGGGAGAATTTAAGAGTATTACAGGCATCCACAATATGTGATACATGTTTGCTAATTTAATGTACTTTCCTTGCCACTGTCTGAATCCCATCTAAAAAGTGATTGGGAAATAATATTTCCCTATTTTTTCAATTTATGCATGCCTGATAAAAACAAAAAGTATTGTGCACAGGGCTTAGCAAGATTTTTTCCTCTTGTTTTAGTTCAGCTCCCTAGAGGAGCAAATAAAAAACTCCTGGGTTTCATACCTTATAGACCTTAGAGATTAACTACAAATAACAGCCTAAAATTCTAAAACGGACCTTACAGTATCTAGTTTCAGACTGACTACACTTGACAGACAAAAAACTAAAGCCAGCAATCAAGTTCCTTGTTAAAATTTAGTTGTAGGAGCAGAACTGGGCCCCAAACTTCAGACTCTTAAGTCCATGATTCCTTACTAAGAATTAGCTACCTAGCTAAAACCAAAATCATCCCTAAATTCTGTCACATTGTTTACATTTAGTTTCTGAAAAGCAATCAATTAGAGATGATTCTAGAACAAGAAAAGTAGATGACTGGGTCTAGGATATTTACATGGACTACAATTCTCAGGCACCAGGTTAAATAAATCATCAGAAGGGCAGCCAAAGTTACTCAATACTTTCAAAGTTCTTTCTGGCTTTGCCATAAACATTTTAGCTCTACCAGAAATTTTAAAAATAGGCGAGTGACACTGAGTCAGGGCTCACTGGTCAACAGATTGGGAAACTACCAGATAAGGCTTACAAATCACTGACTTTGGCCCAAGTTCCTCCCCATGGTGTACCTGAATTCTGTGCAAGGAAGGCACATTTGGAGAGCATCCAACTTATTTCAAGTATCTCCTTCTCTCAGGAACTCCCAAGAGTGATCATAGTAAAACTTGCTGGGAGAGGGGAAGGAAGGAGGGTATCCAAAGTATCTCATCCAAGAAAGAATCTTGCTCCGTATGGTAGTTGAGTACCTTACAGGGGAGTCTCATATGTATATATGAACAGTTAACCTTCCAAATTCAACAACACACACTCAGCAAGAGAACAGAAGAGCTTGATAACATTTAAAGAGAGTAGAGGCCCTTCCTCCGAATGAACACATACCCTGGAGTTGGTTAAGATTTGGGGGCCCCTGACCACATGCCTCTCCTGGTACATGTGCCTTGCCATGCCTGATGTGACTTTATTGTGTACAAACTCATTTTCAACATGGCTCCTAAATGCTAGCCAGCTACTTCATCTGATGCTCCATCACAGAAACATCAGTCCTTCTCAACACTGGAGGAAGAGGCGAAGGCTGGTATACAAGACTCCTGGCAGAACTTTCAAGGGTGGATAGCTATGACTGTACGTGATTTTCAGCTCTACACAAAAGAAGCAGAGGCCTGTGGGAGAGATAACAAGCCCCTGACCAAACCTCAACCTCCCTGATCAGTACTCACTCCTAGAACAGTATTCACTGTAGTATTCATTCAAGGAAGAAAGAGGACCCAGGGAACAGGGCTTACCCACTCTCTTCACTTAGCAGCTATTTAAAAAGATAGCTCTTAAGTTTCATTACAATAAGCATCAGATGGCTAAAAGGGAAAAGCAGGGGGAATGGACGATGAATATGGGCACCACCTATTTTATAGACTGAAAACCAAACAGCAATACACAAACTGAGAAAAAAATAGAAAAGGTACATTTGTGGCAGAGCTAAGAATAGATCCTTGGTGTCCTTGAATTTCATCTTTCAGAACCCTTTTAAAACAAGGTTCACTCTCACATGTTCTTTTGTTTCAAGTCTCCCCAAAGATGTCTGCCTGTCTTTCTCCACTCAAGAGGGTGAGAGGAGTTCCATGGATTTTATTTGTTTGTTTCCTGTGAGCCCTGGAGGAACTGTCCCTGAAGATAAGAATGTGCAGACTGTGAAGAGCAAGTCTTAACATTTGGACATTCCAAAGCTACCAGGGTGGGACTAATTCAGCTCAAAGCGATTTTGCTACCACTCAGGAAAAGCTGGAAATAAACACAAACATACAGACAATATGGTGCATAGGATGCCAATGGATAAGCAAAAGACTGCACAAGGAGACTGGAGTGGGAAAGGAAGCCATGCTCCCACTCCCAGGTCCTCCCTGCCATGCCTCCTCCTCAGAAGACAGCAGTAGCCAACTGTGCTGGGGGGCTCAGGCACCTGCCTTCCCTGTCCCCTGCAGTTAAACTTTAGATGTTATCAGCTCAGTTTATATTTCAGGATGCGGAAGGGGAAAAGCCCATGGGCTTCAGAATAGAAACAAACATTTATAATCTGTAGCTGAGCAAGGCATCATGGGAAGGGTAGGTCACACATTCCACGGGCCGGCCACAGCCTCACTGGTCCATTTCAGAGCAGATTCTGGACAGACTTCTGTTTAAGTCTGGACAAGCAATGGTCAGAAGCTCATAAAACAGATTAACCAGGGCATAATAAAGCCACTAACTTATCTGCACAATGTAAGTATAGATGTGTTTTTTCTTTTTAATTTACTCTGTATAGGTAACACATTCATTTGATTCACAAATCAAAATATAAAAAGGGCATACTCCTACCACATCCCATCTGCCTCATTCCCTCGCCCACCCAACAAGCCAATAGCAGCCACCTCTTAAAAGTTTTTCTGTGTATCCTTCCAGGGTTTATGGAAATATAAATATGTATCTCCCCCCATACACAAAAAAGGTAGCATATTATTCATGTGTTCTGGATTTTGCCTTTTATCTCCTGAAGATCTCTCCATATTGGAATATAGAAAACTAATTCATTTCCTTTTTATATCTGCACAATATTCCATTATTAGGATATACCATGATTTATTTAACCAGTCCCTTATTAATGAGCATTTAGGGTTTTCCAAACCGTTTGCTCTTAAAAACAATCCTGTGATGAGTAACCTCATATATTAGAGTTGCATTTACATAATAATATTCTTATTTGGGGCTCTGTAACCATCTGATCATGATAAAAAGACCGACAGAAGGAAGAAAACCTTGCAACTGCAAATCTATCCAAAATCAAGATAAAGCCCTTCTAAAGAAAGAAAGAAAAGAAAAGCTATGGAAAAATAAAATGAGATTTTGACTTGTTGGGTTAGGAAAATGTGTGATGAATATGTAGTAGGCTCCCACTGAGTATTTGTGGAAGGGGTGAGACAGAGTTTGATTATTTAGGATGCCCATTCTCCATCCTTATCCTCCTCTTGTCAACCTCTCCAAAGCCTCACCCGTTCAAGCTGGGGCTATCCAGGCATCTGCCCATTTAACACACTGACTACCGCACTAGAAAAAAAGATTTTTTCTTTGGGGCCATGGTGTTTTATTAAGAAAATAGAATAAAAACTTCAAAAACAAAAGAATCCTTTCTGATTTAATGAAAAACTTGTTATTTTTTATTGCTTTCTGTGTGTGTTATATGCAACTTGAAAAATAGTTCACATGGCTCCCACAGTAAAGAGATGCGAGTTACATATGCTTCATGAGGCCCCAGGCTCAAAACTAGCCTAAGTTAAATACAACTTACATGGTAGTTAATGTGTTAAATTCTAATAGCACTCTATCTCATGGAGGAGGGCAATGTGCCAATGTCCTGACTGGTGAGGTGGCAGATGCTAGCTCAGAGGGCAGAAAGTAACCCCCTCCTTCTCTGGTCTCCATTGGACCTGAACCCAAAGGTCCAGCTGGAGGTAAGGCCACACAGAGCCATCTGCACTCCTAGGGACGCAGGGGTGAGCCGGTGTCAGCTGCTCCCTCCATCACAGCACAAGTCCCAGATGACTTCCCAGGTAACTAGCAAAGCAGCACCCCTCAGTAGAGCCCAGAGAGCAGCCCAGGAGGCAGTCCCAGCCCTCCTCAGCCACAGCCTCCAGCAAAGGAGCAGGCAATTCTAAGCTGTCCATGGAGCTGACTCATACTCTCTTTCCTCAGCATCCTGAAGGTTCTATTCTAAGTCTACCAAAGAGAACATGCCTTCAGGCAGAAGCAGAGCACAGAAGTGATTGTGGCCTGGGCCTCAATTAGCATTTCCTCCATAACATGTTGGGGTCCCACCAGAAGGGCTAAGGAAAGGTAAAGAGGAGAGAGACCATCCCGTAAACATCAGCTGAGCCAAATGCCATTTACACTCTTTTCAGAGGTGCATGTGCATCATTACCTGTGTGTCTACACAATGACAGTTTAACTATCTTGGAGTTAAAGTGAAACTACTAAAAATGAAATATATTTGGGCCTTAATTGGAACAAACCAAATGTATAAAGGTATTTCTGAGACAAATTGAAGAAAACAGAACATGGATTTGGTATTAGATGGAATTAAAGAATTACTGTTAATTTTCTTAGGTGTGATAATGGTATTGTGGTTATTTTTTTAAAGTCCTTGTCTCGCAGAGATACATATTGAAATATTTATGGATGAAATGATATCTGGGATTTGCTTTAAAATACTCTGGCTCACTCCCTCCTAATAAAAAGTGTGTGTGGTGGGGTGGAGGGGACATGAATGACAGCTGGGTGATGATAAGTACATGGTGGGGGCACAATGCTATTCTATTAATACCTTTGTGAATGTTTAAAACATTTCAAAGTGAGAAGAAAAAAAGGGCTGTTTAATGGCTATATGTCACCAAGACCTCACTACTGATCAGAACAGGCAATTTGGCCCTATAGGGGTGATAACTCTGGCCTGGATGATCTGCAGATGTCAGAGTTAGTGACCACACAAAGGTAAGTCAACTCAGTAAGTAAGCCCACCAGAAGATTTTTCATTTCATCAACTAAGACAGTGGTTCTCAAACCTGGCTGCATGCTGGAATCACCTGGGGAGGTTTTTTATCGTTGTTGTTTTAATTGGCACCTAATTTAATTGTTTGGGGTGCAGCCTGAATTTATTTCTGGATTTTTTTAAGTTCCCCAAGTAATTCTAATGTACAGCAAAATTTGAGAATCAGTATTCCAAGAACCTGACAGGCTGGTTCAGGAAGAAGTCAGGGGTAAGGATGGGAGCAGCTGGATGCTCTCTGCCCAAGCCTTCCTGGGACCCTTTCAGCCTGCTCGTTGTCTTTCCAGGGCCCCCAAGTCTGGGGTCCAGACCAGGCTTCCCTGAATTACCGGTGCAATCAAGGGGGGGACTAGAGCTATAGCAAAAACTAGGGACTTTGCAAATAGATTAAAACCAGAAGCTGGGCCTACCTTAAATCCAGGTGGGAGGTGACCCGTTGACAGTATCAGGACTGCATTCCATTGACCGTCCCCCCTCACCCACCTGAGCATTAAGTGCTGATGTGCATCTTGTTGAGACCAACCTGTGTTGGCTACAAAAATAACCCTCCTGTTTCAAGAGGCAGAAGGGTCTTAACCAGTGAAATCTGTTATAGCTGCTGAGCACTGGAGCCCTAACAGGTGGCCTTATTCAAGCAGAGAGGTATTGGCGATTCTCCTCTGGGACTGAAGCCTCACCTCAGAAGGGACCAGGGAGATTTTTCCTGCGGCAGGGGGCACCCTCTGTTGTACAACTAGGAGCCTCTGCCTACTGTATTGTGGCAATGGGGTTAATTCTGGTGTCATTCTCAGAGCCTTGGGGGGGGCTGCGTCTGTTGAGGCCCCTCATATATATAACTCCTGTGACCCTCTCACAACCCTGAGGTGTAATCATGCTCCTACTGTACAGATGAGAGAAACAAGGCCCACGAAATCTTAGTTACGCTTGAGTCAACATGCCAAAGAGAGCAGAGCTGGAATTTGACCCAGCCAAACTCCGAAGTCCCTCACTTTTTCCACAGCCAGGTCCTCCAAGATATACTTTAGGAACAATGAACATGGCACCTCTCATTTCCACCTGTAGGAAATAATCCAAAAGTTGCTTGGTCACTCTGTCTTCCTGGATGAACCTATTAGTCACATCATGAACCTGAAGATGCAAAACACTTGCACTTTCCTTCATCGTTTTCCAAGGGGACATGCACTCTTCCTCTACCCCGGTGAGCCCCACCTGGCTGTTGCTTTCTAGCTACACAGGCTGCTCAGTCCGGGGCATTCTACAAGAAGGACGAGTGTTTCTCGCACACCCAGCTTTGAAGTCCTTGCTGAGGATACTGACCTGAGGGCCCTTTCCTTGACGCACACTCACATTTTCAGATTTGAATTCTGTGTATCACAAGGCGTAAACAGACCTGGTATGCAAGTCAACCGAGGTCAAAAGTCAGGTTTTGGCCTTTACTCCTTGGATGCAGGGAACCTTCTCTGCAAGAGCCCCATTCCCAGCTGCACAAGCCCCAAATGCAAGGCCAACTCAGCTGCTGGTGTTACTGAATAGCGTAGGTGTAAGTAAGACTAATTTTTACTCCAAAAACTCAAGCTTATAGATCTTAGTTCATACTGCCCACTCACCTCCAAATCCATGCCTTTAAAACTTTTGTCCTGAGAGACTCTGCTAGCATTCCAGATATGCTGTCTCAAGTCAAAAGCTGCTTGAAACCCTTCTTCTGCCTTCAAGGCCAGTCTTACATAATGAGCCAGCCATTTAAAAAATTAAAATAATCCACACTTATTGTTACCTAAGCACCATTTTTTAAACTTATAGTGGATCCATCATCAAAGTTTTATTCTCGACTTACCAAACTTAGCTCTAATGAACTTAAGGCCAATTGCAAACTTAAAAATCTACCTTCACAAGATAAACATTTAATATTTCCAAGTATGGTCCCCCACTATCTTTTTCTTTGAAAAGAGTTCCAAAGAGGCTTCTGAAAATGTTTCGAGCAGATGGCCATGAGATCAAGGTGAGAGTGGAGCCTCCTGAGGTGAGATTCAAGAGACAACACTGAAATACAAAGGTTCATGTTCTGCTCTGATGTGTTTGCCTCAAAACAAAAAAAATTCAATTTATGTGTATCTTCACTTACATACAAGGAACTGTGCTCCATCAAAGAGCATTAAATGGCATTAATGATAATCATAAAGAAATATTAGCTGACATATTTACCAGATGTGCCAAATATACTCTGCCTTGATGTGTCCTCTTTAATTCTTATAGCAGTTCTCTGAGGTAGGCATCTTAGTAACCCCATTTTAGAGCTGGGGAAACTACCACCCAAAGAATGAAGAGCCCAACCTACGAAGCCATCGAGAGGTGGGACCAAACAGGCAGCCTGACTCCAGAACACGTGGCTCTTACACCTTTGCTCCTTTCCAGACCTCACCGGGTTAGCCAGCCGTGGAGTTGCCCCCTCTCCACCAACATAACAGCTGCAAGATACTCTGGAGAGGCCAAATCAAACCTCTTTCCAGCCAGCCTTGGACCCTCCACTGGACACAACAGCTACATAGGGAGAAGCTGCTGCAGCACGTAGCATTTTACAAGCCATGCAAGAGGGTATCCTCCCAGCAAAGCTCAGAGGAGTTCAGTGCCCCTTAACACTTAGCTCAGCTGGTTTAGCAACCCAGAACTGAACCCTCCCCTGGTGTCATGTCCCAGCCTGCACCAGCAGGCATCTCGATAATAAACAAACGCTTGTGTAGAATGGAACGATACATACACAGGCTGGTCTGGGCAGTGCACAGTAACAACTTAACAGTTAAAACACTCAGCTATGGAGTCGCACAGCCCAAGCTGCACTCCAAGCCCCACCGATTTCTAGCTATTGAGTTCTTGGACAACTTATTTCATCTTTCTAAACTGTAGTTTCTCCATCTGCAAAATGGGGAAACTAGAGTTTCTCCTCTGGGGTATCTTGGAGTTTACTATGCTAGTTAACTATACATGTAAAAAGGCACTTTGCACAGTGCTTATACGCATCGGGCACTTAATAAATGTTGACTCCTACATCAATTATGCCAGCAAAGGTTCAGTATATGCCAGATGGCCAGGTGGGCAAAATGTGGCAAAAGCATGAGGTGGCTCAGTGCAGGGCTGTTTCACTGGCTAATGACACAGGTGCCCAAGCAGAGAGACTTCCCCACAAAATAGCCTCTAGCAAATAACTGTACAATTCAATGGGTTCTTCCTAGACCTCTGAAGTCAGTGTGAAACTCCTCCTTGCAACAGGGAATAATTTGGGACTTTCAGAAACCAGTGGTATTCCCCGCTCCCCCCACCTTTCCTGAAATGTCAGCCTGACATTAGGAGATTGGTTGTGGTTCTGCACTTTTGTACTTCTCAAAGCAGGAGTTTCCTAAGCTTCACATCCACCTTGTGTTTTCACAGCATGCATTTACACTTGCGTAACCACTCCAAGGGGAGAAGGAAGGAGACACTGTTCTGTTAGGGTGGCTTCCCAGTGCTGGCCGGGAAGTTCCTGAGATGGCCCTGCAAAGAAAGGATTAAAAGGCCACATTTGGAGCCTGAGTTAGGGGCAAAAAAACCCATCTAAACAAGAAAATAAACAAAACAATAGCCCCTCTGGACAACATATCACCCCCACAGGTCCCATGAAGACAGAAGAGAAGAGTTCTGCATTTGAAAAAAGGTTACCAGGAAGGAGGCTGGTCCGTAAAGCAGGCTAAGGAAGAAAAAAAAAAAAAGCTAAAAGGGATGCTTTTGAAAGGATTTTTAGAAATTCCTGCTCTTGCTTAAGTTAGTAGCTTTTTGCCTAGAAATAGGCTGTCCCACCCACTGCCCTAGGCAGTCTCCGGTTAGGGCTGGGCCACCCCCTCCAGGCCACGAGGGAGAGAAGCCTCTGAGAATGTACTGGCTTTAAAACCACAACTGGCAGCTGAGCTCACTCACAGCACACACTAGCAGCACAGTCCTATAGAAATGTAACTCGAGCCACAAACACAATTTAATATTTTCTGGGAGTCACATTCTAAAAGTAATAAAAAAGCAGGTGAAAGTAATTATAGTAATATAGTTGACACAACGCAAAATATTTTTGTATTTTTGCTTCAACAAGTAACCAAAACAATTACTAGTGAGCTATTTTACATTCATTTTCTTTGTAAGAAGGCTTCAAAATTTAATGTGTATTTTGTGCTTACAGCACAAGTCTGTTCACACTGGCCACATTTTAAGGGCTCAGCAGCCCAGGTGGCATATCAGATGGTGCCGGTCCAGAGGCCGTGGGCTGGGACAGTAATTCCCCATGGAGTCACCTGGATCTCCAAAGGGGCGGGGTGGTGCCTTGGGGTGGTGTGTTGAAGAGTGTGGCATCCCAGCCCCGCCTCGGAAGGCCACAGTAAAAGGCAGCTGGCCGGCCTCCAAGTTCCGCTGCGGCACAGGCCGCCACCCACGCAGCCTGGTCACCACCGCCTCTCTGCAGGAGTCATGCAAGAAGCCTCACGTTTTAAAAATACCCACCAGCGTACTGGCTTGGGATTTGTAAGCAAAAAGAGTAGGAAAGCAACGAAAGGCTCCAGAGGCAGGTGGACTGGGCGGATGAGTAAAATACCCCCGTCTGAACTTGGCTCAAGCTCCAACCCTGCTTTTCTCTTTCTCCGTGAACAGACATGAGCACCAAGCACACTTGAATTCCCTTGTCTGTGAGGGCAGGGGCCCTATTTATAGTCAAAAAATGTAAGAACGAATGATGGTCCAATGAGGAATGATGGCCCAATGAGGGGTATTCTGAGCTTTTCAAAGGAGCAGAATTTCTTTAGCTAATATTCCCCCATGGTATTCAGTAGGGCATTTAAATTCCCTCAAATAAGGCCCTCTGCAGCTATCACTTCATATCCCTAGGACTCTGGCCAGAAAGAAGCTACCTTTAACCTGGAGCAGGGAGGCTGAGAGTACCCCTCAAAACCCAATGAAGGTCACTCCCCAACATTACCTGGGTTTTTATGTCCTGGGATAAACCTTTTTGGTTTAGCCTTACTTGCTGGGGTGCCTAATCGAAATCTCTCAAAGGAAAAGTCTGACACACCAGTATGGAAAAGTTCTCTTATCACTTGGAGAAAATAATTTAGGGCTGAGTAGATAAACATGTACAGGAAATACTTCTATAGAGGTCTTGATCCTCTGAAGATTAATAACCCACGGAACTGGAGACCAGCCTCAAACTCAGAGGAAATAGGCAAGTTATAAAAACAGGAAGAACGGGAAGTTTATTTTTGGATGAATATTTGTTTTAGTGAAGCTCTCGATACTGACAAAAACCTTGATCTGCAGGTCATTTGCTGCAGCTGAGCTGCTGCAGTGCATGTTTCCACAAGCTGTCCCACCACAGATTTCCAGGTCTTTTTGGAAAGGGCCCCGCCCCACTCCTGCAAAACATCTGCCTCGCTGCCACTGGCTTAGGGACTCCTTTTTCCTGCATTCCTGTTGGCGTGCTGTCTCCAGCTCAGCTAGAAACCTCAGCCATCTGCAACAGCCCCCTTGGCATTCGTTCCAGTGCCCTGAGCCGGCCGACCTCCACCAGGTGTGTGCACTATACTCTCCATGTCTATCCCAGCACGATGTTGCAGCGTCCCTCAGCGGACTGCTGGCCTCCCCGGCCTCACAGCCTCCAGTGTTCCTTCTACCACCCCTGTCACCATATCTCCCATGGCTCCCCACTGCTTAGAGAATAAAGCCAGATGTTCTCAAGCTTGATAGACAAAGCTCTTCACAATCCAGCCAAACCCACCTTTACAGTCCCATTTCCATTAAGAAGGACCGGCTGCATGATTTGCAGGGCCTGGTGCAAAATTTGTGGGGCCATCCTTAGTTCAAAAATTACTAAGAATTTCAAGATAGCAGCAGCAGAGCATTAAACCAAATGTGAGGCCCTTCAGAGCGCAAGGCCGGGTGTGGCAGCACAGGCTGCAGGAGGCCCCTTTGCCTGCCTCCCTCGAGCCAATACCAGAAGGCAGTGGTGCTTAGGACGACTGAGAAAACACCTTACCTCTTCTCACCCTCACCGAAACTCATCCTTTCCCTCAAGGAAGACTTCAAGACAAGCTCAGGTGACCGGTTCAGATGAGCTCTCCGGCCCCGCTTTATAATATGATTATTTATTTACCTGTGTCTCCTCCACACCTCAACTAGCCCAAGAGTCCCAGGGCTCCTTGTTTGTTGTGCAGTTGTTTCTGTGCCCTCCCTTCCACCTGTCCAGAACAAAACTTGGCACACAGTAGGTCTGCTGTAATTCCTACTGAATGTTCACTAGGAATTTTGCTCCCCACCTCTACTGGATAATACAAAGCCCAGGCAAGGTCATAAGCCTGCCAAGTGACCAGTTAAAGGAAAAATTAAAAATTCCCTAAGATTTTCCTTTTACATAAGAAGAGGTGCCTGTGTACCCTCTGGGGAGTTTGAGGGTATCTGAACAGGAACTTCCATTAACCGCTATCGTGCAGTGTGCTGTCCAGACACAAAGGCTGCCCATGCTGACTTTGGCAGGGGCTTCACAGGTGGTGGGGCCAGTGCAGGGGGGTAGGGGGCCAAGACATGGGAATCAGGAGACTCAGTCTTACCCTCGTCCACCTTCCTTGTCTGACACAGGGGTGGGCAGAACCCAGAGAGGACGAGAATGATCTAGTGTTTGATTCCCTGCCCACTGCCACTAGGAAGTAGGAGATGGACAAGAACCTGGGGTTTTCTTACCTAGAAACTTTAAACGAGATTTCATTTCCCTGGAAAAGATGAACTTTTCAGGGAAAATGCTTGTGGGCCCATAAGTTCCTTTTGAGCAAAGAAGCAGAAGTGAGGTAGGGTGCAGAAGAGATAGATGGTGATCACTACTACCCCTTAAATACAGACCTGCTTTATTATTTTTTAAGGGGAAGAAAAACATTAGAGATCCCAAATAGCTTCCTAAATGTTCAGGCAAAGTTGATTTTTCCAGCAATTGTTAACTGATCTTGCCCGTGGGAGATGGTGAGGCAAAGGGAGGGGGATGATACTGTGTCAGAAAGCACAGGCATTCACTGTGTGTGCCCCCCACCCCCATATCAGAAGATCTTCGCCAAACTTCCTCAAGGAACCTCCAACCCCCATGGGCCATTTGATAACCATGACAACAGTAGTAGCAGCAGCAGCTAACAACTGTGGAGTCAAGTATTCACTGGGTAAGAGCTAGATCACTGATTCTCTATCATCCCTCCAGCGGCACTGGTACAATCTGTACTTTACTTGTTTACGTGCTTCCACGCTTACTGTGTGTCTCCCTCCAGGAATGTAAGGTCACTTTTGATTGTCCACTTATTACCCAGAACAGCACTATAAACCTAGTAAGTTCTTAATGCAATCATGAATTTGTCAAATATGTTGCCTTCATCCCTACAGTATGGTTCCCATTTTATAGAGGAAGAGAGATCAAGTAACGCGCTCGGGCTACCTCTCGGAGAAAGGACGCTTCAGGTTTTGGCTCTTAGCTGTCCTCTGTACGTTTAGAGCACTTTGCTGTTTCAGAAGTCCCAGGCATAAAAGCATCTTTTATAATGTATACTTTAGAGACCCAACTTTCCCTGCCACATTTCACCCAGAAATCACACTGATGAACAGTTTTCTATATATGGCTCTTTAAGAGCTATCTTTTTTTTTTTTTTAAGTTGAAGCTGGGTTTTAATGTTCCAGAAAAAGACTTCAATTGGAAAGCATTCAGCAAATACCCTTAACATCTAAGACCCCAAGAAGGAGGCCAGGGGCCCTCCCAACATGATGACAGGGTGACTCTGGGAGGAATAGTCTAAATGCATTGTGTGGCTTGGTAGGTGCTGGATCGAAGCTGGTTCCCTGAGCACGGAAATTCTAAGTGGCCAACCAGAACAACCCCCTCCCCAATCTCTGCCTTAGTCTGTACTGCAGCTCTTCTGTGCTTTCTCTTTGAGGAATGCAGTCACCGCTGTCTAGCGATGACCACTGCAAAGGAGTATGAACTCCCTCCAACAGAGATTTCTCATTTCCACAGCTAAAACATTAATTTGTAACACCGATCAGCCAGTTTCCACACAAAATAACCATATGCACACCCAGATCTCAGTTTACATAACAGACAGCAACAGCTAAATATATTTAATTCTGATACCAATAAATGAAAAAATAATAGCAAATATTTTAAAACATACCTGTAAATGCTTCAAAATTGTTTTTGAAGTAAATAGGACCTATACTGGTAAGGTTAGGTATTTGTGTGCATATTAACTTCAGAGTGAAGATCCTACAGAGTTTGGTTAAAACAAATTCAGAAATATTAAAATACAAATATGTTTCTGATTTAGATCTGTAGACTATTAATCCAAAATGCAAATTTCCCATAAACAAACATATGCATTTATAAGAAAGGAAACTTATAAATACTGAAAAACTAGGTAGTAATTTCTAAAAGCCACCACCATCTAGCCGTGAGGCTTGCGTCTTCAGGTTCAGCGTACCACACAGCCACAAGAAGAGCCGGGCCAGTGCCTCACCTACAAGTTGTGTTCAGTCACTTATTTTAATACAGTGTATTTAGAGGAGAAGAAAGTTCAACCTGAGTGAATCCAGGGCTTATGAAACTCTGAATCTGAGCCCTCAAGGTAAAGATCGCGTGTCTCCCATTAGAGGCAGGGCCAAAGACATTATCAGTGCCCAACAAATAAGGGTGAGGTCATGCCAGCCCTGGGCGGCATGTGGGTAGGGCTGCCCTGCCTGCCCCGTGCCTGGCTCCCAGCTAAGGTCCCTGCTCCTACTCCATCCTCGGCCTTGCAAAATTAATCAAGGCCCATGGGCTTACATTCCATTTTTGGTCACTTCTACTTCTTGAGCCCGTAATAGTACAATAAGGACCCTCACAAACAGCTTTACTGTTTGCTTTCCCGAGGGGAGCAACTGGGAGATGGCCTGCTTTCCTTACTGGGGGGTTTACCAAGTGCTCCTCGGGGCTGTTATCAGCAGGGCAGGCATTCCTTTGGTCCCCTACCAGGGCACACAAGAGACTAAAACCAGGAAGGGGGAGGAGGCTGAAAAGCAATTTTTCCCCCAAACACATACACAAACAAACAGACCAACTAAACACACTCCTGTTGTATTTCTGGACGTTTCCTAGGTACCCAAAGCAAAACCCAAACCCTGAGCATGTGGTCCAATATTATAAAGGCTCTATTCTTTAATTAAACGGTCTTTCTCTGTCTAGCTCCTAGCCCGCCTCCCCTTGGCTTAGGGGTAAATTGCTCTCCTGGGCAGCCACACAAGCCACCAATTCAGCCAATATCCACAGGCAAGGCAGGCAAGTCACCAGGATGCACTAGGTTCAACAGGTAGGGGTGAGGGGGGAGACTGCATTCCCAACAACTGCCCAGTGATGCTGGCCCTGTGGAAGGAGTGGCAGGCATCAGGGCTCTGGGACTCCCAGATGGCCCAGCCTGTCCCCATAGTCTGGCCTTTCAGACCCCCAGCCCTCCTTCCTCTGAAGGATGGAAGGCCCTATATGTCACAGCTGGGGTGTCATAGCTCGGCCCTGGCATCAGGAATCCACCTGGCCAGGCCAGAGAATTCAATTCTCCACTGTTCTCACCCCAAGAGATGCCTCATTTCCCTTCTAGAGAGACAGCAATACAAAGATACGTCTTTTTTTTTTTTTTAAAGGAAACATCTTGCCTTGGGAAGCACTGTCTTTCCTTTGAACACTAAAAATTCTAAAAACCCTACACTTTTACAATTGAGAAAGAATTAATTTTTCTGTATTACTTCTCCCCTTACCCCCCAAAGAGGGTGTGTTGAGGGGAAGAGGGTGACACATACTTTTGAGAGAAACACATAGATTCTCTGAGACATAATGCACAAGGTCCAAATTTAAACTGTTTTGGCTTAAACGTCACATTCCCCACAAAGAAGTACCTAAAACTTTGTTTTGTTATTTGTCAATTAACAGATTTCTAAGATTTAAAAGCAAAAACATTCCCACACCTAAAAAGACATGTAGATTTTGTGCCTCCACCTCATAGGTGAGGAATGCCAATGCCCTCATTGTTCAATTAATGTGACAAAACAAACATTTAACCAGAAATTCTGGCATAGTTCTCAGAAATTCTGACAAGTTCAGACAATAGTGGAAGGTATTTCTTTTTGATATAGAAATGGAGTTGCTCTAACTTGAATGACGGTTGGGAAGATCCTTGCCATGTACAGACTTTGAATCAGGAGCTGGAAACTTTGTTGTAGGAGTAAAACTGCATTATTTAAAAAAAAACTGAACTATATTTTTAAACCTAGAAAATAAAGCAAGCTTGTTGAAGAAGTGTTTAAAACAGGTAAGCAAAAAGAATAAATACTACCTATGATCCACCACCCAGAGACAACACTGTTAACAAAACACCGTGCAATCATGGGGTCTTTGTTAGGCAAAAGCTAAGGATGGACAGCCTGATATATATCACTGCCTTCCTATGTTTGGATTCTTCCTGAAATATGCAGAGTCCAGAACCCTCATGGAAGATCACAATCCCTACAGAAATGTCTGATGGTTTGGGCAGAGGACCCAAACTCACCTTCACAGAGGAAGATGACTAATGTGCCAGACTTGGCAAAATAAAAGAAAAGGAGAAGTGTTTCCAGAAATAACCAAGGCTGCACCTGGACCTAGTCCTTTACCACAAGACCACGTAACAAAACTGAAAGAACACTATCACCAGAGACCAGCAATTCTGCTATGGAAATCCCCACCCCAGGCTCTCTCCAACAGGGGAAGATGTTTCCTCAGTGCAAGGTCAAAGGCAGTCCTGGCCATGACGTTGGGGCTGGGGTGAAGCAGCAGTAAGTGGCGCCTGGCCGGCTCAGTGGCCTGGCATGGGCAGGCATGGCACAACTGTCGAGGGGGGTGCTGGGGGAGTGGCTGCAACAGGGGATCCGCAGGGAGGCAGGTGGTGGTCGGCAGCTCAGACTCTGATCCAGACTGCCTGAGTCCAGACTCTGTCAAGGGCTGGGTGGCCCTGGGTGACTTAATCTCTATGCCTCTGCAAACAGGGATGCAGTAATAGTATCTGCTTCATAGGGTTATAATGATTAGCCGTGTGAGCCACCAAAGCCATTCAGAACAACATGGGCCACCTGTAGGAACTATTAATATTTAAGTTTCTTCCTATTTATTCTTTTCTTGTATTTTCTAAAATAAGCCATATTAATTTTATCATCAGAAAATCTATTGCATGGCCGGGTGCGGTGGCTCACGCCTGTAATCCTAGCACTTGGGAGGCCGAGGCGGGTGGATCGTTTGAGCTCAGGAAAAAAAAAAAAAAAAAAAAGAAAATCTATTGCCTGACTACCATACAGGCCCTATCAGCTTGTCACTTTATCTTTGGACCTTCCTGTCAAATGGCACAACATCTCAATACATATACATACACACACACACACACACACACACACACACACACACCTATCCATCCATACATATATACATGTACTAGAGTCACCAAGTGTCCAGAGTAGGACTTTCAGTGTTAAAACCAGGGCAGTATTGGGCCAACAAGAACAGGTGATCATCTTAACATATACATAAAAGAATAAAGAAGAAAACCAAGAATCATGTCCGTAATATCACAGCTGAGTAATGACCAATGCTAACATTCTAGGGTAGTTCCTGCTGTCCTTTTGCTAGGCAAAATTTGGATCATGTTATATACATACAGAGTTCCCGTTTCCATCTATTTTTTTTTTCTTTTTTTGAGACAGTCTCGCTGTGTTGCCCGGGCTAGAGTGCCGTGGCGTCAGCCTAGCTCACAGCAACCTCAAACTCCTGGGCTCAAGCGATCCTACTGCCTCAGCCTCCTGAGTAGCTGGGACTACAGGCATGCGCCACCATGCCCGGCTTATTTTTTCTATATATATTTTTAGTTGGCCAGATAATTTCTTTCTATTTTTAGTAGAGACGGGGTCTCGCTCTTGCTCAGGCTGGTCTCGAACTCCTGAGCTCAAACAATCCGCCTGCCTCGGCCTCCCAAGTGCTTCCATCTAATTTTGTATTACCCATATTATTAACAGTTCCTTGAAAGCATTGTTTTCCAAGGTTGCACAATATATGGATGTTCCATGTGGCTTAACCATTCCACCAGGCTCTTAACATTTTCACTCACAAAATTTTAAACACCACTGCTCATAAATGTGTTTTCACCCAATTTTTATCTTTAAATTTCCAGAAGAGGAATTTTTGGATAAGAGGGTGAACATTAAAAAAAATTATAAATTACCCAATTGCCTTCCAGAAAGAGTACACTAAATTCTACTCCCAAAAACAGTGTATGGGAAATGCTCCCTCACCCAAACCACACCAGCATTTAAAAATAATTTTCTATTTGATAATAATAATTGAAAACCTGCTAGTATGTTTTCATTGTATTAGTTTAATAATTTGTGGGGTTAACTATTTTGCTCTATGTTTAGCCAACTATATTTATCTTTTGACCAGTTAGCTTGGCGTTTTTTTAAACTATCAAGTTGTCTGTTTTTTTCCTGGTTGTCTTAGTGTTTCTTCTGTAATTTCCTGAACTCTTAATAGTTTTACATTAACTCTTTATATATCATAATTGAGGCAATATTTGCATGTTTGTTATATTTGTGATACTGCACAAACTTACGTTTGGAAACTTAATGATTTCCTCTGTAGTTTCTTCCAAAACTTTTATATGTAGACAATCCTTCCTTTAGAAATGAACTGAATATCCACCTATGTGTTCTTCTAGGCTTTTTTAAAAGGTATTCTTTTTTTTTTTAATATTTACATCATAGTTTTAAATTAAAATGTGACGTGAGGCTCTACATTAGAAGAAAATCATAAAGCCCATGGTACAGTGGTGGTGTACTGAAATGAAGAAATTGTTAGAAATTAAATCTGCAGGATACAAGCTGGGGATTTGCATGAGACCTACTCTTAGTAATGAATCAGCTCATTAAAAAGCTGTACTTGACAATGAATAGGATTAATCAGAACGTGCCAGGGACACTCAGTCCTCCTCCTCCTCCAAGCCCTTGTCTTGTAAGTGCTGCTGTAGTGGATTGTTGGGAGTTGAGTGGAAAGGAGGAGGGACGGAAGCAGAGGGCAGTGCAGAATGAGGAGGGCACGTGGGTCCCGCAGACCTCCACGAATGACAGATTCTACCTGCCAATTCCTAACAGGAGAAAAGGAACTCGGAGGAGCCTGTCAAGAGTTTAAAACAGATCTCTTCCTTGTCTCCTTTTCAAAAGGCAAAAGATCATGGAACTACCTATTTTTCTTACAGAAAGTTATTGCTTACAGAGATAAAAACAAGGTGGCACATTATTCAAAATAATCTTAAATGTGGCATTCAACTCTCTTCATACACCTGCACATAGAAGCAGCACTACCGTGGAAAACTTGCTGTCAGAAATATGGCACGTCTCCCCAGCCTGCCCTCCACCTGGATCTCCAACCCCTACTCCCTTTCCCAAAATCCGGAGCTGAAAAGAGCAATTTTACACAGTATCTGTTTAGTGATTAATCACAGCTTTTAGGGTTTTTTTTTTCTCCTTTGCAATTATAGTCATTATAGAGGGATTTACCAGAAATAAGGAAGATTTATTGGTGCTTTCGGGTCCATGGCCCCATTCTCAAAACAACTATCTCAGATATTATCTCATACTGGGGAACATATAACCTTTTCTTTTTGGAGAATCCATTCATTCATT
Source organism: Varecia variegata (assembly GCA_028533085.1). NCBI lineage: Eukaryota > Metazoa > Chordata > Mammalia > Primates > Lemuridae > Varecia > Varecia variegata. Next base: position 45,793,515 of record CM052437.1, read on the forward strand.
CATCCAGCATTATTGCCAACTGTAGGGCTGATAATGGAGCACAAACCCACAATAGAGTCAGACAGGGCTGCATTCCAGTCCCACCTCTGGCACTACTAGTTGGGGGATCTTGAGCTACTTAACCTTCTGAGCCTGGGTTCCTCATCTCTAAAATGGGGATAAATACTATACAGGTAACTTAGGACTACTAAGAATGTGTGAAAAGTACCAAGGCAGGAAAACTAAAACATCCATAAACAGTGGCTGCTACTTGAAAGAAAAGCTTTCCCTGTGTCCAGTGCATCTACAGATACCCTCATATGTAAATTTTTAAAAGTCCAGCAAACAATTTAAATTCTTATTTCCTTTCTGGTAGCTAATCTGCTAGAAGTAGACCAACCACAGTTCAACAACTAAGCAATTACACACCATTAGGTTCGGAAGGATGATGCTGCAGACGAATCCCTGTTTTTAAAATTCACAGGCGTCTGGCAAAGGATGCTGCTTTTAGAGACCTGCCTTAGACAGGGACAGCTGCTGGCGCCCTGCACAGGCCACTCTGACTGAAGCCAGGAGGCAGTTGTGAATGGACAGGAACAAGGGCTTAATGGACCTTCTCTTTCAAAGCAGCCTCAATAAACACAAAAACTGAGAATCGCCTCTGGGGCAAATCTGACCAAGGAGCACATACTTTCTTATCACAACAGGTTTCACAGACACCAGATCAAACATTCAGCTGACCCACTTGGACTTAAAGAGAGAACGAATGCCTGCCCCTGCCCTCTCCTAGGCGCTTACTTAACACCCATTGAGAGGGGCTCTGTCCCCTGTGTGTGCACTGGGTCCATGCCTGCCTGCTTTTCTGTTCTGGTACTAAGTGTGCTGGGCGCCATGAGGGGTCTTGCTTATTATTTCTATTTCCCACGACACCCAGCCCAGCTCTCATCACACTGAGACTCTGAGAAGGCAGAATGCAAAGGACTAGCCAACAGGTTTTTTCCCCTTTTTATACTACGAGAATTTTTTTTTAAATGCCGCATTTTCAAATTATGGTACTTGTCTTTTTTTAATGGGCAAATTTATGCAATTGTAGTGATTTTTATCCATTTTCTGAATGAGGCAAATGGGAGACTGCCTCAGGTTGGGGTCGACTCTCACAGCAAGGGTACAAGAGATGTCCAGTGACCAGGATATGCCAAATCCAGTCATTTCTCTCTACCCTGTGGCTCCCCCTGAGGTATGCAGCCCCCTGACCACCTATCCATGTGTCCCCGCCTGACGCCCATCATTCTGCCTGGCCTTGGACCTAAGTGTTCAGCAATCCCCTGTGTTCCTCTGCCCGTGGCCCCAGCTCCAGCCCCTGCGCTCTTCCCTTACCAATGTTACCCGCCCCCCAACACACGGATTTTGCCCATCAATAAGCCCAGCCCTGACACTTGCTTTCACAGCCCCACCTGTGGGCAGAATGCCCCAACCTGACCCTTCAGGCCTGTTAGTGGGGTTGAAAAGAAGAGGGCTTCCCCTTTCCTCTTTGGCTCCCCAGGGTTCTCCCAACACCCTACCCAGTGGAAGTCAGAGCCTCTGCCCCGGACTCTCCGCCTCTTCAGCTGCGCCCCAATCTCTCCCATTCCTCTCTTCCTTTCCTCCACTCTGTCCCATGGACGCCTGCAGTGCCTGGGTTACCTCTCTGCCTCTGACCTCAAGTTCATCTCGCACATCATGCTCAATTCCACTTCTAGCAAGTCCTTAACCTCTCTAAACTTGACTCAGTTTCCTTATCGGTGGGTAGAAGGGGGCTTCAATAGTGCCTATCTCATAGGGCTGTTATGAAAACTAAATGAGGTTTAGGGGTGTCTGGGATAGTGTCCAGCACATAGTAATGAACTCAAATATTTTTGCAGTTACAGTTGGAAGTCCTGCTGTGGCCACATCACACCCCATTAAAAATCTTCAATGGCTCCCTGCTGCTTATAGAGTAATTAGCTCAGCACTCAAGATTCCTTTTTTCCATCTGCCTCAAACCACTTTTTCCCTAAACTTTACCCCTTCAAACTACCCTTTTTTCCCTTCAAATATCTTTTGCTCTAACTAAAGCCTGCTCTGGTTCAGAGGCTAAAAATTTGGAATTGGACTATCTTGGGTTCAATTCTCCCCTTTTACCACTTATAAGCATTCTTGGGCAAGTTATTTCAATGCTGCAGGCCTTAAAAGAAAGCAGGAAAAAAGATGCTAGGAGGATTAAATGGAATAACGTGAGTGAAGCCTCAGTCAGGTGCCTGGCATACAGTAAGAGCTCATTAAATGCTGATTACTCTTTCTTCCTATTTTCCACCTGTTCCCTTGCTTTCTAGCTCTGTCCTCTGCCTAGAACATCTCTCTCTGCACAGCTAAGCCTGTTCTTCAAGGCTCAGCTCAAATGTCACCTTCTCCATGAGGGTTTACTTGAAATCCACCCATCTAACTAATCTCCTTTCCCCCACTAAATACCTGCAGCACATCATGCTACTCTCGGGCACTTCCTAGGAAAAGCTCCATGTGCTTGGCCTATACCCTATACTTGACTGACAACATTTGCGGACAGGACCCATGTCTGATTCATCTCTGTGTTCTCCACAAGGTCCTGAATATGGCACAAACTTGGTAAATATTTGCTGAGTGAAAGAACAAATTTTTGGAGGAAAGGCAAAAGGGAGTTCCAAGCTTTGAAGACTAAGGAACCAGCACTGCAGTGTAACTGAGCAACAGGACAGAGACGGATCTGTCCTGCGACACACTGGAGAAGTAAAGAATTTTTCATTCCAAAGGAGCACTGAAGCCAAACTATACAAAGTAAAGTGAAGTCAGCGTCCTCCTGTCTCCTCCAAGTGAAGCATGGCTGCCTCTCCAGAGCCAAGGGCAGCCGCCATTTTAAACAATTACTTCACACTACCTCTGGTGCAAACAGCCCTCAATGCTCAGGCCTGATGGGAGGGACTCTTGTACACCATGCACTTGAAAAATTAGATCTTTGATCCCAAGAGGCTATTCTAAACTTCTACCCAGGCCTGTCTGCTTAGCAGTTCACTCCTTAAAAGCATGTGCTGGTAGCAAGTACAGCTGCATTCTTAATCACTTACACCCCACAACCAACTAAAGATAGCTTGAGGAGGTCTGCCATATGCCAAATTCTTCTTTTAAATAAGAACACAAGAACCGTTCATGCAAGAAAAATTCAGTCATGGCCATCAGAAAAAGGAAAAGGAAAAAGATTTGACTTTTCTCTCCTTGTTTTGAATGAAATACTAAAGCAGAAAAATTCTGATAGAGAAACAGATGTACATTACATCTTGGCACCAGGCTTAATAGCTGTATGGCCTGGCCTCGGAGACCCCTAGCCCAGCACTTACTCATGAATACCCTGAAAATGACCCATGCCTGTCAGAAGTCAGTCAAAGACAGCACCAAGCAACAAACCCAGCCCTCACCACCACCATCTTGAACAAACGAGCAGTTTTAACTTTTCTCAGTGGCAAGCAGAGTGGGCTGTGGCTTAAGATGTATCTCTCCTTTTCCTTCTTACCTAAACCCAACTAATCTCTCAAGGTGAAACTCCACTACTTTCTCTTTTATGAAGCTTTTCTCAACTGCCTAAAGCAAGATAGTCTCCCCTCTTCCTGCATCAAATGCCTACAATCTGTTTTTCACATTGTGTTTTTTTGGGGAAGGGGGAGCCTTTACAAAGCCAGAGTACAAGGTAACATATAATTGTATTTAATTTGCAGGCCTTTCTAATTAGATTGCCAGCTTCCTAAAGACAGGACATATCACCTCCTCCAAAGCAACTGACAGAGCTATTCTCCACAATGCAGGGTATATACAGGTGTGAATGCCACTGATGCTCAACCCTTCTGACATCAAATTTGGCAATTACCTAAACCTCTCTGAGGTTTAGCTCTCTTATGTTATCCTGGCCTCTCCACAATTCTCTTCCTTACTCCTTACACACTTACATGACATTTTTAATTAAATCAAGATTTGGTGATAGATTATTATGATTTTATAAATATTCAGAGCTGACTGTGGAATAGTCTGTGGTTATAGTTTCTTGTAACTTTCTGTTTTGTTCCTATATTAAAACTGCCTCCTTGCTTACTTTTGCTTAGTTGTCTATGCATGAATTACTGTTTCATCCACAAACTGGGCCACAGCTGAAAAACATTCTCTCAATAGGATCAAAAAAGCACTTCTGGGGCCCTTCTAAAACCATCCATCCTCCATCCCCCATATCCCTCTACATCGGCTGTTCTCGGGGCCTAAAGGTGTGGCTGTGGTGCAGGGGCTTCTTCCCTTCACCTCTGTGTTGGTTCCCATTTCCTGGATTCTGTGATGTTCTTTCTCTCTCCTCTTTCTTTTTTGCTCTGATGGAATGTCCTTTCACATCCTGTTTTTGATTTGATCCTGCATCTGGAAACCGAGTCTTAAGATTTTGTAGCAAAAGCTCCTTCTATCCCGCCCCCAGCTTTGCACCACCCATCCTGGCAGGCAGGCAGTTCAGTTCTAGCTTTCTCTGCTCTGCTAAATCAGCATTCACACACTGGCATCCCATCTTGCAAAATGTGGTTGGTATGTCTCTGGGAGGTTTCTGGGTTTACACTGTTTTTGTTCCTTACTGTCATTTTATTAATGTTTTGGGAGGAAGCAGAATTATATACACTTGTTCAGTTTACCAGAAGTCAAGGACTGAATGTTTACAAATGAAATTACAAGGTCAGTTGCTATGTTTCGTACCATTTTTTTCCTGCTAGCATCAAGTACAAAGACTTGCAAGTGGTGAGAGCTCAAGAAGTATTTGCCAATTACAGTTGGTCAGCTGTAATTGGCACATCTGCCAATCTGTCTTAGGTAATCCTGAAGGAACACAAATCTCACAGGAACGCGACATCACTGGGGGATCAGTACTGTATGCAGGCTTGTCATCGCAGGGCCTCACCTTCCGACACACTCTGGAAATTGCTTCTTTACAACACAACAAAACAATTTCTAGGAGTAACAAGTTTATTTTATTATATTACTTTTTCCCCAAACAATAGAGAATAATGCTAGAACTGTAAAGCTCTTGGCATTCCAGATAAAGGCATTCATTTATTCAACAAATACTCAAGATTCTACTACACTCAGGTACTTTCTAGGCACTAGTACACTCTAGTCAAAAAACAAATGGGGTTACTACTCATGTAAAGGGAGACAGTCCGTGAATACAAATCAACAGACAGTGATAAGTACCACTTATTTACACACAAATTTAAAGTTGGGTGACATAAGAGGGGGTGACTAGGGTCAGGGAAGGCACCCCAGAGGAGCTGACATTTAAACTCAGATAAAGTTATCAAGAAGGAACAGTCAGTGGGAAGGGACAACCCAAAGACCCTGAGGTAAGAAAGAGTCTTCCTGGCTCATAGGAGAATGACCCAATGGCCTAAGACGAGGAAAATGTGCGACACAGGCCGAGGCAAGGACTAGGCTTGGCAAACGGAGTCAGGAGTCTAAGTCCCAGGGAAACTGCTGGAAGGTTTTAAGCAAGAAGAGACTCGAGGCAATGTGGTTTCTATGCCGATTGTTTGGCTGCTCTGCAGAAATGTATTATTCAGGGGCGAGAGTGAGCTGGGGTGCAAGGGCTACAGCAATGGTTCAAGTGAGAGATTGTGGAAGCTTGACCAAGAGAGGTAGCAAGAGAGGTAGCTGCAAAGAGGAGAATAAAGGACAATTTGGGTCGTTTTGCGGAGGAACAACAGACAGCTTTGTTGGATTAGAGGCGGACAGGTGCAACAGAAAAGGGAGAATGGAAGATACCATGAGATTGGGATCTAGACCACTGAGTGAATGGTGGTGCCATTTGTCAGGACAGGAAAGCCTGGGTGACAGGGCAGCTTACTTTAGGGGATGGAAAGTTCTCTTCTGGACATTTCAGTTTAGATGCCTGTCAGATGTCCACATGGAGATACAGATACAAATTTGGGGTTCTGGGAATGGCCAGGCTGGAGTAAACAATCTGAGAGTCAACTGCACACAGATGGGACATGAAGTCACAGGATAGATGCCACCCAGGCAGGCCTATAGAGGGAGAGAAGGGAGTAGGTTTGACCCCCTGGGGTGCTCCAGTGCATTTGGCTGAATTGAGAAATATAAATGAATCTATCATGTTTGGGGTGTTTCACACTTCTGCCAAAGGATTTATCAGCACATTCTACTTTCAGCCAACACCAAACCTATTAACATTTGATTTACATCCAGAAGCCAAAATACATTCCCAGAAGCCAAATACAAAGCCTCAGACTTCACTCAAGGTCCACAGTGAATCCTGAAATGTCCAAGCTCAGGAGTGGCAGTAGAGAAACTAGGCAGTACTCTATTAACCATGTGTCCCCAAACAACAGCCCCCTCTAAGAAAACAACTATTTCCAGAAGGAATTAAGTTTAGAGATGTCAACATTTATTAATAGAATAAGATACAATAGGCATCTTTAAAACACAAAGAAAACCTCAAAACACTAAAGACAAACTGAAATCTTGCTGCTGCAAATGGGGTCCAAGGAGCAGCAGTATGGGCTGCACCCACAGGCCTACTAGCAATGCACAAGCTCAGCCTCCACCCTGGGCCAGCAGAATGCGGACCTGTAGCTTAGCAAGAAGACCTCTAGGTGATTACCATGCACATCAAAACATGGGTCTGGGCGGCCCAGACCTCAGGTGCTTGGTACTGCCTGGTCTAAGCGATAATCAGGTAAACACAACACTCAAAATACACACCCTTTAACTCCAGAAGCAGCAGCATATTCAGTTTCCTAAAAAGGAACATTCATGCTAATAATGTTCCCCATAATTGTTCTAAGAATTGTGTGCAGGCAGGCAACCATGTTAAATAAAGTTAAGATCTATAATCAAATATATTCACAAAGTTAATCACATATATTACACAAATAAGTAAACTGCCTGGTAGTAGGTCTAAGCACGAGTATATACCACTTGTCTATGGCCAAACCAAGTTATTTTTAAAGTTTCTGTCATCTCTTTCTTGGATGGCTAAACGGTCTTGGTAATGAGTTTCTCAGGGAATTTTCTTAAGGAGCACATATAATTTAATGCAGATATTCATTCACACTGTACCCTATTCATTCATTCAGCAGATACTTCTGGAACCCCTACTATGCCAGGCACAGAAGACAGCAATAAACAAAATGGGTACACACCCTACCTCTTACTTACTATACACAGATGGAGAAGAGCTGGGGTCTGTGGGAGCTGGAGAGTTGACATACCCTGCAAGTTTGGGACGCAAGATCAGAGAGAAGCCACCAAGTAGGCAAATGGGATAGGCTGTAGGTCTACAAAAACCATGTGCCTGTTTCTCACAAATGAGGGCACAGCTCAGTCATCACATGCACTCCATCTCCAGCATGAACAGACCACCCTTTCCCTTATGCCAAACAAATCTCTCCTTCCTGCATGAACAGACCACCCTTTCCCTTATGCCAAACAAATCTCTCCTTCCTAACACCATACCTTTTTGGACTCACGTCATTTAGATCCAGGAACCTGCTGTCTCTTTTTTTTTTCCCCCAAGACAGAGTCTCACTCTGTTGCCCAGGCTAAAGCACCATGGCAGCAGCCTAACTCACAGCAACCTCAAACTCCTGGGCTCAAGCGATCCTTCTGCCTCAGCCTCCCAAGTAGCTGGGACTACAGGCACATGACACCACACCCAGCTATTTTTTTCTATTTTTAGTAGAGACCAGTCTCACTCTTGCTCAGGCTGGTCTCAAAGTCCTGAGCTCAAGCGATCCTCCCACCTGGGCCTCCCAGAGAGCTAGGATTACAGGTGTGAGCACCGCGCCCAGTTAGGAACCTGCTCTCTAACAGACCTTTCATTCCTCACTTTCCCTCCTGTCCTGTGGCTGTATCTGGTAAAATATGTTTTTCTTCTGTCACACATGTGTTATATACAAGATGGTGTAAACATAATCAGAAACAATTAGGACAATAATGACAGCTTGCTAATATTTACCATGTGCCTTCTTATGTGCCAAGCATCATCTCATTTAACCGTGTATACATCAGCCCATTTTTCAGAAGAGAAAACTAAGGCTTAGAGTTTCCATAACTGTCCTAGGTCATATGACTAATAAATGGCAGAAGTCAGGACTCTAATCACCTTTTTATAGCACTTTCCAGCTTGGTGGAGAAAAGCCTACGGATGACATAAAAATATTGATAGAAGAAGTCGTTTTTCCAGGGAGTTACTAAAATGTTGTCTTCAACTTTCCTTTTATCATTCAAATAGCAGTTAACAAGGGCCAGTTGCTGTAAATCATCCTCAGTTTTCCCTCCTGCTTGGATCTTATTTATTCTGATCCCAAATATTCCTAGCTAAAATGTTTAATGCTGATTCTTTTATTCCTCATCATGTTCTTGTTACAAATGCAAAGTAATTGTGAATGACTGTCCAATGAGCAGGACAAAACGCCCCGAATTAAGTCCAGTACACACACCTGAACTTAATAGGGCCTCAATACCCCCAGAAGATTAATCAGCACCGCAGGGCTCCAGAGAACACAAAGGCTATTTTGTGGGAGTAATGCTGTGCTGCAATCTTCTTTTCTGTGATTACACCTCATTTTATAACAATGTTCAGACATTTGGTTTGAGCAAGTATAGTAATTACATTTCTCACTTTGAACTAATTTAAGCAGCTACATCTGAGCTCTTCCACAAGTCCTCAGGCTTACCCGCCCCCCTCCTCCCACCCAGAGCACTCCCATTTCGGAAGACCCAGAGTCTTTTTGCTGTGACTGTTCCCACTTTCCTCAGGCACTCTTTATAATTCAAACCTAATTCTCCAAGCTGACCCTCCTGCAATGGGCAGCACACCCCACCCTTTCTTCCTGGCACTCATCTGGATGAGCCCTGCAGAAAAACAACCAGGCCAAGCAGACTCTCCCACTACCCAACTGTGTGACCTGGATTTAACTCTCTAGGGCTCAGTGTCTTCATCTATAAAATGGTGTTTCTGGCCTCTATGTTGTTGACAGACACTCCTTTGGGCTGATAGTGCTACCCTGAGATTAGAAAAGCAAACCACCCCAGGGTGGCAGGTCCTTCAGAGCTACAAAGACCCTCCCAGAGGCAGAAAGTTCTGCAGCATGTGCCCTGCAAAGAAAATGCTGAGAAGCCAGGATTTCTTAATACTCTCCACCCAAACTCACCACCCACAAACTTTCCAATCCTCCAACCCCCTTTTTATAATTCACTCTTCACAGAGGTCAAGAATAGAAATTGAAATGTTACAAACAGAAATCAGCACCACCCCTCCCAGCCAAATCAAAGAGCCTGGTTTTGCTAGATGGGACCCAATTATCCACTCATGTCTATGCACTTGTTTGCTTCTAAGATTGCAAGGAGCTTTTAGAAAGGCCTAACTGGTTGTAGAAATGAAGCCAGTCATTATACTCTTTATGTACCACATATCTGAGATGTCCTGACATTTTCTCTCTAGGGAGGTTGCTTTTTGTTGTTGTTGTTGTTGTTGTTGTTGTTTTTGTTTGATGGGGGGAAGATTGGATTGGGGGCAGGGACCAACTCACATTTCACTTTCCTTTTGCTTGGCAAATCAGTCCATTCTGCTGCACAGGAGAAGGTGGCTTGAAATAGCTAATGTCAAGTTTTCCTTTCCACCCTTGCTGGGAGCTAACCTGTTCCACCAGAATGGCCTGATAAAGGGAGCCGACACTTCCTTAGAGATAAGATCCACCTTTTCTGAGAGTTCAGACCTAAGAGTGACACAGGGCCCTCCACCAAGCTGCCTGTCCTGGAGGCTCATGGGTCCAAGTTACTGGACACTACTTGGAGTAGTGGAAACTTCAGTCTCCTCAAATGGGGCATTCGGCTCCTTTATTCTTGGCTAAAATCCCACGACAGAAAGATTCTGATCTCATAGCTAATGTGAACTGACAATGAAAAGACTCCCAAACCACAATAACTTCTTAACAGGAACTTGAGATGGCTACACATCTGTGCGTGTGCATGTGTGTGCTGGGTGGAGGTGAGGGGGGCATAATTAATATCTATGCCTGAATGCAAGGAAAACAACATATACGATGAAAACCCATCAAGTGACAATCTTTAAATTGTCCTCATCAAGTAAAGATTCAACACAAGGGGGCTCTTATCAATTGCTACTCGGTCACAGATGCACAAGAGCTGTAGGTGAACCAGAGGTGGGTGTGTGGCAGCAAAGTTTCCCTCTAGGGGAAATCGGGGGGCTGCTGACAATTTAAATCTATTTCATGCTAAGTACAAGGACTATCACACAAACCCCTGTTCATGTGCCTTGGGAATCTAGATTTCGGTGTCTGGTTTGCTTAAATCAAAAGATCAACTATACTTCTCTAAGGCTGGATCACACTGTCCTTCCACCTGTGAGGACGCTATATCCACTCATGCTTCTCCTTGCGTGCACACAGGTAGACAGAAAAGGGGGGGAGGATAGGTGGAACACAGGTAACATCCCCAGAACTCCACTCAGCTCTTGGGAGTGTCTTAAAATATTAATACTAATATGAGGGAATGTGATGATCAAGCTATACTTTTACTTTTCTCCAACAAACAACAAAATATCAAGAGCTAGGCAAGGAAGCCAGAGGTCTAAAAGGGCAGGAAAAAAAGGATGTTATTGAAATGATTATGACATGGCATGGCCCATGTGGAGAGTAACTCCCCGATAGGCCACCAACCCAGGCCCTGCCCCTTTTATCAGTCTCTGTTTTCAGCTCCAGAGTTTCTCACAAAACCAGTCTCTTAGGCCCTCTCCTTTCCTGCTGGTTCCATCTTTCTAAGATGCTTATCAGAGGAGCAAGATCAGTCCCTTCTGTCTATAGACTTTGGGCCCTCTCTACAAAGCTATAGGTTGAAAGTGCTTTCCAGATGCCAGCAGCATTCACCTGGTATGTATTAGGCACCTTAAATGTGCCAGACGCTGGTGTGTCTAACTTAATCCTCACGAGCCTTATATTATTAGCCATATTTGACAGACAAGAAAGGCACAGTTTAGGAAGATAAACATGCAATATAAGGCAGAGTCAGAATTCAAAATCAGCTCCCCTGCCTCTGAGGTCAAAGCTGTTTTTATCATGCCACAGCTATTCCCGTAGGAATTCCTTGTATACTCTCTTCTCTCAATTGGTCACAGAGCTCCAGACAAATTGCTCGAACAGAACCAGAGCCCCCTTCCAATGTTTGTATATAAGATCCCAGTCGGTTGGTTGTGTAAGAGGATTTTTGATGTTCTTCTTTAGGTCGTAAGTATTGCCCTAATACTGGCTTTCAACATAACCCTTATCCTTTAATCCTCACCCTACGGGACCACAATTACCAGTGGATATCTCAAAAGTCATGTCATTTACAGATCACCTCTTCATGGACCCAAACCTTTATGCACACAAATCAACTGACTTAATGCAACAGCCCAGAAAAGGAGGTATCATGGTCCCTTTTTTTTTTTTTCCTTCAAGGAAACTGAGGCTTTAAAAGGTTCAGGTGATTTAACCCTGGTCACATAGCTAATAAGCAGCAAAGCGAAGTTCACATCCAGGTCTGTCTTAGTCTAGAGGTGTACTGTCCAACACAGTAGCCACCTGCCACATGTGGCTACTGAACACATGAAAAATGAGATGTGCTGCAAGTGTAAAATACACATTGCATTTTGAAGGCGTAGTACAAAAAAAGAATGTAGGATACTTCAACAATTTTTTAATATTAAATGTTGGGATAACTTTTAGATACACAAGATTAAATGAAATAGATTAAAATTAATTTCACCTGTTTCTATTTACTTTTTTTAACACCACTGTTAGAACATTTAGGATTATTACATATGTGGCCCTCGTTGTACTTCTATTGGACAGCACTAGTCTAAACCTTATGGTTTTTACCAAGAAGTCCTACTGCCTCCCTGTATTGAACAGCTCTTAGCAATTTACATCATGTGTACTATTTAAAAAATAAAGTCACCTTGACAGCCTCACTTCTAGTAACAAGAATTGAGTTCCCTGATGAAGACTTTTAAAACTAATTTTAAATGCAAAAAAAAAAGTATAATTTTATATACAGGTGCCAACAGATCTGCAAATAGCCTATATGGGGCTGCCCATCTCCTGCCCATACTGGGATCTTTAGTATCTTTCATGGCATTTGATTATAACTTTCAGACAGAAACTCCTTTTAAAATCACTGCTTGTACTCACTATCCCTGTTCTTAACCTCACTAGGTAAAAATGGTTGCCAAATCAAAAGAGAACCTAGCTTTTTTCAAAGGATGAAACTTTTATAGATCAAAAGTTAGGATGAACTCAGGAATCTGAGCTGGGAGGATTGCTTGAGCCCAGGAGTTCGAGGCTGCAGTGAGCTATGATAGTGCCACTGCATTCCAGCCTCAGCAATAGAGCAAGACCCTGTCTCTTAAAAAAAAAAAAAAAGTTAGACTGAAAGATGTAATGCAAAGGGTCTATATGAAAACAGGAGCATACTGCACTTCCATACTTTTCCTTGGAGAGTGGTTCTCAGTGCAGAGCACCCAGCTAGTGTCTGGAGGGGTTCCTGGCCCACACAGGAGGACCTGAGACTATTTGTTCTAGGTGCCTCCACCGTGGAAAACCTATCAGAGGATGCTCTTGACCTTACTGCAACTGCTAACCCTAAGGATTAGTTTTCTTTCAGGGTTTTTAATTTTTATGTTTTAATCATCATCTGCTGCAACAGCTACCTTTTTAAAAAAAATTGTTTGCTTTCCATGTGCACGTGACCCATGTTCTCTCACTTAATCCTCCAGCAATCCTTTGAGGAATTACTTTCTGGACCCAGGCAAGACTCAGATTCAACAGCAGGCTCTGAAAGCAACACCAGGGGTCTTCCCTTCCCTTCCCTTCCCTTCTTTGCTCACATTCCTATGATATCCCTGCTGCTTGCATGGGGGGGAGGGGGGCAACTCAATCCCTTGCAAAAGTACTAATATGGTATCATTTAATAGTTACTTAAATTACATGCTTTTATACAGCACTCCCACACGATGACATGACAAATGGTACAATGTAACGGGCCACATAGGCATAGATTGTGTGAAGTAACTGGCTTGAAGGGACTTGTAAAACTAAGCTACAACAGGGGACAAAAGTAAAAGATGGAATGTTGGCCTGAACAGCTCACTTCCTTGCCTTAATTGGCTTCTATCTTAGTGTTAATTGATTTTGGGTTAAGTGTCTTTCATACACATCAAGGAAAGCTGACCTTTGGAACGCTGGTGACTTGTTGGGTAAATAAGTCTTTATGGACTTCATAAAATGCAGATTGTGTAAACACATACTCAGGAACTATTAAAAGCACTGGGTGGCTGGAGTAAGGCACAAAGGTGGCCTTTAAGATTCCTGAGAACTCAGTAGTTAGACATTGAAGAAAATGAACATCGAGGATGTAATTACAATTTAGAAGTGGGTCTCAAGCTCTGGCTGGTAGGCAGAGGAATCACCTGGGGATCACTTTAAAAATGCAGATTCCCTGGGCCCCACAGCCAGGGAGGCTGATTCATGAGGTATGGGTGGGCTGCAGATGTGTATTTTAGCAAGCCCTCCGGAGTACTGACTGAGCAGGTGGCCCAGGACCAGCTCCAAGACACAACAGTTTCAGTGCTTTAAGCAGTCCATTTACCTTCACCACTACCAAAGAATGCCACCTGGGTAATACAAAGGATGAGAGTCCTTCACCTGGAAGTGGGGAGATCCTCTTTCCCAACCGTGCCCAGTATGCCCAGCAAGTGACCATGCTGGCATCAGGAGAAACTTCTTTTTGTCCACCTCTCTCAAGGGAGTGATGTCTGCTCCTCTACGGCCCACAGAAGTTGAGGTGACCAACATATGCATGAAAAAGAAAATCAATGGTGCAAGCTCCGCACCAACAGTATGCACTTTGCATGCAAACAGCCTGGTCCTTTTACATGGACCATAGCCCCAAAGGTACCCTACACTGCACAAAGAGAGGCAAATACACAGTGTCTAAGAGGCTGTGGCTTCTGGAAAAGCATCTGAGCTCTGGGTTCCCATGTCATGAAGAGATGTGGTTGCATCTGTCCACTGATCAGGAGACCAGGATGATGTTTGGCCAACAGAAGAGAGGAAGCACTTCCTGTTGTCTGCAGGGTGGTCAGGACAATGGAGAATGGTTGTTCCTGCTGTAGAGGACAGAGGTTCCACAGAACTCACTGACATTAGAGTTACGTACCCAAGTCACTGTGCATGTGGGACCCAGGTGTTCCTTATCAAGGACATGTCCAAGCAGAAGCTGGCCATCCTGGTAGAACAGGACATACTTTTAAGCTCCCTTAATTTGTAAGATTTTGGGATCCTATGTTTAAGTCCTGGGGCAGGGGCTGTGTGCTTCCATCACAAATAACCCTAACCCCAAAGCTTATCAGAGTGGTTCATCACATTTGTTTTTTTCTACTGAACACACAGATTGCCAAATTAAGTACTATTTGTGGTGACTTAAGTGTTCCCAAGGCCAGAAAGTGTCAAATCTATAAACAGTTATGAATGAGTGTAAATTTTCAACAATCGAGAATGAGTACTTGTTGGTAAGAGTTAGTGTGTAGTTTTATTGAAAAATTCACAAAAGCTATCAGTTGTTAATATTCCCACTCTAGGGGTTTATACTGCCTCAGAAACGCTAACAATCCAATTTATACCAACATGCTACTAGTAAAACTACTTAAAGAGAGAAACAGCAAGTCTTAAAAAAAAAGGTGGGAGGCCTAGCATTATCAAAGAACAAGTTGCTTTTTTACATGTGCATGCACTACAGCACAAATTCATTCTTGCATTCATTCTGTTTGTTCTAATTGAGTCTGAACTTCATCTACCAGATTATGAATTCTCCCATCTTCGAATAGGGGAAAGGAGGAAGGGCTGACTTATTGGATTAGTTTTTTACATGTGTGTGAGTACTACACTTTTTCTGTTCTATCCCATGATCACCACAACTTATTTTTTTTTTTTTGAGACAGAGTCTCACTGTGTTGCCCAGGCTAGAATGAGTGCCATGGCATCAGCCTAGCTCACAGCAACCTCAAACTCCTGGGCTTAAGCGATCCTACTGCCTCAGCCTCCCGAGCAGCTAGGACTACAGGCATGCGCCACCATGCCCGGCTAATTTTTTTTCTATATATATATTTTTAGTTGGCCAGATCATTTCTTTCTATTTTTAGTAGAGACGGGGTCTCGCTCTTGCTCAGGCTGGTCTCGAACTCCTAACCTCGAGCGATCCACCTGCCTCGGCCTCCCAGAGTGCTAGGATTACAGGCGTAAGCCACCGCGCCCGGCCTACCACAACTTCTGAAGTCGGTATTCTTGCTGCTCTTGAGAACACGGAGACTCTGTGGATATAAAGTGCTTGCCCAAGGCCCTATCAGTTGTCACCATGGAGAAGTCTTCCTTCAACCCTGGTCCCCATGCATGTCTGGGAAGAAGGCATTACCCCCACCACCCCAAACCCAAGACCCAGCTGTGCAAGGTCATTCAGACTACTAGAGCTTTCTCAGAGACCCCATCCCCTTATCAAGACACATCAGTACTACAGAGACACACGTGCCTGGTGCACTGCAGGAACCTTAAGGAGACGCGAGGCTTTGGGCACTGCTGGCCTAATCTCAAAGTTCATCTGCCTTAAACTTCTGTGAAGGAAGCTGGGGGGGGGGGGGCATGTGACACAGAATAGGGGAGTATAGGGGACTAGGCAGAGATTAATTAGGAGCCAAAAATCTGTAATAAGGAAGGTAGGCCTCTAAGGAGGATAGGCCAGATAGCTGTGTTCAAGATTCCATTTTTTGGAAGAAAAGTGTTTCTTTGAGTCCTCAAGTCATTAGTTGACTCTGTCCCATTAAAAAAAAATTATTTTTTAATTGTGGTAAAATATACATAACATAAAAGTTACCATTTTAACCATTTTTAAGCATACAGTTCAGTGGCATTAAGTACATTCACACTGTTATGCAGCACTCTGTCCCATTTTTAAGTGTGTCCTTCACATCTTCTCCTAAGATATTACGACAATTTTGGGGCCTTCCCCACATTTGCATGTGGTGCCACACTTGTAGGTGACAAGCTACAATCTTAAGCCTGGCATCAGTTTTTGTTAGAGACATCTGTTTTAAGTCAATGTATTTTCATTTCTAGGCAAAAGCATATGATTTTACAGCTCTGCTTTCCTTTAAATTCAAGCAAATAACAGTCCTATGTTAACAAAGGTTTGTCAAAAAATCAAATTCAAGGAACTATTCTTGTTCTCTGTAAAGTAACTGGCCCCTATTCCACCAAAAAGAGGGGCAAAATTAAAAAACACCCCTATATTAACTACCTTAACCGTTAAAATAGCTAAATTCATATCCTAAAGGCATCTACGTTATCTCACCAAGGAAAACTTCTGAAAAAAATTAATAGAGCTTTTCAACCAAACCTTTAAAAAAATATAATAAAAAGCAGTTGTAATTTTGATCAGCTATAGGTGATTTTTTGTATGTGTTTCAGAATTTTTTTTAATTAAAAAAAAACCTTTTGGATCAACAATTAGAAATCTGTTGACTCTTTATGACCTCACTTCCTATGTAACATCAATTTGGGATATTTCTCCCTGGGAGGTTATTTGTTATCTAACTTGAAAAGAGAAAGAACAAAGGCAAGAGGGGAAGGAACAACATTCCTCCGAACACTAGGTCCACTAATAGGGACATGTGTCATCTTTTAAATGACACTTGATAGGACAGACTAATCAGGACAAATTAATGGGCAGTGGAGATACAGTGTCTTTACAAGAGCAAATGCTCCCTGGTCAGTACCATCTGGTTTGGTTGCAACCCTCAAGGTTTGAGTATTGTCCCCTTCCGAACTCTGATTAGCATATAGCATCTCCTGGATTTTTAAAATACCAACTCTGGAGGATGGGAGAGTGGGGGTGAAATTCTGATTCACTGGTGTGGGGATGAGAAAGGTTAAGAGGGGAGGGATGAAAGGGTGGTATTTCCTTGGTAGCATCCCCCACCAACCCCACATATGCTCTCCCTTGGGGCCAACCATCACACTGCCCAGGGGAATGGGCAGCACGAGTCTAATTCTCCTAGTCACTGCTGTGCTGCTCCCTCTCGAACACAAGGCGTGTGGAAGAGGGAGTCTGCAGGGAAACCATCACAACCAAACCACCTGTACCGTTTAGGTTCACCACGGACCCTTTACTCTGAGTAAGAAGAATGCCCAACTGATGGACATTAACAAGGGAAACAAAGGTATGGGGGCTGGAGGCTGGAGGCTGGAGAGAAGGAAATTTTTTTAAAAACAGAAGTTTCTTATCCTACACAAGCAATATGAATCTTGTTATACCAAGGGGAATCCCGACTGAAAAATATAGTTTCCAAGTAGGATTGGGAAATGGATTAATTCTCACCATGGCAAAGTGAGGTGTGTCCTCCCAAGCTATCTGCTGGATCTCAGGCTCTTGGGATAATGTGTCTTGATTTGCAGATTGTTTTCATTCTTACTCAAGCCTAGGTTTTTACATGCCCTTGGCCATGACACTTACTAGCTGTGTGATTTGGTACAGAGGATAATCCTGACTTGATCTGGAGTTAACCTATGGGGCAGTTACAAAAACTGCTACCATAAAAAATTCTCATTATATGACCAGCCAGTCAACTTCTCCTTCCCTCTCTTTGCTATAGTAGCACCTGTTGGCCCATAAGTAAGTGCACACAGTTCTCACAGTAATGTGCCCAAACCACCACCCTTCCCATCCTGGCATCCACCTCCCCCCACCCCCAGGGGACCTGCATATCAAATATTACTTCCTGTTGTCTATGACCACACCGCCTTGGCAGTTAACACCAAAAGCAAACACATGGGGAGAACAGAAGGCGCTGGTGAGGAAGAACAAGCATAGGTAATGTTTCATAAACTTTTTTTCTGGTGCCCAGGTGCAAAAACCTTGGAACTTCACATGTATTTCAACTGTTCTGCTAATGGCTCATCTTGTCTCTCCCAGGATGGTGAGCTGAAGGCCCTTCCCTGCCTCCACTCCTAATTCTCCTGCACCTGGAACATGACATGTGGAAGCCCTACCTTAGGACCTCTACCTGCCACCCACAGGAGAGCCACACAAGCTCTTCTACCTCAGCCTCTTATAGGTGTGACCAAGCTAGCAGTCTTTCAATGTTGATGGTTCTATGTCCACCGGTGCCATGTTTATCTGAATTGATTAAGTTTCCACCATCTTTTTCCTGTCTCCTGAGGGTTCAACAACTCAGGGTAGCAATTGTATGAATGTTTAACATGGCACCCAAAACAGGCCTGGAACCAAGGCCAGGAGACATCCTGTTGACATAGCCCAAACCAACTAGCTGTGTGACCCTGAGTTAGTCACTCGGCCTTTCCAATCACAATTTATGTGTGGGAAAAAAAAGAACCTGAGCTTGTATTTTCCTAAGATCCTCTCCAGTTCTGAAATCTTATGGTCTTCCTCAGGAACAGTGTCTATTGAAAAAAAGTAAAATAAAATCTTATGGTCAGGTTGCACCTATTTTTCTCTAGTGAGAAAGGGCAATACATTTGCCACTTCACTGATGAATGCTGTGAGAAGTAACCATACTAAAACCAAACAAAAACAAAAAACTTCACTTGAGTTATTTCTAGACTATACATCTGATCTGCAAAGTAAGTTGGTTAATTTTGTTCTGATTTTCACAGCCCCCCTGACCATCTTCCAATAAATGTAACAACAATCTCCTGGGAACACAAGTTTCTACATGTATGCCCCCTGCATTTAACAAAGTCAGACAGGAAAGTCCTGCCCAGATCTGTTAGAGACACAATTATTAGTGGTCTCCCTGACTCCCGCCTAGCGTGTACCCTGTAACTAGCTTGATGTTACCAACATTATCACTGTATCATCTCTTTGTTTCAAAGCCTTAAACATCTACCTACAGAACAAAAGTCTAAGTACCCATTTTATCAGCCTGGCTCTCCATACCCTCTCAAATTTAAATTTAGCCTCAGCCGACTCAACCAGCTCTTTCTTTGACCTCCCCTGGCATAAGCTGGGAAGTGGCGTGTCCCTGCCCATGGGGGAAACCTCTGGACCCAAGATGCCTCCTCTCCATCTTGCCTGACCTGCCCCCCTACCCCAAATACAAGCATCATCTCTTTCTGAGTCCTCAAAAACTCAACTCAAGACCCACCTTGTTGAAAGTGAACTCTCCCCTGGGCATTTTAATTTCTTCCTTATATTTTTCTCTATTTAAAAAAAAAAAAGAACATTATGCTTATAAATAAGAATGAAAGTTTGTGTATTTTTTAAAATGTGAACTCTCTTTGAAATGAGAAGAGTCCTTCAATATTACTTTATTATTCAACCCCTCTATTTTAGAGATGAGAAAACTGAGTCTAGGTATGCTTATCATCTTGCCCAAGGCAGAACATGTTAGTGGCAAAGAAAGAGTGGGGGCCAGCGCTTGAGCCCAGGAGTTAAGAGGTTGCAGTGAGTTCTGATGATGCCACTACACTCTAGCCTGTCAAGACAGACAGACTGTCTCAAAAAAAAAAGGAGGGGGGGGGAGTGGGAACCTAAGTTTCCAGACTCCCAGAACTTACTATACTTGGCAACCAGGTCCCTACCTTCTTTGCTACTTGGTATCCATTTGAGAGCTTTGAGTGTTGGGTGTATCCTCTTTTCCAACGTAAATAAAGAGTTGTGCATTGCACAGAACAGGTGTCTGGATAAATGCTGACTATAAGAGTGGAAAGTGGGGTAGAGCTAGAAGACAGAAGACTCACTCCCCTAACTCCCTCCCTTAATCAGAAGACCTAACCTTATACCTAGTCTCTAGGGAAGATATACAGACTTTTTTTTTTTTTTTTTGAGACAGGTCTCACCCTATTCCCTCGGCTAGAGTGCACTGGCATCATCACTACTCACTGCAGCCTCCAACTCCTGGGCTCAAGTAATCCTCCCACCTCAGCCTCCCGAGTAGCTGGGACTATAGGCTTACGCCACTGTGCCCAGCTAATTTTTCTACTTTTTGTAGAGGCAGGGTCTCGTTATGTTGCTCAGGCTGGTCTCAAATTCCTGGCCTCAAGTCATCCTCCAGCCTCAGCCTCCTCAAGTGCTAGGACTACAGGTGTGAGCCACCATGCCTGGCCTACAGACTCATTTTCAACTTCTCCCTCCACACTCCCCATCCCCATCCACCTCCAACTAAATGTGTCCTCTGACTTCCTTCAGACCTTCCACCTAATCCGCTATACATCGCCAAGGCACCCTCTTGCGTATTCATCACCCACCCACAAAATGACCACACTTATGTTTTTATGTCCAGAATTCGGTTTACAATTCCCAACTTTCCAAGTAAAAGGACTTGAAAGGAAAAAATTCAGGGACCATTCTCCTCCCCAGAAAATATAATTGTATTTTTTAATAATTGTGAGTCAACAAAAATATACACCAAACATCTACTGTGAATTTGGGAGTATTTTAATGAGGTTATATTTTATTATTCTATAAATGCAGCTATGTACATTAAAAGAGAATAATACATATATGTGAAGGACATTATGTATTTGGATCACAAACAATGCTGGGAGTGCATATGGGTACCCAGCTACTTGTTTGGGAACAACTGGGTAGTGGTGTCAGTTCAAGACTTGCAGATGAGGCTGGGCGAGGTGGCTCATGCCTGTAATCCTAGTACTCTGGGAGGCCGAGGCTGGAGGATTGCTCGAGGTCAGGAGTTCGAGACCAGCCTGAGCAAGAGCGAGACCCCCGTCTCTGCTAAAACATAGAAAGAAATTAACTGGACAACTAAAAATATGTAGAAAAAGTTAGCCGGGCATGGTGGCACATGCCTATAGTCCCAGCTACTTGGGAGGCTGAGGCAGGAGGATTGCTTGAGCCCAGGAGTTCGAGGTTGCTGTGAGCTAGGCTGACGCCACGGCACTCTAGCCCGGGCGACAGAGTAAGACTCTGTCTCAAAAAAAAAAAAAAAAAAGACTTACTGATGAGGCCAGGAGTGGTGGCTTGAAGTGTGTATTCCAGCCTAAAGAGACAGAGTGAGACCCTGTCTCAAAAACAGAAGACAAAACAAAACAAAAAAGGCTTGCAGATGAGACATCTAAATGCTGGAGAGGGATCTTAAGTCTTACTCATCTTCCTCTCAAAGAAAAATATGACAGGCTAATGAAGATACAACCAGAGAGTCTATAGTTAGCTCATTTCAGATTTCCTGTTGCACCCACCTCCATATTAGAGTTACTGATTTCACAGGCTTTCATATTTTTAGTATTCTTTTTGGGGGGAACAAAGGGGCTCTCACTTATTTCAGTCCTCTGGTTTACTCTTGCCTTTCCAAGCAACGCTGTCTCACGTGGAAGCCCTTTTCCAATTCATATTCCAGTCTCTTCCCCATTTCTCACCAGGAATTATGTCTAAAGAGTAAGCACTGACAAGTGATGGATAATTTGCATTTTAACCCTATTCAAATTTGGGTAAATGGTTTAATATGCATGCTAATATTCCATCATTATTCCAATTAAGGAAATTATTATGTTAAAGTGTTTAATCAGGAGAATTAGGGAGAATTCTAGACACCTAAAATTAACCTCTAATAGTCTTGACATTCATTTCATTTAAGTGCAATTTGCCAAGGTACAAGCAACTCTGCTTAAGACTTCTGCTTAGGCACGTGGGGATTCCTGATGAGACCTAAAGGCAATTCATTTCCTAACTAGATTGCTGTCTAAAAGAATAAACTAAAAGGACCATAATTTAAATACAATCAAATCCCCAAGCAGTCACATTCCAAGAGATTTAAACATCATCATCTTGATCCCCAGTAACAACAATATTCTTCGCATCAGAAACAACACAACCACTTCCTCTTTCTCTGACCTTCTCTGTTTAATTACTTCCTGTGATTTCTTCTAGGGCTGAGCGCCCAAGCTTCCCAAGGCAGCAGGCAGCCTTTCCGTACCTATGTGACTGATTTGCCTGGAAAAGGTGAAGAATGCCAGCTGACTGTCAGACATCACATGCACCATTTGAGGACTTCACATTGCTTTTTAAATGATGGATCTCTTGGGCTTCCTGGCATTCACCAAGAACTGTTTCTAAGCCATTAAGAAAAGAAAAAATTCCTCCAGCACATTCCCATCTAAAATCAAGCTGCACCTCAAAGCTGGAAGTCCTGCCAGGAATGGGGACCAGCAGGCGCTTGATAATACCTCTCGGGGTACAAGCACCATTCTTTGTCCAATGAGCTTCTTAAGCAAACATTCAAAATGCCAAGTATCTGAAGTCATCTTTTTATTAAGGTATGAACAGTGAAAACACAAACCATGGTCACAACCATGGATAAGCCAATGGACCCCCAGTGGCATCAATACCAGGGAGTTTGTTAAATATGCAGAATCTCATGCTTTACTGAATCAGAATCCTCATTTTACCAGATTTCCTGAGGGAATCGCTATGTTGAGTTTGAGAAGCACTTCTACAGGATGCTCCTCTCAAAACAGCTAGGCTACACCTGTTAAGGTCCAGGTGAATACTACGTTTTGTTAGCCATTTTGCTCACGCAAGCTTTCCATCAGGGCTAAGATGGCTTGTTCTCTTTCCAAAACAAGTATCTGTAGAGCTGCTGTTTATATCTCAGTACTGAAAAGGGCGCCTGGATGGGCACTGGCTCCCTACTCCAGAGAGCTGAACAGGAATGCAATGTCACCTCACAGTTCTGAGGCGTTTACAGGATTCTAAGAAGAGTTCTAATTTCTTTTGTTCAACAGTAATATAAACCAAGCTATACACACAACACATTTATATGAGAAAACTGAGGCCCTGTGAGGTTATGAAACATAGTGTTATTCTACAGATATGAGATTCAAAAGTCAAAGGTCCTGGGTTAAAAATAACAAATCTCGCTGTGTGTGTGACCTCAGGCAAGACATGTAACCTCTCAGAATCTTTTCTTCACCAGCAGTATGTAAATGCTTGACTGTTGGACATATTCCACCCACATGTGAATGCGTACATGCTTGTATGTACAGCTCTCTCTCTTTTTTCTCACACCCTAAAAAGGAGTTGAAAAGCTTGCCTGTTAGGGGCTTCTGGCAAGGGCAGGTAGGTCTTTTAATGTTCTGCATAAATAATTCCACGCCCCCCCTCAAATCTGGGAACCCCACTGCTTACATTTCTAGCACGCAGTTCCAGGGGGAACCCAACAGGAAGGAGGGGAAGAAAAGGGAAAAACAACTCTAGCAATCAATCAGTTAGTCAATCAACAAGATGATGCTGTCCTCACACCCTTAAGGCATATGAAAGTGTCTAGCACTCTAGAATGGAACCTCAGAGAGGGCAGGGACTTCCTGAATCATAGCTCTGATATTGTCTGTCAGGTGAGGTGCTCTATATTTGCAGTAAGTGAACAGCATGCGGTAGGCACTCAACACCTAGTCACTCCCTTTCCATTGGCTGTGTCCCTACTCATTTATTTTATTCAATAAGGTAACTTATACATGGTTTTGCAGTTGGGGCTGAAGTACACTCTAAATTTAAGTTACTTAGATTCAAAGTGTACCACACTCCAAATCAACATCTATAATCTGGTATCCCCTAATTTTCCATAGTACAAAAGACATCTAAGAATGGACAATAAGGGCTTCAAAGTTTATTTACAGACAACAGACTCCTGTTCTGAAACCTGTTTGTACACAGATCAATGAGAAGGCAACCATTAGGCCGCCAGGACCTAGTAAGGTGCTGAGCCAGTGCATACCATCCTAGCAGGGCAGATCTGCTTTGGAATTCTGAGCCTGAGAAAGATCAGACTGGGCTTAACCTTTCAGCAAAGGAGAGAAATATAATAACTACATTAAGACTATATTCACCCTCATACAGCTTTAAAGATCTGTAAAAATGAGTAAAATTACTGGGATATTGATGATTAAATTAAACCTCTGGTCCAGCACTCCATCTGTATTCCCACTCCCTCGCCCACTTTATTCCTTGGCTGGAAATATAAAATGAAACAGCAACGTGGCATGCAAGTAGACAAAACACGTCATAAGCCAAATGACTCCTACGAGAGCCCTCAGCCCCACCCATCCCCACCAAGCTTATGACTTCTGTTTTAGAAACAATCTGAATCCTTTCAGTAAGATTTCTAGACCACAGAGCAGGAAAGGAGTAGGAATGGCAAGGGAACCAAGGATGCTATTACAGGTAGATATATTTACAGTAAAAGAGCAGACAAGCTATAAAAGTCACAATCTCAAAAAGCAGAGCCAATTGGGATCACTGAGTAAAGGGGCCAATAGACAGCTATATCATAGTACAAAAACTAAGGTGCTATTCTAGAGGGACCTACCAGCATAGCACTGGAAAGCCAAAAACAGCAAAACATGACTTCTAAGTTCAAATTCACCTCCCACAAACTCCCTGAGGAGCCCTGAACAGATCACTTTGTCTGTAGGGGGCCAGAGGTAGGGTCTGCCCCCACAGCCCATGATACTTCCAGTACCATCATGGCAGCCTCCCCTTTGGTAGTCTTGAAAAGGCAACCGCAAAGTCTTTTTGGGGTAGGTACAATGTGAATAACCATTAAATTTTTATATAATATCATTTTTCAATTAATATTTACTTCACCCAATCAATATATGTTTGAGGAAGCCTACAGTGTGCTCAGCACTCTGCCAGGCCATGGGTGTGAGGGTCAATGAGCTATTTCTACACCTAGAAGGGCAGATGGGCCATGCTTCTCTGTACATTCTCAGGGTGGGATGCAAATACAACATAAAACAGTGTTTATCTGAACAGTCAGTACCGGAGGCCAGAGCCAAAGCAATGAAATAATAAAAAGAAATAAGAGGAATAAATAATGAAAAAGACAAAGATGTCATTCTCAGATGAACAACGGAAAGTCAGTTAAAAAAAACTTAACCAGATAATTAAGTTTCAAGCATTTATGAATGGACCACAGGGAATATATCTAAGAACAAGAACAACGAGATTTGAAAAATCATTACTTCAAGACACAGAGGAGCCAAAGCCATACATTTTAGAGGCTGACTGGCACATCTGTTCTAATCTCTTCAATCACAAGTGCTAAATACTAGCGTGAAGTCAAAATCTATTTCTTTACCTCTACCCTCAAAGGGCGAGTAAACAGAGAAATTTTATGGGGTTGTTTGTTTGTTTGTTTTTGGAAACAGAGTCTCTCCTGTCACCCTGGCTAAATCATCACAGCTCACTGCAACCTCAAACTCCTGAGCTCAAGTGATTCCCCTGCCTCAGCCTCCTGAGTAGCTGGGACTACAGGCACACACCACCAGGCCCAGCTAATTTTTGTATTTTTTTGTAGAGATGGGGTCTCGCTCTTGCTCAGGCTGGCCTCAAGTGATTCTTCCACCTCAGCCCCCCAGAGTGCTAGGATTACAGGCATGAGCCACTGTGCCTGGCCAAAATTTGTTTTTAAATAAATATTCAACTATCCTTTGAGAGTAGTGTAAATAACATGAACACAATTTGGTATCATGTGTGCAATATGCCACATGTGAACACCCTGTTCCACAAAGACTACCTGAGAAAGGGAAACGGGTAGTTATGAAACAGCTGTCACTTAGTTTAGTGAACTCCTATGCCAGCCGGTATCAGGTATTTTTTTTTTTTGGCTTAGTATATGCATATTTAATTTAACTATATATTTTTATTTATTTATTTATTATAGCTTATTATGGGGGAACAGCCGTTCTGGTTAAATATATTGCCCATGCCCCTCCCAACCCCCCGCAGTATCAGATATTTTACTAAAATCCTGGTCTGACTTTCTTTCCATGACATGGGACACATGTCACGCTGAGGTAACAATCCTTCATGCCTACCCAGGGTAAGCATATAGAAAACCTATTTTGCTCCACAGGGCACTGTGTGCATTAGTACAAAATATTCCTTCTACTTCAAAATCACTAAAAGCCCTACAAATGCCTAAAAAACATCATCAATGTTCTAGCCCTAAGTAATGATTAAAAAGAAATACCTGCAAGAGCCAGTTATCAAGTATCAGTATGACTGGGTCTTAAAAAAAAAAAAATCAGCCTAATTTACTTTAAAGAAAACAAGCCCAAATAATCACACACCCCAAAACTTCCTGCTCTGCCTATATTATCATCTTGTTCAATTCCCAGGATTTTGCTGTTAGACTTTGTATTTGTGTTCAGCCAGTAATATAGGAACTATGCCAATATTGGAGTTCATCAGCACAGCTGTCTCCAACTTCAAGCGTTAAAACTTCAACAGAACCCTGCAGCTATTGCAAATTGTTAATATTGTGATTTCTGCAGCAATTCTCCTGCAGAGGCAGAAAAATAGGCCCTGCCTTATTGTGCTCAATATCTTCTACTTGTCAGTTCCCACGACAATGAAGGGAATCAAAATGGTTTTCAGTTGCCAATGACAGATCACCATCACCAAATAGTTCTGCACCCAATTTCCACAAAATACACCAAGGGCTTCAGGGGAACAGGGTGAGTCTCTCAGAAGGAGGCTGATATATACCCTAAGTTAAATCCAACAATTGTAATTACTGCATTAGTCAGCACAGACAAAACAGCATTTTAAAATAATTAAGTCCATTATTTTATTCAAGGGACATTTACTAAGCAACCACAATGTGCCCAATAGTAGTGGGCCAACAACTAGGCAGTTGAGAAGTAACCCTGACTCCAAAAAGCTCATATTCTGATGCAGAATCCAGCTGGGTATAAGCCCAACTCTGAATGGTGATGACTGCCATGCACTTTATAGAAATACTATAAAGAGTCATCTGTTTTGACTTGGAGAATGGGGTGTGGTGGAAAAAGTCAAGGAGAACCTCCCAAAAGGAAGCTCAGAGCTGGCTGAGGGAATGAGCAGAATTTCACCTGTTGGGGAAGAGAAGGAATAAAGAAAAAAATTCCATAATAAACAGCGAGAGCAAGCAGATTGTTGTGTTTGATATTCCTACTGATTCCCTTTTTACATATTTTATGGGTAAAAAGAACAGGAAAGCAGAGGGACCAGTTATAGTCAGAAAGGAGGTAGCATTTGCTAATATTCCCATGGAAACAAACCCAGACCACCCAGCAGATGGAGGTGAGTCAAGTCAACCGCCCCACTAGCTGTACAGCCTTGCAGCAGGCACTTAACTTTACACTCTGACACGTCCAGGCTTACAAGCTCCTTAAGGGCTTCCCAAGTTTTTCTGTTTGTCTCGCTTTCAAGATTATCAAATGAATAAATTAAGATTCTAATTCTGCACAGTCAACTCCATGCTTTTAACATTTAAGGATTTTACTCATGTAGAGTAGAAACACGTTCCCTTTTTAAGGCTAATGCAAAGAAAATGGATCAATACCTGTATCAGTTTAATTTCCACAACTGTTATTTCAATTAATGTAGATCTAAAATTCCAGTAATAACCAACTCTGAATTTGCACTCTCCCTCCATTATCTTAAGGTGTACAGAATTCTCAAGCCAAAATTTATTTAAGTTCATTTTAATTTGGTATGCCACATGACTCAGAGCATTTTCTGGGAAGATTAAGTGAGAAAAATTACGACAACGACATATTGTCACCAATTCAGAAGAATTAAGAACAGCATGACTGGCAGAAACAATGTGAGCTCTGAAATCAGAATGACTGAGGCTGGACACCCTCTCCCTTCACAGCAATTCATTAAAAGTACAGAGCCCTTCCTGAACCAGACTGCTGGGGTGCTCCTTCAGTTACTAATGGCATGACCTTGAGCAAATGACTTAACTTCTCTCTGCCACAGTTACCTCATTTATAAATGGGGATAATAACGCCATCTACCTCACTAGATTGTTCAGAAGACTAAATGAGTATGTTTGCTATCTTGGGCACTTAACTTTACCTAAGCTTCCTCATCAGTTAAATGTGGTAACACCTCCTTCACAGGGTTATTTGAAAATTAACAAGCTAAGCCTGTAAGAAACCTATCTCAATGCTCTGCAAAGAACCACACAGGGCACCTATTTTATGCCATGGGCTATACCATAACCTTTACATAGACTACCTCATTTAATTCTCACAGTAGCTCCACAAAATAGGTAGTATTTATTCCCATTTTATTTACTTCATATAAAACCAAAGTGAGATATGTAAGTAACTTAGATCGTAAAGCGAGCAAGTGGCTAAGCCTTGAGCCTTAAACATATGTTACAAATGCATTTAACTCAGGGTCTTTGATTGGTCCCTGGCTGAATAATCAGTTATATAAAAACATTTTTTTAGAGTGTTAAAGACATCAGGGAATTATTAATTTTGCAAAGTGTGATAATGGTATTGTGGTTTTGCAGAACAGTATTTTTATCTTTTGAGAAGTAAGTTCAAGTATTTAGGTGTAAGAGTTCCAATGTTTGTAATGTCTTTGAGATGATTCACCAAAAATATTTAAGCCTTTTTATTAATGGGAAACCTTTCAACAGTAGGAAAAATACTACTGAGGGCAAAGCTGCAAATCCATTCCCTGCAAGAAATGGGTTACAAAGAAGAGCTCACGAGAGGAACAAAATAGAAAGCTGAATGAAGGGCAGCCTGATGTCTTCTGAGTTAGAACTTGCTGCTGGAGGGTTTGTCTGCAAATTTCCAAACCATTCATAGCCATGATCAAATGCTTTAAAGATACAGACAAAATACGGGTTTTACCATTTTTTTCCACTGCTATGTGCAAAAGACCACTTCTAATAGTTTGTTGAGGCTCTCTACTTTTTAAGTTATTAAAAAAAAGTCTGTAGAATTATAAATCTTAACATAAATGGTCAGTGTATTTTCTATATAGAAGCTATCTTTTAGGACCATCATCAACAAGAACAGACAAGCTTTCCTGAATTACCATATGTTTATTAGAGGAGTCTTAAATTGACTTGGAACATTAGAAAACAAAACATTTTTTTAATTAAACACAATTTTACCAGTTGCAAGATTCTGATTGACTGCATTCTGATGCTAAATGTAACAGATATTTAATTATCTGTAGCATTTAATAAAAACCCTAACTATATGTGGACTATCAAGAAAATCTGTATTACCTAAAGTATAAATCTCCCCTAGGTCTCCAGTTTGATGTCACCAATTCTCTTTATAAGTAACATGTCCTGCCTAGTTCCAAAAGGTATCCAAGAGACCTCAAACATAAAGCCATTAAAAGAGAAAATAGAAAATCAAAATTCATACAGAGGGGTAAATAAATCTAGTTAAAAAAATTAGCTAATATGGCTACCTTAAACAAACAATTTTAGCTCTAGGCTTACAGACAGTGGCAGCTAACAACCACCACCAAAAAAAAAAAAAAAAAAACACACAAAAAAAAAACCAACAACAAAAAAGCAGTCACAGCAAGCTCTGTAACTCAGAGAAAAAACCTTCCTGTCACTAAATTTGAAAGGAATTTTTCAGATGGGTCATTACATAAGAACATTGAACAATATAATGGACAGTGTATTCAATGGCAGTTTACAGCCCATGCGGCCTCTTTTTTCTCAGGCATCTCATGTCTATGCCAAGGTCATCACATTAAAAGTAACCCCCAGAAGCCCATTTCTGCAGTAGCTAAGGTACCAACGCTTTATGATTCTCTAACTGAAACCAGAACCTGTCCTTAAATATCCATCCTCCATGAGCTTCTAACAGCAGAGGAAGCAGCCGTTCTGAGAGCCTGTAATGGAGATACTTATTTCTCCCTGGTGATCCCACCCGAAATCCTTTTGCTTTGGATAGCAGATGGGGAAGGAGGCAAGGCTGACAAGCTGCCCTCAGAAGGGCCAGGCCAGGCCTATACTCCCAAGGGGTGGAGCCTAGGAACCCGAGGTGGAGTGGTCAAACCTCTCCAAGAATTCGCAAGGCCTGAGTACAGCAACCATCCCTCACTGCCATCACTGCTGCTGTGTGTGTGTGTGCAAGTACAAACGAGGGACAATAAGAATACTGGTTTATTGGTCAAGTTCAAAAGGCAGCAAGGCCCAGCATCATGTTCCTTCTCCATATTTCAGCTCTAAAAGTGCAACATTTTCTTTCATTTTACCATTTCAAGATTCCGTATATGAAGACAAAGCAAAGCAGATGCGGTGGGACGGCAGCGACAAGCACACCAGGCACACCAGGCAGGATCTTCTCCTGGGCCCGATGCCTGGCAGATCAGGGGTTACTGCAGTCAGAGTTCCCTGGGGACCCACAGGAAGGAAATTCCCTTTCCCAAACACCAGCCCCCCTCTCCCGCCCGGCCTGGCAACAGCAGACGCCAAAGGATAAAGGGGGCATTTAAAAAGAAGTGAGTAGATTTCTTAGAGTAGAGCACAGCATTCTGTCACCTGCTGCAAGAGACAAGCTTCCCCGTCGCCTAGCCCTGAGTCACTTCCCCTCCCTGCACTCTAGAGTCTCAACGCTCACGGGGGGGCAAAAGACCTGGAGCCTCCGGAGCTCACTGCCCGCAGCCCCCACTGCCCTGCACAGACTCGCGCGGGGCCTCCATCCCGGGCGCATTCGCCAGGCTGCCGACCGGCTCTTGAGCCCAAGCCGGCGCCGCCGCTACCTTGGCTAATGGCAGCACTGAATGAAAGGAGCCGAGGCAGGCTCCGGATTTATGAATGTGCAGGGGAGGAGGGGAGGGATGTCATGTGACAATAAAGGAGAGCGTCTTATTCACAAAAAAAAAAAAGAAAAAGAAAAAGTGCTGGTGGCGGGCATAGCCACTGAGCAGCGGCGGCCGCCGTGCGGTGACCGCTCAAACCCCAGGCCAAAGACCTGAGGAGCCGGGCCCGGCGGCCCCGCCCCCGTCGCACCCGAGACTGGAAACGCCTCGGGCGGGGGAGGGAAAATGCCAAACCGGACCCTAAGACCGCGAGGCGGGAAGCGGCTGCACCGTGGCCCAGGACTGGCGACAGGCACGGGTCCCGCGAGGGGCGGCCCGGAGCCCTCCGGCGGAGCGCCCGGAGCATTGTTCCCCTCGGGCCCGCGGGCCGGGCACACGCCCATGCACGCGCACACGTGAGCGCACACACACACACAAACACACACACCCCACACGCTCCCCGGCAGCGCGCTGCCCCGCACGCTCCCGCCCGCCCCCGCCGCACACGCTCCGACCTCCCCCGAGCAGCCCCGACCCCGCGGGACGCGAGTGCCGGCCACAAGCGCGTGCACACACACTCACACGCGCCGCGGGACCCCTCGGGCGGCTCCAGCACGCCGGCCCGCGCGGGGACCCGGGCGCACCAGACCCCCGTGCCGCCCGAGTCTGTCCTCCCCTCGTTCCGCCGCGTATTTTATGAATGAAAATGTGGTATGCAAATGAGAGCGATTCAAGAAAACGAAATGGCGGAGCCTAGGCCCCAGTGGGCTCCGAACGGGAGTACCGGGCGAGCGGCGGGGCGGGAGTCACAAAGTCACCGTGTAAAAACCCACGGGCCCTGGGAGGCCGGAGTGGGGGGTGTCAGATCTTCCACTCCGACCACCAATGATTTCGAGGAGGGGGGTCTGAGTCCTCGGAGAGGGAGTGGGGACCGCGCTGAGGTCACCCGCGCGCCCTTGGCCCCCGCAGCGGCCACCAGAAAGCCGACCCTAGGCGTGCCGTCGCTGGCCCGAGGCAGTTTTTGCCCCCTCCTCACTTCAATTAGGAAGGAAGTCTCACGTCCCAACCCCGACAGGTCAGCGAGTCGCTGCACCCCACGCCAAGTTCACCCAACCGGCGTCTCCGCCCGCATCCTCAGCCCCGGTCCCCACGCTGCCCCCTCGGGGCACCCTCGTCCCACCCCGCGGCCAAACTTACTCGTCCGGGTGTGTTTCTTCGGTCATTTTCTTGTTCACCTAGACGCCTGTCCCGCGGCGGGCAGCTTTGCTCCCTTCATCTTCCTGTCCGCTCACCCCCCTTCTTCACATCTCCGGAGATCTCCTGATTTGGGGAGGGGGGGCGGCTAGAGATGAAGGGGGCGCCGCAGCAGAAGGGGAAGCGGAGCGCCGGGGGCGCGGGGTGAGGTTTTGGGGAAGGGGTGCAAAGGCAAGCCGCTGGGGGAGTGAGCGCCGCAGCGCCGAGGGGCGAGACGGGCGAGGGCTCCGGGGGCTCGGGAGGGGGCGAGATTTGGGCAGGGGACGGCGGCGGGGGAGAGCAGAAGAAAAACAAGCGCGCCTCGGAGCGACAGGGACTGCTGAGAGGAGGAGGAGCGGGCCGGCCGCGGGTGGGGGCTCGGTCCGGGGTCGCCCCCGGGGGCCGGGCCAATCACGGTTCCGGGGAGCGGTCGGCGGCCGGGGGAGGTGCGCATGGGAGGCGGTGCAGGGCGCCCCGTCCGAGCCCCATCTCTCGACTCTACCGATTTACTCCATATTGGATTCTCACCGCCGCCAACAGGAGGAGGAAGTAGGGCGGAAGCGATGACGTCTTCCCAGCGGCCAGAGGTGGTGGAGTGCAAAAAGCTTCCTACTTGCGACCGAAAAAAAAAAAAGGAGAAGAAAAAAAAAAAACTTTGTCCTGCCTACTGAGCACGCCGGCTTCCTTTCCCCCTCCCTCCTGGCTTCCACTCCCGGGGGAGCTGCGGAGCGGAGTTGTTTGCGCCGTGACCGTCTGGCTCCCAATCCTCCTTGGTCGGTGCTCCGGGTTTTAGGAAGCCCGAGAGGAGGGAGGAGGCGGGAGCGGGGGACTGGTACACATCTGGCTCCCGTTTTGTCCCCTCCCGCCTCCCAAACCCAGGATTAAAAATCGGGGGGCGCGGGGGCGGGGGCGGAGACGAGGAACTCGAGGGAGGGGATGGAGTTAAACGACTGGAGGGATTCGGGCTCAGAGGAACAACTGCCCCCACCATGAGGTGGGAAGGTAGGGGCGGTGCAGGTGCCAGGGGCTGGTCCCTCCATCCCAGCCCAACCAGAAAGGGAGGGAGTTAGACTTTGCCAAGGTTCTGAATGGCAGAGGCTTTTCGTTTTCACGTGAATCTTGTGATCTTTTTTGTCTGATAGGGGAATGGGCGTTTTTAAGTAATCATTATTTGTGCATAGAAAAATAAAAGGTAAACCCAACACAGCCCAGAAACGTTTGCATTTCAGTAGAAATGATGGCATTTCTCACTTTGAGGTAACCCCAAATACTTACATTTTTAATTATCCAGTAAACTTTTCTCATGTTGATGGAGGATGGCTCTTGTCTCAGGCCCTTGAAGGCCATAGTTACTGGGTCAAAGATTGCCAGCCCCATAGGTTTTGGCACAGGGAGATGGGGAGCTCACTCCTCCCTTTTATTTAAATTATTTTTCCTAGGTGGATCCATGCTCTCCAAAGCAGTACTGTCTGGGCAATAGGCAAGACTAGCTTCCTGGGCATGCAACCTGTGCAATTGCATAGCAATCTGCACTTGGTTTCATGCTATGCTGTTGCAGCCTTGAAACTGTTTCTAATTTTTAAACAAGGGACTCTGCATTTTCACTTTGCACTAGCTCCCACAAATTATGTAGCCATTGGGTATTTCCTTCTGGGGTCCTCCTGTAGGAAGCAAGGGACATAGTCCCTGCCCCTTCCTGCTCTCCAAGCATAATAGACTTTTCCATTCTCCTGAATGTGCCAAGAGACAACCCAGAGATTTTAACTAAACAGCAGCCATTGAACAAATTAAGAGAAGATTAAATATTGGCCTCAAATATAGCATACATAAAAGGTACATGCATATAGGGAGCCACAAGTGCTCCAAAAATGGTACAAGTTTCACCTTGAGTCAGGAAGAAACTGGTGGTTTACCCTAGGCTTCGTGCTTATCACAAGCATGATAATTGGGTACATGGATTGGGGTCACCCACCTTTGATGCTGGGTACTGGTGATGTGTGGTGGTGAGAAGGGCACCAGACAGGGTCTAGCAGCCCTGAGAACCTGAGTGAGGCTTTCTAGCAGTTCTTCAGTTTCTTTATAAAACAGGAATAACAAGGCCAAGCTTGTCTTTCTCAGTTTCTGAGGCCATTGAGACTCTGAGAAAGTCCTAAACAAATGCAAGATCTCATTGTTCTCTAAATCCCCATAAGGCTAAGGTATCTACCCAGTTCTCACCTTTGGCCATTGTTGCTCTTCTCCCTGGAGGTGCTGAAACAGATCCACTCTTAGTCGTTCCTGAACTTCCCTAACACAGGCATTTATCCCTGTGGAAATTATCCACCCAATGGGCATCTCTTTGGCTCCACCCTCCAATTTCAGAATGCCCAAATAGCAAGGTGGCAGGTGAGGTGATTATTAATTTCTGCAGGTAGGCAAGCTCTATGAGCAGGCTGAACTGGTGTCAACACCACTCACTCAGCCAGCTCTCTGCTAATAGCAGTGAACGACTTGGACTGGCCAAGCCTGTGGGTGAGGCAGCCAGGGGCAACAATAGTAAACAGGGTCCAGGAGTCACAGAGTCCCCACTGGGATCTGTTGGTGCCAGACTCCAGCTGGGCCATCTCTGGTAGGTACTTAGGTTCTCTGAGCCATGGGTTCAGTGTGGTGTCAGACTAGTACCCACAACATACGGTTGCTGGGAAGATTAAATGGGCTATACAATGAGCCCGCTGCAAAAATGAGATTCCTGGTAGCCCTTTTCTCTCTCTAGCCAGTTGGAATACCAAATGCTACCCTCTACTCCTTGTCCTTCGTGTTCCTCTTCTGCCTGGCTCATCACCCAAAAGGGGCCTTTTGATGGAAACATTACCAGCAGGTCACCTCTTGGTCCTCCCCATCAATTACTAACTGGTTGAGGCATCTGACTTATGCATCTCCATAGAATAAATGAGGATGTCGGGTGAGTAACTCAGATATGTTTTTGATTTGAATATCAGGGTGTTATGAAAATCCACTGGATTGTTGCTGGAACAGGGGGTACCACGGATTTAGGGCTTTAATGACATTGCTGAAAGAGCTAAGGATCCACATCCCTGTCTCTCCCCACAACCAACAGAACAGTTGGCAGGCAGCTCTGAACACGATCAAATCAAATCAATAGTGTTGACTCTGAGTAAGATCGTAAAGCTTCAAAAGTAATATCGATCTGCTTACAACTTCAGCAAACCCAGCGGAGCCCCCAGCAGGACCCCCACCTACCGGCCTCTCAATTCCGAGTCCCGGGCGGGGGAGCACCCCCATCCGTGTCCCTCCCGCCGGCCGCCCGGAAAGCCCGGAGCGCGGAGCCGGAGCGACCCTCCGCTGCTGCGGGACGGGCATGCTCAGTAGACCCGCAGGTCCTGTTTCACTGGGAAGCCGGCCGCGGCCCCCACCCCCTCCCGCCCGGCTCGGGCGCCAGGAGAAGCGGACATTTTAGTCTCTTCTGCAATCCGCTCTCATTCGCGTCCTTCACCCGCTCCCATCCGCGCGGGTCCGGTAGGGCCGGGAGTGTAGATTTCTTCAGGCGTGGGGGTGGGATCTGATAAATCACTCACCCTCCCTCCCCACCAGGGGCGGGGAGCGGGGTGATCCGGGGAGGACTCTGCGGTGCCCTTAGGTTTGTGCGGCCCGGCCTTGGCCCGCCCCGAGGACCCCCCCCTACGGCCGCGGCGCCCCCGCCCCCCGCGCTGGGAGGCGCGCGCAGCTGCGCTGGGGCTTGTCCTCGGCTCACCCCCACTCTGCCCCTTCGGTATTTCTCAATGACCGGCGCTCCGAGGACACTTCCGACGCTGGAGGGAGGGGGTATCATTAGCGCTGGGTTTATCAGTTCCTTCCGGTCTGCCCCGAGCCCAGCCCTGCGCGCTGCCTGGCCGC
Organism: Varecia variegata; assembly: GCA_028533085.1. Lineage (NCBI taxonomy): Eukaryota > Metazoa > Chordata > Mammalia > Primates > Lemuridae > Varecia > Varecia variegata. The sequence continues at coordinate 45,829,353 of CM052437.1, forward strand.
GCTTAGGGAGCTCCGGTGCCTTTCTTATTATGTTTAAATAAGCGGCCGTGTGTGCCAAGTGAGTTTGTAGCCCAGCTGTCTCCCCCAAGACCCGCTGGCAGGAATGGAAACCCAAGCTCTCTCGTAATGAAGGGGATGATGCAAAGTTAGAAACTGACCCGGCGCCCGGGAATGATGTGCCCCCCCCGCCGGCGTGCGGCGTCCCAGTCGGGGTATGAATGGCTGCAGCCCGATTGCATAATCTGCGCGGTATAAATAGCCGGCGGGCGGGCCGCTGACGCGCTCGGTTGTACCGTTATCGTGCAATACTTCATCCCCATGCCGTTCACTCCCAGGTCATTTTCCCTTTCAGCTGCAGTGCCGGGATTTTAAATAGCAGAGATGAAAGGCCCTTGCCCCCGCCTCCCTCCTCCCCTGAGTTCATGTATTATGAATGAAACGCCAACCTCGCTGCTTCCTGAGGTGCTCCACTTCAGGTAGGAGAGAGGCTCAATGTCAATGCAGCGGTCCGCCAAAAGTTGGGGGTGTGCGCGCCTTCGGGAGGGACAGAAAGCAGGAAATAATTGGCGGGGCTGGGAAACACTCTTTTCCAGAAAATGTAACCGCTCAGGCTTTGCCTCTGGAGTTTCAGTTTACAACCGTACCAGCCTCAGTCCATTTAAGAATGGATTATGCACAGGGTCTTTCCACTGGCTGCTCGCCCTCCCACCGTAGGCCGCTGCCTGGGTGGAAAGTGCTGTTTCATTCGGAGGAGCCAGTTCCTTCCCTTCCGAGGCTGCAAACATTCGCCCCCTCCCGCTTTAAGAGGCGAGCTCAGCTGGTGCGGGTCACTTTAGGCTTTCTCTCCTTCTAGAACTCCTCAGTAGCCTCAGCTAGGTCCATAGCGGAGTAAAACTTATTCTTTTCAGCTGTATTTCACAAATATGTGGTCGTTTTAAAAATTTAAAGTAAGCAGAGGTTTTTTTTTCTTCTCTTAAAATACCAAATCTCAACTTAATTTCTTAAAATAAAATTGCCAGTTCTTCACAAATGGATTTCTGGCGTGTGAAAGGCAATGGTCAAGGTCATAATTTTTCGTATCAGATATTCATTCCTCCAATCTGAGTTTAAAGTGCCGGGTACTCCGTGGGGTAATGGGGACACAGGTGAGTGAACCCAGGCTCTTGCCCTCCAGGGATTTGGTCAGGTGGGGAAACAGGTGTGTAAAAGAACACGAGAGCAATGGGGTAACTGCTGTAAAAAATGGGGTTTGCAGAAGAGAGAGCAAAGATCAGGGAAAGGAAGGCTGCCGGAGCAAAGGATGTTTAAGCTGAATCTTAAACGGTAGCACGATGGTGGGAGTGCCCACAGATAATTGGAAGGGGCCTCCCGGTAGGGTGAACACCTGAGGCCCTGAGGTGTGAAATAACATGGGGAGGAGGAGGTAACCTAAAGACAGTGGAGAGGGCAGAAGCCAGGTTAGGGACACCAGGCGGGCCATGTTAAAGAAGGTTAGACTTTATTTTGAAGTCATGGGAACTTTTGTAGCTGTCTCACTGCTGATCTTCCTCTAGTCCCAGATCACTGCAGTGGCCCCCAAAGTTATGCAAATGTAGGGCAAGTTGGCATCCATTGTTCTGGGATTAGGGCATCAAACCAAACTCATAAACTATCAGCTCCAAAGCCAGATAAGGTCCCAGACCAGTTTTTTTGTTTTGCTTGCTTTTCTTTCTTTTTTTTAAATCAAGCTAACAGCTTACAATCAGAGTATTTCACATAAAACTCAATATTTTTTACTCCTCCTAAAAAAAAATTTAAAGGTCTGGCAACTGTAAGTGCCAAATTCCTGCTCTGTAGCAGTTGGTTGTTGTTGAGTGGTGGCTACCCTGTCAGGCTTCTGGCTCCCAGAAGCAGTTGAGGTTTTGACCCCTGATGTAAAAGAATTATTTTGTGACTGGATCAAGGCCCCACTGTGAGACCCCAGGTAGGTAGAGCTTGTCACTGGGTAAAGCAATTTGCAGGAAGATCCCTGGGCCTCTTGGGAGGAAAGACACCAATCCCTAATCTCCTTCCCCAAGACTTGACTCTGTATTACAGCCAGGCAGGCCAGGCAGGGTAGATTAGAGTGGCTCCCAGTGGCAGGGAGCAGTGAGGCTCCTCAGTTAGCAGCTAACGCTTAAGCCAGCTCAGGCTGTTTCTAGGGAATCCAACCTAAGATAACTAGGCTTTCTGCCAACAGCGGAGCTTCGGGTTCAAGTGATAAACTGGAAAAAATCAAGTAGCATCATGCTTATACCCCAAATTTGTGGAGCAGGTTTTATAAGTTATATAACCAAACACTTTAAGTAGGGAAGGCTCAGATTTTACACTTTTAATATATTACTTCAGGCATGGAGTATGGTTTGTAGGGAGGAAAGCAAAGACTGTTTAGGAAGAAATTTTCCTCTTTCACAACGGAAGTAATAATACATGACAAAACATGGTAGCAAAGGCCATGGAGAGAGGTAACCAATTTCAAAGACACAAATGGGGTAGAAATGACTTGGCTTTATGATCTATTAGTTAGGAGGACTAATGGAGAGGTCTGGGATAACTTCTGAGCTGGGAAATTGGGTGCTTCCTTCCTGGTGCCTTAAAATGATTAGAGTAATAGGTGTGGAGAAGGAGAAGAGCTTAGATCACTCAAGATGGAGAGACACAATAGGTCAGGGATTGAGGGATACAGGTAAAACAAGTTAGAGGAGGGCAGATCCTGGAGATGGAGATGGGGAGACTGTCCCCTGAGGACATCATTTGAACAATTAGATTCAATCCTGCCTGAAGCCTGAGGATGATCTGGGCTTTTAAGATGTAAAAGCTAATATTTTTTGCTTGGGCTAGTTTGAGTTGGCCTTCTGTCACTTACAGCCAAAAAAATTCTAACTACCAAAGTAGAAAACCATACTTTGGATAGTGAAAAAAAAATTGAGAGGAATTAGGAATGGAACATAAGGGGAATTTTAGAATGTGTATTTGCAATGTAACATAGGGACAACCGGGGTCAGTGCCAGGGGGTTTCATAGTAATTCCGATTTAATGGAACAAAATTCTGATTGAATAGAGCAAACTTCTCCCAGGAAATTAGTCAACACTTTATCAGTTGTACCATCTTCTCTTTTTAGTCTCAGTATCCCACCTTAATTTACATCTCCAACTCCCTTCTCGTTCCTGATATCATGCCTCATTTTTACTACCTTTATTCCCTATCCCCTTTCTTCTTTAAAGACCGTGGCTGAGAAAGGAAGCTTAATAATATAAGAGAATCAGAACCTTTAGAATTGGAAGAAAATGAAAGATCATATGTTTGTGGCAACTGTGGCTCCTGTAACCAAATGTCTTACCCAAGCTTTTTGGAATGGATAAAGATTAAAGAGCAAAACAAAATACAATAAGATATGGTCACTGTATCAGTTAGCTTTGGCTGTATAACAAACTACCACAACATTTAGTGGCTTAAAAGGACAAACATTTTACTGTTTCTCATGAGTCTGTCGGCTTGAAGGCTCTGCTGGTCTGGGCCAGCTCAGCTGGGGCTGGGTGTTCTGAAATGGCCTCACCCATGTATGAGGTGATTGGCAGGCTGATTGCTCTAGAAGGGCCTCAGCTGGGCTAGCTCATCTCTCTCCACACGATCTGTTATCCTCCAGCAAGCCAGCCTAGACTGGATCACATGGTGGTGGTGGTGGCAGGGTTCCCAGATCAGCAAGAGAGGGCAAACCCCAATGTATATGCACTTTTAAAGCTTCTGCTTATGTCACATTTGTTAATATCCCATTAGCCAAAGAAGTCACGTGGCCAACCCAGAGCCAGAGTCAAGGAGTGGAAATAGACTCTCCTTGATGAGAATGGCAAATTCATATCACAAGGGATGTGCATAGAAGATGGGAGGAACTTATAGCCATTTTTATGATCTACTTCAATCCCTAACCCAAATTTCACAACCTAGAGAAGCATATTTGTAATAATAATATATGTTTATCACATATATGATATATATTATATATTAATATTTGTGTATCCAAATAAATCATATATATTACAAAATATATGATCCATATATGTACATGTATCATACATTTATGTAAGTATCATATATTTTTATGATACATATCATTTATACCATTTATATATAGGAGTACTATTGATGGAATTAACTTCTACCTTTACAGTCACTGATTTATGGCCAGCTAGCTAAAACTTCTTAATGTTTAATAGGTTTGTACATGCTATAAAATTCTTCGCAATTAATTTAATGAATCAAGAAAGAGGCTTTATGAACTTCTTATGCTTGCTCTTCTCTCTCAGCATGAAAATCCTCCCCGATATGCCTTACATCTTAAAATAGGTATGTTCCTGAAGAGATCTGGGCAATTAAAATGTTTGTAAACCAAACACATTTTAAAAACACTAGGGAAACAACTATTTATGGTTACTTTAGATTGAATCATTTGGAAAAGCAAATAATCATCTCTTAATTTGTTTATTATACTAGCTCAGATTTTGTACATAGTTTTGGGATTAGTTAAAGCAAGGCTCGCCTGCATGCTTTTTTGATGGTGACAGAGGTGGTGCACATGTTGGTGTGATGGTGGTGGTGATGATGATGGCGTTGAGAGGTGGTAGTGGTGGTGGTGATGGTGGTGCAGGTGGTAGTGGTGATGGTGATAGAGGTGATGGTGGTAGAGATGGTCAGGGTGGTTATGGACATGATGGTGGTGGAGGTGGAGTGGTGGAAGGATCTGAGATGGAAACCTTCCGTTTGCTGCAGTGGTTTCCTTGTGGTCCTTCTGCCAGATCCCAGGCTGTATAGACACCTGGGTCAAACGACTTGGAAAAAGGAAGAGCAAAACAAGCAGTGAGAGAAAAGAAAAAAAGCAGGTAAAATATAGAATGAGATGTCCTCTGGGCCAGTTTCCTACAGTGCCAGGAGAGGCAGCCAAGTGCTCTTCCTTCAGGCCTCGGTTGGTTGGGTATCATCTCTTCCAGGAAGGCTTATCTCACCTTCCCTCAGCTGGGCTAGATGCTCCTCCCATGCACTGCTCTCTCCTTCTTCCATCCTAGCCCTCTCTACACCTTGTGATAATTGCTTATCTGCTTGTCTGTATTCCCTTCGCACTAGATTGTAAGCACCCTGAGGGGAGGGACCGCATCTCATTCTCTCTTATTCAATCCTGAGTCACTAGGGTACATAGTGGGTGCCCTGTAATACTTACTGAGTAAATGAATGACAAACTACCACACCTTTCTACCTTCTTTCCCTCTAAAAGTACATTTTGCTCAATGGCATCAGAGAGAGCGTCCTGAATGACTTCTCAAGTGTCACTGCCCCAAGCTCTCTGGGCTTGCTAGTATCAGATGACAGGCTGGGAAGGTCCTCCAGTTGAACAGTAATACAGCATAAAGTCATAAAGTACCAGAGTTCAAAAGCACAGTAAGGAACCACCTGTTTTACGACGAGGAAACTGGGGCCCAGATAAGCAAAGTGACTCAATTAAGACTACACAGATAGGGTCACATTTGAACCATAACTCAGGAACTCAAAGTCCACATTTTATAACCAAGGTGTCTTTGGAATAATGCTAGATGCACCCTTGGCATTTACTTCTAATTATGCTGGTTGGAGGCAATGTTGCTTATCAATGTTGTAAGTCATTCATAAAAGAGCAAAGACTTGCTTTTAGCTCTCCAAAAACTGACTCAGATATGTATATGGCTTGCATGTGTAGCTCACGTTGTTACATCATATTGGAAATTGCTGGTCTAGGGCTATAATGACAATGGTATTCCCCTTCTCCAGGACTAGTTCTTGATTTAGGGAGGCTGTGTTTTTTCTTTCAACTGAATATTGTTTTTTCCCTACTTTATTTTTTTTTTAATTTAGGTCCCAAGAGAATTCCCTGTGTTTTTCCTTACACTGAACTGTCACATGTGGCCAATAAAATGTAGGAAGCTGTCTGCTAGGGAGATTCTGGGAAAAGTTTGAACCCCTGTGTTAGATAGAGAGTGAGGAAAATCTGGCTCTCCTAGAGACAAAAGTGGGCGCCTCTCTTTGGTGCTGCCTCAATCAATTGCCACACCTGGTGAGGAAGGACAGGATGGGCACCCCATCTTGATGCTGCCTCACCTTAATCCTGCCTTGAGCAACTGCCACACCTGGGAAGCCCCTGGGCCAAGTATCCCAAGCACAATAGGATCTGGAAAGTGATCTAGAGTAACCTAAGGCTAATTATCATTTCATTAATTGTCCATCAAAGTGGTTCCATGGTAATGTTTGAACTACGAGAAGGGCCCAATCTGGACAGTATAAAACAGGACCCCAGACCATAACCAGAGCTCTTGTTATGACAGGGGGCCCATTCGTTGTCTGTGGAAAATGTGTCTTGCTCTTGCTTTTGCTCTATAAATCTATCTTGCTCTTCGTCAATAAACATCATTTTTGTGCTTACCCTGCTTTTGGTGTGTCTGGTCATCCTTTGGCCAAGAGCACACCAAGAATGGAGAACAAGATTGCCGACCTGCCATCTGAACAAAAGAGAGAGATGGAAAAGCAGAAATGTCACCTCTCACCCCTCGCTTCCTGCATTAGAAGTTCTCTTGTGAGCCAGTGATGTTGGGAACTGCCAGGAGGGGAAAGTCATGAAAGTCAAAGAAAAGCTGACCCAGAATCCTGGAATTGACAAACTACCACTGGTTATCTACTGAGATAACCAGTCTTGGAACCCACCTTTATCTGGACTTCCTGTCATGTGAAGTAGTAGACTTTTATTACTTAAGCCACCTTCAGTCCATGTCTTGTTACTTTCAGCCAAACTAAGTGATTCACATGGTATTCATTCATTGTGTGCATTCCCTGCTCTGCGGTGCTATAAGTAAATCCCTGTCTTCCAAGTGCAGGTACCTAGACTTGGTTTGCCACCCTGCAGAAGAGGTCTAACCAGCAGAGTTCACTTTTAGACACATCTCTTTGGGATATCATCGCTGATATTTGCAGGCTAAGAAATTTTTGGTGCCATTTGTGTAACATTGGGCAATCTACAAAAACATAAAAACCTCTGGCCTCTGTGTGCTTACAAGCACACATTGTATGTGTGTAGCATGTTGTGGCTAAAACTCAATGGTTTTGTTCCATTGTTATTTGTGATTATCAAAGTAAGCCTTGTTGGTTGTACAAACATTTAAAGTGCAAAAAAGTATAGAGAAGAAAATAATACCCGAGTAATCTCACCATCCAGATATAACCCCTGGTAATATTTTAAGTGTGTATCTTTGTCTTTACAGACTTTTTCTGTATAGATATTAATAGTATATATATATATATTTTCTTTTTTTTTGGAGACAGAGTCTCGCTCTGTTGCCTGGGCTAGAGTGCCGTGGCGTTAGCCTAGCTCACAGCAACCTCAAACTCCTGGGCTCAAGCAATCCTTCTGCCTCAGCCTCCCAAGTAGCTGGGACTACGGGCATGTGCCACCGTGCCCAGCTAATTTTTTCTATATATTTTTAGTTGTCCAGATAATTTCTTTCTATTTTCAGTAGAGATGGGCTGGTCTCAAACTCCTGACCTTTCAGGCTGGTCTCAAACTCCTGACCTTGAGCAATCCTCCTGCCTCGGCCTCCCAGAGTGCTAGGATTACAGGCATGATAATAGTATATATTTTAATAAAACATTATATAGTGTATGTTGGAATAACCATAGGATCATGCTAAACATACTCTTTTGTGGCCCCTTCTGAAAAAGCTCAATGACAATGTGCCTGTGTTCAGAGTCCTACATGTCTTATGCATGTTTTCCAGAAAGCAGCTATGAGCTGATACCATTCTCTTTGGTCTTAATGTCACAAATGTATAGAGCCCTTGACAGATGGTAAAATAGTTTCAAATCAATTATTTTCTATTTTTGTGTTCTCACCATAACCTAGCTATATGTCTACCTTAGCATCTCTTAACAAATATTGAACCTCTTTGTTTAGCTAGCTTTCTTTACCAACTAAGTCATGAATTCCTGGAATGGGTAGGGAAAGCAGTGATCAAATAATGCCCACATATCTATATCTATCAGAATGCCTACTACATATAAAGCACTCAGTAAATATTTAGAGCATGAACAAAAATATGCTTGCATAGTTTTTGTGTTGCAATTATAATAATTATTCTGTTGGCAAATTTACACTACTCTCTCTGTTGAAATTCTCATTTCAAATTGGTTAAGATCACACAATGATTAAATCTCACACACACACAAGAACCAGAATGAAGAAACATTACTTTGTCATTGTCAACATCATTGTCTGTTTCACCATCATAAATCTTTTAACGGTTCTAGACTTGAAGGTTCTGATTACAGGTTCTGCCTGCTAGTTCTGGACTTGAATTTTAACCGTTGAAGTTTTATGCAAAGCCAAACAGCTCAAAGATAAGTGGAAAATTCATCAGATACCCCAATATTTCAATAAATCTGATATTTTTGGTGAGCTGATTTAAAAAATTCAGTAGCAGACAACACGTGTTCGTTTTTGTCTTGATACTTGCTGTCACATAGCTGTATAATCTATGCTTTGTTTCTTCACCACCTCACACAAGCTGCTCCCTGTTCAGGTCACTTCATCTGATTGCCACATCTGACCTTGATTTGTCACTTAACACAGCTGATCACTTCTATCTTGAAACTCTTCCATCAGTGACTTTGATAACCCCAACTTCTGGTTCCTCTTTACCTTTCTGTTCATTTATTCAGCAAAAATTTTACTGAGTACCTATGTTAGGTGTTTTTAGAAAAGGTATACAATAATATTAATAAAGCTGGCTTACCAAGTGCCAGGCAATGATTTAAAAGTTTAAACACTTTACATGTTTACATGTATGAACTTGTTTAATCTCACTAGAGCAGGAGCCAGGCAAATCTTTTCTTAAAGGGCCACATAGTAAATATTTTTGGCTCTGCAAGCCATGTGGTCTATGTTTCAACCACTAAACTCAACCTTTGTAGCATTAAAGTAGCCATAGATAATATATAAACAAATGAGTGTGCGTGTGTCCCAATAAAACTTTATTTACTAAAACAGGTGGCAATATTTGGTCAAGGCTGTAGCTTGCCACCCCCTGCACTGGAATCTAATCTAAGTTCCACCAGGGCAGGAATTTTTGTTTGTTTTGATGTATAAAAATAAATGCTTAATGCATATTTAATGAATGAATACTCCCCTAAGATAGGAACTATTTGAATCCCCGTTTCACAAATAGGAAACCAAAGCACAGAGGTTAAGTAACATGCCCACGGTTACCAACCGAAATGACAAGTCTGGTATCTAAACCCACGTGGCTTGGCATCAGGGCCTGTCCTCTTAAGCACCATACCCTACAGTGGTGGCACAGAGAAGGTCCTCAGCTGTTCTCTCGGGAGGGAGAGTGGGATCTGGGAAAGGTAATGTGAACTGGATCTTGAAGAATGAAGAATTCACCAGGAAGAAAAGTAGAGGGAGAGGGAGAGGCTTTACATTCTAGAATGTGGAAAGTGCAGGTATGAAAAACAGATGCCAGATACAAAATGGCATTATGAGCAAACTGGCAGGAAAGGAAGAAAGTTCCTTAGGGAGCCCGTTCAGTTTTCAGTAATTCATATGTCTGGACACAGGGTTTGAGGTGGAGAGTGGTGGAGGTGGGCTAAAGAAGTGTGCCAGGGACCTTGTGTGACATGTGAATGAATCTGGATTTTAACTTGGTGGCAGATGGGCTACCCAAGTGTTTTGAACATGGGAAAGAATGACCATATTTACATTTTAGGTCAATTTTGAATTACATTTTATTTTAAAATTAGATGATACATCCATATTGTACAACATTCAAAAGCTGAAGAGGTCTTCCTCCTGCTTGCTTCCAGCCACCCAGTTCCCTGTTCCAGAGGCACCCACTGTTTCCAGTTAGAAAGATGATTTTCACTATGGTGTGAACAATGGGTTGGTTCTGGTGAGCTGGTCGTCATTCAGCCAGCCCTGGCTGCACCCGTCTCTTGAGGGAAGGTCATAGCTCCGGTCAGGGTCCTCTTCTCTCAGCTGTCTCCAACTGCCAGTAACTCCTCCTTCCCTCACCACTTCAGGCCTTGAGATGGACTGCAATCACTAGCCTTGATTTTGTGCTGTCCCTGTGGTTTCCCTACAACATGCATTCTCAGAGAGGGTAATATCACCCCCAAGGGGGTAAAAATTGATCTGGGGAGAGAGCAAAACAATCTTAGATATTAAGATGATTTGTGGGCCTCCAAAGCTCAACCCTACTCAACAAAATCTTATTAGGGAAATTTTTAATTAAATTTTTCTCCTTAGGGTGGACAATACTCTATACCTTTATACGTACAATAGTTCCTCTATTAAATCCTCTTCAAATGACTGAGGTTGAGTGTGCATCTGTTTCTGCCCAAGCACCTCACTGATGCAGGAGGTGATGGAATTCAGGGACTTGGATGGAGGGTGGTTACCCACGTGGTGATAGAGAAGAGGCGTCTAACATCTTGGGAATAAGTGTGGATTGCTGGGATTAGGTCCTGGTTCTGCCATTTACTAGCTGTCTGACTTTAACCTCTCTTTGCCTCTGTAAAATGAGGATAATGACGGTGCCTATCTCCTGGTGTTTGTAAGGGTATTGCTCAAAGTGTATTGACTATTGTTCAAAGAGTAAGATGATCAGACTTACATATCCAACATTATTGAAAAAAAATACAAAGAGTAAGATGAGAGAGCTTCAAAGAAGGGGGAGGTTTTTCAGGAGGGCAGAAGAGTAAAGGTTTAGAAAAGTAGGATTGAGGAATGTGGAGAATGCCAACAGCACTTCCCATGCCCATGGGTTATGGGACATGGGAAAATGAGTAGCATCCTTTCTAGAATTCAGCAAAAGAAGAATGTTCCTTAGGGAATACATTCACTTTACAGTTGAGGCAAGGAAGGAGCCAGGAGGTTAAAAATGGAAAGAAATTTATTTACAATTGAAGTAAGGTTCCAAGTTACAGAGGAAAGACCTGGAAAGGAAGAGGGCAGACGGTGGAGAGGAAGCCTAGAGCAGGATGGCAGATTGGAGATTAGGGGCACGGAGAGAGACCTAGCTGGAGGCAGGCCCCCATGTGAGAACTCAGGCCGGGCAGAGCAGGGGGTGGTAAACTATGGCCATATCCAGCCAGCGGCCTATTTTTGTACAGCCCACAAACTAAGAATGATTTTTACATTTTTAAATGGTTTTTTAAAAATGAATATAATAGTTCATGATACATGAAAATGTTATGAAATTCAATGTCAGTGTCCATAAGTAAAGCTATATTGAATCATAGCCACACCCATTCATTTACGTATCGTCCATGGTGCATCCACGCTGCAACAGCAGAGTTGAGTAGTTGCAACAAAAACTGTATGGCTGAAACACATTTGAAAGCTGAAAACACAAAGCTGAAAACATTACTCCAGTGCAGCAAAAGTTTGCTGGCCCCTGCTCTGGCACACCATTCATAGTCTACAATATGAACAGCACCCTGGAGCTGTGCCACACAGGCAACCTGGCTTTAGGAGCACTCACTTTAGATGGTGATAAAGGATTACAACGAGGAGAGGAATAGATAGAATTAAATGGCTCCAAGGCTCTTTTTGGAATGTGGGCACAAAGTTGTTTTTTTTAGAACAGAGCAAGGATGTCAGCCTGGGTTGAAGCCACCACCTCTTGGTTGATGAGCAGCTAGATGTGGTAGACACTGCTAGTTGCCTACACAATCTTCATTTCTTCTCTTGTTTCTTACTAACAGAAACCTGATTTTATCAAGGTAGTAATGCACCCTGTTAAAAACAATCATCTGAAGTAAGAAAAGTTCCCAAAGTATGATGGGGATATGTCAGTAAGACACAGAGCCAGCTTAAGGAGTTCCTAATGGACAATCCAGGACAATTCCGTGTCAAAATAAATAATGGTACTAACGAATTATAACCCATTGAATAGAATAGGAATCTGTGAGCCCATACTGAAATATAAGTAAATGGAGGAGAAAGGAAAGTTTTTCCGTATGGTAGAAGGCAAACTAATACATAGGGAAAGAATAATAGAATTAGAAAATCACCAGTTTGCAGTCACTGTATTATTTCAGGGAAGAATTATCAATGGATGCTAAAACTACTGGGTGAAAGTTTGATGAGAAACATTATGTTTTTATAGTCTCAAAGCATCTCCCAACAGATTCTTATTAACCTCAAAGGGTAAAATAGGAACTTTATAGTAGGGAAATCCAACTGATACTACTTTACCACTTTAACCAAGTGATCAAAGCTAATATCACTAGTAATAGAACAAAGCAAAATAATGTGCCTTCTGATGTGAGGCACTGAGAGGGCACAGCATCGCTTCTGTGGTATTCCAGCCAAAAACACATAACCTGAATCATAAGGAGACAGCAGACGAACCCAAATAAGGGATGTTCTGCAAAGTAAGTGGCCTTTGGTTTTCAAAAATAACATGAAAGGCAAAGACAGATTGAGGAACTGCTTTAGATTAAAGTGAGCTAAAGCAACATAACAACAGAATACAATGTGTGAACCTGGATTGGTTCCTGGACCAGAAAAAATTTTTTTTCTTTGCTGTAAAGGACATTAGTAGGACAGTTGGTAAAAGCCATAGATTAACTAATAGCATTGTATCAGTGTTCACATTCCGCTTTTGATCATTGTACTGGAGTTATATAAGAGAAAGTCATTTTTAGGATGCACACACCGAACCATTTGAAAGTAAATTGGCATCATGTATGCATGAGAGAGTGTTAGAAAAAATGATAAAGTAAATGTGGTAAATGTTAATATAGAAGAATTTTGGGTGAAGGATATATGGGAATTATTTGTAGTGCTTTTGCACATTTTGTCACTTTTAAATTATTTCAAAACAAAAAGTTAAAAAAAAATACTCCTTTCTTCCAGGTACCGATGCAGCGAGATATTCATATACCCAGTCCTGGCCAATGGGCTGTAGTTTTTATTCTAATGGATGGGGCTTCTCATAAAACTATTGTTTTTCTGATAAAAAGGGAGTGACTTGGTGAATGCATTTTGCCATTTGCACTTCCCCTTCTTCCTGCTTGGAATGAGGGCTTAGTGCCTGGATGCAGAACAGCCGTCTTAGGATTATGAGGACAAAGGGGCTGGAAGTAGCTTGGGTCTTGGTGACTTCATGGCATTAGCCATGGACTGCCTCCCTCTGGGTAAGGTGTTGATTAATCCACTGTAGTCAGGTTTCTGTTGTCAAATTCAACTCCAACTGAGCTAGAACATCTAAGACTTTCAATAGTGTTTATGGTTTGGCGTTTGTATGGCTTGACTTCTCAATCTTCTTCATGGGCAACTGCCTCTAATTGCCTGTCAAATGGCAGTGTTCCCCAAGTGTGAGTCCTCAGCCTTCTCCTCTCTCTGTATGGTCTCTGTGGGCTATCTCTTCCACTTCCACTCCCCACTTACCATTTAAACTTTGATGACTCTCAGATTACTATCTCCAGTCTGGAAATTTTTCCTGTACTGCAGACCATGTATCCAGCTATCTACTGGACATCTATGCCTATAGTCCATATTCACTTCAACAGTTACAAAGTTAAACTGTCTTTTTAGCTACACACACTCTCTCTCTCTCTCTCTCTCCCTACTTCCAACCGATCATCCAACCACTTTCCCCAGCCAGAAACTCAGGAGTCATCATCACCCTCTTCTCTTCCTACTTTCTTTTTTTTTTTAATTTTAATTAATTAATTTATTTATTTATTTTGAGGCAGAGTCTCAGTTTGTTCCCCGGGCTAGCGTGCCATGGCGTCAGCCTAGCTCACAGCAACCTCACACTCCTGGGCTCAAGCAATCCTTCTGCCTCAGCCTCCCGAGTAGCTGGGACTACAGGCATGCGCCATCATGCCTAGCTAATTTTTTCTATGTATTTTTAGTTGTCCAGCTAATTTCTTTCTTTCTTTCTTTTTTTTTTTTAGTAGAGATGGTGTCATGCTCTTGCTCAGGCTGGTTTGGAACTCCTGAGCTCAAATGATCCGCCCGCCTCGGCCTCCCAGAGTGCTAGGATTACAGGCATCAGCCACCGAGTCTGGTCTCCTCTTCCTACTTTCTTACCCCCATATGCAATTAGTCATCCAGATCTTGATGACTCTACCTCTTAAATGGTTTCTGAATCCATATCCTCCTCTTCATTCTCATTATCCTTATCACCTCTCACTGGTATTTTTTCGTTAACCTTTTAAATAGTCTCTCTGTCTCTGTCCTCTGTTCCCCTAACACATACACTGCTATCCATTAGTTTTTAAAATGTAAATATGATCACCATACTCTCCTGTGTAAACATTTCCTATTACTTCAATGCTTATGGTAAATTTTTCTCACAGTTTCTACTATGGTATAACAGAGCTCATAGGATAATCTTCTCTTGGCTTCCCTTTAGTGCCATGTCTCAATGAGAGAAGGACTCTTGACTGCCCTGGCTAGTATGTTATATTCTTAGGAGGCAACTTCTCCCAGGTCCCCCATAAACCGGTGATCTTCCTTTGGTTCCAACCTTCTCCTCCGCACAGCAAGTTGTACCTCACTTTATTCCATGTCAGATGACCTGCAGTGTTCTTTTACTTGTCACAAAAGTAAATTTTATCCATTGATCAAAATGAGGAGTTGGGGCCACTGTGTGTGATGGTGAGGGTTGAACACTGCCTGAATCTAACAAACACCATTCATGTAGATGACATTTTTGTCTATAGGTGGTGGCCCAAGTAGGCAAGCTCCAGAGATGTTTATAATTCAACCTGATTCCACACTATGAATCTCTAGTGTTGGTTGCTTTTGAATTAAGCAAGCCTGGGCTCCTGGGACTGATTCCTCCATTTCCTGAGACCAGCTGCCAGCCACAGGATGGGAGACTGAGAGTCTTCAGCCTCAGAGCAGGAAACAAGGTTACCCAGCCTTGGAGGCACCAGCCTTAACAACCTTCCTCCTTCTGTTCCTTCCTCCTTCCTTTAACAACCTTCCTCCTTCTGTTCATAGCAATGTGCTTTTTTTAAAAACCCAGATCAAATGTGGCATATTAAAGACTTCCCCCACCCAAGCAGAGTTAGGCAGTCCTCCTAGGAGCTCCCGTGGTGTTTATCACACTGTAACACAATTACGTATTTGCATGTCCATTTCCCTGCATTTGGTTTCCAGCATCTGAATACAAATCTTATTCTTTTTTGTATGTCCCTCCACCAGCATATCGTAGAGACTGGCATGGAGAATAATCAGTAGGTGTCTGTTGACTGATTAAAGGAATGAATGTTTCTTCTAGGTTTCAGCTAAAGCATCGTGGAAAGAGCCTAGACCCTGCTACCATTCCCAGTTATTGCCTCTGCTCACCAGCTATGTGTTCACAATTTCTCAGCACTTCCTTCACCTCATCAGTGGAGACAATACTGCCCACCTTGGAAGAATTATTTTGAAGATTAAAAGAGTTAGTGATCATTTATTCATTCAATTGTAGGGATGTACTGAATGCCTCTTATGATCCAGGCAGATGTTGTGTTAGGTACCAAGAGTATAATACTGTCTTTTCCTCATAAAGCTTTTCAATCTAGCAAGAAAGACAGATAATTAAACAAGTATCTGCTATAAAATATAGCAAAAATTATAGTAGGGTAAAAGAACAAGGTACTATGGGAACATAGAACATGGGGCACAACCTGATCTAGGGGTTAGGAAAGACCTCCCCAATTGTGTGAAACAATTGCAAAGTACTATACTCTTGCCAAATAGGATGTTATTTTATAGATGAGACGCCCTTGAGTTCATAGGAGGAAGACATCACGCTGTGGGGAGCAAGGTTTCCTGGAAAAGTAGACTGCTGTGCTGGACCCAACTTCCTTTGATATTGCTGACCAATCTTCATCAGGAGGGCACCCTTTGAATGGTGTTTCCAGGATCAAGGATGGATTTGACTTCATCTGTCCATACTCCAACCCACCTTGTTGTTCTAAGAGACCAAGCCCTCCAGTTGAAGAATAAAAACCACAGAGACAGGGAATGCTGAAGGGGAATCTGAGAGGCAAGTAGTGTTTCTAGACAAGGCAGCAATGGAGCACTGACTTCTGCCTTCAGTTGCATCCAGAATCCAACTACTTCTCACCGCCTCTCTGTAACCCCTCGGTCCAGACCTCTATCATTGGTCACTGGACAACTGCAAAAGCCTCCAAAGTGGTCGTCCTGCTTCCACCCATACCTTTTAAAATGTCTCCACACACATTCCAGCTCTAAAATTCTTTGTTCCTGCTTTGGACACATTAAGGCAAAGAAGACCAGCAGTGGTTTGCAAGGAAAGGAGGGCTTGGCTGAAAGAATAGGGAAGGGAACTTGTGCTCCCTTGCAGGTTAAGAAAACATGGGTATGGGGCTGCCCACCCACTTCACAGTGTCAACCTGTAGTAGGTAGACAAGACCCAATCAGTCTTTCCTGCTTGCTTCTGTATTAAAAGATTCTCAGATAAGCCCCTGCTTGTTCACCCTCTCCCCATCTCCCCTCCTCCACATTTCCCAGACATTCCCTGAGTTGCCTCTTGGCTGCAAACATCCCATCTCTCTGCCCCCTCATCTCCTTCCCAGGCTTTTCCTGACTCACCCTTCACAGTCTCTTCCAGCAGTGCACAGATATCCCCTTGTCTTGCAAAGCCGGCTTCCAAACAGTCGTCGCAATGCTCCAGACTGGAGGAGGGAGCAGGGGAGCTGCCGCCCCACTGGGTCAGCTCCTGAGTGTGCTAAAGGGCACACAGTGTGGCTTTGCAGGGTGACCCGGCCCAGGCTTCAGATAGGAGTGAGTCTTCCAGAGATGATCTATTCCAGGTCTTAGTGTTTTTAAAATGCCAGCAAGGTAAAGGAGACATCATCTATTCCAAAACCTTCATTTTTCTTCCCCAAATTTTTATTCTGAAACATTTCAAACCTACAGGTAAGCTGAAAGAAAAAAACCACAAAGTCCATATATTGTTCACCTAGATTCAGCAGTTTTAACATTTGCTTTCTCTCTCTCCCTCTTTTTTCCTCTCTCTAGCTTACTCTTTCGAGATATCTATCTGCCTGTCTGTGTGTCTATGTACGTGTGCATGTATCCATTCATATATACATACACACACAGATGTGACAAACCTTTTGAAAGTGAATTGCAAACATCTTGACGCTAAGTACTCCATCATGAATTTCCTAAGAATAAGGCCATTTTTCTTACACACCACAATACATTATCAGACCCATAAGATTCAACATTAGTGCAAGTATTACCTAAAATATAGCCCAGATTTTTCCAGTTGTCCCAAAAATGTCTGAAACCTCCTCCATCCCCTTCTAATCCAATCAAGGATCAAGTGTTGTATTTTTGTATTTAGTTGTCATGCCTCTTTTTTAATTTAAAAAATTCCTCTCATCTTTTTTTTTTTTTTTTTTTTGTCTTTCATCGACATTTTGAAGAGTCCAGGCCAGTTGTCTTGTAGAATGGCCCTGATCTAGACTTATTCAGATACATTTTTTGGCAAGAATATTACACAGGAGATTTTGTGTATTTCCCACTGCAGGTCGTCAGGAGGTATGCATGTCAGTTTGTCCCATGACTAACGATACTAAGTTTCACTGCTTGGTTCAGGTGGTGTCTATCAGATTTCTCTATTGTAATGGTACTTCTTTTACCCTTCGTAATTAAAAAGGGATAAAAGGAGGGGAGATAGTACTTTGAGACCAGCAAAGATTGTTCTCCAACAATCTTTCACCCAATGGTTTAGCAACCATTGATGGTCCTTGCTTAAGGCATTTGTTAGAATACATCGGTGGTTTCAAAATGGCAATTTTATCATCATATCACTCCTTCTACATGTATTAGCTGGCATTTATTTGCAAAAAAACAAAAAAGAGCTCTCTCTTACCTTTTAAAAAGGTGTGACTCTGAATTCTAGATTCCTTTTTTGTTGTTTTGTTTAGCATTTTAATCCTTTATTATCATTATTTTTGATGCTCAAATTGTTCCAAATTTGGCCAGTAGAGCCAAATATCTTTAACTTTTGATTATTTATGTTGACTTCTAAGATTAATATTCCAGGGCAAACAGTAGTTTTGTGCTGTGGGTAAGGCAACTATTTTTTTCTTTTTAGAGTGGGGTTTGGGACTAGGTTTTGGACAAGAAATTTGAAGAGTAAACCAAGATAGTATATGCTTAAATGTGTAGCCATTTGAAGAGTTTCTGTTTGGCTTAATCCACACATGTTTGTGGAATATAAATCAGGAAAAAAAAAGAAACAATAGGAAAAAATGAAGTCATAGAAACCATCATTTTTATTGCAGCATGAAATTAGCTGACATTAGAGAATATTTTCTTTTAACCTAGAAACTTCCAGGGCAAATACCAAGCTTATGAGAGGCAATACAGTTTACAGAAACAGAGCTTTGTAGCTATACACAACTGGGTTCAAATCCCAGGTCTTTCCCAGATATGTGACCAGGGGCAAATTATTTCACCTTTCTTATCTCAGTTTCCTCATGTATATAATGGGAATGCTGTTACCCAGTCTAAAGATTTCATAAATGATTAAGAATAATGTAGTTTTAGTGCTCGTCAAGTAGTAGGCACTCAGAGCAAGTCACTCCTTTGGAAAGGAAAGGAGAGAAGGGAACTTATTTGGGTTGTATGAGTGGCTGACAGGCTGTGTTGTAGTAGCTGAACAAATGTAAGTGAGCTGGCTACACCAAGATTAAGGACAGTCTAGAACTATTTCCCTTGCTCACCTAAACCTGTAGTGAATGCCTCTCACATACTGGAATATAAGCTCCATGGGCCAGGGATTTCCATCTGTTTTCATTCATTGTTTTGTCCCCAGTATCTGAAACATGGCTCATTAGATATCTTTTGAATGAACAAATAAATACACAAGTGAATGAATACAGCTTACCAGGTAAAACAGAGAAACCCACTGCTATGTAACTCAAAAATATCAGCCTCTACCCTTCACTCCCTTTTCTAGCGTTGGCTTCCTCTGACATAAAGTGGTTCATCTGTCAGTTACTACCAAGGTATTCTGTCTAACAAATTATCCTGAGGCTCAGTTGCTTAAATCAAAAATCCTTTATTTTCATGGTCATGGGTCTACAGGTTGGCTGCACCTTGAACTGAGCTAGGCTAGCCCTTAGCTTTGAGCTCCAAGCTCCAGGTTGGATTCAGCTGTTCATATGTCTCTCATTCTCCTTGGACCTGGAGGTGGAGGTGATCTGTTCCCTGTATCTTGTTCTGGGGTCCAAGGTAAAGGGTATGGGCGTGTGGGTGTAGGCGTGGTCTCTCCAAGCTGAGTTGACTTGTAGGTTTTCCCATCACTATAGCTGCAGCATGAATAGTCAGTCATTCTCCTGACAATTTCAGTGGGTGATTTTTGGACCTGCTAGACATGAACACATACACTTCACATTCCCCTCCCAAAGACAAACATATCTCAGAGGCAGTACAAGGTATGAGGAATAAGAAAGGAGCCATAGCCATGTACCTCTTTTTTTTTTTTTTGCTCCAACTTTAGTGAACGTCAAAATATATACCTCTCAATGGTTGCTCTCTTACCTCCTGAACTTTCTGGAACAGACTTGATTAAATTCTTGGCCAAGAGGTCTTGTTCTCAGTTTTCACAAGGTAAGAGCAGGGAGCGTATAACAAATCATGGTAGGATGAAGAAAATACAGTGTGATTGCAACAACCCTGTACAGTTCTTCACCTTTCTATTTACACCCCAACTTCCCCGTGTCACCCAGCACCCCTATGTCTTAGTGCAGATGACTTTGCAGAGGAAGCCATGAGACAGGAGATCCTGCAGCCTGTCTCTGCATCCCCTACCTGCCCTCTCATCCATATCCCCACCTACCTTTGCTTTTTTCCATTTCCCTGTCCAAGGCTGATCCTGACATCTCTGCTAAAATCCAGATTTTCAGTATACCAAATGACCCCTTTCTTTCTTCTATTTTCAATTTTTTCCTCACCAAGTGCTTTGTTCCTTGGCCATTTAAGTCTCCTCTATTAAAAAAAAATCTCATGCTTGACCTTGTGTCTCCCTCTGTATACTGCCACACAGAGTTGTCTACAGTGGTCCCCAATATTTGTGGCACCAGGGACCGGTTTCATGGAAAACAATTTTTCCACGGACAGGGGGAGGGGATGGGGAGCGATGGGGAGTGGCTGTAAATACAGATGAAGTTTCACTCGCTTGCCTGCCACTCACCTCCTGTTGTGCAGCCCAGTTCTAACAGGCCACGGACCAGCACCAGTCCGCAGCCCAGAGGTTGGGGATCACAGGTCAATGAGACTCTAATTAAAAGAGGAGAGAGGACTCCTACAGGAAATGGCAGTCTTTGGGAAATAAAACTAGTTAAGAAAGGGGATGTCAGATAATGAGATAAATGTATAATTGTTTGCTACTGAAGGAAACAATCAACAAAAAATAGATCTAATAAACAAGTTTAGGAGGGTTGCTGGTCAACATATAAAAACTAATAGCATTTGTTGATATTAATGATAACCATCTAAAATGTAATTAAAAATATGAGCGCATTCAAAATAGTCATCAGAAACCAGAAAGTATGTAGGAATTAGTCTAACCAAGTGATGTGAGCTGAACTGTGTTCCTCCAAAATTCACGTTGAAGTCCTAAGCCCCAATACCTTAGAATGTGACTATATTTAGAAGTAGGGTCATTCTAGAGGTAATTAAGTTAACATGAGGTCATTAGAGTGGGCCCTACTCCAATATGGCCGGTGTCCTTATAAGAAGAGGAGATTAGGACACAGACTCACACAGAGGGAAGACTATGAAGACAGTGAGAAGATGACTACAAGCCATGGAGAGAGGCCTCGGAAGAAGCCAACCCTGCTAACACCGTGATCTTGGACTTTCAGCCTTCAGAACTGTGAGAAAATAAATTTCTGTTGTTGAGGCCACCCAGTCTGCGGTACCTTGTTATGGCAGTCCTAGCAAACTAATATACTGAGAATATACAAGACTTCTATTGATACAGAAGTTTCTGAACAAGTTTCTTCCTCTTTCCTTTGCTTGCCCTCCCTTCCTGCACAGTTTGGTCCTTAGCCATTAGGTGGGGCAGAGCAAGGTGGGCTCCTGTGGTTTAGGGACAGGAGCTGGTGGCAGAGTGAACCAAACAAAAAGAGGTAAAGGATGTAGAAGAGCTCTGCCCTGTATAGAGTAGGATGTAAACCCTAGGTATCAATGCAAGGGACAAGCTTTGGGGAATGGCTTCCTAGTTCCCTTTTAAGTTCTCCTTGACTAAAAGACAATGGCATCTGTAGGTCATATAATTTCTCTTCCTCCCTTTTTTCTCATGGCAATAACACAGGTGAAAATGCATTTCTTCTGGCACCTACTTCCCCCTTGTTAAAAGGCAGAAGGCCTTTTCATTCAATTTGGAGCTGTGTTCCTGTTGCTCCGAACAAAGCAGATTGTTCTCCTTCCCTGTAATCATGAGGAGGCCATCTGGTGAGGGGGCATTTGGCTTGGGCCTGGGGAGGGAAGCAACCACCCAGGAATCCCACCTTGTGCTTGAAATGCCAATGTCAATGATAATAACTAATATTTACTGAGCACTTACTATGGTGCCAGGCACTGGTCTAAGTACATCACGTGTATTAATTCATTTAGTCTACCAACCATCCTATGAGATATGGTACTATTAGTATTAATATAAAACCTTTTTAGGCATAAGGAAGGCTAGGTTCAGAAAGATTAAGTAAGTTGCCTAGGGTCTGTCACTTTCACTGGTAAATAGGGCTGGAAGTGGGATCTGAACCTGGCTCCAGGGCCCATGCTGGTGTTTACTACACTGCACTGTCCCGGGTAGGTAGACACTGCACTGAGGATTTACTTCTCTGAATGTCTTTTTTTTTTCTTTTTTGAAGTGCTATATTGAGAAGCTGATAGGGAAACCTGTTTTCTCAGATAATTGCTTGTCCACCTGAGAGTAGATCACCAAGACACTAGAAGTTCTAACATTGAGGAGAAAGTATTTCACATACAGAATTAGCAGATACTAGGTACCAACTGGGATTTGACATGCGTTGTTTTATCACATCCTCCCAGTGACCCTGCAGAGTAAGAATTACCCTCCTTTTATGTTGGAGGGAAATGGAGGTCACAGAGGTTGGAGCCCAGGTCTGGTCCCTGGGCATTCTCTATGGCTGCTTGAGCCCTGGGACACTTTTGGTTGGCTGGGAAGATGCAGAGGCTGTCTGGAGGGGAGCAGCAGGGCAGTTTGTCTAGAGCCAAATGTCATAGTTTTGTGTAGTTCTGGGTCTAAGAAACACAGCTGGTTTTATTCAGTGATAAAAGTTGGGGCAGGCCAGTATTTCCCTGCCATTTTGGGGACTTTTGTGCCAGGTTGGAAGATGGGTACATGTCCGTGTGTTCTGTAATTGCAGTTTAGTACCAGAGGCCACCTCAACCCTCCAGCTCCCAAGCAAGGGTGTTTCAGTAGTTGAAGACAGAGATAACTAGAGCTAACTTATAGCTTTAAAGTCTGTCATTACCTTTGGTATTTGCCTCCAGTCTTTCAAATACAAATATCCCGGATGCATCAATTTATATGCATCTTGAATCTGAAATCCAAGGCCCACCATGCCCTGCACAGACTATTCTTTGTTTTGTGAATTAACTTTATCAACTGTGCATTTCAGTTTAGTCTGGAAACCTCTTTGGTTGGAATTGTCAGCCTTGGCTTTTTTCAGAGATCTAAAGAAGGGGTGGCCCTAGCGGGTGCAAGCTCTCTGATGTTTCAGCCTACAAGTATGTGAACCGAAGTCACGGTTGATTTGCATTTCTGGATTTAGGAACAGATATTAATTATGAACTAACTGACTCTCTGACAGAGAGGCCCCAGTGGAAGCAGGATGGGAGCAGATCCAGGCTCTGCAGTGCAGTTACCAGTTGGTCTAACTCTTCTTTCTGAAAATATTCTCCCCGGAGGAGAGGCCTCAAACTGTGGATCCCCATCCAGGCATTGAGAAGGTACTGTACAACCCTCCTGTTGTAGGCACCTCCCAAAATAACTCTCAACAGGATATGGCTCGTTATATTAGTTCTGTAATTTTATTTTCCAAATGATGCTTGTCTTTGAAGCTTGGCCGGGGAAGCTGTAGCTAAGATTAAACAGGGTTCAGTGTTTTGTGACAACACTTCCTTAGATTTACACATGACTTTAAAAAATCATATATTTTTTGATCTCTTAAAACCCATGACACAAAATACTGAATCATCTTCCATCCTGCCATTCGTTTCCCACATTTGCTGGAAGTATCGAGCATCCCTTATTTGTCAGGCCCTTCTCTGGAGCTGGGGAAAGCACAACAGTGAGCAGAAGCTAACTGGCCTCTAATCACAAGACATTCACAGCCCAGGGAGGAGGCAGACGTTAATTCAAGGATCCCACAAATAAATGTGCAATGCAACTGTGAGACGCGCGAAGGAGGCGAGGGTCTCGTGCTAGGAGAGTGTGCGTTGGAGCACTTTGATATAGTCTGGGAAGTCTCAGGGGAGGAATGTGTAAGCCAAGAAGGGAAACAGCCTGTGCAAATGCCCTGGACCGTGTCTGGTACCAGGGACTCTGCTGGTGAGGGTGGGCAAGGCAAGGGAGGGGCAGCTAGGGGAGCATGGAGCTTTCACATGTAGTCCCCAGGTCCCACCCGCAAAGATTCTGATTCAATTGGAAGAGGGGAAACTAGATATGGGGAGTGTTTTGAAGTTCCTGGGGGAAAGCAGCCAGCATTAAGAATCATTAACCTAGGCTTATTTGGTGCTTATTCTAAGAGCCGTGGGAAACCACTGAATTGTTCGTAGCAGGGGGTGACACGATTCAGATGTACCTTTTGTGTCCTGAGGATGCCTGCACATGCATGTGCTCAAAATTATGCACGTGGCCCCAGCGATCCATGATTCTGATGCGTGATAAAGTCAGAATCACTGTTAACCTGAGCACCATTTGATCAAACAGGAAGTAAATAGATAAAACCAAAAGTAGACCACTAAGATTAGCCCATTTCAATCCTTTTTTAGCTTTAACTTTCTTTGGTTACTTCCAGTCCTCTCGTTCTGACTAAGCCCCTCCACTTGAAGTGGTGAAGGGCCTGGTGGGTGCCTCTTAACACACTCTGTGGCTTCAAAACTTGGAAGGCTTGGTTTATAATGAGGTGGTTTCCAAGTTATACTACTTTCAGCAGCAGCATCGCTTCATAGTTATTGTGCACCATAGGCAGAGTAAACGAAAGAAATTATTTTAATATGTGAGTGAGCAAGAATATGCCAAATATAGGCCTGGTGTGGTGGCTCATGCCTGTAATCCTAGCACTCTGGGAGGCCGAGGTGGGAGGATTGTTTGAGCTCAGGAGTTCGAGACCAGCCTGAGCAAGAGCAAGACCTTGTTTCTACTAAACAATAGAAAAAAATTAGCCAGGCAACTAAAAATAAAAAAAATTAGCTGGGCATGGTGGCACATGCCTATAGTACCAGCTACTCAGAGGATCGCTTGAGCCCAGGAATTTGAGGTTGCTGTGAGCTAGGCTGATGCCACCGCACTCTAGCCGGGGCAACAGAGTGAGACCCTGTCTCAGAAAATAAATAAATAAATCTTAAAAAAAAAAAAAAAGAATATTCCATGTATAGGTTCATGAACAAGAAGATAGTATTAATACTTGAGAAAAGCGTCTTTTAGAAAGGATGTGTTCAGGATTTGCTCTCTTCTTTAAACCACCAGATTCCAGAGATGTGAAATACAGGGCCAGACCTAATACCTACCTCCACATCATCCAGTCATTCACGTTCCTGAAACATCAATGAATCCAAAGTAAATTAACCAGGCATTTTGCTGGTCTCTGCAATATCGGACACGTTAGATAGGATTCTTTACGTCTTCTGAGCACTAGTTGCACAGGTACCGTAAACTCTCTAGGGAGATAAATAAGAACAAAGGGCACTGAACGCTTTCTCCTTTTTATAGATAAGGAAACTTAGTGGTTAAGTGACTTCCTTGGATGGCTTTTTAGAAGGGGCGTCAGAGCCAAGAAGGGAAGTCAGGGACTCCAGGCTTCCGCACAGCACTCCGGCCATTAGGGCTGATAGGCATTCATCTTTAAAGACCTGAAGATGGTGAGCTTTTTTGAATGACTTATCAGACAGATGGAGTGATGGCTTCTAGCCGTGGAACTCACTCAATCCGGATGGCTGTCAAGGTTAAAAGTTCTGTTTGCAGGTCTCCCCCATTAGGTTGTTTTTTGGGTCCGTCCCCCCTCTCCCCCCCGCCCACCCCGCCCGCCCCTGCCATGGCTCCTAACTGACTTGGCTGGCCTGGATAATGGCATTCATCCCCTGCTCTCTCTCAGACCACCTGGGGGTAAAGGTGTGGGCGCTGTGCCAGAACACAAGCTGTGAATGGTGCCAGCCATGACCAGTTCCTGTTGACTTACCTGGAAATGAGGCCCTAGGATCCCTTAGGATGCCAATGTGTTTTTCTAGGGCAACAAATTGATCAAATGCCCTCACAAACATACTTCCTTCCCATCACCATTTTCTTGCTATATTGTTGTTCCATCAACTAGGGATGAAGGAAATAGCCTTGCAAATCAATCTCTACATTTAAATAAAAATAGTGATAGGAAACCCATGTAATGCTTACTGTATATTATTAATTCGTCTAATCCTTACAATTGCCCTCTTAGGTAGGTACCATTACTATCCCCGTTTTACAAGTTGAGGCACAGAGAAGTTAAATCACTTGTCCGGGATCACACAGCTACTAAGCAATAGAGCTGAAATTAATATCCAGGCAGTTTGATTTCAGACTTTATGCTCACAACTGCTTCCCCTAATTATTCTCTTTATAAGAGGTAAATTAAACTGAGATTCCAGCTTCTCTACTATAAATATATCTACAATGTGTTATCATACTGACCACAGCAAATTTCATTTGGATGTTACCTACTGATAACTAGAAGGTGAGCTGCTTGAGGGCCTTTTCTCTAAGTCCTCCTGGAAGACCTCATACCTCACATGTAGTAAAAGCTCACTAAGTATTCCCTGAATGTTATGCAAAAGCATTTGAAAAACTGTGATGTACTCTGAAATATTACTCTATGTGCTCATATATACTTGCATCTCTAACTAGTCCAAGCAGGACTACCTGTATCAGTATCTCTGCTATTAATATTTGCTTCTCTCTCTATATATATACACACACACACATACACACACACACACACACAAATAATGCATGCTTTGTACAGAACTTTGCCAGTTATTCCTCAGTTGCCCCTTATGGCAGCTGTATGCAGCAGAATGTGTCCAGCTATAGAGCCTGGCACTTCTCAACTTGCTGATGCACTCCCCTCTGCCTACCCTTCCTCCCCCTTCCGCACCAGCTTGGCCTAGTCAGGGCTCTAAAAAAATAATTAAAGCTTAAAAATTCTTTTCAGTAATTACAAAACAGTTAAGTCCATTAAAAAGTACACCATTGTCAGGCCGGGCGCGGTGGCTCATGTCTGTAATCCTAGCACTCTGGGAGGCCGAGGAGGGCAGATTGTTTGAGCTCAGGAGTTCGAGACCAGCCTGAGCAAGAGCGAGACACCATCTCTACTTAAAAAAAAAAAAAAATAGAAAGAAATTAGCTGGACAACTAAAAATATATAGAAAAAATTAGCTGGGCATGGTGGCGCATGCCTGTAGCCCCAGCTACTTGGGAGGCTGAGGCAGTAGGATCGCTTGAGCCCAGGAGTTTGAGGTTGCTGTGAGCTAGGCTGACACCACAGCACTCTAGCCTGGGCAACAGAGTGAGACTCTGCCTCAAAAAAAAAAAAAAAAGAAGAAGAAGAAGAAGAAGAAGAAGTACACCATTGTCATTATTGCTTTAACTGGCAATGATTTGAAATATGACGAACACAGAACTTCAATAGCATTTAAGAAAGGGACTCTTTATTAACATGATTTCTCTTCAAACTTATGTTTCAAATGGAATTCAAGTATTT
Organism: Varecia variegata; assembly: GCA_028533085.1. Classification (NCBI taxonomy): domain Eukaryota; kingdom Metazoa; phylum Chordata; class Mammalia; order Primates; family Lemuridae; genus Varecia; species Varecia variegata. The sequence goes on from CM052437.1 coordinate 45,856,417, forward strand.
ATAAAATTAATTTTATCATTAAGACCCAAATCTGGCTTTTATTATCTATGCAGCCATTTGTAAGTGAATCAATGCACTTGTGAATGGGCCAGATTTTTGCGAGTATCTGGCATATGACCATGTGAAAAACTAATAGATGTATAACTAGCCTCATGTTTGTGTTGTCCAAGATAATTGTTTTAATTAGCCATCTCTTACATAAATATCAGTGCCCTGATTGAAAACTCAGGTCCTCGGTCTCTGGCCCTAGACCTTAGAAGGAACTAACCTCAATCCTGTAAAGCTGTGAGAGCCAGAAAGGTACAAGAGGAGGATGGTGGGTGGTGCTATGGTCTGAATGTTTGAGCCCCGCCCCGCAAATGCATATGTGGAAATCCTAATCCTCAAGGTGATGGTGTTAGGAGGTAGGACCTCTGGGTGATCAGGCCATGCGGGTGGAGCCTTCATGAATGGGGTCCCTTATAAAGAGACTCCAGAGAGCTAGCTCACCCCTTCCACCATGTGAGGACACAGAGAAAACTAGGAAATAGGCACTCACCAGATACCGAATCCACTGGTACCTTGCTCTTGGACTTCAGCCTCCAGAACTGTGAGAAATAAATTTCTGTTGTTTATAAGCTACCAAGTCCATGTAATTTTGTTATAGCAGCCCGAATGGACTAAGACAGGTAGGCTCTAGGATCAGACCTCATCTGCACTGGGCTGCCCGCTTCATGCCCCCAGAAATAACAATGCCACCACTCTGAGGCTGCTGGAGAGCTGTTGGAGAGCTGACTTAGCCAGTAACCTGGAGGAGACAGAGCAGGACAGACAGGTAGGCCTGGTACCTTTCAGACTTGGAAGCCTCAGCCAGTGGAGACCAGAGTCTTTTCAGATAACAGGCAGAAGATATCCCCAGACAACTTGGGGCCTTCCCAGGTGTGATCTTTTTTTTTCATTTATTATTTATTTATTTTTTTAATTTTTAAAACATCTCACTGGTAGACAACCAGGTATGATCTTAAGACTTCATCTGAGCCATGTCTGTCCTATCCAGACCCTGCCTCTGATTTCCCTCTGCTCTCAACTGCACACGGACACACTACCCTCTGCCTCCCTGATTTCTGCCTGCCTGTTTGGTGACAGCCTATGTTTTTGGTCAGCCTGAGCTTCCATTCACAGTTCTCCAGTTTTCTGATTGTGCCTTCTGCTCCAATGTATATACCACCATGATTTTATATTTACATATGCTAATTTATGATGACAGCCATCACTTATATGGCATTTACTTTGTGTCAGGTACTTTTGTAAGCATCATGCCTTTGACCATGAGCAGGCCTCTGTCCTCCAGAGCTGAGTGTCAGAGGATGGAGGAGCAGTGTCTGCGCCTCAGTGAGCTCAGATCCAGGGGCAGACGCTGCTGGCACTCACAGCTCTGGAGGGCAGGGATAGAACTCATAGGAGACCTCAGGAGCCAGATCACGGCCAAAGGCACAGAGTTCCTGGGGGTGGAAACTCTCAGGGTTAAGTCTGAGGCCTGGGAGCTACACCGGCAAAAACCTCCCAGGTGCCTTTGGAGAAAACAGACTCCCTTCAGGTATGAAAACAAAAGTTCCCTGATGATACTTGCACATCACAACCGTAGGCTACAACTAAGGGAAGGAGAAAACAGGGCCCTCAGCCATCCCAATTCCGCAGACTTGCCTCTCACTGAGGACGAAAGGATGAATCCTTGGTGAACTGTGACAAAACTGAAGACTTATAAGCCACATTTTAATAGTCCCTTGATTGGATGATTGGAGCTCTCTTATGTTTTCGTCTGCTGGCTGAATAGTTTGGTGTCTGCACAAGGCCCAGATGCTGTAGCCAGACTCCTGGAGAGTCAATGGCTATATATGTTGGGGGAAAGCTTAAGTAACTCAATTGACTTTCAGTTGTTGAGAGCATTGATTTCTTTTTTAATTGCACTTATGGTTTAAAAGCCCCAAAATAGCCTTGGATAATAGAGCACAGGTTTCATTATTAGTTCTTTAGGCAACTCTTGACATATTCTGCCATCTAAAAGGGCCAGTTAATATATCGGCTAATCTATTAGGAGCTTCTCATTTAAGCCAAAGATTTATACTGATATGATTTGAGGACAATTGGTACTTATAGTCATTCGGATGGGAAGGTAACTTCAGGAGATTCTCATGTCTTCACAAAGGTTCTGGGAGATATTCTGCATAAATAAGACATGTCTGGGGAGTTCTGCTGCTTCTCTTTTGTTCTGAATGAGATCTGTGACGTGCTGGCCTTTTTTCTCTCCCTAGGGACTTTTGTTCTCAGAACCTCCTAACAGCTTATGTTAGGGGAGAAAGAAGGCATTTTCCAGGGAGACTAATCATTCTTTATGTTTGTATAGTGCTTTCCACTCTTCAATGTTACAGAGAACATTAAAAATATTTTAGGCTGATCCTGCTTTTATAAATGAAGAATTGAGGCTAGGGAGGTTAAGTGATTATCCAAAATGTCACAAGAGGCAAGGCCCATGATATAAATCCAGGGTACTTGCCAGGACGCCAGACTAATCTATTTATGAGTAGGGGATCCAGGCTCCATTAGGTCCATAGAGAGAAGCTCTTATTAAGTTTATTCAGGTATGATACTTCTCTGCTATCTTCATGTGTAGGATTGGGGTGGGGAGACAAGGACACACTCACATGAGAATGTGGGATGTGGGAGAGCAACCACAGCTCCCAAGACCTCTCCCAGGGAAGGACCGACAAGGCTATGGAAAGGTGCCCCCTTCCCCATCATTCCCTTAATTTGGAAACTAGGTCAAGAAACTGAAGCTAATGGAATCAACATAAAATAGATTAGCTCTTTCATTGGCCTAAGTGGTCCAGCTTAAGAGATGTTTGGGAAAGAAGATACCAGGGAGACAAGGTACTTATGCAATTAAAATATAAAGAACATAAAGCTTGTGACTGAATGACCTGACTCTTTGAGGTGACACTTAGATGAAGGGCAACCATATGTACTGACAAAGAAAAGCCAGAGCTAGACAGTGGGTAAAGTGGTAAAGACAGATTTTATTCAGGACTATTACACTAGGGGAAAAGAGACCTCAGGATAGAACTGGGCTCAATTCTGAATATAGTGGGGGCAAGTGGGGATGTACAGTCAAGGAAGAGGTCGGGGGTCAGTGCGTGGAAAATTACTAAGAGAAAACATCAGAGGTAGGGGGACTCTGGCTAAACCGGATTCTTGCTGAAGTTGGCCCAGCGTGATCCCACATCACTTGGGGGACAGTGGAGGATGAGGAGCCCAATCAGGTATCAAGGGTGATCAGTTATGGAGGGTAGGGGATTCTGGCTAAACCAATTTAGCAGGTTCTTGCTAAAACTGGATTTTATAAGGAAGTACATGGATGGGCCTAGGAGAATGTTCAGGAGCTTAGCTATAGTTTGGCCAAGCAAAGGATCTTTGTCAGGACCGAGTCTAGGAAAAGAAGGATATAAGGGCTGGAAGGCATTGATTTTGACCCAAGCATACAGGCCACAGCACTGGCACTGGTTACACAGATGTACCCTGGAGAAGAGAGGAGGGCATTTCACGGCCTCCTGTGAATGAGTTCTGTAGAGGTTACAGGACAGGTACTGTGTTGCAGGTGGGGCGCACAGACATGAGTGAAGCCTCATGGCCCTGCCTCTGGCTCAGTCCAGCAAAGAGATGAGAATGTGGGAGCTGAAGGGGAGGTGGAGCCCAGGGTTAGAGCTGGCACTGTTGGCTCTGCTGGGGTTGAGGGTAATTAGTGCTGCCTCCCAGGGCAGGGCAGCTGTGCTCTCATTATATCTACAGCCAGCAAGGCTCAGTTCTGCCATGCTTTGAGGCTTTGAGGTCTCAGAGGGACCACCCTATGGTGGCTCTTGGATTCATTCTTCCCTACAAATGGCTTTGAGGTTCATAAAGATACTCAGTTAGGTTACAGGAATTAGTAGACTTTACTCCATACCTCCTCCCATGCTCACCATCCAAGACATTGCTTCAGTGATCACATTTTCAGCCTCAATGTCAATATACCTGGTCTGACATCTGAAGATGAATTTTAAGTCAGTGGCAATAGTTTCCCTGACCTTGGAAGTGTGGTTTTAGGCATTGTTACCTAAAAGGTCTCCCAGAAAAGCAACCTCCATCCGACGTCTCTTTAATAAGAAAAGCCACTGACATTTATTGATCACTTACTCTGTTAGGCACTATATATGCATTAGCTCATTTAATCCTCCCAACATCCCTATGGGGCAGGTCCTATTATTATCCCATTTTACAGGTGAGCAACTGAGGCTAAGAGAGTACATGAGTAGCCTAAAATCACACCAGGGGAAGTGGCTGAGTGAGGATGTGTAACTCCTGAGCCCATGGCTGCATCCAAGCTGCTTAATCACTATGTTAAACCGGGTCTTTACCTGAAACAATGCAACACTCAAGGCAAATTTCTGTTTTGGGGATTCTCAGAGGAGTGGGAGAGGCTTCTCAGTCTCACAGAACTGTGTAATTTGAGGAAATTATGCTTACCATAATATTCATTATCTACTTTTATATTTTAAAAATTGATAATAATAAAGATTCTTGTACAATCTTAATTAAGGAAAGGCACTCATCTGTAATGCTCAAGATGGGAGAAGCCACAGGCTTACATGGAGAACGTCCTTGGGTGCTGCAGCATGAAGCGAATAGTCTCCCCATCTGTAAAGTGGGAGGAATAACAGTACTACCTGTTAGGGCTATTTTGAGGGCTAGATGAGATAATGTCTATAAAGCTCTTGTGCTGTGCTAAGTAAATATTATTGGTTACTCAAAGATTTAGAGGGAAAGATAAGCAATTAGACTAAGTAATCAAAAGTAGTTTTTTTTTTAAATTAAAACAAATGGGTATGGATATGGCTAGAATGAAAACTTTGCATATATTTTAAAAGATATAGATCAAACTTCAAATAAATTTGGGCCTCTTGGGGATCTGCCTTGCATATCTCTCCTTGTTGCTTTTGGGGTGATCTCGATGAAAATGGGTAAGTTGCTGGGCTTTAAAGAGCCCTTTCCTGGTTTAATGCCTTCAGCAACTGGAAGAGTGGTCTGCTTACTTCTCTTGACCTGTAAATGAAGCCTTTGAAAGCTGAGCACCTAAATTGGCCCATTCCAAGTTATTTTTGGAGACTGCCTCCTCTGCTAATGTGGGGCTGGGGGGGCTTCTACTACCTGTAGAAGGCTGGTGGGAGGGGTCTGTCTCCTAGATACTATCTGGAGAGGGTACCCCACCCAGATGCTTTCTAAGAAGACTGGCAAGGCTGAGGAATCTTGGTAACTTCCTCTTGTGTGTTGTTTGCTTATCTCTGTTCCATTTCCTTTAGAGATTAGCAGTAAAGCCCATCCAACCACTTTTGAGAAGGAGGCCAACCTAATACCATTATTTCCTTCCTTCAAAACTGATGCCCAGAGAGGCTGTGCTATTCCTCACAGTCATGCAGAATATTAGCATGTGCACGGTCTGCCAAGGTCTATCCTTGTACACTTGCCACACTAGACCACTCAAGTCTCAAAAGGGCCCTTTTGGAAATCATGGTTACCAGCCCCGGATATGGAGCTAAGCAGACGGGAGTTCGAATCCCAGCTCCCATTCTTACGGGTTACATGACAGATGACGGTGGAACATTTCATGACCCTGTTGAAGCCTCACTCCTTCCTCACTCCTATAAATGTGGAGACTAAATGAGATGATCTATTGAAAGGCTTAGCACAGGGCCTGGCAGAAGGTAAGTCCTCAGGAGATGTTAGTTGTTCATATTCTTTCTTGTAAGTAATTCAAAGAAGTGCATTTTGGGATTTAAGGGGGCAGAACCTGATGGTTTTTCAGGCTCACATCTGGGGAGTGACTGCCTCCTCACCTCATTTGGAAGCTGCATGGAACTGTCCTGACTCAGAACTACCCCATGCAAAAGCTGAAATATTTCTGCAGCGTATGCGTGTTACCAAAAGTTCAGCGCTTGTCCCTGAGGCCGCATCAGAAGAACCAGGATGAGTGGTTTGAGAGAAGGAAAGAGAAGTGTATTAATTTGCCAGCAAATTAGGAGAATGGAAGACTCTTGTCTTAAAGTACCATTGTCCTATCTTTAAGCAGAAATACAGAGCTATTAAAAGGAGTTTTCAGCTTTGGGCTATTGCTGTTTAGCTATAGCATCTCCAGTGAAGATGATCTTGTGATTGTGACTTCTGCCAGGACAATTCCATTGAGCCATCTCCTGTGGTACAGAGAACAAAGGACACTCCCCTGCTCCTCTGACTGCTGGCCTTGGGCAGGGATGCAGGTTTTAACTCTTAAAAAGAGTATGTGTGTGTTGGGGGGAAGTTACTCTTTTTTAGGCCATTCCCTCTGTTACATGAGGTCCTGGCAAATATTTAGCAATAACACCTGGGTTGAGGGAGCTGGAGTCCTTTAAAACCAGTGGGTGTGTCATATTTACCAAGAAAAGGGAAAATGACTATGCGGCAGCTCTGTGCCCACTGAGTGAGATTTCCATGTTGAAGGCCAAGTGCACTGGAGCCAGTCACAGTGTGGGGTTGCACACACAAGTCACTGCAATTAAGAAGAGCTAGTTTGTAGGGAAAAGGTTTTACTCGGTGATCAAGAGGAGCAGAATCTCGCATTTTGCTTACTGCTTCAGGGAAGAATGCCCAGTCCAGGGACCCCAGGGGAGGCTGTAGCTCCAGCACCCCCCTCAAGTGTTGGCCATCATAGGCTTCCTGCCTCTAATTTTGTTCGTAAAGAAGTCATTCCTCCAGAACTTCCGACAGGGTTACAAACACCCAGATTCCCGTGGGGAGGAGAAGCAGCAAGAAGCCCTTGTCTCACTGAGAGGACTTGCTGGCCAGGAGTAGAGGAAACCCAGTGAAGAGCAAAATCCATCCCTGGCATAGGAGGGTGGATTGCATCTGACCACAAGAAGGCTGGAACACCACTTGGATTTCCTCAAGGAGGCTAAAAGCACCTCCTGCCCATTATCTCCTTTGTTATGAAACTGTCTAGGGGAGAGGGAGGTTTTTCATCAGGCCATACAGCCTTTACAGAGACAGGACTCTGTCCCCAGAGAGGCCACGTGCCCAGGCTCAGGTGCATGTGAGAATACTGGCTCTGGAGAGGCTGACTTATACCTGGTGCCTGCCTGGGCTTTTCTCTAAGCAGTGGGACAGGACAGAAGAAGAGAACCCACCTGGTTCCTCCAAGTGCATTTATTATAGAAGAGATGAGTGATGAGTTCTAGTTATAAGAAGTTGACTTGGGAGAGAGCCTGGGATAAAAGCTCCCATTTAACTCTTTTCTGAGCAGCCCATGCGTAACAGTCAGGACTGATGCAAAGATCCTACCCTCTTCTTCCCCCTCCCTTTTTCCGGGCCCAGACTCATTGGAGGAAGAAGTCTACAAAGCTGGATTATTTTTAGCCTTTGAGGCGAGGCTGATTCACCCCTCCCCTCACCCCTTCCTTTGAAACGCAGAGTCCTTTTCATTCCCCAGCCCAGCCAGGGCGGTTGCCCCAGGTTCTCTCGGGAGCTGTCCTTGAGCAGAAGCTTGCTCAAAGCTGCTCCATCAGCAGGATGTCCGGCCCTGCTGGGCAGAGGAGTGTGGAGGCGGAGCTGACCTGCCAGTAGGAAGGGTTTAAAGGAACTGAAGTCCCGGTGCTCCTGGCTGTCATGATTTAACTCGTCAGGCCATTTTTTCCTCGGAGCCTCAGAACAGGCAGGATACATAGGACATTCAGAGGAGAGAGAATGAATCAGCAGGGTGTTATTTCCAAGGAAGGACTGGTTGCTCAGGTAAACACAGAAATACCCTTTCTATGATGAAAAATGCCCCACACCACAGTCACTACTTTAAAAAGAAGGGAGAGTGTCTTTTAATAAAATGATCAACAAATGCTTCAAACGTACGGAAGCATGCAGAATACATTATAACTCATCAGTATGGATGCCTAACACCCCGATTTAACTTTTAGTCGTATTGAATTCCATTTAAAAATTTTTTAAGGAATAAAACCTTAAAAATATCAGTTGAAGCCCACCTGTGCTCTCTCCTGGCCCTCCTACCCCATCCAAGGGGCTGTGTATCTTTCTAGTCCTTCATGAGTAGAGTAGTCGCAAAGCAGCAAGAGAAATGGAAACTTGTAAATTAGCTACTTCCATTAAAAACATTCAACTTCTTCCTCTTCTTTAGGTCAGCAACATCATCAGTTTCACCACCAGCATCACCAACACCGTCAGTTCCCATAAAACATGTCTTCTATCCATCACAGAGTGCAGTACAATTTCCAAGTCATAGGTTCTTGGTCCTGGAGTGGGTCCACAATGGGCCTTAAAAATCACAGTTGAGAAACGGAGATCCGAAGAGATAAGGTGTCTGCATAGTGATGGCATGTATGCTCAGGTTCAGAAGCTGGGAAGGAGCTGTGTGATTTCCCCTAGAGACCCTGCACCCCTGGCACAGACCCTGGCACAGAGGAGGTGCCTTCTAAACTCTCATTGCATGATTGCCTCTGCTGATAGAGGAATGAGCAGTTGAGTCCTGTCCACAGTGCACATGTGGTTCGTGCCCTGAACTTCATCCTAATCAATCAAAGTCTGTTAGGGGGTTCATGTCGTTACTTAATATAAGGAATGGAATAATTCATAAAACTTCATAACTATAGAAAAGTCTGCTTGGGATCTTTAAAACAGTTAAGTTGGGCAGAAAGTTTTCAAGAGACAGTGTCAGGAGATAGGACATGCACACCTCGCTCCTAAAACTAAAGAAAGAAAAGTATTAGAGCCCACAATCAAACAATGTTTAGTATAGTCTGATAAAATGCCAAGAAGCTAGTTGCCTGGGGGTGGTACCTGTTATTCATTTATTGAACATCTACTATGTGCCAGGAAATAAAAAATAGGCTAAAATGACAGTCTTATAGGAGCAGAGGAAAGCATACCTTTTGCCTAGTGTGGCATGTGTGAGCCTACTGGCTCAGATGGGGGGCACAGCTTGTGGCTGTGGAAAAGAGATTTTAAAATTCCCAGAGACTGTTGGGCCTCAAAGCCAGATTTCAGTAACACCAAGCTCTAACCCAGCCCAGACTGCTCCCATAGTCCTCAGGGGGTGGGCACAATTCCTCCCCAGGAATCCAGGCTGGGCAGAGGACTCATTGGAAGGAGGCTGGGCTGGGGGTGGCAGTAGAGTGCAGGGCAGACAGATATCAGGTCTACCTGAAGGGACTTCATGCTGTGTCTCTTGGCTGGTTGGTTATCATGAGATCTAATGCTGAATGGGTGCTGGGCACTGCGTTGCGTACGTTCACTCACTAAATCCTTGTAATGAACCTGTTAACTAGAACTGCTATAGCTCCATGTGCAAATGAAAAAACCAAGTCCCAGAAAGCTTCAGTAACTCATCCAAGGTCACACAGCTAAGGAAATGATTGGAGCTGAGGTTCTGTAACAGGTCAGTGACTCCACAGCCCATTTATTTTTTAAATAAATTGAGGTAAATCTATATATATTAATAGTAAAATTCACCCTTTTTAGTAATGTACAAGTCTATGAGCACTGGCAAATGCATACAGTTGTGTAACCACCGCCACAATCAAGTACAGAACAGCTCTGTCACCCTCAAGAATCCCCTTGTACCCCTTTGTAATTAATCCCTCCTCCCATTCACTCCCAGCCTTCGGCATCCGGCGATCCATTTTCTGTCTGTTTTGCTTTTTCTAGAAGGTTATACAAATGGGATCATACAGCCTTTTGAGACTGGCTTCTTTCACTTAGCAACATGCATTTGACATTTATCCTTCTTCTGTTGCTGCATGTGCCCATCATTTTTTCCTTTTTATTGCTGAGAAATAGCACATGGCATGGATGGACCACTGTTTTTTCATCATATTCACCAAAGGAATTTGGGTTGTGCCCAGTTTGGAGAGATTATGTGTAAAGATGCATAAACATTTGTGTACAGGTTTTCATGTAAACTTAAGTTTTCATTTCTCTTAAGTAAATATCTCGGAGTGGGATTGCATAGCTCATGCTCCTAACCAGGCTCCAAGATGCTGTGTAACTAGACACTTAGGACCTTGGTAGATGTTAACAACCCCCCTGCTGCCGGGGAAGGGTGTGGAGAAAAAGAGGTTTTTTTTTTTTTTTTCATTCATACACTTCTAAAAAACTCAGAAATAATTTTTTTGTTGTTGCCTTTATACTTTTAATGTATCAAAAATGATAAATTTATAATCGTAACAGTTTTAAGCTTAAAATGTGATTTTTTTTCCTCTGAGAGAAGTGCTAAAAACTAAACACTATTTTTTTTTTTCACTATTTGTAGTCTTAGTTCTCCCACCCCCAAACAGAACTCAACCTTTACCCCCCCCACCCCGTGACATGTCTATTTCTGGATGTTTTCTCACTTTGAAAGCCATTTATGGTCAGACCTAGGTGCTGAAATGGAAGAAGGTGTGGGGGAAGTTTTCTTTCCTTCTCCTCTTTAGAATTCTACTTTTCCCTCTCAGGTTTATTTTAACTCTAATCCCATCTTCCTTCCCTTCCCCATCATCTGCTTTGGAAGAGGAAGCTGGATTCTCAAACCGAAGCCTCCTTGCTATATTTGGTTAAAATCTCTATATTGAGTTGAGGGCCCTTAGACATCAGCCAAACCACGTCACCCCACTCTTGTGTCCTGAAGTGTGTATGTAAGAAGTGTGTGAAACATCCCACTTCTAATGAAACTGATCTTCCCATCTCTGCATGGTGAGTCAGTGGCCCTCCCACAAGATGAGTTCTAGTGAATCAACAAAATGAAGCAGGACTTGGTGAAAAGAATTCACCTGATTTGCCTATCCACTGTACGCACAGGGAGCCTTTTCTCCTCCTCCTGTGGGCTGAGTGTACTGAGGACCTCGCTCAGAGTCAACGCCTAACTGGTTACAACAGGAAGGTTCATGTTCAGCACCAACAGAAGCCATGAAGAAAGCCTTGTCGTTGTGCCCTACTGGGGCACGTGCAGAAACCAAGTGATGTCTTTTGAGATTCCTGAGTGCCTTAGCCTGGCTTCTGCCGAAAGCAGAGCCTGACGGGAAGGCTTATATGTGAACAGGACGTTTAAGAGCGAAACAGGGAAGAAGGGAGAGCCAGTTGTAGAGGAGAAGAGATTTCTCACTCATAGCTAGGTTCATGGCTGAGGCACCTATAACAAAAGACAGGCTAACAAGAAAAAAAGCACACAAATTTATTTAATATATTTTATGTGACATGGAGGCCTTCAGAAATGAAGACCCAAAGAAAGAGGGAAACCTGTGTGTTTTTATGTTTAGGTTTAGTGAAGAATGCACAGTCGTGGAGAAGTATGATTGGACAAGGGGTAATAATGGTAATAAACTAGGGAGAACTTAACTTACCAAGGTCTATTTGTTCAGATTCTTCTCTGTGTCCATTATCTTCAGAGATAATGTCAGTCCTTTCCTCCAGGTATAGGGAGGGCACCTCTGGAATGATGGATCTTATGATGTACTTGTGATGTACCTCAGGTGAAGGTCAGAGAATTCTTTTCTGGCCTGTTTCAGGGGAGAAGGTCAGGAGAAGGTTAGAGAGACCTTCCTGCTTCTGCTGGTTTCTCAAATGCCAAGGTGCCATATTTCAGAATAATGTGTTCAGAACCCCATCAAAATAAGAGGATGAGTTATTGAGTTGGCCACCACTATGCAGAACCTTCTGAGAAACTTTATGAAATGCATCTCAGGAACATCCTAGGATAGGGGGAGAAGAAATGGAGAAGGATTTAACCTTCTGCTCCCAGGCACCAATACACCTGCACTTGCCTGATCTATAGCAAGTGTGGGGAAAGCCAGGGGCATGATCCTTACATAGGCCTACTGGCTACACAGTGTCACTTCAACAGCCCCTGGTATCTTGCCAAGTAAATGGCAAAACTATCTGGAACCTCCTGGGACTTGGATCCTGCCCTTGTCTTCCTATAGCCCTGGCTATAAAACTCTAAGTGCCCCAGTGTAAGCTGGCAAGAGTGTTGGCTGTGGAATTTCTATTTGGAAGAGGCCTGGGGGCAGCCACCTGATTGGAACGTGGGGTAGGTCCTGACGCTGCGTTTGCAGAGCAGACATTGTTTTCCCTGAGGTCATATATGTATTTGGGGCATGCTGAAGGGGCATGGGGAGCTGTTAGCTCTGAACACAGCCACTAAGGGGAAGGCCCTTCTTGAGCCAATTCTGCCCATGGTAGCCCACCATCTTCAAGGCTTTCCATGCTGACCGCTCTTTGCACAACTATGCAGAGTACTTGGCTAGGCTCTTTCTCTTTCTCACCCAGTGTGCCAGTCTCTCCTGCCCACTCCCTCATGGGGAGAAGGGCGAAGGTGAGCAAAGAAGAAATCCTCTCCTAGCACAGGAGCTGTAAATGAAGTCTCTGTTGCCAAGCCTTCAGGGAAACGTCTTCAACCCCCAAAGTTTGTGACTCCTGAGTTCCAAGCTGTGCGGTCCAAGCACAACAGTGAGAGCTGGCGGTTAAACAGTGTCTTCTGGTGCCAAGTTTTCAAGGAGGGGAGCTGTAGTGGCCACATGCGTCATCTTACTCAATTAGCCCTCTTAGACCTGTAGGAAAGGTGACCTATTCAGTATGTGGTTTGTGTACCTTATACATGTCTTGGCCTGAAAAGCAGTCATGAATTACCATGCACCTATAATCCCTAGGTTGTCTCTTAAACCTTGGTTTCCCTCCTGGTAAACATCTTCAGTGGCCTCCTTTTACTCCCCAGTTGTTTTGCCCCGAGGAAAGGTGGGGGAGAATTGCCTGGAATCCTCTTGCTTTGTGGCTTTGCTCACGTGCCTCTCCCCTTTCGTTTTCCCTCCCAGACCCTGCTCCCAGCCAGCAAGCTCCCCCGTCCTCTAAGCAGCCATCCACCTGGTTCCCAGGGGCCACCTTCTCTTCTGAATACATGACACTTCTCTGCTCAACTCATCTGGCCTGGTGACAGCTCTAGTCTTGTCATTTATCTTTTCAGGTACTTCTACCTTATCTTTGTCCCCTTCCCAAACCTCCCCAGTAGATTGTAAGCTCTTTGCGTTTGCTTTGAATTAACTTGTAACTTCCATAGGACCTAGACCAATGTCTTAGACACTGTAGGGATAAATAAATGCTTCTTGAATCAATAAATGAACAGAAAAGAGACTCATGAAAATCTGGGGAGGGACATTATGATGGCCTCTGTCTCCATTGAATGTTAAACATGTTTGACAAATTGACTGGTCTTGGGCCCTATCTCCAGCATCCAAATAATGAAGTTTGTACCAATGCTTGTCGACTTTGCTTGCTGCCATCTTCCTTCCGTCCACAACCACTTACTGAATACCATAAACTAATGTGCAATCATTAAGAATATAGACTTCAGAGAGAGATCACCTTGGTTCAAATCCCAGCTCTGCTTCTATAGCCTGTGTGACCTTGGACAAGTGACTTAAACTATCTGAGCTTCCTTTTTCTCATTTGTAACATGAGAATAATAATAATACTAGTGGTGGCCTCTTAGGGTAGTTGTGCAGATAATGCCTATAAAACATTGGGCAGAGACCAAATGGCAAGTGCGCAGAGGAGTATGATTTGGTGCCTGTCCTTGGGGGACTCACTGTCCAACAGGGAAATGCACATGAACACAACCATGTGTCTTAAGTTGGGTACTCCCAGAAACTGTCCTGAAGATATGGATTTGAATGCAAAGAGTGTATCTGGGAGGTGCCTCCAGGAAGTACAGGTAAGGGAGTGGGGAAGAGAGTCAATACAGGATGCATTTGTGAGCAGGTTACCACAGTGGGCAGCTGGAGCTCAGTCCTGTGGAGACCTCCGGGAGACTGCAGAGAGCAAGCCTGAGAGGCGTGCCCTCTCCCCCAAGGGTAAGAAAGTTGGGGCCTTTTTTACCATCTCCTGTTACTCACAGCTTGGGGGTTGTTCCCAAAGGCCTCTCTCTCCTGTACTCTGAGCATGCTCTCCTCAGGCAGTCAAAGAAAGTTCTTAGGCCGAGAATCAAAGATGCTTGCAGAAGAAAACCTGTAGTCAGTGTTGTAGTCTCCACAGAACAATGTGCTGGGGGTTCTATGGGTGGGGCATCGATGATGAAAGCACTTTTTAGGGGTTACTCCTATCATCCATAAGAGTTGGTGGAGAAAAACAATGAAGTTCCTTGAGGTTGTTCAAGGGGAAGGTTTAGGTATGGGGGCATATGCTTCTGAAGAGAACCCTGGTGCCTCTGTCAAGACTTTGTTGTGTCTAGGTGTGGTTGGCTCATGCCTGTAATCCCAGCATTTTGGGAGGCCGAGGAGGAAGGATTGGTTGAGGCCCAGGAGTTAAAGATCAGCCTGGGCAATATGGTGAGACACTGTCTCTACAAAAAATAAAACAATTAACCAGGTGTGGTGGCACATACCTGTGGTCCTAGCTACTTGGGAGGCTGAGGCAGGAGGATTGCTTGAGCCCAGGAGTTCGAGGCTGAAGTGAGCTATGATTGGGCCATAGCACTCCAGCCTAGGTGACAGAGTGAGACCCTGTCTCTGAAAAAACAACAATAACAATAACAAAAATACTGTGTTATGATGTGGCATCTCTCAAATCTCAGCATCTGCCAAGCCCTTCCCGCCTGAAGTTCAGCCCTGGAAATGGAGAGACTGTTGCCTGAGCTCGTGGGAGAAGGGCTCCACCCTAATTGTCTCACCAGGAGTTTGTGACCTTGCTATATTAGCAGCAGTGCGCAGCTGGGGCAGGAAAGAGCAACCTCACAGGTTCAAAAAGGATACTGCTGGCCGGGCGCGGTGGCTCACGCCTGTAATCCTAGCACTCTGGGAGGCCGAGGCGGGAGGATCGCTCAAGGTCAGGAGTTCGAGACCAGCCTGAGCAAGAGCAAGACCCCGTCTCTACTAAAAATAGAAAGAAATTATATGGACAGCTAAAAATATATATAGAAAAAATTAGCCGGGCATGGTGGCACATGCCTGTAGTCCCAGCTACTCGGGAGGCTGAGGCAGAAGGATTGCTTGAGCCCAGGAGTTTGAGGTTGCTGTGAGCTAGGCTGACGCCACGGCACTCACTCTAGCCCAAGCAACAGAGTGAGACTCTGTCTCAAAAAAAAAAAAAACAAAAAGGATACTGCTTCCTGTACCTTCTCCACTTTTTAAAACTTGAAATAGCAGAGGCAAAGGGAAAATCATGTGCAGAAAGCACAGCAAATTAGGAGGAAACTGTTGCAGTTTTGCCTTTGTATGTTCGTTAGTAAGATCTGCCTTTTCCCTGCCATGATTGTCTCCAGAACTTACGGTTAAAAGGAAATGGGGGTGTGAGTAGCGCTGGAGAGAATTCAGGAAGTATTCCTTCTTGCACAGGAGTTTTGGTGGGCCCACTGGAGTCTTACAGCTAGTCTGGCTACACGCTTCTAGGCGTAGCCAGACCAGGAGGTGCAAGGCAAAGTGACTTAAAGGTGCTCATAGGACATCCCCAAGCTCACAAGTCCTCACAGCCCATACTCATGCCCACCTCTAATCTCCCTGGTTCATTTAAATCTGTAATAGTAATTTCCTATGTGTGGTTTGATTTTTTTATATTAATATTTGCTTCTATCAACATGTTTACTGGGTTGAGTAGTACCGCCCCACAATTCATGTCCCGCAGAACCTCAGAATGTGATATATTTGGAGATAGGGTCTTTGCAGATGCAATTAGTCAAGATAAGGTCATACTGGATTAAGGTGGCCCTAAATTCAATAGGATCAGTGCCTAATAAGGAGAGGGAAATTTGGGCAGAGACACAGATACACAAGGACAAAGGCCACGTGAAGGTGGAGGCAGAGATTGGAGTGGTGCAGCCGCAAGCCAAGGAAGGCCGAGCATTGCCAGCAACCACGAGAAGCTAGGAAGAGGGAGGAACATTCTTCCCCGGAGCCTCTGGAAGGAGCATGGGCCTGCTGACATCTTGCTTTCTGATTTGTAGCCTCCAGAACTGTGAGATAATAGATGTCTGTTTGGAGCCACCCAGTTCGTGGTGCTTTGCTATGGCAGCCCTAGGAGGCGAACACAGAGGATAAGCACCCGAGGGCAGGGGTGATGTCTTTCTCATCTTGTGCCTTCCTGCGGTGTTTACTTCCAAACATGTTGACCGACTCACGGTGCTAAAGGGAGCTTTTTGAAAAGGCATGCTACTGGATGGTATGACCCCTTCTAGCCTGAGAGCTGTCACAGCTGTAGAAATTAGGTTATCAGAATCTGACAGCAGGGCCCAGGGGTTTGGAGACTGGACAGTTGCCTCTTGGGAGGACAGGACAGTACTCAGAAGGGAAACACTCAAGAGGGAGTTGATGGTGGGCCAAGACCTCCTTAATCAGCTTTCCAGTTCTGGCTAGAGCTGGCCCTATTTCTGGGCTCTCACATCTAATTATGTGGGTTCAGAAAGGCTCAGACACTCCTTCTGGGAGTGGGACGAATCCTCAAGAACCCAGGGTCCTGACCGTGGAGTCCTCCAGCTGCACTCCAGAGACCTTAGAGTCACCAGGCGTGGGGAAGAGAGGGTGGCGGCTTGGGGTTGAAGTCGACTTTAGCAAATAGCTCATTGTTCTCTTTCACCCTTCTGTGAAAGAGGATCAGAAGTTCAGGGCTTGGCTCTAAGGAAGTTCCTGGCAGCTCTGTTTATAGTAGCAAGATTTTGGAAATGACCCAAATGTCTGACAATAGATGATTGGTTAGATAAAGTATGGTTTAGCAGACGTTGGAATTTTATTCAGCCATTAAAAATGATGTCATGGATGATTGTTTATTGACATGATAAAAGGATATCACGTATGGAAAATACATACAATATTTTGCATATAGGATATGTGTGGGATATATGCATGCAGGCTTAGGAAAAGATCTAGCAGTAAATAAGACCAAGGTTTTAACAAGGGTTTTCTCTGGCTGGATAGATGATGGATGATTGTTCCTTCATACAATGGGCACATTTTTTTTTTTTGGTAACATAAACCTGAAGTTATTTTTAGTTTTAAGAAATGCTCCTGCAGTATTCTATAGGTTGTGCCATGAGCA
This sequence comes from Varecia variegata, assembly GCA_028533085.1. Taxonomy (NCBI): domain Eukaryota; kingdom Metazoa; phylum Chordata; class Mammalia; order Primates; family Lemuridae; genus Varecia; species Varecia variegata. The sequence goes on from CM052437.1 coordinate 45,873,514, forward strand.
TCCTCCTTCCTTTCCCCTTATGAGAACTCACTTTTCTGCAACTGTTTGCGTAGGACCAGCCTTCCTCTCTCAGTGTGTCCACAGAGAGCCAGGCCGGCCGGGCAGAGAAAATGTCGTTACCAGGGAAGGTGTGAGATTCGCCAGTAGCTTCTGACAGGCCCCTGGGTATATCACCCCTTTGGCGCGGCAGGCAGCAGAGGTCACCTGTGAGGGTCCCCTTCCTTCCCTGACCTCCCTGCGGTGCAGCGTGGCCAAGGCTTCCCTGACCTCGACTCCCCCCGACCTTCCAACCTTGTGTCGGCCTCTCATTCTCTGTATTCAGTCTCATCTTTCTCGAAATACCAAACCCTGTCCATGTCTCTAAATATTGATTTTTAAAAGCTATACTGTTCTACTCCAGTTCAACTCAGCCCACATTGATTTTGCTGCTTGTTTTGTGCCAGACGCTGAGACAAGCTGTTGGGGAACAGCGGGCCCCAGGACAGGGGTCTGCCCTCCAGGAGGGGTCATAGCTGATGGGGCGTCTGTTAAGCGCCAAGCACTTTGCTGAGGACTGTGTACACATTCTCACTTTAAATTTAATCCATACAGCCATCCTTTAAGTGTTACTATTTTTATGGTATAGATGAAGAATTGAGGTTTAGAGAGAACTCACTACTTGTTTAAATAGTGAGGCAGAAATTTAAATCGAAATTTAAATTAAACTCTCCTGCTACTACTACTACTGCTATTACTACTGCTCTGCTCTAAGCACCTTAGAGTCCAAAGTCGTTTTCATTACACAGTGGTTGGTTAGCAATAAGTAATAGTTTACTTAACTATTCCCTATTTTGAACAACTAGGTACTTTTAAGTATTTCCACTCTTATAAGAAGACAGTGCTGTACATACACAGCTGTTGCTGGTCTTTAAAAAAAAAAACTTACATATACACAGACTTTATGTGTGTGTGAGAAAAAAGACTGGAAGAAAATAGACTAAATATTTAACAATAGTTACACATGGCAAGTGGGATTGGGCATGGAAGGCATGAGGAAAAAAACTTTTACTTAAAAAAAAAAAGACAATTTTTTGGCCAGGTGCAGTGGCTCACCCTTGTAGTCACAGCACTCTAGGAGGCCAAGGCGGGAGGATTGCTTGAGCCCAGGAGTTCGAGACCAGCCTGGGCAACATAGTCAGACTCTGTCTCCACAAAAAATAAAAAGATTAGCTGGGTGTCGTGGTGCACACCTGTAGTCCCAGCTACTAGGGAGGCTAAGCAGGAGGATCACTTGAGCCCCGGAGTTTGAGGTTGCAATAAGCTATGAAGATGCCACTGCACCCTAGCCCAGGTAACAGAGCAAGACCCTGTCAAAAAAAAAAAAAAAAAAAAAAGAATTTTTTAGAGTGGTTTTATGTTCATAGCCAAATTGAGCAGAAGGTACAGAGATTTCCCATAGACCCCCTGTCCTCACACATGCACAGCTCAAATCCTGTACCAGTGTGTACACTGGTTACAATTGATGAACCTGCTTTGACAAATCATAATCACCCAAAGTCCATATTTTACACCAGGGTTCACTCTTGCTGTACATTCTGTGGGTTTGGACAAATGTAGAATGACATGCATCTACCATTATGGTGTCATACACAGGAGTCTCACTGCCCTGAAAATCCCCTGTGCTCTGCCTATTCATCTCTCCCACACCCCTAGCCTCTGGCAACCACTGATTTTTTTCACTCTCTCCATAGTTTTGCCTTTTCTAAAATGTCATATAGTTGGAATCATACAATATGTAGATGTTGAGATTAGCTTCTTTCACTTAGTAATTTGCATCTAAGATTCCTCCATGTCTTTTCATTGCTTGATAGTGCATTTCTCTTTAGCGCTGAGTAGTGTTGTGTTCTGTGGATGTACTACACTCTATCTATTTCGCTACTGAAGGTTGTCTTGTTCGCTTCCAAGTTTTGGCAATTATGAATAAAATTGTCATAAACACTCATGGGCAAGTTTTTGTGTGGATATGTTGTCAAATCATTTGGATAAGTACCAGGGAGCACAACTGCTGGATCATATAGTAAGAGTATGTTTAGTTTTGTAAGGGACTGCCAAATTGTCTTTCAAAGTGGCTGTACCATTTTGCATTCCCACACACAATGAATGAGAGTTCCTGTTGCTCCACATCCTTGCCAGCATTTGGTGTTGTTAGTGTTTTGGTTTTTGACAATTCGAATAGGTGGGTAGTGGTATTTCATTGTTGTTTTAATTTGCAATTTCCTAATATACATGTTGCTGAGCATCTTGTCATATGCTTATTTTCCACCTGGTGTCTTCTTTATTAAGGTGGTCATTTAGGTCATTTGGTCATTTTTAAAATGGAGTTGTTCATTTTCTTGTGGTTGTGTTTTAAAAGTTCTTCGTATGTTTTGGATAACAGTCATTTATCAGATATGTCTTTTGCAAATAATTTCTCCCAGTCTTTGGCTTGTCTTCTCATTCTCTTGAGAATTTTCTCTTTTTACTTTACACATTTCAGTATTGTTTGATTTTCCCCCCACCAAAGAGCATACAGTGGTTTTTGTGATTGCCTTCCAATGCATTCAGAAGCATATAAATAAACAAGCTCTTCTCAGCAATGCAACTACTTTTAGAAGGATTCCTAAGGAAAATAAAAGATCTCCCTCAAGCAGAGAGCTCATGTTCTCTCCTAACCTTGCCAAGAGGAGAGAACAGTGAGCATGGTGAATATCTCCCACTGGAGGTAACGAACTTTTTAATAGCCTGTGTGTGGTTATGACTGTGTCATGTATTTCAGAGTTTAATGACTGTATTATACATTTATATGTCTGATAGTGGCTTGGATAAACAGGAGAGTCTCTGCTTCCTTCAAAAGAAATCCTAATAAATTGGATTCTTTTGGCTAAAAGAAAAAACTGGAGCCAGCTGTCTCAGCAGAAGAGAGCAAGGAGAAAGGTTAAAAAAAGCGAACAGACTTGAGGCCAGAAAAAGACATTTGGCAGAGGGCTGACTTCTTTGGCTTATGGACTTCTGTGGGCCTTATATCAATACTCATAGTCAAAAGCCTTGGATCCCAAGCCATCCCCACCATAAACTGACTGTGTGATTTGAACAAGATGCTTAGTTTGGAAAATCCAGATTCTAATGATAATAGTAACTATCTTGCAGGATTGTTATGAGAATAAACGATGCTTCACTTTCAAAGTGCTTTGTAAAGAACTAAGTGCTTGTTCTAACATGCTATACAAATATTTTGTGGGTATTTTGACAAATTTATTTGAATACTTACTGTGTGCTGAGCAGTGGATATACAAAGAGCAATGGGTGTACAAAATGAGTATATTATTATATAAAAGATAACATTATTATTACACAAAACAATGCTTGGGGCTTAGCCTCAGGAAACGTACAGGAAATATGAAAAGTCAGATACGTGAAAAGATAATTCCAACACTGTTGCACTGGACCTTATGCCTGAGAATTTACCTCTTAAAAGTACAGGGTCATGTGTGCTGTTCATTATTATAAGAAAGTTCTTCTCATCTTCCAACCTAGATTGCAGGCTCCACGAGGGTAGGGCCCATGTCTTCTTTCTCCTCCCACAGCAGCTGGTATGGAGTTGAGGAAATCATATCTGTTTCCATTCATGGAGGGCTCTCTGTGGACTGGGCTCTGTGTTAAGATCTTTTAGATATATTATCTTACGTAATCTTGGAAACAACTCTATGAAGTAATTAATTTTATAATTCAATTTCACAAATGAGGAAACTGAGGCACAGAGCAGTTGAATAACCTTCATGAGGTCTCTCAGCTGCTGAGTGGTAGGATCAAAATTTGAAGCTTAATTTATCTGACTTCATAGCTCATATTGTCTTTTTAAAATAAATTGTATTGTGTATATTTGGAAGTTATGGGATACATACAGATAGTAAAATGGTTACTGTAGTGAACCAGATTAACATATCTATTGTCTCACATAGTTACTTTTTTGTGACAAGACCAGCTAAAATCTACTTATTGAACAAAAGTCCCTAATACAGTACAATTTTATAACTTAGTTCTAATGTTGTTATTAGATTTCTACACTTGTTCATCCTACGTATCTGTTATTTTGTATCCTTTGATCTATGTCTCCCAATTTCCTCTCTCCCTTCTCCCTGACCATAGTAACCACTGTTACCTATCTCAGTGCATTTGAGCTGTTTTTTAAAAAAAATTCCATATATAAATGAGATCATGTAATATTTTTCTTTCTGTGTCTGGCTCCATTCACTTAGCATAATGTCCTCCAGGTCCCTTGTGGCAAATGGCAGGATCTCCTCCTTTTTTAAGGCTGGTAATACTCCATTGTGTGCATGTGTATGTGTGTGTGTGTGTGTGTGTGTGTGTGTGTGTGTGTTTATATATATATATAGTGCTCACATTTTCTTTATCCATTTGTGTGCCAATGGACATTTATGTTGTTTCCATATCTTGGCTATTGTGAATAATGCTGCATATCTTTACAAGATGGTGATTTCATCTCCTTTGGTTATACACCCAGAAGAGGAATTGCTGAAAAGTCTATATTTTTAACTATTATGCTGGGAGCTTTGGAAATTTGTTGCCTGGTTGCTAAACTAATATTGGGGCCTAACGTAGAACACTTAGTGTTAAACTTAAGAAGAGGTATGAGGTCAGGTATTAGAGAGCCCCAAGAGGTGAGAAAGAGACTCTGGGTGTTTATCATGTCCCTGGGGGATATTCCTATGGTTGGGGATCACACACATTTTCCTGTTTCTGTGCTGTGAGAACTGAGATCATTTTCTGGCTCCAGTTTAGCAGTCAAAGATCCCTGTAGGTTCCACACATGAGGACAGGTCACTCTGGATAGGGACCCAGTGTGCCCATAGAGTAGCATACAGAGTCGAGTCCCAGGGACCAGAAGATCTAGGGTGGCGGTCGTCTGGGATGCTGCTTATACAAGGACCGAGGGATGGAGAGGAGATGAAAGCAGAGCTGGGAAGGGGAGATGCTGGGAGAAACAGTGAGACAAACAGGGGCATGTGGAGCCCTTGTGTTGAATGGCTGTTGTCTCATGGTCCTCACCCTTTTAAGTGAAGGGAATTAGCACAATCAGTCATAATCCAGCCGGAAACAGGCAGCACACTGGAGAGGTATAGTCAAAGAGAGTTTAATAAAGGCGCTACTTACAAAAAGTAAGTGAAAACAACATGGGGTGGTGAAGTTCCTTAGGGTAGCAGCAGGGGGAGAGCCTACCACCCCTGGGCCTGAAGGGGCAATAGGACAATGGCAGATACTGGAACCCGCTAAGAGCTTTAGCTGTAGGACAAGCCCCTTAAAGTGAGTGGTGGCCTTTGGTGGAGGAAGACAGCTTCTGCCAGCCTGCAGCTTGGCAGGAAGTGAACCAGGCAAATAAACACTCCGGGTTCTCCCTCTTTTACCCTTTGATTTCCTGCTACTCACATAGTTTTCATTCAACCAGAGGCCAGAGAGCGAGGGAGCCATCTCATGCTCTCTACAGTGGTGTCAGCAGTCGGACACAGAGCAGAGAAGGATGGATGTGGAGGGGCAAAGGGAGCAGACTCAGTGCATTTATCCACAGAAGTGCTTAGAAACTGCCCTAAGCACAACCCAAGAAGCTATCAGTAGGGAAGTGTCTAAAGAAACTGTGAGGTGTTCATGCCAGGAAATACTATGCAGCAGTTGAAAAGGTAGAATAGATCAATAAGTATTGATGTGGGTAGATTGCTGAGACCTATTGTTGAGTGGTGAAGCAAATTGCAGAAAGGTGCCTGGAGTGGGATGGCATGTTTATAACACACACACACACACACACACACACACACACACGAGTCTATTAATTGCCCCCAATCTATTATGATATTTTGCATATATGTATACGCACATGTATGTAAAGTCTGGAATAATATATATCAAACTGGTAGTAGTGGTTGCTCTGGGGATGTGGGGGGAGGCTCAAGATTGGGAAGTGGTGTTCAAAGGGGACCTCAGTTGTGGTAGACACTACTGATTGCCTAATAGTAGCCATTCCACACCCAGCCCCTACTTCAATGCTAACAACTCAAACTTTGTTCAGATATCAAATGGCAGCACTGTGCTCGGGGAAGGTAGGTCCAGTTGTCAAGTTATGATTGGTCTAAGCCAAGTATGCTTCTACCACTCCTCTTTGCCTATGATTTGTCTAGGGGTAGGCTCGTAACCTAGTCTCCTGATGACTTTTAGGAAGTATTTTTTTGCTCTAATAATAAAAGAGAGTATAGTAGATGAAGAGTTCTGCCTCTCCCTTTCCATTCTGCCTTGGGATGGTGTTGTTTGAAAATGTGATGCTTAGAGCTATGGCAACCATCTTGTGACCATGAGGGAAAGGTCAGGAGAGATGTAGAGACATCAGCCCAACATCTTGACATCTTCTTGCTATTCTGAAGCAGAAATTATTTTCCTCCAAAATTCTTGTTCCCTGAGATATTTAAATGTCTTTATTATTTAAGCCACTGGTAGTAGGCCATTCTGTTACAATTCAATACATCCTAACCAATACAATAGCTTGATCTGAAATGATGCAAGTATTTTCTTAGGAGAATTTATTCATGGGTTACTTGTATAATTAAACATTTTTTTTGTGAAGCCCCGCAGGCATTCATACTTCATCTTCAGAATTGACCTGATCCTCCTCCTGCTGCCTCTCTGCCACTCTCTACTCTTCGAGGTTCTTGTTTGCCTCTGCCACTGGCCCCTTGGCGGCCTGGTGAACTGCTTTGATTGATGACTCAGGTGGACAAGACTTTTGGAATGCACCCTCTATCCCTCCTGGGGCTGCTCTGTTCCTCGAATCCCCTCAGTCTGGGGGACTCACTGTCTGGGGCTGCCCTTTCCACAGCCCTTTCTGCATAGAGGGGCCTGCCATTTGGTAACTTAAGAGTCTGGGGAGACTGGAGAGGCACAGCTCTAAAGCCAAGCACCCCCGAGTCTGGGGGAGTCCCTTTGTTCTGCCCCTAGGCCTGGGATATGAATATTATTAAGAAAGTCATTCCAGGTGTATCCAGGGGAGGCTTGCATCTCCTGTGAGTTCCAAGGATGCTTTGAAATCTTACTATTCACTGCCTCTACTGGAGGTTCTGTGCACAAGCTTTTATCCCCACGGCAATGGGAACTTGGGAAAATATCTTAAAGAGGAGAAGGTCACCCTTGCGGCTAGCTGACCTCGAGGCCAGCCGGAAGACCGTTGGGAGGCCCTTGTGACAGGCCGAGGTCAAGAAGCTGAGGTTTTAACTGGGGCCCAGGATGGGGGTGGAGGGGAGGAGATGGGTGTGAGTTTCCCCTTCCCTTCTCCGTGCGTGATGGTCACATAGGGTGGCAATGAAGCTTTCTGCATTCTTCAAGGCAAGGGCAGAGATCTTTTGGATGCTGTCTTTGAGGGTATTTCAGGGAGCTCTCTGTAATAGGGTTTGCTTTGTGGCATTTGGCAGTCGGTCCCACGCTCATCATTTCATTGCAGCAGGACTCGGCAGGGCCATGAGAGAACAGGACTTTGCTGTTCCCTTGCCACACTGGGCTCTGCACCTGCACCTGTGAGTGGTACCTCCTTCCTCCGTCTCTTTCCACCTGACCTCCTCCTGTCTGCGGTTCTGGGTTGGCAGGAAAGCGATACCTGTAGTTAAGGATTCAGGTGGGAGGGTGGGAGGAGAGGATGAGGAAAAGGAAACTTTTGCCTCAGATGCCCGGCTGCTTTATTATGCATGCTTTCCTCTTTCTCACTGTTTTTTAGAAAGGCTGAAAATAAACACTTTTGTAATACTGACTTGTAGTTCGCACTTTCCTGACAAGTTACTCAAACTGCAGCCACAGCCGCTTCCAGAGAGGTTTGACGTAAGCCTTATTCAGCAGGCGCTTTCTAATTCAGAATGTTCCGATGCAGTTGGTCTTGCTGCATCTAAACTAGTCAAGGGGCTGAGGACGGGCACATCGCTTAATCTGGGAACCTGGGCCAAAACTTACCACCAGCATCTCCACCACAGATTTAGGCTTTCTCTGAGACTGTTGGGTCCACAGGGCCGCGACTCAACTCACTTTTTCAGGTAATGTTGTAGAGTCATTGAAAATCTCACCTGGAAGGGACTATGGAAATCCCTTATTTTGGGATCCTTCTTCTGTAGGCCAGAGAGGTGGCTTCCCTGCTTAAAATGACCAGACCTGTTAGTGGCAGAGCCAGCAACATAGCCCTAAGCTCTGGAAGTCCCTTTCTTCCCACTGAGCCATGCTCTGTTAATGTCTTGGGTTTTATCTCTTCCATTTAGGTTTTTATTACAGAGAATTTCAAACATACACAAGAGTTGAGAGAAGAGTATAATGAACACTCATGTCCCCGTCACTCAGTTTCAATAATCATGGCTGTTTGGATGTTATTTCATCCATCCCCACCTTCCCCCTTTGCAACCAGAAAGATGCCATGCCACTTTATCTGTTAATACAGCAAGAAGTATCTCTAACAGAAAGCTTTAAAAAATAATGACACCAGCCAGGCGTGGTGGCTCACACCTGTAATCCTAGGGCTCTGGGAGACCGAGGCAGGAGGATTGCTTGAGCTCAGGAGTTCGAGACCAGCCTGAGCAAGATCCCTGTCTCTACTAAAAATAGAAAAAATTAGCTAGGCGCGGTTGTGTGCGCCTATAGTCCCAGCTACTTGGGAGGCTGAGCTCAGGAGTTTGAGGTTGCAGTGAGCTACCATGACGCCACTACACTCTACCCAGGGTGACAGAGTGAGACTGTCTCCATTAAAAAAAAACAAAAACAAAAAGGCAACCATAGTTACCACTCACAAAATTAACAATATTTCTTAGTGTCATTATATAGTTTGTTCTTCAATTACATCAAAAATGTCCCTTTGCAGCTTGTTTAAATCAGGATCCAAACAAGGTCCACACATAGTATTTGTTGATATATTTTTTAGGCTTTTAAACTCTCATAGTCCCTCCCTCCCCCCATGGTGTATGTTTGTGGAAGAAACAGGGTCATCGTCCTTTAGAACTTCCCACTTTCTGAATCTGGCCAGTTGTATTCTGCTGGTGTCCTTCCACGTGTTTCTTCGTCCTGTTCCCTGTAAATTGGTGCTTAGGATGTACAGCGGTGGCTCTCAGCTGGGGGTGATTTTGCTTCTCTCACCTCCCAGGAGACATTTGGCAATGTCCAGAGACACTTTTGGTTGTCACATCTCGGGGTGGGAGTGCTACTGGCATCTAGTGGGTGGTGTCGGGATGCTGTTAAACATCCTGCAACGCACAGGACAGCTGCTCACAAGAAAGAATTGTGTCCCAAGATGTCAATAGTGCTGAGGCCGAGAAACCCTGACCGGAGACTTGATTAGATTCAAGTTCTTTTTCTGATTTTTTTTTTTTTGGCAAGGATATTTCCCAGGTGGTACTGTACTTCCTATTTCATCACATCAGTAGGACACTGTGTCTGATGTCAAGGTGATGTTAAGGCTGATCATTGGATTTGGGAGGTGTTAGTCTGACACATCCATTACAAAGTTAACCAGATGGGACGTTTTAGAAACAAATGGGAGTGATATGAATAGATGAAAGCTGCGAATGTCTCTGGCAAACAGGGACATGTGCTCACCCTACCCATTGACTTTTCAAGAGCTTTATTCATCTCTAATTGTTTTTTTTCACTTTTTTTTTTTGGTCTTTCAGTTTTTATGAAAGTTACATGGGCACATAATTTAAAGAGTCACATAATTCTCCTAGATGTTGCTACAGCAATTTCTCCATCCCTAACCATTTTACCTTCCCAAGAGGCAACCACTTTCAATTCTTTCAGATGGTTCTTGTAATATTTATCATCACATATCCTAATAATATGCTTAAATTGCTGCTTCTTCATTTTTCTGTTTTGGGCATTTTCAAAAGACTTCTCTCTGAAGAGTATAATTTCTCTCTCCAATAATTCTCTCCAGGCCCCTCTACAAGCAAACACCTTTCCTGTCCCTTCATGTTCTCAGAATAGTTAAATTCTAATTTTGGTTGTCTGCTCATATTTAAGAGTGGGTACCAATCAGAAGCTCTGATCTCATGGGAGGGGCTTGTTGACTGTGGTCTTCACCATAGGGCTATCTGGCTGTGCTAACCCCCAGTGTGAGAGTTATTTCTTCTTAGGCACACAAGAGTCTTCCAGTCTTCTGCCTAGAGGACACAGGCCTGGCTGCCAGGGTTCTGGGAGCCAAGGGGGGCTAAATGGGTCAGTGAGTCTCGGCATACAGTACGTGGACTTTCCTGTTTTTGTTATAAACAGGACAGTTTATATTGCCATCCACCGTGCCTGCTGTCCTCCCACCCACAGAACCTCTGTTAACTTGCTCCAGAGAATACGTCTGCAGTCTAAGGGCGAGATTGTGGAAGGGCAGTCGCCCAGTTGCACACAGTTGGGGAAGAAAGCTTTAAAAAACAGCTTTACTGAGGTGTAATTGACATAAGATAAACAGCACTTATTAAAAATATGTTAATATAATTTGGTAAGTTTTGACCTATTTATATGCCCATGGAATCATCACCACAATCAAGATAATGAGCATGTTAATTGTCCCTCAAAGTTTCCTCTTCATGCCCAGACAGCTACTGATCTGCTTTCTGGCATTATAGATCACTTTGCATTTTCTAAACTTTTATATAAATGTAATCATACAGTACCTGCTCTTTTTGCAGGGAGGGGTTCTGGGTTTTTTCACTTAGCATAATTTGAGATTCATTCATGTTGTCGAGTATATCAACACATCATTCCTTGTTATTGCTAAGTAGTATCTCATTGCATCGATATGCCAACATTTTTTATTCATTCACTTGTTGGTGGACATTTGGATTGCTTCCAGTTTTTGGTTATTACAAATAAAGCTGAACATTCATGTGCAAGTTGTTGCGTGGGCATAGTTTTTCATTTTCCTTGGGTTGACACCTAGGAGTGAAATGGCTGGGCCATATGGTTGGTGTATATTTAACTTTTAATGAAACTGCCACACTGTTTTCCAAAGTGGTTGTACCATTTTACATTCCCACCAGCAGTGAACAAGAACGTTTCAGTTCCTCAACATCCTTGCCAACCTGTGATTTGGTTGGTCATTTAAATTTTAGATATTCTAGCAAGTATGTAGTGGTGTCTCATTATGGTTTTAATTTGCATTTCCTAATGACAAATGATGTTGAGCATCTTTGCATGTGCTTATTCGCCATCTGTACATCTTCTTTGGTGAATTGTCTGTTCAAATCTCTTGCCCACTTAAAAAATTTGGTTGTTTTGTTTTCGTATTGAGTTGAGATTTCTTTACATATTTTGGATACAAATCTGTTATCAAATATGTGATTTGCATATATTTACTCCCAGTCTGCAGCTTGCCTTTTCATTCTTCTAACAATGTTTTTCAAAGAGCAAATGTTCTTAATTTTGATGAAGTCCAACTTATTGATTTTTTTCTTTTATTGATTGTGCTTTTGGTATTGTACTTAAGAAATCTTTGCTTAACCAAAGGTCACAAAAATTTTCTTTTTTTGTTTCCTCAGAAGTTAATAGTTTTAGGTTTTGGTTTAGGTTTGTGATCTGTTTTGAGTTACTTTTTCTATAGGGTGTAAGATGAGTCAAAGTTCTGCTTTTTTGCATGTGGATATCCAGTTGTTTCAGCACATTTGTCAAAAAGATTGTTTTCCCCATCAAATTGCCTTTATACTTTTGCCAAGTTTTATTTCTGTATTCTCTATTCTATTTCATTGTTTTACTTGTCTATCTTGAATTCAACACCACAGTGTCTTGATTATCGTAGCTTTATTCTAAGTCTTGAAGTTAGATAGTGTAAATTCTCCACATTTATTCTGCTTTTTTAAAAGTCAAATTGGCTATTCTAGGTCTTTTGCATTTCTAAAGGAGTTATAGAATTAGATTGTCAATTAAAAAACACATTTATATTGTTAATATAAAAATTAAAAATATAATATAATATGTAAATGTGTAATGTATACATATGTATGATATAATGTATAATGCATATTGTAAAAAGCCTTCTGAGATTTTGACTGGGGTTGTATTGTATCTATAGATCAAATTGGGGAAAATTTACATCTTAGCAATATTGAGTATTTTGATACAGGAAAACAGTATATATCTAATTATTTAAGTATTCTTTAATTTCTCTTTATAATGTTTTGTAGTTTTCATTGTACAGGTCTTCCACATCTTTTATCAGAGTTATCCCTGTTTCATATTTTAAAAATGGTATTATATTTTTAAATTCTATTTCTCACTATTTGTTGTTATTATGTAGTAGTGTAATTGGTTTTTTATACATTGCTCTTGTATTCTGAAACTTTGCTAAACTCATGTATTAATTCTAATAGCTTTTTTGTAAATTGCATAGTATTTTCTATATAGACAATCACATCGTCTGTGAATAAAGACAGTTTTACTTCTTTATTTCTAATTTTTTTTTTCATTCTTGCCTTATTGCATTGGCTAGAGCCTCCAGTTCAATGTTGAATATAAGTGGTGAGAGCATACATCCTTCCTTGCTCTGATGTTGGGGAACGCAATCTGTGTTTCATCATTAAGTAGGATGTTAGTTGCGGGTTTTTCATGATATCCATTATCAGGATGCAGAAATTCTCATCTATTTCTAGTTTGTTGAAAGTTTTTCTCAGGAATGGAAGTGAGATTTTGTTAAATGCTTATTTTGTTATCTATTGAAGTAGTCACATGGTTTCTTTTCTTAATTTGTTAACATAGTGAATTAAATTGATTGATTTTCTAATGTTAAACCAACCTTGCAATCCTGGGATAAAGCCTAATTGTTTCTTGGCTTTCCTCGCTGCTGGTTCTGGAATCTAATAAAAATTCTAGGAGAGTTGTTAAAGCCAAACTGAGATTACACAGGGGACACGGAGATTAGGCAGTTGTGGCTGAGTCTACCATTTTCTCATGAGGCCACATTGCCTGGAACAGGGCCTCAAACTCACAGACCGACAGGGGCTCTGGAGGGAGGAAAATGAACCGAAATGCACTTGTGCAAGATAATAGGAAGGGTCGGGGACTAACAGAACTCAGTTTGTTCAGACAACTCTGCTCTAGTGGCTATGGCCATGGGAGAAAGAAGGCCTCCTGTTGCCAGATCTTCCAGCAACTCAGAAACGGGAATTCCAGAGCTTTATGTAAAATTTCCTCTTTTAAAAATCTTGACAACTCATCCAAATTTTAAAAAATGTTGAGGGCCAAATGAAAATCCAAGTAAGGATTAGATCTGCCTGGTCAGGCCGCCAGTTTGACACCTCTGGATTTGCGCGTCTGCTCCTCGGCATTTTCCTGCTCCACTCTGCAGGCATGTTCACTGGCCTCTGGGGACCGAGGGTGGGACAGGTCTCTACTGGTAGCAAGGAAATGACTGGTTTTCTGTGGAAACCAACTGAATCATACAATGAGAGAGCTGGAAGTGACTTTAGAAAAATTTGGTCCAACCCCATGTTATTACACAAGAAGCAACTGAGGCTTAGAGAAGTGAAGTGACTTCTCCAAGTACAAAGACTTTATCAGTTCATAGTTGGGCTGAGTCTGCATCTAGTTGCCATGCTAAATTTCTTTCTTTTGTGTTCCATGAGAGCAGGAAATATGTCAGTATCCTTAATGCAATGCTTGATGCATCATAAATATTCAATGAATATATTTGTTGAATTAAAAAAATGTACTGAGTTGCTTTCTATAATGTTAGCATGTGCTATCTTTATCAGTTAGGATATAGCATATCCTAACATATAGCAGAAAACCCCTAAAACATTGGTTCATACATGATAAAGGTTCATTTATCTCTGAAAGAAGTTTGGACCTTTAGAATGTCAACAATGTTCCCATATCCTGTGTTTCTGTTTTGCCATCCTTAGTGCATGGCTCTATCCTTAAATTTATCTTAGGATACTAAAGCTTTAGCCATACACCTGAATTCCAGGATGGAAGAATATAGCATGGGTCGATGGCAAAAGGTTTCCTGGAAGTTCTACTCAACTCCACTTCAATCTCATAGTTTGAAATTTAGCAACTTGCTTTTTCTAACCTCCTATGGAACCAGCTGTGGTCACATGTCTCCTTGAAAAACTCTGGGTTTTGTTAAAGAAACAGGATGGAATGGGTATTTGGCAGGCAACTAGCAGTGTCTGTTAGAATTTAAAAGGGTTAATTATTGATTGAAATATTATGTTTCCTGCAGTTTTGATATGCACGATAACCAGAACAAAAACATAAAGGCCTTTAAAGATATTTATCACAAGAGATGCAAACAGAAAAATACAGGTTTGGTTCAGATAATATTCTAATGTTCTGGTTCAATTGTTTTAGAAAATATTGGTTCAGTCATAGCTCATCTTAGTTCAGTGGGATTTTGTTGGTTTTCACAGAAATCTTTTTTGAATGAGTCCACAATTTAGAAAAACAATAGTATTTTGTTTCAGTTCGGTACTGGGTTTCACAAATGAATGTGATTCTTTTGAATTTTTGGTTCACAGTTTGTGTCAACTCCAGTTCCTGGTTCTGTTGTATCCACCCTAGGCATTCTGTGATTATGGTTCAGAGGGGCAGACATGGGCCAAACAACTGTTTTCCACTGAGGCAGGAGTTTATTAATCCCGCTTTTCTTATGCAGGAGCTAATAACCCTATGGCTTTGAATGACTCTAAATTTATCTCTGTGATTTGGGATGGCTAAAGATCCCACTTGTGATAGATGTGCCAAAATTAACAAATTAGCCAGTTTCATACTTGTTCTGTGATATAAATGCATCCAGTTGAAAGCTTCTCTGTTCTTACTCATAAGTTTGGCATTTCCATGGTTTGCGATTTCTTTTACCATGTTAGTTCTAGAACGTTATTCTGGATTTTCCTTTGTGTGATGTTTCAGAAAATATGTTTAAAATTAGAGGTTGCAAATTCAATTTTTTACGAGGACTAGGGAGGTAAGTGTAAATTTCAGAAGGAGAGTGTGTGTAGGAATGACGGGCTCTTGCTACAGGGAGTGCAGCTGACCAGGGCCTCGGGGGACAGTGGCTCAGCATGGCCAGACACCTGTAATGCAGCACAACGTTTTATTGAGAAACTAGAGATCTGAGTTCATGTGAAAAATCCTGCCTTTTACGTATCAGATAATAATTTAAAAACATAAAAATCAATGAGTGGGTCACTACTCTGCTGGCCAAACAACACCTGTCTACAGGTCCAATTCTTGGGCTACTGGTTTTCAGGGTCTGATTTCAACACCCCATATTTCTCTGTGTCCTCCTTGTTCTCTTCTATGCCTCACTTTGTGATTCTGCACTTATTCTTTTGGGTAAAAATGTTGATAAAATATTTGAAAGTGGCTTCCTCCTTTTATTGATATCATAACATTACCTGTGATTCAAAATATGTTGCCTAAGATTCAAACTATTTATATCTTCTCATTGTCTAGGGATGAATAACTCAGTGAGGAGAAGATGGTAATGGGGCCAGGAACCTGATTCTCTGGGTATGATTGTTTGCTTCCCTCGTGGCCACTGGCCACCCACATGAAATGCATATAGTCAACGTTGCACATATGACTCCTGGTCATAAAGTAGAAAAGGCAAGAGGATGTAAACGGTGCACTGCAATCCATCGCACAAAATCAGTCAGGTAGAAGTCTGCATGTTTATGTGCTACTTATTTGTTTTCCAGAATGCATTCAATAAGTGCCAATTGTGTGCTAGGCCTGTGATCATGTGGCAAGTGGAATGTAGAGTGGCTGCATGCACTTCTCTGGATTTTACTTATGTATTTTTAAAATTTAAATTACAGGGAACAAGGTCTTTGCCCTCCAGGCATAAGCTGTGAGGATGTGAGCCCAGAAGCCGCCAGTGGACGTGGTTCCTTTAAATCAGGGGAAAGCTGGTCTCAGAGAATAAAGCCAGCAGACTGAGAGGTGCATCTTCTTTCACCTGGATACTGCGAGGGCTTCCTGACTTGTCTCCTTGTTTCCACCCTTGCTTGACAGTCTATTTTCGACACAGGAACTGGACTGATTTTTTTTTTTTTTTTTGAGACAGGGTCTTGCACTGTTGCCTAGGCTAGAGTGCAGTGGCATCATTGTAGCTCACTGCAGCCTCACAGTCCTGGGCTCAAGCGATCCTCCTGCCTCAGCCTCCTATTGAATAGCTGGAAGTACAAGCACGAACCACCACATTCAGATAATTTTTTCTATTTTTTGTAGAGATGGGGTCTCATTCTTGCTCAGGCTGGTCTGGAACTCCTGATCTCAAGTGACCCTCTAGCCTCGGCCTCCCAGAGTGTTAGGATTACAGGCGTGAGCCAACGTGCCCAGCCTGATCTTTAAAAACAAAAGTGAAATTCACTCCTTTGCTCAAAACTGTGCTTCCGGTGCCTGTCTCACGCAGAGTAAAAACTGCAGTCTTCACCGTGGCTCATGGCCCCCAGATAGCATGGCCCTGTCTGCCTCTCTGCTGTCATCTACCACTGTGTTCCATACGCCCCCTTGCTCACCCTGACCCTGCCATTCCTGCAGAAAGTCTGGCAGCCTCCTGCTTTAGGACCTTTGCCCTGGCTGTTCCCTATCCCCAGGATACTCTTCCCTCAGATATTTTTAAGGCTGATACTCTCTACTCCTTCAAATCATGCTCAAATCTTACTTTCTCATTGAGGCTTGGTTTAATTGGTTAGTCAAATAGAATTGCCTACCTTTCCCAAGTGTTCTTAATCTTATCCACATATAGACATCATCAGGGTCTTGCCAAGGTCCTGTCTTTTATTAAGGTATACCCTAAACACATCTATAGCGCGACCTTGTTCCATCAGTCTATTCAGTCTAGCAAAAAAGACACTAGGGCTAAGTGGGCCTTGGGCTGGGCTAGGTAAGCTTTAAGACTCCTTCCTGCTGTGAGAATTAACCGTTCTACTCAGTCCTGTACAATTCTTAATTTCACTCAAGCGCATTGGCTATATTCCTCCAAACCCTATATATCTGTGAGGTAAAAATAATAATAATAGCCATTACTATATAATGACAGTAATGGATATTATTATTTTATTATAAAATAGTTAATACCAATATAATGTATTCTATGTGCCAGGCATTATTTTAAGGACATAATGTATACTTATTTATGTATAGGATTTATGCATATTCACTCCATCCTCACAACAGCTTTATGAAGTTGGTGCTATTATTACCCACTTATTAGATGAGGAAATTGAGTCACTGAGATATTAAGTAAACTGCCCAAGGTCTCAAAGCTATTATGTGATGGAGCCACAATTTAAATCCAGGCATTATGATTCCAGAGTCCACAATATTTTGATTTTCAGATGACAGAAAATTGCTTGTACCAGAAATAAAACTTATTCCTTCTGGTAACTGACCAGTCCCTGGGTAGACCATGCTTCAGGCCTGGCTCTGTCCAAGTGCTCAAGCCATCAGGATTTTGTGCTCCTCCTCCTCAGCCCAGCTTCATGCTCAGGCAGCCTCTCTTTATGTGAGAGAGTTTTCTTCTACAATGTCTCAGGACTGAGTCGCAGTGATCTCTCTGACTGGCCAGATCGTGGTCATGTGACAGCTAAGGGTTGGGAGTGGTGTTGAGTTTGCACCACCAGAACCCTGTAGGCCAGGAGTGGGTGAGGAGCTGTTCCACCGAAGATTAATGGGGTGCCATTACAAGCAGGGGGATGGATATTGGGCAAGGAAAAATATTGGATGGCCACTATAGGTAGGTACAATGTGTTGCTTGTTTTTTGTTCTTCTTGTTTTTTTTTTTTGCAAATAAGGAACCCGAGGTTCATAAAGGCTAAGTAATTTGCCCAAGATCGTAGACCTAGAGAGTAACAGGGACAGGATTTGAATCCCAAAGCTTGTGCCATGCTCCCATAAAAAGACAAACTAGAAATGACTGGAATGGCAGATGGCAGGCTAGTATTTGGGTCAGGAGACTGCCTGGTGCTGTCTATTCACACTGTCACCTCCTCTTGAGGCCTTTGAGCTCAACCCTGAGTGGCTCCAACTCTACGACCTATAGGATTGGTCTTACAGAAGAAAGGATCTGGAAGATGTTTGGGAGGACGGGGAGAGGCGCTTCCTTGAATGGCAAACTCAGAGACCTAGAGGAGCCTGGCTTCTCTGGTCTAATTGGACTAATTTTAGGCTGTTAATTAGCCTCTGGCAATTACTTTTCATTCCAGAAATTCCCCAGCTTTATTTACACAGAATGATATAGCCTTTCCACAGACAGAGCCATTTCCTTATTTTTGGATCTATTTTAAAAAACCACCAGCCCCCAAGTCCCCCCAGAAAGCTGAGGCAGAACCCAGGCTGAGTGTCTACACCTTCAGAGACAAGGAAGGTCTGGGGGTAGAAGCCACGCAGGCAACAATCTGAAGCGGTTTAGGCCAGTGCTCACTCGCTCTTTCTTTCCCTCTTTTCCTCCCTTCCTTTCTGTCTTCTTTCCCTTTCTTTCTGTTTAAAAACCCTCCATTCTTAATTTACTGGGCTTATGGTCATTAACAGTTACTGAGCATCTACTAAAAGTGAAAAATTTTGTGAAGAGTTTAAAAGAAGAGAGGATATGTTCTCAGTAAGAAGTCTATCATTTACTTTCCAAAAGTTCAGCATCGACGGAGAACATTAAGTTTGCACTATCTGGTTTAAGCTCCAACTCCAAGGGCAGTGGCTCTTGCCTGGGACACGTGGTCAGGGCGTGGCCAGCTCCATTCCAATCAGGAAGTTTGGGCAGCTTTTATAAGCACTAATGATATCCCTATCTTGATCAATACCTTATGTTTTGCTTAGCATAGTGAATGTCAGAAAGGGATTTCATTAGGCAAGTTGTAGCTAGTAGCCTGCATAATGAATGTGGGCTCTCAATTTGGTGAAATTGAAGATGTTTGAAATGTGTGGACGGGCTAAGATAATTCAGAGCCGCTTGCATAAACAGGGTAGAAGAATCCAGGAAGGCCTGTAGCCTGCACCCTTAGGGAAATCATCAGAGACTTGATCCTAAATGGTCCTAAATCCGGCCATTGGTTAGGAAGATGTCTGGTTGCCTAATGGCACCTATAAGGGTAATAGAATCTTGTCTCTGGAATGTTGTTGTGTCTGTCTCAGATAAACCTCTCATCTAAGGTGGTGGTCAAAGCATTTCAAAGAGTGGAGAGCTTGGACTTCATGGGACTTACAGGACAGATTTTATAAACTGTCTTGCGTTTGCTGGTTAATAAGTTGTTTTTTAGTCAATGTTTATATATGTGGCAGAATTTGGTTTGAGATTTCCCATCAATGTAATGTAGCTAAACCTCACCACCCACCTCCACGTTCTTTGGTGGCTGCTGTTTCCACCAAAAAAAACCAATGTTGTGTATACTCAAGTTGGCTTAAGTCAGTTTGTGATAACTTCCTCCCCTGAGAGAATCTTCATTTTAGCTAGAAAGATTAACAACTGGGGAAAAAAAACCACACCTTGAAGGATACCCATACTGCATACAGGGAACAAGCAAGAAGAGGAGGACTTCAGAAAGGGCAGAAAATAATTGGGCAGGTTTTTTTCTTTACTTTTGTCAGCTTTATTGAGATATAATTTATATAACATAAAATTCACCAATATCAAGTGCACAGTTTGATGAGCTTCAACAAACATATACATTTGTGAACCACCATCACAATCAAGTTGTGGAACATGTCCGAGCATTTCTTCCTTTCCGATTTTAGTCAATCTTTTCCCCCTACCTCTTGGCCCATGATGACCACTGATCTGGTTCTATCACCCTAGTTTTGCCTTTTAAAAAGAATTTCATGGCCAGGCATGGTGGCACGTGCCTGCAGTCCCAGCTACTGGGGGAGGCTGAGGTGGGAGGATTGCTTGAGCCTATGAGTTTGAGATTAGCCTGAGCAACATAGTGAGACTCTGTCTCTAAAAATAAATAAATAAATACAAATCAAATTAAAAAATTTTCATATAAATGAATCATACAGTTTGTAGCCTTTTGAGTCTAGCTTTCACTTGGCACAATGCATTTGAGATTTGTCCATGTTGCAGTGTATGTCAGTACTTCATTCCTTTTTATTACAGAGTAGCATCCTATCATATAGACGTACCACAATTTATTTATCACTTCACCAGCTAATGGCCAGTTGGATTCTTTTCAGTTATAAACCTACTATGAGCATTCATATAGACATTTGCATGGACATATGCTTTCATTTCTCTTGGGTAAATATCTAGGATTGGAATTGCTAGGTCATATATGATGAGTATATTTAAATTTATAGGAAACAGCCATGTTGGTATTTGATGTATCTCTACTCCCACCAGCAGAACATGAGAGTTCCAGTTGCTTCACATGCTCACTAATGTTTGGTATTACCAGTCTTTGTAATTTTAATCATTCTAATGGATGTGTACGCAGTGGTATTTCATTGTGGCTTTAATTTGCATTTCCCTATCAACTAATGATGTTGAGAATTTTTGCATGTACTTGTTTCTCATGCATGTATTGTTTGTAAAGCATGCATTCAAATTTTTTGCCCATTTTTTTCTTATTGAGTAATACAAGTTTTTGATGTCCTGTGGATACAAGCCTTTTGCCGGATATTTGTTTTGCAAATGTTTTCTCCTTCCCTCTGGCTTTCCTTCTTGATGCCTTAATTGCCTTTTCTTGTTTGTTTTGTTTCTGAACTATGTCTTCTTAAGACTAAAATTTTAAATTTTGATGAAGTTCAATTCATCGATTTTTATTTTTAAGTCCTATTTAAGAAATCTTTGCCTAATCCAAGGCTACAAAGATTTTCTCCTATGTTTTATAGTTTTGTCTCTTACACATAGGCCTACAATCCAGTTTATTTTAATTTTTGTATATGGTGTGAGGTAAGGGTTGAGTGGTTTGTTTTTGGCCTAAGCATATTTAATTCTTCCAACTCCATTTCTTGGATGTCTATTTTTTACCCCATTGAAACGCCTTTGTAAAAATCAATTTGCTATACACAAAGATTTATTTCTGGATTTTCTATTTTGTTCACATACTAATACTACCACTGTCTTTCCTACTATAGCTTTATAACAAGGCTTGAAATCAGGTAGTATAATTCTAGTTTTGTTTTTCCTTTTCTCTAAAGCTAGTCTTTAAAGTATGGGAATTTAATTTGGTCCTGTACGTGGAGTGGAATGAAGTTGGTTCAACTTCTACCTCTGCTACTTGCTGACTGGGAGACCTTGGTCAAATCACTTGACCTCACTGAGTCTTAAAATACTTCACCAGCTTGTGAAGATTAAATGAATGATTGAAAGTAAAAAAGTACTTTTTAAACAGTAAAGAGAGATGCACGTATTCCTTGATATGTTATTATGGGCCAATGAGAGGTTATTCTATAGACAATCCAAATAGTAGCTTCTCCTTTCATCCAGTGCTAAAAAATGTTAGCTGCCCATACTCACTATACCCTCCCTGCTGGGGCCGTCCTGCAGGAGACGGGGAAATCTTTATCTCTTGATACTCTTGGCTGCATGACTTGCTTTGGCCAGTCAATGGTGAGCCAAAGCCAGGCACAATGACTTCTCCCTGTAATCCCAGAACTTTGGGAGGCTGAGGTGGGAGGATCACTTGAGGCCAGGAGTCTGAGACCAGTCTGGCCAACAGAGCAAGATCCCATCTCTACAAAAAATTAAAAAAATTAGCTGGGCATGGTCGCACATGCCTGTAGTCCCAGCTACTTAGGAGGCTGAGGCAGGAGAATCACTTGAGTTCAGGAATTTGAGGCTGCAGTGAGCTATGATGATGCCATTGCATTCCAGCCTGGGTAACAGAGCTCAAAATAAATAAATAAATAAAAGGTGAACTGAAGTGGCATGTGCCTTTTCTGAGCAGAAGCTTTAAGAGCCATCATGTGTCCTCCACTTCTTCTCTTCTTCCTCTGCTACTAGATGGCCATGTCCCAGATAGAAGTTGCTGCTTCAGTCTGAGTTGTGGAATAAAAACTACCTGCTGCAGAACTGAGGCCAGCCTGCAACGGACAGATCATACAAGTGAGAAATACACCATTACTAATGTGACTTGTTACTGTGAGTGAGACTTGGGACCATTGGTTATACTAACACCAGCTGACTGGTACATCCCGGAAACTCATTTCAACTGGTTTCTCAGCTCAGTTGGTTTGGCTCAGCAGCAAGATTGAGACTCCTCTGCCAGGTTTACTATAATTTAGCCCTGCTCTAATTATGCAAGGAAGTCAGGCAGGCAGGAAATAAGTGTTGGATGTCTATTGTCTGACAGATATTTTACAATGTCTTTTCTCAGTTAGTCCTACAACATTGTTGTGGGTAGGAATTATCATTGTTTTGCAGAAGGGAATACTGACCTCTGAGTGGGTAGGTGGCTTGTCTGTGGTCATACAGGTGGGAAGTGGAGGAGTCAGGAAGTTGAGGTAGGTCTGTCTGATTCTGAAAACACTGTGTGGTTGTGCCAGGCTCATCCCAGCTGCCCACCAATGCTTATCTTTAATTGGGAGATTCGTAGTTGTTGAAACCCAGTTCACCAGATATTTTTGAAGATGACTCCTCCACTGATTATGTAAATAGTATTTAACTGATCTTGTGATTATTTATTATTTCATATGCCCCCAGACCCTCCTTTTTCTGGATGCTGTCCCTTGTCCATGGCATCCCCCTGACCCCGCCACCCCTTCATATAGACGGTTCCCTTAAGAACAGCCACGTTCTTCCAGGGCCTTGCCACCCTGGTCTCGGATGGGCACCCGATAGTTTGGGCTGATGATCTGTTTCCTGGCACTTTTAGACTAAAATGGAGCCAGTCAGCCCAATCTTTTTTCAGTGGTTGAAGCTATATTCTGTATAATTTGTGAAGACTTTTTTCTGCCTTGTGGGTAGTAATGGACATCTATCATGTGTAGCTGCCCAGATCTTGCAAATATTTCCACATTTTGACAATGAAAATTTTATAAATCTTGTCACCTCATGGTAGGTTCCAAAAACCACAAAGAAACCAACCAACCTACATTTCCCAGCTTCCAGCAAGGGTGGAAAAGTGTGGCCTGGGTCCTCTCAACCAGATAATCCCATGTGGGACTTTGGTTTGGAAGTATGTGAGGAAGTAGTTTGGAGGGGTGGCTCCGGAGCTGGTGGCAGTTCCCTTATTGGGTCTGTTCTTTTTTTTTTTTTTTTTTTTTTTTGAGACAGAGTCTCACTCTGTTGCCCAGGCTAGAGTGCTGTGGCATCAGCCTAGCTCACAGCAACCTCAAACTCCTGGGCTCAAGTGATCCTTCTGCCTCAGCCTCCCGAGTAGCTGGGACTACAGGCATGCGCCACCATGCCCAGCTAATTTTTTCTATATACATTTTTAGCTGTCCGAATCATTTCTTTCAATTTTTTAGTAGAGACGGGGTCTCGCTCTTGCTCAGGCTGGTCTCAAACTCCTGACCTTGAGCGATCCTCCCGCCTCGGCCTCCCAGAGTGCTAGGATTACAGGCGTGAGCTACCACACCCGGCCTGGGTCTTTAACAGGGTTCTGGGAGTTCTAGAAAGCTCAGCCTAAAGCCCACTTCTCTACCCTCTCACTGATTCTGTGAGCCCGTCAGAATGCACCTGGTTGTGAACAGCCAGGAGGTCTGGGCAGGTGCACATCAGCGAAATTCTGTCCGAGGACAGCTAACATCTTTCCAAAAATCCCATTCTCCTTAAGCCACATAGATGTGGTTGCCTATACCCAAGGACCAGTTCTTAATGAGACGGAAGCATGAATTCAGTTCACAAAGAGTAGCAGGGAAAGGTTCAGGGCCCGTGCCAGAGGCCAGGATTCTAGCTGCCACCATTCGCCAGGCCCTGCTGAATCTCTGCTCTTCCACAGCGTGATTACGCTGCAGGATGTCCCCACATCCTTCCCAAATCCCCCTTTTGGCTTAAATTGATTGAATTATTTCTGACTGTTGCCACTCATCCTCAATGAAACAACTGAGAGCTTTGCTGACATCTTGGTAGCTGCCCCTTGGTAAATAAGGACAAACAGTAGAAATGTAGTTAGATTCCAAAGAGTTCCAAAGAGGTATGGAGAAAGAACCCTGATTCCACATGGCCCTTGGGAAAAGTAGAGTGTCCCTGTGTCATTCTAAAATGATATTTTTGGACATACTTGTTCCTTTCCTATCGTGGAAAGGGCAACCTAGTGGCCTGTTTCACCCCATTCTCATCCTTCTCTCTCATTTATGGGGGACCCTGCTACTGTCAACAGGGAACAGAGCAACAGGAAATAGGTGGAAGTAGAAAGATAAGAGATTTTGTTCAGCTATGATGGCAAATTTTATGACATGGTAGCTTGGAGAACTTAAAAAATTCACTTGAGGGGTGAGAAATTACTTAATGTGTACAATGTACACCATTTGAGTGATGGTTACATTAAAAGCCCAGAACTCACCACTGCACAATATATCTACATAACAAAGCTGCACTTGTACCCCTTAAATTTATTAAAAACAAAACCAAAAACAACTCACCATGCACAGGAGATATGCCTGCCTTTCTTTCTTTAAAGAGATAAAACAATAATAAATTAAATAAGAAGAATGGGCTGGGCAGTGGCTCATGCCTGTAATTCTAGCACTCTGGGAAGCCGAGGCAGGAGGATCGCTTGAGCTCAGGAGTTCGAGACCAGCCTGAACAAGAGACCCTGTTTCTACTAAAAATAGAAAAATTAGCCAAGTGCACTCCTGTAGTCCCAGCTACTTGTGAGGCTAAGGCAGGAGGATCGCATGAGCCCAGGAGTTTGAGGTTGCTGTGAGCTATGATGACGACACTGCACTCTGCCCAGGGTGACAGAGAGAGACACTGTGAAGGAAGGAAGGAAGGAGGGAATGAAGGAAGGAAGGACAGAGAAAGGAAGAAAGGAAAGAAAGAAAGAAAAATGAAACAGTGGGGGTTCAGAAACTGCTGGTAAAAGATGATTGATTTAATAAAGGAGCAGTGTGCACCAGGCAGACTCTTTGAAATGTCTTAGAGGCAGACCCTGAAGGAAGCATTTGAGTGCAAGTCAGTTATCTGGGACATGATTCCAGGAAGCAATTCCAGCAAGAGTGAGGAAGTGAGATGGAAAGGAAAGGCAGCCAACAAAGGGTGCTTCATAAGCAAGTCCCCAGAATGTGTAGCTGGAGCGTAATCTCACTCGGGAACTTTGGAGGGCTTGGTGGAGAACACGCCTCCTGCCCAAAAGGTGAGGTATCCAAGAGGAGAGCTACCTGAGGGAGCTACCTGAGGGAGCTGGGGTATTTATACACCAACTCCTGTCAGTCTTTGGTTGAGTGCTGCTGCCATCGGTAGTGGTGGGCGTTAATTACCTGGCAGAGTGGGCCTAGGAGACAGAGGAAGTCCTCAGGCAGAGAGAGGAAGGCTGGCAGCTGGAAGTTGGGCAGCTGCCCTGCAATGGTGAGGCAGCGGGCAAAGGGTGCGGCATGGACAGCTTCTGCTAGATCTCACTTATTATGGCTTTCCCTGAGCGCACGCCTGTGTGAGGCACCACTTCCATAATAAAAGTGCCACATGGCAGTGGTCATGTTTGTACTAAAGTAGATTCAAATCTATTCCAGGTTTAGGATAAATGGGAAAATTTAAAAAATGAATTCTTTGTATAATTACTGCTCAGAAGCCCACTTCTTCTGTTTGACTGTGAGCTATATGAGGGCAGAGGCTACGTCTTTCTTTGCTCCCTATTTTAAACCCTGGGGGCCAGCATGGTGCCTGGCACATAGGAGAAATGAAATAATTTTTATTGAATGAATTTGGTATAACTAGACAACGTGGGGTATTGCTATGTGTGTAATATTTGGGAAAATCTGAATTTGTACAAGAAAACTCCAAAGACTTATCTTTATAGCTCCAAAATGTCATTGTTAGCTTGAGAATATATTACTGTGTGACAAGCAAGTTGATTTGCTCATAAAATTAGTAATTGGTATATTTAGAGGTCTAAAGACCTTGTAAAACATTGGAGGAGTTTTTTCCTTCTTAACTCAAACAAGTCCAAGGAGGGAGAAAGAAAAAGCCGATTTTTCAGCTGTTTGGTTTTTTTTTCCTTCCAACACTGAGGTTTCTACGTGCTGTTAAAAGAGGGCCAAGAATCGCTGGCTTGGATTTGCTCTTTCCTTGGGGGCAGAAGTTCCCCACTCAGGCCTCTGGGGTCTTTCCAGTCTGCAGTCTTCAAACATGGGCTGACCAACCTAGAAATGATCTTTTTTGTTGACCAATTCCAGGCATATATTCTTTCATGGAGGGGTATTCTTTTTTTTTGTTTTGAAAGAAAGACTACACAGTTTCCATTTGCAGGAGAGGAGTATATCTTCAGAAGCTTCTAGGGAAGGAGGGTGACCTTTGCCCTAACATGGAGAGTCTTCAATCTGGAATTTTATAGTGAACCTCATTTATTTACTTTCTTTCTTCCTTTCTTTTTCTTTCTTTCTTTCTTTCTTTTTTTCTTTTTTTCTGGCTGGAGCTAGTTTCCTCTGTTCTTTGGTTAAATATTTTTATTGGATGGATTTTACAATAGGGAGGGACAAATACTTTTTTGTTGAAAACATCCCTGGCTAATGGAATCCAATTGGGCCAAGGGAATAAAATTTGGGAATTCAATTTCCTCAAACTGAGTCGACACTTTATTACTCCTGTCTCATGTACTTTGAAATGTGGCATGTCCATGGATGTTGAAGCCACACACAGAGCTGAGATAATTGTTAAATGAGGCATTCTAAGCATGAAACAGTTGGAACTAATATTAAAATAGTCAACGCTAAATGCCCATACTCCCCCAACAAAAGACAACAGTGTGTTAACTAAACCCCTCCCTTCTATCTAGATGCTGCAAAGAAACCCCCTCCTTGTCCACTGGGAACAATGGTTGGAATGGTTATGTAGTAAATGGGGCTGAGGAGAAGGGTTTGAAATGAACAAAAATGTTTCATGTGGTAGATCAGAAGCTGACCAATAAAATATTGCAACATTTGTCCCAACCAACCCTATGGTTATGGTTGCAACCGTACATAATTATGTCTCATTTTCATTTCATTTATTGTTAAAGAGCTCAGAGATTTCCCTTTCAGCTAAAAACAGTACCGGGCATTTCACTGATGACTGGAGGAGCAGGAGGGGAGGTATGATAATGGGGTTGCCTTGTTATAGGCAACCAGGATATATGCTTTGGTCTGTGACCGCTGAGCATAGAACTGGCCTTCATTCAGGAACAAATACTATCTGAGAATTTTATCTAAGAAACCCAATGCTATGTATCCTCTATTATTTGTAGAGAAACACAATAATTTATATGAACCTGAACATGTAAAGAAAAATTAAAATCCAGCCCAAACAGAGCAAGAGCATTCCTCCTCACAGCCTCAAACTCCTGAGCTCCAGTGATCCTCCTGCTTCAGCCTCCCTGGTAGCTGGGCCACCACAACAGGCTAACTTTTTTTTTTTTTTTGTAGAGATGGGGTCTTTCTATGTTTCCCAGGCTGATTTTGAGCTCCTGGCTACAAGCGATCCTCCCGTCTTGGCCTCCCAGAATGCTGGGATTACAGCTCCTATGGCATCTTTACTCTCAATAATTCAGTATATTTTTAATCTAATTTTATATACCAGGCTATAAATGTTCTCATTAAAGAGCTATGGAACAACCTGACTTTAAAAAGAAAATAATGGAAACAGGGAAAGGAGAAATTACAGTAGTTGGGCAGAAACAGTATCTATTCTTCCATTGTTATGTAGAAACAGAATTTCTGAGGCTGCCCAGCTAAGACTAGTGAAAGATCAATCTGCCTTATAGCTAGGACTAAGTTCTGGCCAATGGAATGGGCAGAAGTGATGTGTGCAACTTCCAGGTCATGACTTTAAAGGGAGAGAGTTTCTGCTGAACTTCCCTTATTTTCTGTCCTACTGCTGGTGGCAGAAGCGTCATCACCAGACATCATCACCAGACGTCCTAGACCATGTGGATAAGGACTGTGCCTATGGATGGCAGGTCAACAAAATAGGAAGAGCCTGGGTCCCGAACCTGGGTGCCACTGTGTCAGCCCTAGATTGTTTATACTCTGCCTGTTATGTTCAATGAAAATGACATTCTATCTTGTTTAAACCATGATTGTTTTGCACCTCTTTTGGAGCAGCCAGGCCTGTGTCTTACACTGAAGAATTTCAGTAAATTCTTCAGCACCGGAGAATTTCATTAAAGAAATCTCCTTGCCAAGGTTGTAAGCTAGAGAAATTTTGCTTTTCTTATCTAGATAGATCAAATCCACTGTGCATTTTTCAAGAGTTGCTTCAGTTGTGTGAGGATACTCTTATCAGTACTCTGGGGGCTAAGTGACCCCTGACCTTAGGAAGTTAAGCTATCTCTGTGGGAGCCCCTGGTGGTAGATGACAGTAGGATAAATAGCCACTGGAAAGAGAGATCAGAGGGCTCCCGGGCCAACAGGACTTGACTGTAGCCTGATCAAATGAACTGATGCATCTGAGGAAAGTGGCCCTCCAAGCAGGATTGTCAGACATAAAAGAGGAGAAATGGTGGTGGTGTCATCCCTGCTTTGTACAGGGGAGAGGGATTTCACTAAGCCCTTGTAGAGTGTTTCTGGCCTCAACAGCACTGCAGGCATGGACAGGAAGGGGATTGCCAGTCTCCTTGGCAAGACAGCCCTGTGTGAGCAATCTGCACTGGCCTCGTCTCAGGCTGGGGCCATTAAACTTTTGATTCATTGAATCACCTTTGCTCTGATGTCCCGTTCACCAAGCCATCTTCTGCTGCAATTTGCTTTCACACGTGGACCTCCTACAGTGACTGCTACAGTGAATGTGCTGATCACAGAGGTTTGGAGCGTTCTGGTCTTTGTGATGTGGATGGCTCATGGCAAATAAATAAAGTAGCTGTAGGTCAGGACTTGACTTCCCAGGTAGCTGGCATAGGGAGTGAACAATGCAGAGCATGCCAACGCAGGTGATTTGGGCACAGGTGGAGTTATGTTTCTCTTTGTAACTTAGAACATTTGCATTCTGGTGTCTGGCTCAGGCTTAGGTGTATCTCAGTACAGTGAGACCATCTTGCAGTCCTGATAAGGCAGCCACTGCCTTTCTAGGCTGAGTTTCAGGGGTTGCTGGTAGCCGTGGCAGGAGTGGGGTTGGGGAGGGGGAGGCAGCATGTGTGTGTGTGTGTGTGTGTGTGTGTGTGACTGTTTAATTTTAGGGATTTCAAGGGAAAAGCTGTTTTAGCTGGATCTTATACAACATCCCTGCGATATCAGAGACTTGGGTTCTGTGATGAGAAATCAGCACAGCACTTGGTGCCTTTACCCGAGAGGGAATGGGATCAATTGTCAAGAAGTCACAGCTGGATGGGGGGAGGCAGGGGGATGACTACTTGTGCCAATAGTGGGAGAGGCTCTGGGAAGGTCCCCATGTCCCTAAATGTCCCTAAATGCTGCTTCTCCCATGTACTAATCTGGAATACCCGAGACACCACAAGATACTTTTTCCCTCTCTCTGAGACCCTTGTTTCTTTCTGTCTTTTTGTGTTCCCCTTACACATCCAGGTAGTTCCCCCTGAAACAGGACTGTGTTTGGGACTAGTCTGGGGAGACCTGGCCAACTTGCTTATGAGCTTACTTAAGTCATTTTATCTTTCTGAGCCTCTTAAAAGTAGGTATTTATCTAATTAATCTCCTCCATCGCCAACCAGATCCACACTTCTGAATGTCAAAGATTGTGACCGACAGGGTGTTGGTTTCAGGAGCAGGCATCTTCAGCATTCCTAGGGTGCTGCGCGAGGTGTAGGGCTGAGGACAGACTTGAGTCACTTCTCAGGCAGCCCCAGGCCCACGGGGGATTACCTTTAAGAGAAAGGTGCCAAGAGCGATTCCCACAGTTTGAGAAAGTGTCTTGTTGGTTTCAGACTGGAGCTGATGAAAGTGAAGCCATCATCCCTGGGATGGTCCGAGGAGTCCTGCCAAACTGTGGGACCCGAGGGGATGAGAGAAGTGATAGATAGGATTTTACGTCTCTGCTAGTTTAGACATTGTGGGAATTGGAGTCAGGAGTGCTGGTTCTGAGGCCCAGGCGTACTGCTGATGAGCTGGGTGAACTTGACCTCTCTGGGCTTTCACTTGCTGCCTGTGTTAAGTGGAGCGAATGGTACTTGCCTCGCTATAATTGAGGCGAGACTGCGTGCTAAGGACTGAGTTGTGTCCCCTTCTCCCCAAATTCATGTAAAAGCCCTAACCTCCACCCCCACCCCCCCACCGTGTGATGGCATTTGGAGATGGGACATAATTAAGTTTAGATCAAGTCATCAGGGTGGGGCCCTCATCATGGGATTAGTGCCCTCATCAGAGGAGACAGCAGAGAGCTTGCTCTAGCTTGGGTGTGCTCTCTCTCTCTTCCTGTGTGTTGTGTGAGGATACAATGAGAAGGTGGCCATCTGCAAGCCAGGAAATGAGCCCTCACCAGGAACCAAATCTACCGGCCCCTTGTCGTAAACTTCCAGACCCTAGAACTGTGAGAAATATATGTCTGTTGTCTCAGCCACCCAGTCTTTGGTAATTTGTTAAGGCAGCTCAAGCAGACCAAGACACCGTGTTCACTCACTCACTCGCTCACTCAGTCAGATATCTTTCGAGAAGTGCTTATTGTGTTCTGGACATTGTTCTCAGAAGTGAGGACACATTGATGAACCAAATAGACAAGGCTCTCACGTCCCTACCATTCAGTGGGGGAAGACAGACAGGAAGCTAACTAAGTAAATGAGATAATTATGAATTGTGATAACCACCTTGATACTGTGGGCATAATGGTAGGTGAAAGTTTGCAATCAGTGAATGTTTGTGGCACCCCCAACCATAGCTGCGTTTGATCACTGTCTTTGCTACGTTGCCGGCTTTGGAAGTGTCTTCTTCACCTTGGTCCCGATGCACTGGGGCAGTGCACAGGCTGCCAGAGACAGCACTTGTTCGTTTCTGGGATAATTCATTTCCGTCTGTGGCCCCATCACTGAAGTTGCCTTCTGTATCTTGCTCCCCATCAGGTACCACGTCTCTCCAACACACTTGGCAAGGATATGCAGAACCTGTGTTCTGGGCTCTTCTTTGGGGCGATGGGCTGTTGTCATAGCAACCACCTCTTCCGTGGGGGTTTCTCCTTGGCTTTTCAGGCTGTAGTCAATTCTTTCTCCTCAAATATGGGAACTGATCTAACTCCCCTGTCTCTAGTCCTCGAGCTGGAGAGACTCTTGACTTTCAAGGAAGTCTGGCTCATACAGGTTCAAGCCTTTATAATAAGACAAAAGCAAGAGCAAATATAAAAGGTGCCTCCTTGCCAGGACAACGGGAGATGCTAGCCAGGGCGTGTCTGGGAAGCTCCCCTCAGCCTGCTGCCTCTCACTGATCTTTCCAGACCTCTGGGAGGATTAGGCAGGGGGCTCTGGTGGGAGCTCTCCATGCATTTTTGATGGTGTTAGTTTTCAAGTTTCTCTGCTGTTTGGCTCCTGATGCTAGATTCAAAGGCCAGATTTATAAGGTTAGGAGAATCAAAGACGGCCAATGACTCACCCCCTTTCATGTTCCTCAGCCCTGGCCTGCTGGCAGTTTCTGGACCAACTTGTAACCACTTTCCTGGAGCCAGGGCAGGTAAAGGAAGGGAGTTTAGCAAACAGGGAAGGGGTGGGTGGCCTGCCTGAGCCTGAACCCGAGCCTGGGCCTGTGATGTGGTCAGGCCTATGTGCCCTGCCAGCGCTGGGCAGACAGGCCAGGGCACACACTGCTCAGTGCCCCAGGGTGCCTGGGAGGGCTCCCGGGTCCCCCGCAGGGTGGGGCTGGCTGGGTCAGCTGTTTCCAGCGCCACCGTGGGGTGTGCTCTGCAAGGTGGGCGCAGCCAGGGAGGGGAACAGCAGGGCGTGTGGGCAAGACTCCTGGAAACGTGCGTTCGGCACCCTGACCTCATGCTGGCAAGGATGGGCTTCTGTGCTGGTTTTTTAAAGATCTTCAGGAGAAGAGAGTTATGTCCCCTTCTGTAATCCTCCTTCTCTAATCTCCAAACTATAAGTCAGGACCCGTAAATGGGGCATAAAATCAATTTAGTGGGTTATAAGCAATGTGGAAGGAGAAGGAGAAAAGAAAAGAGATTACTGCATGAATGTTAATGTTTTAGGAGCAGTAATGGCATTGTCGTGTGTAAGAGAATGTCCTTACTCTTAGGAGATGCGTGATGAACTATTTACATGTTGAGTATCATGAAGTTTGCAATTTACTTTTCAAATAGTTCAACCAAAAAGTATGCCTCTGTGTGTGTGTGTTTTTGTGTGTGTGCATGAGCATGTATTGAGAGAAAGATAAAGTAATATGGCAAAAGGCTGACTGCTGGTAGGGCCTAGGTCAATGGTTCTCAATGGGGGGTGATTTTACCCATCAGTAGACAAGGGCAATGGCTGGAGCCATTGTTGGCTGCAGTGACTGGTGTGTGTATGGGGTGCTGATGGCGTGCGGTGGGTAAAGGCCCGGGATGCTGCTGAATATCCTACCATGCACGGATGGCCCCACAACAAAGAATGATCCGGTCCAGAATGTCACAGAATGTCAATGGTGCCGCAGTTGAGAAACTCTGCTCTAGGTGAAGGGTGTTTTTGTATCATTCTTGTGATTTTTCTGAAGGTTTGAAAACTTTCAAAAGTAAATAAATAAATGAAACATATAGACTAATAAAGAGTTGAAAGCCCCAGTGTGCGTTACATGCTGCTGTATTAAAGATAATTATTGTTCAGTAAAACTTGTTTTGTTTCGATATATATCAGTGTGTATGTATGTGCTCTGGGTTGCAATATAAAAGTATTTCTTTGGGGGATTGTGCTCCAAAAGTTTGAAAAACACTGCCTCATCCCTTCCTTCTGTCTGCACTTGCTGTTGGAGAGAGAGAGAAGCTTGTCAAACTCAACCCACTTTCCACTCATCTACAATGATATTATATTATGATCTTGTCTTGTATTAATATTTAAAATGTGCCATGCACTGTGCTGAGCATTATCTTATTTAATCTTCACATGAATCCTTGTGAAGTGGGTATTACTCCTACCCTCCTTGTAGAGACAAACTGAGTTTCAGAGAGGTTAAACTGAAGGCCCAAGGGCCCACAGCTAATAAACGGCAGAACAGAGGCTTAGGTCTCTTAGACTCCAAAATCCAAGCTCCTAATTATGATGCCCTCTGCTCCTACCTGCCAAAGCTTCCCAACGTAATGTTGCTTGCTCCGGGAGCAAGAGGAGCCTTGGTCTCTGGAAGGGCGGAATGTGCGTGTCAGCAAGCAGCCAGGCCCTTTGCCCTCTTCTTGTCCCTCCTGCGGAGTCAGCAGATATGAGCTTGAGTGCAGTTTTGGGCCCTGAAGAAAGACGGTACTGCTCATGAACTGGAGAAAATTTGACCAGAAAATAATCTGTAGGGCTGAACGGCAAAAAGGCAACACGTACTCATGAAAATACTCGACTCAACTTCCAACTTGACTGAGTCAAACCTAAATACAGATTTCCCAAAAGCCCAGAGTGCTGTGTTTGAGGGTAGCAAATGAGGTGCTCATACCCCTCCTTCCACCTGGACGATTTTTAGAGTGTAAATGGAGCTTCAGTGAACGCACCTGGGCCCCCATCCCGTGGGATCAGTGCAAAGCTGCCAGCAGGCCCAAAGTCAGTGTGGGCTCTCAAGTCCTAGGACAAGAGATGACCAAGTCTGGTCTCCAGAGGGTGGCACCGACTTCCCATCAGGATGCTGTTTTGACGAAAGGCCACAGCCGGTTTCTAACCCTAGCTAGAGACTTCAGTCACCATTAACTGCCCGACTCTCACTTCCTATGTATAATTGGTCACTCACTCCTGGCAGTTCTAATGAATTGCTCTTTCTTTCCACATTGACTTCGAAAAGGTCTCTGCCTGGACGTCGGTCCCCATCACACGTCACTTGGAGTCTAGGTCCTAGACCACTGCAATAGTCCTTTTTGTTCTGCTCACACCGAAGCCCCAGAGGTCTTTTAAAAACATCGATCTTAACTCATCATCTCTCTCCCACTCTAAAATTCCCAATTCCCTTTTTGTTACTGAAGAAAGTTCTCATTTTGTGATGTGGGATTCATTGTCTTTTATTATTAAAAAATTTTTTTTTGTTCTATTTAATTTCAATAGATTTAGAGGTACAAGTGGTTTTTGGTTACATGGATGAACTGTGTGGTGGTGATGTCTGGGCTTTTAGTGTACCTGTCACCCGAACAGGGTGCATTTCACCCAATAGGTAATTTTTCTTCCCTCACTCCCCTCCCACCCTCCTCTCTTCTGAGTCTCCAGTGTCCACTGTACTGCTCTGTAGGTCCCTGTGTCCCCGGATTCACTATCTTTAAAATCCAGTCTCTTCTTTTTTCTACTCTCCTCCCCCTTCCCACCGTGTTGCCTCTCCATCAACCTTGCAGTCCTCCGGTGTTTCACCCCGGCTGAACCTGCAGCTGGAGTCGCTCCAGAGTGGCAGCAGGGGAGTTCCCACAAGGCAGTGGCCCAGCCACCCCAAGATGGGGCCAGGTGCGATTCCAAAGGAAGAAGCACTAAATGCGAGGGTGCTCAGTTCCAGGCATTTATGAGGGGAACGTACTTACAGAGGGCTGCAGCATATCCTCAAGATCGACATCGAGAGAAAGGGGTGTTCTACCTAGGTATGTCAGGGTAGGGAGTGTACCTGCGGGTTTCAGGAATTTGGCTCAGGGGCTAAGTGTCTTTCAGTGTTTTAGGCAACAACCTAAACACCTTTATCAGTGCATGGGAACGTTCAAGATCCAGCTGGGGTTCAAACCTGCAGAGGCAAACATGCAGCTCTCTGGGTCACAGAGCGGTCAAGGGACTATTTCTCAGTCAGGACAGAGAGAAAAGTGGGGGAAACTGGGGCACCCTGTGCCTGAATAAGTCATACTCTCCTTTGGGTCCGTGCCTTTGCACTGCCATCTTCTCTCTACTTAGAGTGCTCTTCCCCATCTTCCTGCCTGGCAAAGCCCTACTAAATGTCACCAAATCTAAGACATGATCCATTTCAAGACACACCATTATTTTTGTATCAATAAAAAAATTAGCGGCCAGGCGCGGTGGCTCACGCCTGTAATCCTACACTCTGGGAGGCCGAGGCAGGTGGATCGCTCAAGGTCAGGAGTTCGAGACCAGCCTGAGCAAGAGTGAGACGCCGTCTCTACTAAAAATAGAAAGAAATTATCTGGCCAACTAAAAATATATATAGAAGAAATTAGCCGGGCATGGTGGTGCATGCCTGCAGTCCCAGCTACTTGGGAGGCTGAGGCAGAAGGATCACTTGAGCCCAGGAGTTTGAGGTTGCTGTGAGCTAGGCTGACGCCACGGCACTCACTCTAGCCCGGGCAACAGAGTGAGACTCTGTCTCAAAAAAAAAAAAAAAAAAAAAAATTAGCAGCAAAAAATGCTGCTAATTGTGTCATCTTTTTTTAATCACTTAGGATTTTTTTATGCTTATTAGAAGAATTCTGGCCGAGTGCTGTGGCTCACACCTATAATCCAAGCTCTTTGGGAGGCTAAGGTCAGAGGATCACTTGAGGCCAGGAGTTCGAGACCAGCCTGAGCAACATAGAGAGACCCCATCTTTACAAAAAATACAAAAATTAGCCAGGCGTGGTGGCATGTGCCTGTTGTCCAGACTGGGTGACAAAGTGAGACTCTGTCTCAAAAAACAACAACAGAAAGGAATTCTATTAGACTTATACATTTAGGAAGCATATGCAACTGTTATGCTTACATAAAAAGACTAATATAAGTGAAATAAATTGATTGAAGTACTCCCAAAATTTGTTTACATCCTGCGTCTTCCTTATAACTTTTTTTTTCAACCACCACAGTCAATATTTTTATTAGTGACTTGGATGAGGAGGTATGTTGATTAACTATTTGTCTGACACAAAGTTGAGAAGGATGGCTGGTAAACTAGATATAAAAAGTCAGGGCATAAAACCATCTTAATAAATGGGAATCACAGCCCTAAGTTGAGATAAAAAGTAAGAAAAAATATAAAACTTCAAACTGTGATTGTTTAGTGTCTCTGAATTAAAATCCCATATTTCTTTTCTTTGTTTGTTTTTTTAGAGATGAGGTCTTGCTTTGTCGCCCATGCTAGAGTGCAGTGGTAAGGCCATAGCTCACTGCAGACTCGTACTCCTCAGCCCCAGTGAACTTCCCACCTCAGCCTCCTGAGTAACTGGGACTACAGGCGCACACCACCACACCCAGCTAATTCTTTTATTTTTAATTTTTTTGGAGATGGGGTCTCTCTGTGTTGACCTGGCTGGTCTTGAACTCCTGAGCTTAAGCAATCCTCCCACTTCAGCCAGCCAACCTGCTGGGATTATAGGCGTGAGCCACCACGCCTGGCCAAAATCCTGTATTTCTGAAAGTGGGGAATCACACAGACTTTCTAAAAAGGGGGTGTAGGTAAGTCTAAAAATACTCTCTAAAAATGGGTAAATTGACTGACCGATCTACCTGTCAGGTATCAACAAACAAAGTATAGTAGATGAGTGGACAACATGAGAAATGAAAATTGTGAATGGCCAGCTAGTAACATGTGAAATGCAAAACTTAATATAAACATTTCATTGCCTCAAAAGAACTAGGGAGAGGTCAGGAGTTTGAGACCAGCCTGAGCAAGAGTAAGACCCCATCTCTACTAAAAATAGAAAAAATTAGCCGGGTGTGGTGGTGTGCACCTGTAGTCCCAGCTACTCGGGAGGCTGAGGCAGGAGGATCACATGAGCCCAGGAGTTTGAGGTTGCTGTGAACTAGGCTGATGCCATGGCACTCTAGCCCGGGCAACAGAGCGAGACTCTGTCTCAAAAAAAAAAAATAAATAAAATAAATAAATAAATAAAAATAAGAAAAGAACTAGGGAGACCCTGAACTTGGTCATCCACTCTGCTGATAGGCAGTTTCTGGGGTAGTTTCCCCGGTAAGATTTTCCTTGGAGAGGTCCCGGAAGTCCAGCTCATGGTTGATGCCCGTGGGGCTAACTTTTCACAGCTTGTGATCGGAGGCTATGTGCTTTGCTTATGCACTCGGTCAGACACTAGGAGCTGGCAACACTCCTATCTATCGTTTAGCATGTTTTAAAAATCAAGCTAAATAAAGCCCCCGCAGAAGATTTATCGCCCACAGATCACTTTGAATGGAGAGCTCTGATCTTATTAATAGTTAATTTATTCATTTAAAAAGTTTTTATCTTCAGGTGTTTTGAGAAGCAGGTGAGTTGGTCTCCTTGGCGAGTAATGCGCCTTCTCACCTCAGCTCTTAGTTGGGTAGGTAGCTCAGAGCACGTGGTTGTGCAAGCTGGACAGAGGGGACGCTGCCATGTTAGTGCTGAGATGTCAGGTCTCCACATGGCTGTGTGAACCCTCAGAGGAGAGAGCAATGGGACGGAGGACCTGGGACCAGCCCAGTGCAAGCCTCTTCTCTGTGGCTGTCACCATAGGCTCTGGTGTGCAACCTCCGCTGTGGTCATTCGAGATGAGATAAACAGGTCTTCTGAGAGCAGATGTTCTGTCTTTGGCACCAGCTGAGAGCTCCCTCTCAGGGTAGGGGTTTTATTGATCCATGCAACTGTGGTCAACCCAGAACTTGAGGGTTTTGCCCCAGTAGGTATGTTGTTGTCATCCACCTCTACTCTGCCATGGCTATCTTGGGAGGGTAGTAATGATTTTATTAATTTTACAACTTCCACTTTCACTCTTAAATCACCTGTAGCTGTAATACATGAGTTTCCACAGAACTATTCAAACAAAAGTTGAGTCATTACATGATTTTGAGTGGATGGGGAAAAGCCTTATAGTGGCATTTTTTTCCCCACATTTTTTTATTGTGGTAAAATATACATAACATAAAATGTCCCATTTTTAACCATTTTAAGGTGACATTAAATACGTTCACATTGTTATGCAACCCTCACCACCATCCATCTCTTGAACTTTTCTAATCTTCTCAGAGTTTTTCTGCATTTAAGAAAAATTTGAGTTATTCACATATCATGAAATATACTCCTTTTCAAGTGTACAATTCAGTGATTTTTAGTTTATCCACAAGATTCTGCAATCATCACCACCATCTAATTGCAGAACATGTTTTATCTTTTATCACCTGTGTGTGTGTGTGTGTGTGTGTGTGTGTGTGTGACAGAGTATTGCTCTGTCGCCAAGGCTGGTGTGCAGTGGCGTCATCATAGCTGACTGCAGCCTCAAACTCCTGGGCTCAAATGATCCTCCTGCCTCAGCCTCCCAAGTAGCTGGGACTAAGGTGAGGACCACCACATCAGGCTAATTTTTCTATTTTTTGTAGAGACCTAACAGGCTGGTTATGTTCAGGCTGGTCTTGAACTCCTGATGTTAAGCAATCCTCCCTCCTCAGCCTCCCAAAGTGCTAGGATTATAGGCGTGAGCCACTGCGCCCGGCCTTTTATCACTTTTTAACTCTGATTTTCCAAAGACTATCAACCCTTTGCCAGCAGGTGCACTGGTGATGTAGCATTTCTTAAAAGAGTGCTCCACCATTGCTCTGGAATTTTCTCCCAAGCTACTGAGACCCATCTGCAGGTTTGGATGCTGACACTTTCGTGACCGTGTGTAATGGTGTCAGGCAATGATGACTATGGCATGATTACCCACCTACCTGGCAGCAGTGATTGGGTGACACATACTGATTTAGAGATGTTAAAATGTGAAAAATGTGTGTCTTGGAATTGGTGAACTCAGTATTCATCTTTCCAGCTCCAGCTCTAAAGTTACTGCATCTTCCATGACTCACTCCTTTACTCAGTTCTCTGGATGGCATCATTTGTACCATCCTGGGCTCCATGATGCTTTGGACAGAAACTCATTCATTATTCCCCCTGGTGTGTGGGCATTATCTGTGCTTGCGATATGTTGTCTCTCTCTGCAGACCAGGAACCCCTACTTACCTCCTAGTATTGTGTAAGGAATAAAATAAGTACTTGATATTTATTGGCTGAGCAATGATAATAAGAGCCTATAAATTATAGCTGAGTGAGGGTGACATGCTAACACTTTCCTGGGTGTTAATCTCCTTTCAGTGTAGTCTACTGGTAAAATTAAAGAGCACTTCTTAGGCAATTAGGAGTCATCCAACTTAAAATGTAACCAAAGGAAACTAATCTGAGAAGCTGGGAAAACACAATATGCTATGAAAACGTGGAAAATAAAGAAGAATTGGGTTGTTAATGGCAGTGAAAACAGAGGGGATATAGTTGTGCCTAGGTCTAGGAAAGAGACAGGTGGCCAGAACTTCCTGGATTGCAAACCAAGGCCTAGGGGCTCATTGCTTGGCTGAGGCATGAGTTTTAGGGGCTTGGCGGGTTTAGGGGTGAACTTGACTAGGACTGTCCAGAGCCCTGGGACTCAGTCCATCCAGTAACCTCTGAATTATAGTTTATGTTCCTTTACCACAAGAAGAATATGTTAAAGGCCTGCCTGTTGCAGTTGGCAATGCTGTTCTTACAATAAACTGGCTTTCTTATTTTATGTAGTAACCTTGGCATGGGCTAGCAGGATACAGTTCAGCATTACCTGATGGCTTCTGTATCAGTCCCTGCCAGTCACAGCTCCACCCAGCAGTCGGCAGCAGTCACCTACCGCGGGCTGTATCCAGGCCAGGCTGGAATCCTGGAGCCCTGGGATGGAAGCATGTTAGTTAGCTCTTTTCCCACTAATGTGTGGATCTAGAAATTGTCTCCTATGTCTGTGCTGAGTGTCCCAAGGGCTGTGATGTCTGTCCTCGTCAGGGACGGCCTCCCAGTGCAGCTGGTCTGCTGGCTGGCCTCGTGCCTGGGGTCCTGCTTTCCTTCCTTCTGGGGACCTATAATGGGGACCTCTCTCAGCGACTCCGAGGGGCTCCCTGAGGTCTGACGCATGTATCCACCTGATCCACAGAGCCTGGGCCTTCTAGGCTAGGAAGCCCGGGTCCCTGTACTCCTCCAGAATGGAAGCCTGGGGTAGCAATGCTGGCTGCTTTTTCCAGAGTTTGCTCTGCCCCTTGAGATTTGGTCCTGTGACATGGGGACTTGCCCTTGGGTGGAGACAGATCTTATCTGTCTGAGCTGAGGTTAGTTTCCTCAGCTCTTACCCCAATCATAGTGTATTTTCTCTTTCTCAATGCTTTGTGGTCAGTACATTCTAGTTATGACAGAGAGATTGGTAACTGAGTTTCTAGATCTGTAAAACTGAGGACCTAATCCCGGACGGAGAAGGACCATGCTAGTAGAGTTCTCTGAGAGCCCCATCTTGAAATAGGTGTCTTCTCTTACCCAGCACGGTGACCTTCACAGGAACAGCGGTCATGTTATCTAGGCATTTCGGGAGGCAGCATCTTCTCTGGTTCCACCTCTGCCTCATACTCCTGCGACCTTGCGACTTGGCCCAGTAGCATCGGCATCCCCTGGGAACTTGTCAGAGATGCAGAGCCTTGGGCCCCACCCCAGACCTCCTAAATCAAAATCTGCATTTTACTATGAAGTCCAGGTGATTCAGATTCACTTGAAACTTTGAGGAACACA
Source organism: Varecia variegata (assembly GCA_028533085.1). Classification (NCBI taxonomy): domain Eukaryota; kingdom Metazoa; phylum Chordata; class Mammalia; order Primates; family Lemuridae; genus Varecia; species Varecia variegata. The sequence continues at coordinate 45,914,185 of CM052437.1, forward strand.
TATCTAAAGTACCATGACTGCAGCACCAGCATTGGCTGCCATAGAGATGCTAAGGAGACTTGGGCTTATTGAGCACCTACTATGTGCCAGTGCTTTTCAGTACCAAGCCACAGTGCCGGAGGATGGGATCTTTACTTTGCTTATAGCTCATTCATTCAACTCTAATTTAATGATCAATGTATGCTTGGTACTAGAAATACAAAGGAGAAAAAGACATGAGCCCTGATCACAGTGAGCTCAAAATCACTGTGGAGCTGTGGCAGCACACCGCAGGTGCTCCAGGTGTGCTTCCAAAGTGGCCAGTCCTGGTAGGTTGGTGTTGGACCTTTATCCAGGTGGCTGAGATGTGCAGCAGTGGGTGGTGTGGCACCTGCTATGTGGAACCCAGGTTGACAGTGGGGAACTCAGTGTGTGTTACTGATGTTAAACAGGAAGAAGTACCACGTGACAACTCAGAAGCATGGACAGTTGAACTGAAACTGGCAGTAACACGAAGCAGAAACCAAACAAGCTGCATGTTTTGGCCAGCATGCTCTTCAGTGAGTTGGCATTTTTATTTTTTATTAAATTGGCATTTTTTGTTTATCTGTGCATTTAAGTCCAGGGGTCTGAAAACTGTCCCATGAGCCAAGTCCAGCTCATTGCTTGTTTTTGTAAATAAAGCTTTATTGGCACATAGCCATGTTCATTTGTTTACCTATTATCTATGTCTGCTGTCACGCTGCAATGGCAGAGTTGAGCACTTGCAAGAGAGACTGTCCACAAAGCTGAAAATATGTACTATCTGGGCCTTTATGGAAAAGTTCGCTGACTCCTGATCTAGTCTTCTACCTCAGCAAGAATAAAAAAATTATTTTCAGCCAGGTGTGGTGGCTCATGCCTGTAATCCTAGCACTCTGGGGGGTCAAGGAGGGAGGATTGCTTGAGCTCAGGAGTATGAGGGCCAAGACCAGCCAGAGCAAGAGTGAGACCCCGTCTCTACAAAAAATAAAAAAATTAGCTGGGTGTGGTGGTGTGCACCTGTAGTCCCAGCTACTTGGGAGGCTGAGGCAGGAGGATTGCTTGAGTCCAGGAGTTTGAGGTTGCAGTGAACTATGATGATGCCACTGCACTCTAGCCCAGGGTGACAGAGTGAGACTTTGTCTTAAAAAAAAAAAAAAAAAAAAAAAAGGAAATTTTGAATCCCCCTCTTCACTTCCCCTTCATAAAAAAAAAAATAAAAATAAATTTTCAATTACTTCTATAGTATACATATATTTAGACAGAAGAAGTTCACAATGATATAACCAACTTATTTGTGATGGGGAATTTGATTTGGAGGAATTAGAAGACTGGCACACTCTTAATTTTTCCTTACTATGCTTTAATACTTTTAAAATTTTTAATAGATCCTATTACTTTTATATTTAAAAAGAATATTTTGTTATATTAAATTATTTTTATTATATTAAAAATAAGTGACTATTTTTAATTACAAAAGCTATACAGTGTTTATTATAAATATTTTGTAAAATACAGTGAAGCAAAAAGTAAATTAAAACCACCTATAATTATGCCAACCAGAAATTTTGATACTGTTACTGTTCTGGTGCATATTCTTCTAGTTTTTCATTTGAATGTATTGCTATTTTGGTATACATTCTTTTAGTCTTTTGTCTGAGTATGTGTGTATATATATATTTAATATGCTCATTATCTTTTGTGAACTATTTTTAAAAATGTAATAATATATTGTGAGCATTTTTCTACATTGTTAATTAGCTGTCTGCTTAAAATTTTAAATGGTTGCATAGTATTGTATCTAATGGAGATGTATAATGATGTGTTTAACTGCTCCCCTGTTGTTGGAAATTCACAGTGTTTCCAGTTGTTTACTCTTATAACCAAAGCTATGGTAAACATTCTTGTAGATGAATCTTTGTGGGTATCCATTATGACTTTTATAGGATGTTTGTGTAAGTTGAATTGCTGGGTTAAAGTGTTTGGAATCTTTTTAGGGTTTTTTCCTCCCCTTTTTGGTTACTTTTTCATAAGGTTGTGCCACTGGTAAATCCTCACCAGGGATGTCTGAGAATGCCTGCTTTCCAGAACCTTCAAGTAGACATTATCAAGATTAACAACAACAGTACCTGTGCCACCTTCACTGATGGTTTTGTGTTTTCTTGATAAACAGGTCCCCTCTTCCTATTGACCATGCAAGCCTCACCTTCTCCCTGGGATGCTGAGCACCAGTCTTTCTTCCACAGGCTAGGACCATTGCAGTCTTTGACTACTAATACTTGGCATCACTAGCGACCAGCATCAGCACCAGCCAATGCTGGCCTTTAGCCACAGCATGCACATGTCCCTGTTTTCCTGCCTCCTTCAAACACGAGGGTTAAGCGGTGAGGCTGGTGGGGTTACACGACCTGGCAAAACTGGTCACACACTTACTCCAGAAATGTAAAAGCTTTACCATGAGAGTGGATGACCTCTCTCCTTCCGTCCTTGGCCAGAATTCTTTAAAGAGTACTGTGAACCTTCTGCCTCCATTTCCAATCCCATGAAGTTCTGCTGAAATTGAAAATTCAGTTAGGAATTTCTAACCACCTGATCCAGGGACTTGCTTTTGGGTGTTATTCTCCTTCCCCTCTCTGCAGCTTTTGGTGTCTGACTTCTGCTTGGAGGGGTCTTGTCCACAGTCCACATTCAGCATCCTTTGCTAACTCTTCTTTCTTTGAACTCCTTTTAAATATTAATATTCCTATGCTTCCATCTTTAGTTCTTGTCTCTTTTTTTTTTTCATGCTTGATGCCTGTAAGCCCCTAAAGCTAGCATCTGTACACAATTTACCCATTCTACTTTGGCCACCCCAAAACCAGCCTGTCCAAAGACACCTCATGGTTTCAGTGTGTCCTTACCCTGGAACCAGGTCATCTTTCTGGGTTTCATGTCTTTCTGAATGGCATCACCATTCACCAATGACTCAACTTAGAAACCTCAGGGGAGTTTCTTTTTTTGCTTTCTGCCTTGCCTGTCACCATCTGACCTCGCTGGTTTGCTGTGGGAATGTCCATGTGTGAAGGCCATCTAGAACTAGAATCCAACCCTCCTCACCCTTGGCTTCAATTACTGCAGAGACCTCTATCCCATTTCCTGCTTCCTGTTTCTCCCAGATACAGTCTACCTTTCATGCTGCTGCCTCAGCTATCTTCCTACTCTGCAAATGTGATTAATTCCTTTCTTCATTTAAAAAAACCTCAACTTCTTGGTGACTTCTCATGAATGGCCAAGGCTTCATAATCTGGCCACCGTATCCTGTACTTCCTCCTGCCAAGCACGGAGCCTGCCCTTCAGCCCTGATCCCTGGCAGGTCACCCTTTGGTCTCAGCTCAGATGATGTCCTCTGTCCACAATGCCCTTCTGAACTCAGAGAAATCTTCTTCCTTCCCTGAACCTCTGAGACCTTCCCTGAACTTCTGAGACCTTGCCTCTCCTCTCCCCAACATTACTCACTTCCTGCTCCCTGACCCTAGGTCACCTCGGTCAAGTCGCAGTTATCACACTGTTATTTCAGTAAATCACATGCTTCCCCACCTCCCCCTGCTAGACAATGAGTTCACTGTGGACAGGACCTTGCTGTCTCTACCTCTGTATCTCCAGGGCTTAGCGCAGTGCCAGGCACAGAAGAGTCACTCTCTAAATGTTTGTTCATCCAATGAGCTCACCAAACTTGTTTGGTCACTGATATTTTAAAATGCAGTTGTTAGACTCCTAGTTTTCCTTTTTTGTGTGGCTATAGCTAAGATAATATCATTAGCGATGATCAACTTCCATATTGACCTAAATTTTTGTCATTCATCACATACACGTCTTCCCTAGAGGAGGGGAGAGAGGCGTCCTCCTTGAAGTTGGCGTTCTTTCTGCAGTTCCATTACGAATTCAGAAAGAGTGAGCCTCCTGAAAGTTATGTGCTTGTTTTTGTCTGCAGACAGGAAGTCAAAAGGCAAATGAAAATGAAGACAATCCTAGTTTGCAAACAAAGTTAACCAAAAATTATTAGCAACTCTCACACCAAGTACCTTGGGATTTTAGCCCATTCCTACTAATTTAGAGAAAGGCTCTCTGGCTGACTCTGCCTGGTGTAACTGATGGGCCCTGAGTGCTTTAGTGGGCACACCTGGCAGCCTGCAGGCTTTGTGGGGAAGGGGACCTTACCTCTCCAAGCCTTAGTGTCCTTATCTGTAAATGGAAACAATGCCCCTGTGTTACAGGGTTGCTGTAAGGGTTAAAGGACACAATGCCTTAGAGCCCTGCTTGGGGCCTGGCATGTAGTAACCACTCAACAAAACACAGCTGCTGAGAGGTGTAGCCCACCGCAGGCACACAGAAGTGAGTGAGCCAGAAAGTTCCTGCTACAGGCGGGTTTAACCTTTGGCCAGTCCAGGAAATATTGTGCTTTACCGTAGTCCAAGAGATGGTTTAACTGAGGTTACCTGAAGTTGGGCACGTACAAGATGGTAAGTCAGGGGCAGGGAATGCCCTCTTGCTTTACAATCCAGGGACGGGGGAGGTGGCTTTTAGTGGTTCATGGACATCTTTCAGGGCTTCTTCGAACCCCCTGAAACTACCATCAATGTTGTGTCAAAGTGCATTTTTCTGGGCAAAGAGTCCTTGGCTTTTATCAGCTTCTCAGAGAGGCCTGTGACCTTAAAAATGTTAAGAACTAGCTGGGCACGGTGGCTCACGCCTGTAATCCTAGCACTCTGGGAGGCCGAGGCGGGAGGATCACTTGAGCTCAGGAGTTCGAGACCAGCCTGAGCAAGAATAAGACCCCGTCTCTACAAAAAATAAAAAAATTAGCCAGGCATGGTGACATGTGCCTGTAGTTGCAGCCTCTCAGGAGGCTGAGGCAGGACATTGCTTGAGCCCAGGACTTTGAGGTTGCAGTGAGCTACGATGCCAGGGGCAACAGAGTGAAACCATGTGCCCGCCCCCCAAAAAGTTAAGAATCACTGGCCTGGAATCCTCCAAACTGAGATATTTGAATGTGTATTTCTTTTATATCTCATAGGGTATGATGGAAACAGTGTGTTACCCTGAGAGCAGAAGTCTTTCTAGCCTGGATTCCTGGCTTCGGACATCTCCATGGAAAAATGAAAGTTCCTTAGTCGAGACTGGGGTGTGAAGTGTTGTGGCTTTGTTATGGCTCATGCCCTCGTGACAGGCCCTGTTCTAGCAGGACCTCTCAGTCCTAACCCTCAAACAGGAGCTGGACTGCTCGTAGGAGGCTGTGGCAGGTTCTGGGAATGCAGCTTCTGGGGGGTGTGTCTGTGTGTGCGTGAGAGAGACTGGATCTGCCTGGGTCCTCGGTGGCAAATGTTTGCACCAGCTGCCAGGGGTAGGAGGTGCAGTCTGTGATCCAGGAACTTTAGAGAAGAGAGGTATTCGACAATCCTCATGTAAATGGAAGACAAGACTTAGACTTGGCCATGGTGACCTGGGGCTCTCACCAACTCCTGTTAAAGCCAGGAGGTGCAGGAGGCTCACAGCTCTCACAACAGATCTAAAGAGAACAAAGATGACCCGTCCCGGAGGAACGTCTTCCTGGCACGATGTCAGGCTCATAGGTCAGGTGCTACCACAGGTGGCTTTTCCTCCCATCTGGGCTAAGGTCTCCCCCAGCTGGCCTCACAGGGTCACTCAAAATACAGAAACATCCCGGCCCTGCCTTCTCGTCCAAGACTGAGGGAGAGCGTCCGCTGGAAATCGGTGTGTTCAGATGACACGACTCTGCCTCGTGTGAACACCCCAGCTTCAGTGTGGCGAGATGTCATCTTGGGGTATCCCTTGCCTGAACAAGGTTCCCGATGGAAATTTGTTTATTCAGAACCAGGTAGATGCTTCCTTTGCCAGGATATCCCTGCTGCTTGTCCTTAGAGACACTTCTAGATTACTCAGCTTGCCTGTGAGTGGATGGAAGTCCTTTATGTTCTTTGGTGAAGGAGAAAAACATTATGCTCTGAGATTTCAGCTGGAGTTTATCTTCATGTATATTACATTCAGGTTTTTACAATGAGTGTTTAATTTGCAGTGGGGGAATATTTATTTCCAAATCCTCCAAATGCTTCTCAAGGCAGCCTCCACACAGATTTTAATTGCTAAACCTACTTATTCTGACTCAGAGTCTGTTTGAGAAAATGTCTAGAGATACAAAAAATGGGGAGACAAGTGAGCTGGGCCCAGATGCTCCTCTGTGACTAACAGAATGTCCACCCAAAGTCGGGGGACGAGCAGCCCGCTGCCGTGTCATAGGTGGGTGGGTTTCTCATAGCTCTCATTTAAAGCTGTGCCCTCTTGTACTAAAATTATAATTTGTGAATAAGCATTGAATTAGAGTCGTTGAGCTGAGCTGACTCACTGCGGTAGCTGGCACTGGGTCTGAGCAATGTCTTTGTGTCACAGTCGATTCAGGCGACAGGAGAAAGGCAGAGAATGCCCAGATGGGAAACCTGCTCATGGCTTTCCTGAGTGTCATTTTTGCAGCCGACCCAGGTCCCTGGGCTTTCTCTCCAGGCAGTGGATCTCAATGAGAAACGCTTTGAGGTCTTGGGCTTTGAGGTCATGATCTCTGCACCCCATCTCTGGGGCAGCCCTTGCATACATAGAAATATGGAAAGTGGTTTCAGGGTCAGACGTGGATGTAGTCTAAAATCTTCACCATTTTAAGTAACGGCTTTTGGGTCTTGAGAGGGGTGGGTAATCTTTCAAAGGTGGCATGGGCCACTCTGCCATGCTCTGTGTTCCTGGCAGGGGAAGCTCCAGGGCTCCGTGGCTTGTTGGAAGCAGCTCTTCAAAGTGCTGTTGTGGGGCCTCCCTGTGCTGTCTTGGGTATTTATGTCATGGGATGCCCAATATGTCACAGGATTACTTCCAAGTGGTCCTGTTCAGATGTTCCAGTGACAAAGAAAGGGTTGTGGAAGTGAATGTGGTTGAGGGAACTCCTGGTATCTTTTTCCATTAACAATTGCATTTGCATTTACTCATCATATTAATTGATCAACATTTTGAAAAACAGAGAATAAGGTTCTGAGGTCACAGATTTTAGGAAGCATGATTTTCTTAGAAACAAAGTAGAGAAATCCCAAACACAGGGTCCTGGCAGGAGGATTGGACAGTGGGATGACACAAAGGTTATAAGCCTGTGATTCTCAATGGGGTCACATTGCCCCTGGGAACATTTGACAATGGGTGGAGACACTTCTGGTTATCAGAGCTGAGAGGGGAAGTGCTCCTAGCACCTAAGGGGTAGAGGCCAAGGGTACTCTACAGATCCTACAGTACACAGGCCCCCCAGTAAAGAATTATCTGGCCCCAAATGTTGACGGTGCCAGATAATAAGACGGAGCTTCTTGAGAAGCTCTGTTGCAAATGGACCCCAGAGCACAGCAATTGCACGCACACGTTCTCTTCCTGCTCTGTACTGCCTGTTGTATTTTGTGTGCAATGCTCGCCACACATGTTGGGAGGATCATCTGCGTGCCACGTGCAGTGCTGTGGGTAAGTGGGAGGCTAAAAGCGTGTGCGTGCAGCTCTCCCATCTAGTACGAGATGACATGATCACTTAGATCCATGTCTCTCCTCTCCTGGATGGAGATCCCCTGGGAGGGTGCTGCGTCTCTCAGACCCTCACAGCGTCAGCGTCAGCGGCATCAGCGGCAGTGCCTAACTGTGACCTTTGTTCTCAGCCGTGCCTGTTACCCACTGGGAGAGGGGCGCGGACTCGAGGCGAACTCCCCCGTATGGCCTGTGCGGCAGTTCAGTCCTGGTGAGTTCAGCCGGCCTGCGTGTTGTTTCTCGTCTGTGCAGTTTCCCACTCCACAGGACAGGCTCGTTTCAGTCCCTGAGACAGACTCAGACGTGGCTGAGAGAGTCCCGAGCGCATCCTCTTGCTCAATCGTGATTATTCATGGCTGACCTGAAGGTTTCTGCAGAAAAGCCTCCACATCCGGCCCCAGGAAGGAAGCCCTGCTCAGGGGGGAGTTCTTCCGTGAGGGTGTCCCGGCAAGGGAGCTTTGGAGAAGGGAGAAAGTCATCTGGTCGTCACATTCAATCTTTCTTACCACTCCTGATTGCACGTTGAGCCACACGATCTCAGTGGACCTGCGGGTTGTTTCAGGGAAGGAATTCAGGCTTGAGGGAGACGAAAAAGCCAGCAGGTGTGAAGTCTACCCGAGGCATAAGGTCTGGAGGATGCCTGGGCCTGCGTGACTCCACCCCAGCCCACCTAGGGATGTGTCCCATTTCCACTCCGTTGGAACAAGAATGCCAGGGCGACTTCTCTGCTGATGGGCTTCTAGCACAACACGTCTCTTTACTGTCACATGTTTATATCCCTCACACTCTGTACCAAGGAGCCCAGGGTGGGCTGCAAGATGCTGCAGAGTTACTACAAGGGGTTGGTGACCCGTGCAACCAGCCTTGCCTGTGGATCGAAAATACCTCGCTTCACACGTGTGTTTTACTGTTTTTAAAATGTATGTAAATACTGTGATTAAAATATAGGGACTGACTGAGAAGTTCTGAATTCAGAATGAATTGTCACTTCCCTGCTGTTCTTGACTCAAACCACAACCAATTTCGAATCTGTCGCCTAGCTGGGTCCAATTCCTTCCCACGGCCACCTCTGCCATCAGAAACCAGGTCTTGTTGACTATTCCTTCCTAACATCACACATGTTTCCTTTCTTCCCCACCTTTGTCACCCGAGTGTGGCACTAACCACTCCTCTACTCACAGGTGACCGGAGCTGCCCACCTGTTCTCTGAGGCCCAATTCCACACTGTCCAGCCCACTGTCGCCACGTCAGTCTTCCTGCTGGCCCACACGATTCCTTGGTTTAAAAATACTTAGGACTTCCAGTCTCCTTAACCTGGTGTTCAATATGCTTCACGGTGTGGCTCCCAAACACAAAATGAGTTACCTTATCATTTATGTGTCCTAATATTTTAAAAATAACTTAAAAAGTCAAGTTTGTTCCCTGCGAAAATACCAATTAATTTATAATTTCTGAAGAACTATTTTATTATTTTATCATACTCTTTAGAATAAAAACGTTCAATAAACATACATACAAAAATAAAATTAAAAAAAATGCTCTTTCTTTTTGTTTTCCTCTTTTTTGCCTCAATGGTATTATGGACTGCAATGAACAGGAAGGAAGCCTTCTTCGTTTTTCCCAGATCTCAACTTTTTTTTTTTTTAAGAACAGGTATTCACGTTTTATTTCCTTGAAATCATTTTGCCAAAAAATCCTAGTGCTCCGCAGAGCTTGTTCACCAAAGAGTTTGGGAACTGCTGGCTTGGTTTGCCACCACCAGGGTCTACGCGGTTTTGCCACCACCCCGCGCCCCTGGGGCGCGAAGCGCAGAGAAGCAGTGGTCCGCACGGGACCCGCTGGCGCCCTCTGGTGGGGAACGGGGAGAAAACATGCGGGAGAAAAGTGGCTTCTATGTACTTACTGGCCAATCCCATTTTATTGAAACAGCCCCAGAAACATGATCTACAAAATATAGTCTGAGACAGAGTTGTGTTTTTCTGTGTAATGCAAAAAGGATTGGGAGTTATGTGGGGGGCGGGTGGAGTATAAATCGAATAACTGGAAGGCACAGATAATTAGAAAACCGAACTTTAGTCAATTATTTCATTGTCTGCTCATGGTAAACCTTTCTACCAGGACAATTTTCAAGGAACAAACTGGCTTGGGGATCTCTTTTCCTCTCTTTCCCTTCTCATGAGGGAGGAGGAACAAAATGATCCCAAGCGGGGCTGTGGCCAAGGTTCCTGCTCCTGGCGGGAGGTCAGGCCCACGTGCCTTGGCTCACCCAGCTGCGCTGTGGCCAGGCCTCCGGGGCCCCGGTGCTGCCTGGGCATGGACACAGGACCTGGCTCTCTGGTTCCCTCCCTGTCGGCCATCAGCCAGCCCTGGAGGCCTCTCTGGTTGGCCCAGGCCCCTCGCCCGTCCACACACTGGACTTTTTCATGCCTCCCTTTCTCTTAGCTAGATGTGAGGGTGGTCACTAATGGGGGTCGGGGGCGTCCGTTAGGGTTCCCTCCCTCAGAAGCAGGTGGGAACAGAAAGGGCAGTGAGTAGCATGTTTTATACAACCTGTCATGCATGGAATGCATAGAGCGCTTTGCATGTTCAGCTTCTAGGGTTGCACTGTGTCGTCCTTAATTTCGATGGCAGAGAGGCGGTGTCTGACTCTACCTGACTGCACACCGGAGAAGTCCCTGCAGGTGGCAGTCCTCTTTGCTTGTCTAGACCTGGCTTGCCTTCCTGGTCTTACCACGGGGGTCGTGTACTCCAGGAGGGCACCTCACCAGCGACCTCAGTGGGCCGGTGCCGGAAGTGAGGCCTCACTGGGCTGAGGACTTGTGCGAGGCTGGGAAGTGGAGGCAGAGAGCAAAGCAACTGCAGGAAGGTGACTGAGCACCAGGGGATGGGCCTGGGGGCGCGTTTTCTAAGGGAGAAGGGGAGGTGTTTAAAAAACACTCTCAGACTATGCTTTCCTCTAAACCCACGACAATACAGAGGAGGACTTCTGTGACCAAATGTGGGGCTTTTCCCCATGCACCAGCTGGGGTTCCTGTAATTCAGTTCTGACACCATCTACCCACAGGGCGAGGGCTCAGTCCCCACAACGCCCCTTCTTTCCTACCAGTTGCAAGTCCGGGTCTCCAGAACATCTGACCGACCGGCTTCAAATGGGAGTTCCCATGGGGACCCCTCTTTGGACTCGATTCATTTGCTGGAGCAGCTCACAGAACTCAGGAAAACACATTTACCAGTTTATTATAACGGACATTGCAAGGGATGCAGATGAAGAGATGCATAGGGCGAGGTACGTGGGAAGGGGCGTGGAGCTTCCGTGCCCTGCCTGGTGCTCCACCCTCCAGGAACCTCCTTGTGTCCAGCTGCCCGGAAGCTCTCCGAACCCAGTCCTCGGGTTTTTATGGCGGTTTCATTACATAGGCATGATGGACAACCGTGCAGAAATGTGATTGGACAAAAAGCACATGATCCAAACCCAGCAAGGCCTGTCTGTTCAGATTCTTCCTGGCCTCTGTGCAGCATTCCTTCCTCCAGGGTACAGCAGGCCCCTCTCTGGAATGAAGGTCTTTTGACCCACAGTCCGATTAGAGTCCTGCCTTGGGCAGGTAAAAGGAGGAGAGGAGAAGGTCAGAGACAGATTCTGTCTCCCAAGGCTGCTCTGAGGCCTACTGTGCCCCAACGTTATAACTCGGACTATGGGAGTTATGAAATGCCATAGGCACCATGGAAGAAAACCATCCTAACACCACAGGAGTGGTTATGTCACTGTCTTTTATTGATTTATTTGCTATTTTTAATGAAAATATTACATGTATGCAGTAAAAAAAAAAACAAACACTATAGCAAATATATAAAATGGAAAGTAAAATTCTGTACTTTGCATTTCAGATTCCTCAGTCTCTTTCTCCAAAGGTAACAAGTATGATCAATTTCTTATATATTTTTCCAGAAAAAAATTTCATACATATGGAATTCTCTTTAAAGATGAGAGGGTCTTGGCTGCGTTTAGGTGCTGATGGGAACAAGCCCCATAGAGAAAAAGGTGAGGACAGAGGAGGCTGACGGGAGGGAGCTGGTAGCCAGATCACTCCTGGAGGTGGGGTGGCATCTGGGGAGGGGCAGGAAGAGCTGTGGCCAGGTCCAGGTGAGCAGAGGTGCAGCTGGGACTGGGGAGGGGCAGAGAACAGGGCTGGTGCAAGGGAGGTAGCCAGAGAGGTCAAAGGGCGAGAGGTCACAATTCGAGGGGTCAGAGGTGGGTGGTTCAGGGAGGTGGCTTGGGTCTGGGTGAGGCATGAACGTGGCAGGTGGAGTGGAGGTGAAAGTCCTGGGGGGTTGAGGGACTTTGAGCCTGGGGTGTCGGATGAGTCCTCCGTGTGGATGTTGAAATCCCAAAGGAGGGAGGGTAAGGCCCGGGAAGAAGATGTTGGCCATGGCAGTCGCTGGGGCTGTCGGAGCAGCAGAAGTGCAACCGAGGGCGGGAGCTCATGTCTGGAAAGCAGCGCTGGGAGCAGGAGGCTCATCCACTGCATCTTCTTGCCGTGGGTCCTGGGGGCGTGGGGCGATGAGCGGCCTCCCCTTGGGAATGCAGGGGGCAGATGGCACTGAGACTCAGAGGAGGTTGTCTTCATAGGAGCGAGGTCTCTAGAGTGCTCTGGGTTGGGGGATGGATGGGGGACCGGGGTGGAGTCACTGGTCCAAGGTGCCAGCCAGGCAGGCACCCTGTAGAAGGGGAAGACAGGAGATGGGGTGGGCAGGAGTATGGATGGAGCGAGAGGCCTCAGTGCTCCCGTCTTCCATACCTTCAGTTTTGGTGCCAAATCTGCTGCAAGTCCCTGTCGGGTCTTGGCAGGACCTGAATGGAGCAGCTGCCGGGGACTCTGGGCCAGGTGGCTGCTAACTGGCTGCAGGGCCCATCGTGGGGTCAGCCATATGGGGGTTTGAATGCGAGGCGGGTGTTGTATAAGTTTGCTATGCTGCCATGGAAAGGACCACAGCCTCACGGTTCTGGAGCTGCCATCAAGGTGCCTGTCGGCTTGGTTCCTTCTGAGGACTGAGGGAGGGATCTGTTCCAGCCCTCTCTTCTTGGCTTGTCGATGCCCGTCTTCTCACTGTGTCTTTTTATGTCATTTTCCTGTTATGCTTGTCTGTCTCCAAATTTCCCCTGTTTATAAGGACACCAGTCGCATTGGATTAGGGCTCACCCTACGACCTCAATAAGAGTACATTCTGAGGTAGTGGAGGTAGGATTTCCACATATAATTTTGGGACACAATTCAACCCATAACAGGTGTGCTTGGGCAAGGTACGCTATCGTAGCAGTCACCAACCTCACTGCATTGTCATAGGGATGAAATGAGAACAGTGGCTGCCACCATTTCAGCGTGTGACACGAATTCCTGTCCTCTGGACATCCTCCTTTGGTTTGTAGACTAGTGAGTACTAAATGCAGTGAGCTTTCCCTCTTTCATTCTCCTCCTGAACTCATCTCTGGTTAGGAGACCCAGGCCAGCTCTGTGAGCTCTACCACTATTCTCATACGGATGGAATTAATTTTAAAATGAGCACCACTTTCAGCTTGGAATCACAAAAGGATGACATACTACCTGAGGGTGGGTAGAAAAAGGGAGAGGACCGATCCTAACACTTTCTAGGACTTTTTGGGTACAGGAGAAACGAGGGTGTGCTGGCTTTGTAATCTGCACGGAAGTCACAGAGCTGTAGGTTCCGCTGGTGGGAGGGTTTTTCTTCTCCATCTAGTCACTCTGAACCACTGCCCCACCTTCTGGGCCTCAAGGAGGTGTTATGTAACCCACCCCCACACCAGAGGTCTGGAGTGATTTCAGAATTTGCGAGAAAGGCAGATTCTCTTGCAGGCATCTGGGGCTGACTTCTGCTGTGCCATGAACCCATCTGGAAAAGGGTTTTGGAAGCCTAGGCACCCGGAAACCTTCCTGCAAGTTGATACAAATTTCTTGTGCTAGTAGTTCTCAAAACATTGTCCCTGAATCAGCAACATCAGCATCACCAGAGGACTTGCTGGAAATGCGAATTCTTTGTGCTCTACCCTAGACCTAATGGTATAGTTTGAATGTGTTTCCTCCAAAAATCGGGTGTTGAGACTTAATGGCCAAGGTAATGGTATTAAGAGGTGGGGTCTTTAAGAGGTGATTATGTCATGGGGGCTTCTCCCTCTCATGACCCCTCCCCCCCTTTTTTTAAGACAGAGTTTTGTTCTGCCACCTGGGCTAGAGTGCTGTAGCGTCAGCCTAACTCACAGCAACCTCAAACTCCTGGGCTCAAGCGATCCTCTTGCCTCAGCCTCCTAAATAGCTGGGATTATAGGTGCTCACCACAGCACCTGGCTAATTATTTCTATTTTTAGTAGAGATGGAGTCTCACTCTTGCTCAGAACTCAGGCTGGTCTCAAAGTCCTGAGTCTTGATCCTCCCGCCTCAGCCTCCCAGACTGTTAGAATTACAGACATGAGCATGGTGCCTGGCCTCATGACCCTTTTATAATACCCTTATAAAAGAGGCCTCATGCTGGCTTGCTCTTCCACCTTCCACCATGCAAGGACACAGCGTTCCTCCCCTCTGGAGGACGCAGCAACAGGGCGCCATCTT
>CM052437.1:45928900-46017659 GCA_028533085.1 Varecia variegata
CTGGCTTTGGATGGTGCCCAAAAGCACTGTTGCATGTGGATGGGCCCCCACACCCCAAATTTGTGGGGCACAGGATATGTGAGCATGTCTTTAGGGCCAGATGGAGGGAATGCCTTCTTGAGAAAGAAAGATGAGGGATTATTTTGGTTTAAAATATGTTCACAAATTCTTTACTATTTCTCCCTTTAAGAGATGATGCTTAAGTGTGGGCTGGACTTAGTGACTGGATTCTAATGAATATAAAATATGGGCCAGGCACGGTGGCTCATATCTGTAATCCCAGCACCATGGGAGGCCAAGGTGGGAGGATCGCTTGAGGCCAGGAGTTTGAGACCAGCCTGAGCAACATAGCGAGACCCCATCTCTACATAAAATTTAAAAAATTAGCTGGGTGTGGTGGTACACGCCTATAGTACCAGCTACTTGGGAAACTGAGGCAGGAGAATCACTTGAGCCCAGGAGCTCGAAGTCACAGTGAGCTATGATTGCAACATTGCACTTGAGCCTGAAAGAGCGACGCCCTGTTTCTAAAAACAAAAACAAAAACAAAAACAAAAATGGTAGAAGTAAAAGTGTTGGAACTCCAAGCCTAGGTCATAAAAGGCATTGTAGCTCTCTCCTTGCACTCTCTCTTTCTCTCTCGGATCACCTGCTCTGGGGGAAACCAGCTGCCATCTTGTGAGGAGACTCACAAGATAAACAATGAATACTTTTAAAGCATAATTATGTCCCAAATATTATACCGACTGGGCATCCTTACTCTGGAGTTGGGACTGTGTTTGGGATTCATAGTGACCTAAGGATAGGCTCTTACTGATAGGTGGGCAAAAAAACCCAAACTAATGGCATTTTTATCTGAGGAAGGGGCTGATGCCTGTGTAAGTAAAACTCAGAGGGATTGAGGAGACAGTAAGTGAGGCTGTTTGGACTACTATAATCAGGCATCATGCTTATCCAACACATTGGTTGCATTAGGAATGATTTCAGGGTTACTCTGATGGTCAGGTGCTCCAGATGTGGTCTATGTCTTAATTAAGACCTTTTTGTTAATTGCAAATAACATAAACCTCCTTAAACCAGCTCAAAAAGAAAAAAGAATTTTCTGTGAGGATACACAGGTGGCTGTAATAGTAGGCATTCAATATTTTAAAGATAAAATGAATGGATTCATTCAGGATAGACGACTAATGTGAGCTCAAGCCAGTCAGTGAGTTTCCCCTGACAACAGTGATTGATAGGAAAAAAGACAGGATTTAAGTTAGGTCAATTACAGGGAAGTCAGGCCTTTGCTCAGTGGGTGGGTGGTGGGGAAAACAAACTGTTTTTCTGGTCAGTGTATGTGGCTGTGAGTTCTGGAGCTGCAGCAGCCACTTTGATACCTTGAACAAGGCCGGAATTGGGGTGGTGCTGACACCAGGGAGAGGGCAACTGATGGGAGAAGTGCAGAGAAACAGAGTCAGAGCCCTGATTAAACCAGCCCTGAAGCCCTTACTTCTCGAAACTTTTTAGGTACAACAGTGGTTTTTAGTGGGCGGATGAGGAGTGAGGCAGGGTGGCCATTTTGCTCCTGAAAGAAGATTTGGCAATATCTGGAGACGTTCTTGGTTGTGACAACTGGGTGAGTGCTACTGGCGTCTAGCAGCTAGAGCCAAGGATGCTGCTGATTTAAGGGGAGACATTGTTCCATGGATGTGGAGTTTCAGTTTTGCAAGGTGAAAAAGCCCCAGAGATCTGCTGCACAACAATGTTAACGCTAATGTGCCACACACTTAGAAATGGCTAAGACGGTAAATCTTACATGTTGTGTTTTTTTTTCACCATAATAAAAGGTAATTAGTGAGAATTTTAAAAAGAAGCCATCCGTGTGGGTTACACCTTGAGAGACGTGACTGGATTTAGGAGGCAGGGCTCAGGTGGCTTCTCTTGTCATTTTGTGCTGATTTGTGAGATTTCACCTGCTTGTTTGTCATCAAATTGTGGGACGCCCCATGGATTCTCCAGTGCTGTCCGCACCCCAGGCCCAGCCCCGGCCATGGGTGTGTGCTTCTGTCTGCCCCACAGGGGAAGGGTGGACGCCCGGAGCCCGGGTCCAGAGCCTTGGTCCTCAGGCGGCGGGCGGACCCTGAGCTGGTGGGGTGGAGGCTTTTCCCCACACTCCCGCAGAGCCTCCTGCTTTTTAATTACGAGACACCCTGAGCGTGTTTCTGCCCCTTAACACAGAGCTGTGTGGCTCAGTACCTGCTTCCCATCTGAGCCACAGGCAAATGGCTCTCTCCAGCTCTGTGAGGGGCCTTCACACCTAGTTTGTCCTCCCGCAGTCTCCTGCTCCCCTCTGCGTCTGCCTGGTACCTGGGCCTGCCAGCCAGTTAGCACCTCTGCGGACAGAAGGCCTGGAACAGACGGGGCGCCCTCCTCCTTCTCATCTCCGCCGGCCAGGCTGCAGTTCCTCCCTCTCTCCTTCCCTCCCCGCCTCCCTGTCTCCCTCCTCTTCCTCCTCCGCAGGAGTCTCCCTCTCCTGAGAAAGCAGCCGCACAGCTGGCTGTGGAACATCCAGAAATAACCGGGGAGCATAACTACTCTCCCTCTCTCCTGCCAGTTGCTCCCCACTTCCTGGGAGGACCCTGCGTGGGGCATTTTTTTTTTTTTAAGCCATCTTTATTGTCACAGCCCACACATTTCCCCAACCCTCATTTCATGTCACTTTCCTAACAAAGGTAAATTGGCCTTGAAGATGGGATGATAGGCTTGGGAAAAGAAAAGACTTAAAAATCATGAGATTAGGACGTGTTTGTTGTAAGAATAAGTAGAAAATAGAGAGAAGGGAAAGGAAGACTAATAAGGAGCCATCATAATAAGGTGCCGCCAAGAGATCTTCTGAGCTCAGCCCGGGTTTGCCAGAAGGCAGATCCTGAGAGGAAGCTGGGTGAGGGGCAGGGAACTGAGGCAGGGCAGGGGAGCCGCAAAAGGGGGATGTGTATTTGATTTGACCACCGCTGTGGGCAACTGGTGGGCCCCTGGAGAGCCCTGTGGCACGGGAAATACACACTGGGGCCTTTCCCCAGGAGAAGAGAGGGGAAAGCACTTACCCACCGGCTTTCATCCCCACTGTTCAAACGTTTGCCCTATGGGAGGTCAACTCGCCGGCGTTTCTGGGTCACGGATGCATGAACACTTGAGTGAGTGTGCCCTGGAGAAAACGGAAGAAAGACCAGTGTGGGCCCAAGGTGTTGCTGTGGGAAAACAACAGCTGAGTGGACTAAGAGACGGATGAGGCCAAGAGACTTAGAAGTGACTGCCAGAGGGGTTACATTTTGGCATACAAAAAGAGCAACATGTCTAGCAGTTACTGTAAGCCACACACAGTGTCAAGTGTTTTGCTCAGATTATCTGATTTCAAACTCTAGTAACCCTAGGAGGAGGTACTGTTGTTATCCCCCTTTTAGACATCAGGAAAGTGAGGTTCAGAAAGGCTAAGTTTGCCCAGAGGACCCAGTTAAAAAGTGGTAGACCCAGGATCCAAGCCCAAGTTTTCTTTCTTTCTTTCTTTTTATTATTTTTGTAGAGATGGGGTCTCACTATGTTGCCCAGGCTGGTCTTGAACTCCTGGCCTCAAGGGATCCTCCCAAGCTCAGCCTTACAAAGTGCTGGGATCAAGGTGTGAGCCACTGTGCCTGGCCCTAAGCCCAAGTTTTCCGAATCTGGTCCCTCTCTTTCCCCCTTTTCATAATTAGTGCACATTTATCATTTGGGCTTACCCAGCCTCCATTATGGCTTCAGGTTAGTTTGATTGAGTGACTCTCTTTTGGTTTCTCTGTTTAGGCTTCTGTGGCATCAGCTGTATTTTAAATTGGCCAACAACCCCCAGAGTCATATAATTTCCTGCCCGTGTCTAGAGGGACAGATATGGAGAGGTTTTTCCCCTAGCGTTCTAAGTCATGATCTGATTGGCCCAGCCGAGACGACCTGCTCATTCATGAACCAATGGCTATGACCAGGGGAACAGACTGGGACAATGGGTTTAAGTCAGGGTTCAGCCTGGTGGGAGCCATTCTCCCTAAATAACAAGTGGAAGAGCAATGGATATGTGGAAATCTGGGTTAGGAAGAGGGAGTGGAGAATGGATACTGAGTAGGTATCCTTTGGCACTTGAACATTCTTTCTTCAAACTTTGAATTTTGAACAATCCATGCAAGAATGAAAGGAATTGTTGGAAGGAACATTGAAGAAGTGATGTGCTGACTCAGACTCCCTGCTGGGACTCCCTTGTTGAATTCCAGCTTTCTGATCTTCCCTAAGCTTGATCTCTGGTCCTCTGTCTACTCTAAAAACCATCTTCTCATCTGCTCCTTTTTTTTTTTTTTGAAATGGGGTCTTGCTATGTTGCCCAGGCTGGTCTTGAACTCCAAGCCTCAAGTGCTCCTACGTTCAGCCTCACAAGTAGGTAGGACTACAGATGTGAGTCCTAGCTGGATCTCTGCTCCTTTTTTGTTTCTTTGAGTTGAGATCTTGCTCTGTCACCCAGGCTAGAGTGCAGTGGCATCATCATAGCTTACTACAGCCTGGAACTCCTGGGCTTAAGTGATCCTCCTGCCTCAGCCTCTCAAGTAGCTGGGACTACAGGCATGCACCACCATGCCTGGCTAATTTTTTTAGAGATGGGGTCTTGCTGTGTTGCCCAGGCTGGTCTTGAACTCCTGGCCTCAAGTGATTCTCTCGAACTTGGCCTCCCAAAGTGCTGGGCTTACAGGCATGAGCCAGAACGCTAAGCCTCTACACCTTCTTTTAATAAATTCTTCTTTGCCTCAGTTCACCAAGTAAGGTTTTACTGCTTTTCGCCCAGAGCCCTGACTAATACATGTTGGGATTTCTGAGGAGACACAATAAGTTCCACCCTACTTCCCCACTTGGGTTCAAAACAGAGAAATATGGCCAAGAGTATAAATAGAGGCCAGGGCATCTCCTTTATTACTGAAAAAGGAAAACTTGGAGGTGTAATTTGGTGTGAGAGCCTCATAGGGCTACAAACTGGGTGGCAGATGGCACTGTACTGGGTGAGACTCCTGCCCTGGAGGAACAGTGGGACCAAGTGCTCCCTGCCACCAGATCGCTCCAGGGAATAAGGAGAGGGGAGTGTGCCCAGGATACCTTGTTTATTCTTCCCAAATTTAATAGCCGGATAAGTAATTCCTCCTCCCTGAAATGGCCTGAGTTAAAGGGGATGGAGAGAGACCAGGAGAGTTTATGGAATATTCTTCTGCAAGGAAAGCAGTGTTGAAGATGTGTTCTCTCCTAGTAGGACGTAGCATTTCTCAGTTCTTTCTTTCTATCTAAATCTATCCTTTGTCTATTGAATCCGTCTTATGTATCCCTCTCACAAAAATGGATTTATGCTGTACATCCTGTTTGTACCTCCTTTTCTTGTCTAACGACATGTCATGAATATTCTCTATATCATGTTATGTGCATATCACATTTCTCTAAGTGGCTCCATGGTATTCCATTGCTTGGATTATCATAAAGTATTTAATAATTCCCTAGTTTTGAATATTTAGGTACTTTCCAATTTTTCACCATTATAAATGCTGTTTATATCTTTGCCCATACCCATTCCTGATGATTTCCTTAGAATATTCTTTTTTTCCACCATGTCAGATAGGTAATGTGCCAACATCATAACAAGGTTTGAAGGAGGCACATCTCACACATAAGTGTGAAAAACCAATCATTGTGCTTATGAACTACAAAAGGATTGAAATATTCATAGAATTGAGATGATGGGTGCTAGAAGTGACTCAAATTTGGAATTGTATTTTCCAAATTTCTTTGCAGAAACATTGTGTTAAATTATGTATTTACCAATGGTATGTGAGAAGGTTTCTGCTCATTTTAAAAGTCTTATGTGATAGAAAACCCTTACCGTTTTAATTTGTGCTTCCTGATTAATAAAGTTGGATATTACTTATATATTCATATACTTATTCATTTTCCCCCTTTTGTCTCATTTGCTTACTTTTCTGGTGGTGTATCTTTTTCTTGAGTGAAGAGGTATTTGCTAAGGACATCAGCATATTTCTTGTCAAATATGTTGCAATCATTTCTTCCATTTCTGGTTTATACTTTAATATTTAATGTCTTTGACCTACGAAATTGAAAAAATTTTTACCTGGTCATGCCTCTCCATTTTATCCTTCATGGTTCTTATCTGTGATATTGTGTCTGCAAGGTCTTTAATTTTTTTAAAGAGGATATCAGATCTCTGCGAGGATCTAAATATTGGGCAATATGCTTTTTCTGAATACTCTGTACCTTTGCTAACCAAATAGTTTCTCTTTCAGTGCTTTCACAAGCATTTTTATCTTCCTTTGGCTGTGTAAAATCATCCTTGAACTCCTTCAGTTAGCATTGACTGCTATTTGCACAGTTCTCCTTCTCAATTTTCTATATACATGATTTAAAGTTGATCATCCACTTAGGACGTGATAAGGAGTTTAAACATTCATTCTCCAATGAGGTATTAACTAAGTATCATATGCTCAGGCACTTTAGAAATTCATTTGATCAGCTACGTAAAACAGTAGATTCTACGGTCGCTGCTCAGGGAGAATTATGTGATCAGATCCCAGGCTAGAATGTGCACGGTCTATCTTGAAGCTATTTTCTCCTTTTCCTACCAATTATCAGCACTAACCACACAGAGATCAATGGGAACCAGGCAGTGGAAAAGAGGGCAGCGGACACTTTGCAAAGGTCGATGGTTTCATAGACCTGTCACTGTGAACTACAGTGACCCTGTAAATTAGTTAGTGCATTGTCACTGGAGCCTCCAAACTGGGTCCTGTGAAATATCCTCGGGATTTTGTCAGCTGTCCTTTACTCTCTATTATGTCTACAGATTTCAGGGATGGTTACCGTATCCGGAATATATTGATGCCTCTGCCCTTCTCATTAAGTCCAAGAGAAGCCATCAGACATAGTTCAGGTTTTGAGGTACCTGAATCTGAAGTTTCGTAATGGCAGGGAGTGGATTCCAAAAGAGACTAGGAATGCTTTTTTTCTTTTGGGGGGCATCCAAATAGTCAGCTGAGAAACTTACTGTGGGTGGTCTACTTTTATATAAAGCTTCCTGTGAGCTTCCTTGGAGAAAGTACACATTTGTTTATATATTTATTTTTTAAGGGAGTCATGCTTTTTCCAGGTCTTGATAGAATGTACTTTACATCTTACATAAAAGACCCGTCTCCAGAATAGCCACTCCCAGGCTTGGCTCAGGAAAATCTGGGCTGTTTCTTTAAATTGCTTAATAAAAAGCACAGCTCACTGGTAAGTGAATTAGAGCCACAGAAATTGAGGACTAGAAGGAGGTCTTTCAGGGTATCTTTTTTTTTTTTAAAAAGCTCAGTGCTTTATTGAGTCAAACATGGGTGATCAGAATTCCATAGAAGTGGTTAAGAACATCCAGAGGTTAGGTCTTATTTAAGGGTGTCTTGGGCAGCTCCGGGATAAGGGGGTGGGGTGGACATCTGCAAGAACCATGAGGCTTAAAGTCCAGGTAGAGGCTAAAGTAAGAGTTGGAGTTTGGGGAACTGAGATGTATAGTCTGTGATGGTCTGTGTGTGTGTGTGTGTGTTTGTCTTTTGGATAAGTGTTAAAGTGGTGAGTGTCTAGAGGATTCAGTATATTATTAATAGGTTCCTGTTGTTACCGTAACAAATGACCATAAATTTAGTGGCTTAAAACAACACAAATTTATTCTACAGCTCTGGAGGTCAAAAGTCCTAAACTCAAGGTGTCAGCAGGGCTATGTCCTTCTGGAGGCTCTAGAGGAGAATCTGTTTCCAAGCCTTTTCCAGCTTTTAGAGGCCACCTGCATTCCTTGGCTTGTAGCCCCTTCTATCTTCAAAGCCAGCAGAGTAGCATCTTCAATTCCCTTCTCTGGCCTCTTCTGTCCTCACCTCTTCTCTGACTCTGGTCCTCCTGCTTCCCGCATCAGCTTGGATTACACTGGGCCCACTGGGATAATCCAGGATCATCCCTGCATCTCAAGATTCTTAATCACATTTGCAAACTCCTTTTTGCCATGTAAGGTTACACAATCACAGGTTTTGGGGATTAGGGCGTGAATGTCTTTGGGGGCCATTATTCTGTCTTCAACATTCAGTACAACACATCTGCTCCACCTTTTGCTTTTCTACGAAGATCCTCAGGGAGAAATGAAGATGATGGTGATAGTGATTTATAATACTTTACATTAGATGGTGACATACTACTTAAAAACATTTATGATTTATTTCAAGTCCACTAAAGTGTGGTTGAATGAGCACTGGGACTTGGAGTCCTGATTTCATCATTTATTACCTGTATGACCTCCAGACAATTTACTCACCTCTTTAGGCTCAGTATTCCCACCTGTAAATTGGGAGAATGTTGTGATCAGTGGGAAGATTATGAGACGATCAATGGGAAGCTAGATTATGAATAAACTGAGAATCTTGGAATGTTTTGTGTGAGAATTTCTTTTGGAGAAGTGCTTTCTAACTCTTCGTAGCCTGGAGTGAATTTATAAATTTTTCCAGAAATTTTTTGTTTTGTTTTTCACTCTCCATTTGTGGTAGTTTGGATCATCTGAGAAGCAGACACCAAGATGGGATTAGACATGCACAAGATTTACCAGGGAAAAGGGTGATAGGGGGAATGGGGAGAGAGTGGAGGAGACTGAGAGAACCGTCAGATGGCAGTGCAGGTCTGACACCTGTGGAGCAGAGAGCCAGGGTGGCGGGAGTCGGGTCATGCTGGAAGAGGTGTTGGGTGAGCTGCGTTGGAATCATATTGTGGAGGGCCTTGAATAGGGACCGTCAGAGGGTTATTGGCAGAGGAGCAACTCAACCTGCTGCCCTTTAGGGAGTGTCGTCCTAGGACAGAGTAGGGTGGATTTGAATGGGCTAGCACACAGCTAGGGCTATGCTTGCTTTGCTGCAATATTCCTTAGGTGGGTGGATTTAAGGGTCTGGACCAGGTTAGTGGCAATGAGAACGGAAAGGAAAGGCTTCTTGGGTGTGGCTCTCCAGGCCATGGTCACACATATTTGGTTCAGAATAAACCTCTTTAAATTATTTTACAGTTTGGAATTTTCCATCCACAATTTCTGGTTCCAACATGGGGCTCAGGGAAGACTCAGGACCCCTGAAGGAGTTGCCCAAACCTGGAGCTAAGGTACCTCACTGCCCATTCACACCGCCCCACACCCAGCCTCTCCTTGGGAGGAACTTGGTAAGCGCTCCTGAACCTGGACCTCCCACTCTTGGTTGACAGTCCTTATTTATTCCGAGATGTTGGTTCTTTTCCTAGGAAGTTGTTGTTTGGAATCCTAATTTGATTTTGAAGTACATTCTAAAGGGCTTTCTCCATTGCCTTTTCCTCTCAAAATGAATCTCAGTTGGCTTGTCTGCACATTTGCACAAGACCAAGCTGTCCTTGTTGTAGATAAATGAGAGACTGAATTCCTCAGCTCCAAAGAGAAAGGGCTGAAAGGTGCACTTGGGTGACCAGGGACCTAAGTGGGAGTGCCTGGGGTGACCCCCTGCAGTGTGAAGTGGCTCCTATAGGGAACCCCCCAACAAAATTAATTAAAAGAAAGCTTATCCAGATAATGCGTATAAGAGCTGATCACTTGGCGTTTTGAGCTCTCTCAGAGGAGGTAGAACCCCCAAAAGAGAAACTGAGACACGCAAGAGGGTGGGAACGACTCAGTGGTGAAACACTGTGGAATCCCACCCACAATGAACACACTCTGATCCACTACACTAAACAATAGACTATAGTTTGGTTCCCTCTTCCAAAGAAAAATGGGAAATAAATCCTCTAAAAATGAGGAAAGGGAAGGAGAGCAGCCCCCTTCAGGCACCCCAGATGGTTTTATGTTTGATAATTATGGTGCCTCTACTTGCAAGTGTTTGTGGAAATGGGAAGATCTTAGTAAGGATGACCTGTGTCTGAGGTTTCCAAAATGGGAACTTTAAATAGTCCCAAATTGGTTTTCCTGCACACTAAAACTAGAGAAATTAGGCTCCCAAATAAAGGAAAATGAATGGGGTCATACTATAGCTGGCACTTGGAATCATCCAAAAGTGGGAATGATAAACTAATAATAAGGAAATATTTGAGACTGTCTCAGAATTAAAGAAACTAGCGGAAACTGCTTCTGAAATCAGGAAGCCACCAAAAACTGTTTCTCCTTCTGCTCCTCCTAACCCTCTGCTCTCTGAATTTTCTTGCCTGGATGATTTCATTTTTCCTCCTCCTCCTTCTCCTATTCCCTCACCTCAAACCACAAAAGGATTGGAAATAGAGGAAAAGATAAAATAGTAGTTGCTCCTTTTAGAATGAAAACCACTGGGAGAGGGCATCCTAACATATTGTATATACACTGCACCAAATCGGAGTTTAGAGCTTTGGTATCTGGATTCCCTGACCCAACTCAAGACCTCCTTGGGTTTGTCAAGGAATTCCAGTGAACACTTATGACCTATGATCCAAGGTTTTCTGACTTATATCAGCTAATTGAGTTACTGGTCCCCAAAAACAAAGCTGAAGAGTGGTTTAGGGTAGCAGATTGGAAGCAGCCTTTAGAAGATTTCAACAAAATAGATGTAAATGGGAGAAAAATTCTGGGAGATTTGCAACTGCCAGTGTAAGAATTTACCACAGATATTCCCCAAAGTTATAGATTAGGCAAAGGTGCAATAAGGTAAAATGTGCCCAAATGAAATCATACCTGATTTTTATATCATATTTGAAAAAACAGTAAGAACAACATTCAGGGATACCTCCCAAAAACTTTGAGCATGGTAAAGTGACACTAAATTCCAGATTTGTACAAGGCTTACATGATGAATTACTGACCTTGATAAAGAGAAATAATGTGGCTTGGGCTTCTCTGCCCACTAGTAATCTAGTCACCCTGGCTGAACAATTGTCACAAACCATCCTTAAGAAGCAAAAGGAAACAGCTTCTAAGAGTATGAGTTTACATACTGATGCCTGAGTCCTACCTTCAGAGATTCTGATTTAATTGGATTGGGGTTCCCAGGTGATTCCAGACCTTAAAACCAGTGCTTTAGACCCTGACAGAATCATCACACTGTTTTTAAATAAAATTTATTCTAAAATTTACATATGGTAAAATTAATTTTTGGGATATTTAGTTCAATGAGTTTTTACAAACGTATTGTCATGTAACCACCATCACAGTCAGGATACAGTTCCATCACCCCCCAGATCCCTTCACGCTGTCCCTTTGAAGTCAATTCCTCTCCCACCCTTCACCCCTGGCAAACGCTGATCTCTTCTTTGACTCTGCAGTTTTGCTGTTTCCAGGACGTCTAAATATAAATAGAGTCCTATAGTATGTTGCTTTTTGAGTCTGGCTTCTTTAGCTCAGCATAATGCATATAGATTCATCAATAGTCTGTTCCTTTTTATTGTTAAGTTAATATTCCATTGTATGGTTGCACCACAGTTTGTCTGAATGTACCAGCTAAAGGATATTTGGGTTGTTTATAGTTTTGGGGATTATGAATAAAGCTTCTATAAACATTCATGTAATGATTTTTGTGTGATCATAGCCCTTCCTTTCTCTACGGTAAACACCTAGAAGTGGGGTTGGGATTACTGAGTCATATAGTAAGTATATGTTTAATTTTACAACAAAATGCCAAGCCGTTTTGAAATGTGGCTGTAGCATTTTGCATTCCTGGCAGCAGTGTGAGAGTTCCAGTTGCTCTGCATCCTTGCCAGTACTTGGTACTGTCAGATTTTGGTGGGGGTGGGGTGGGGAGGAGCATTTTAATAGATGTGTAATATCTCATTGTGGTTTTAATTTACATTTTCCTATTGACTTATGATGTTGAGCACATTTTGATGTGCTTATTTGATATCCAAGTATCTTCTTTGATACATTTTTTTTCTTTTCTACTAGTTTTTGCTTCATATTTTCTTTCTTTGTCTCTCTTTTTTTTTTTTTTTTTAAGACAGAGTCTTCTATCACCCCAACTAGAGTGCTGTGGTGTCATCATAGCTCACTGCAACCTCAAACTCCTGGGCTCAAGTGATCCTTCTGCCTTAGCCTCCCAAGCAGCTGGGACTACAGGCAAGCGCCATCGTGCCTGGCTAATTTGTTCTATTTTTTGGTAGAGATGGGGTGTTACTCCTGCTGAGGCTGGTCTGGAACTCCTGAGCTCAAGCGATCCTCCCACCTTGGCCTCCCAAAGTGCTAGGATTCCAGGCATGAGCCACTGCGCCCGGCTGCTTCATGTTTTTTGAGGCTCTGTTGTTAGGTACATACACATTTAGGATTGTTTTATCTTTTCATCATTATGTCATGTCTCTCTTTATCCCTGGTAAATTTCCTGTTCTGAAGTTGAATTTTTCTGATATTAATGTAAACGCTCCAGCTTTTTGAAATTAATATTTGCATAGTATATATGTTCCATAATTTTACCCTTAACCCATCTATATAATTATATTTAAATAATTTTTTGTAGATAGCGTATGGATGGTCTGTAAAAAACATCCTGACAATATTTATCTTTTAATTGGCATGTTTAAACCATTCATATTTTATAGGATTGGTTTAGTGTTTAGCATTTTCTTACTTGGTTTTTGTTTGTCTTCTTTGTTTATTTGCTCCCTTTACCCTCTCACCTTAACATTATAGTTGTCACATGTATTGTATCTACCTACATTGAAAACCCTACCAGACGATGTTATAATTTTTACAGTCAACAGTCATAAATATTTCAATAAATTTAAGAGGAAAAATAGTCTATTATGTTTACCCAGACATTTGCCATTTCTGTTGCTTTTCTTTTGTTCATGTAGTTCCAAGACTCATCTGGAATGACTTCTCTTCAGCTTTTTACATTTCTCTAGTGTTTCTTTTAAAGCAGGTCTGCTGGCAGTGAATTCTCTTAGTTTTCCTTAATCCAAAAATATCTTTATTTCCTTCTATTCCTGAAGGATATTTTTGCTGACTATGGAATTCTGTGTTGACAGTTCTTTTCTTTCAGCATTTAAAGATGTTCCACTACTTTTTGGCCTCCACTGTTTCTCGGGGAAAATCTGCAGTTATTTGTTCCCTAAATGTAATCTGTTGTTTTTCTCTTGCTGCTTTCAAGACATTTTCATTATTGTATTTTTATTTTTATATTTTTCAGCAGTTTGATCAGGATGTGTTGGGTATTTTTCTTTAGCTTAATCCTGTTTGGTGTTCATCTGAGCTTCCTGAATTTGTAAATTTATGTCTTTCATCAAATTTGGAAAAATTTTAGCCATTTTTTTTTTCTTTATCAATCTTTTTCTCTTTTTCTGGGATCCCAATGTAGTGAATGTTAGACTTTTTGATATTGTCTTGCAGGTTCCTGAGACTTTGTTCATTTTTTAAAAAAATCTTATTTTCTTTCTATTCTTTAGACTGGATAATTTCTAATAATTTATATAAAAGTTTGCTGACTATTTCCTATGTCATTTGGATTATGCTATTGAACTCATTCATTGAATTTTTTTACTTCATATATTATATTTTTCAGATCAAAATTTTCTACTTGGTTCTTTTAAATAAAAATTTATATTTCTTCTGCTGAGAATGTCTACCTTTTTATTCAGTTCAATAGTGTTTACTTTCATAGTATGAATATGTAACATGGTTAGAGTAGCTGTTTTAAAGCCATATCTTATAATTCCAACACCCAAGCCATCTTGTGGCTGGCATCTGTTGATTGTTTATTCCCTTGAGAATTGGCTAGATTTTCCTGGTCTTATTGTGTTGAGCAATTTTGGATTATATACTGGATATTTTGAATATTATGTTGCATGAGTCTGAGTACTGTTGAAATCCTCTGGAGAATGTTGATTACTTTGTTTGTTGGCCGGCAACAAACCCCATTAGGTTCAGACTGGAAGTTCTAGCCCACATTCTGTGGGTGGTGAATCCAATATTGGGACAGTTTTCCTTACTTTTGCTATGCTATTGGGTCTTCCCTGAACATGTGCCACTTAGGGATTAGTCTGGGGCTTGGCTGGATCTCACAGCCTTTGACAAACTTCTCTGGGTCTGCTTCACACATGTGCAGCTCCTAGTATTGGTTCAGACCTAGAATTAGGGGGTTCCCTCCTCCAACCCCCTGTTCCCTGTGATTGTCCTCACACTCTTCAGCTCTCAGAACCCCTTTTCCCTGTTCTTCTGTCCAGAAAGATGGGTTTGTCTTGGAGTCAACTCTGTCCCCCCATTCTCTCATACAATTTTGTGCAACTGGGGATGCCCCCAAATTCAAAGTAGTGGTAAAAAAGACAGAGAAAAATAACAGGGATTTTCTTCCCACTCTCTGGACCGCAGGGACTCCTTTTCCTATGGCCTGAGAGACAGATTTTTCTCTTGGGGTTTTAGATGTCTGTGCGGTGGTGACAGTGCACAGTCCCATCAAAAACTGGGACTGGCCTAGGTCAGGACTGGGAGAGAAAAAAAATAAGTTAAAAAAAGTTCTTCTTCCCACACTCTCAGGCTCAGGGGAGTTGTTTTCCCTAGTCATCTCATCAGAAAATGGAGGTTTCTCTTGGAGTTTTGCTATTTATGCCTGATTCACAGGTTTACAACTCGCACCCCTTTGGGTCCCCCGCTCCCCGCCCAGGAAACTCATTGCTGTACTGAATATTCTTTATGTTTTTACTGCCCTCTCCGAGCTGCCTGCTGTTGCCGACTTCTCAGAGTCCTCAGGTGCTTACTTTCTGTGTGCTATGAGGATTCGAATTGCGGTCAGCGGGGAGAGAGGCAGTGACCTCCTCAGTCAGTTTTCTTCTCTGTAATCCGAGTAGGAAGGGGCTTTTCCTTCCCGGGTGGCGGCTATTTTCACTCACCTCAGATGGTCTGGCTCTGCCAGTTGCCCTCTCTCCTCCTCGCTCTGTAGCTTCTCTCATTGAGAGAGCTTAGTTTGAGTCTCTTGGGCCTGAGCAGTACATTTTGTGCTATAGCCACTTCTCTGCTGTTTCCTCTGCAGGCTCTTTGACACAAAGCCGGACATAGGTCCCCAGATTCTCTTCCTCCCGGGCTGTCTAAGGTCGCCATTATCAGCATATGTGTGTGCGTGCGTGTGTGTGCGTGTCTGTGCGTGCGTGCAGTGTTTTGATCTCAACCCCCCAAATCATCTAGGTGTACATGGACCCAGAGGCCTTTATATAAATAGGGTACTATGGGTCCTTCCTGAAACCCCTCTAGTTCTTGAGGTAGGCTTGTAGGGGTGGCCTGAGTATGACCTTCTGATATGTAGTTATATGGATTGCAGCACATAGAGTTTTCTCTTCCATAACACTGCCATTTCTTGTAAAAGATCCTTGTGCCTGGTTTTCTTACCTCTCTTTGTGTGTGGGTCCTAATCTTCCCAGAGGATGTGGGTACTTTAGAATCCAGGTGGGCGGGGTGCTGTGAGTATATCGCACTGCGGAGGCGGCGGTTTGAATCAAGAAGTGAGTGCATGTCCATGAGCATTCTTCCTCAGGCCGGGAGTCCTCAGGAATTAAGAGGAGGACATAAGTGCGGGACTGCTGCAAACTCAGAGAGGAGCCGTTTCAACGTAGCTCTGCCATGGGCTATTCCTCAAGGAGGGGGAGGATTCTGTTCAGGAAGGAAGAAACAGGTACAGAAGAACTTCCCTTTTTATTATTCCTGAGCCTCAGTTCAAGGAGTAGAACATTTGCATGCTGGTCACAGGCCCAGGCAGATGGCAACTTCCTGAGGCACCTGTTTTCCAGCTGTTTGTACCACCCCATGGAGGCCAGAATGGATGTGAGTAGATATAAAAAATTCTACAAACTCTGTTTAGGATGCTAGTAAATAACCAAGTAGAATAGTTATTTAAATATAAATCAGTGCCCAGGGATATTTATATATATGTCATATTTTGCCCAGTGTGCATGTATTAATCTTGTAGCTGAAGGAGTAAATTGGTATTAACCTGAGCTGATGCCCTATGCAGAGTTCCCTGGGCCTCTTCTCCACTTGGAGTGAAATCAAGAGGATTAGGATGTAAGCCTGATCCTTTTGTTACTCTGTGTCTTATGAACGACAAACCCCTTGTGTTTCGGGGTGAGGTCATTCTCTTTATGGGAGAAGAGTATGAGATTAGTACTTGTCCCCCACCTTTAAGTCTGGCTTTTGATTTAATTATCCGTAGAAGTAATCTTTTAGTAGGATGTTCTATCACAGCTTTAATGCCATTTCTCATTCTGCCAGTGTGGACAGGGCCTGAGTCTCCTCCAAGGGTTCAATTAGGATGACTTACGAGAATAGAGTGGGGGAAATGACATTGGATATCATACCAAAGCCATTTATGCTATCAAATAATGATGTCTCTTTTCTAGAAACACATAATTATATTTGGGATTCATGATAGCATTCTCCAGTATTTCAAAATCCAGACCACAAACAGATAAAATATCACAGGCAAGAAAATGCTTTTGATGTGTCAGAGTTCATTTATTTTCCAACTCGTCGTGCTTTGTCTTACGGTATGTGAATGAGCACTTATCAAAACATAAGAAGGTTATTATTCAGAATTCTGTTCTTAACATTTGTCCAAATTCAGTTTAATATGCCCTATTAACATGAAGAATGTTGAGAAACGATACCAAGTAGACTTCAGGAGGAGATTAGAAAACTAAATTCGGCTTTGCCCCTAAATACCAAACAACTTATTTAATTATAGAAGTAATTAATAGAAGTTACTTAATATAAAAAAGCAAATAGTACCTTCTTAAATACCTAATGGCATGGGGTCAAAATTTCCTCTTTTGTAAGAAATTTGGGGATCTATCTTTTCATGGTTAGCACCCTTAATTTAGCATTTTTTATAGTAAAATAATTTTGTAGCTGCCCATTAAAATATATAATTCATTATTTAGGATTCTCTTTAAAATATTTTGCATTTTGATTTGCTCTCTTCAGTAAGAGGGAGATTCATTATGCAATCTTCTAAAGTGTAGCACTTACTTTCTGCCCATTAACTTGTCTGTGTTTATGCTTTGCCTTGTTGAATCAGTCACTGTGGTGTTTTATGGTTATTTCCTCATGTGTCTTATCTCCCCAGCTAAATTATAAGTTCCTTTAGTCCGTATTTGTTCACAGCCTGTATTTGTCATGTTCTATGTCACTTGAAGGTATTATACACAGTAGGTGCTCAGTAAATACTTTTCCTTATAAGTGCATATTAGCATTAGATTAGTTCAAATCAGCTACACAGGGACAAAGCCCAAATGTTGCTTTTGGAGGGCGGTGATGGTGGTGGTATAAATCTTCGCTATCTCCTGGTTCACTTGTGGCTTGACTATTTCTTAAGAAAGAATAAAAAAATTCTGGTTAATTGAAAGTGCTAATTTGTTGGGTTTCATTTTTAGAAGATTTTATTTGTAGAAGAGGAATCTAAATCAACGTATTTACATTTGAAGGAGGGGCGAAAGTCAGAGCTGCTACTTTTTTAATGCTTTTCTCACCCCTCCCATTCTTTCTTATACACATACAGTCATTTACGTAGAATGGTTTTTTACTTTTCCCCTCTTCTGATGATAGGCACTGATTACTGGGATGAAATGGATAGCAGATTTGTTGGGTACACCGCCAGGGTAGCTTGTCCACAGCCTGGACACTTTTCAGTTATTCTCAGGCCTTCATCTATATTCACTCTTCCAACAAGTATGTATCGATCACCTATTATATGGTGGCCATTGTGCAGCCCTAGAATTATAGTAGGGGCAAGGCAAACATGCCCTGTCCCTCAGGGACTTATATTGTTGAACTCCGTTAAATCCTAAATACACTTCTTTGTAGAAAGCATTGTGAACTGCTTGCAGTCTGGTGATGTCACAGGAAAAATCGGACTTCTCCAGATTGAGTCCACAGAGTAACTGTTTTGTTTACTTGACTTACATAGACTTAAGTCAGGTTACATAAATAAATATAAAATCAAATTGGCCTTTCCATTCTAAGGAGAAAAATGCTTTAATGTGATTTAAAATAAATTCTAATAGATATAGAAAATTATGTATAAAATATACACCCCATGTGAGAGTTTCTTGTGAAGAATGATAGTCTGCTACAACTCCTAAGTAACCTACAAAAAACAACTTAAGTTTTTTTCCTTTTTCAATGAAAATTGACTGTGTGTTGAGGTGTTATGTGGAATGAATGAGTAAAAGTGAAACATTTGACTTGTTGGAAACGGAAGGAAATGTGACCATGATTTCAACTAGGATCCAATGTAGCTTGGCAGCAGCCCTTGATGGCTCTCCTGCTGTGTGTTTTTTCGGGTAACAGGGTTGGAGAAAACAATGAAGATAAAATTTCCAGGAAATGACCCAATCAGGTGTTGCTTAATGGAGTCTACTGTCATTAAAATCCAATTCGATTCATTTGGAGAGTGAAATATCACAACTGCAACTACACCATAATGGCTTTTGGAAGATGGAATTTTGTATAGGCTGGGTTAATCCCTTGATCACCAATTCAAATAAAAATAGATAAAACATGAGGAGTTTGGCAGGGGTGAAGGACTGGGAATAGCAACCGTGTTGCCAGAAAGTGTCTTTCCTGCCAAGGGGAATTGGCATAGGGAACCGTCTCTGAGCCCAAATCCTGGAAACCACAAGCTGGTAGAGACAGAAGACAGATTGCCCAGGCCTAGCTGGGTCGCTGGAGCCCTGCTGGCCCAGCCAGATCACAGGGGAACTGTCCCCGCCTCTGACCTGCGCATGGCCTTGTGTGCAGAGAATTGCATTTTTTCCATTTAGAATTTTGCTTTGCATTCGTCCACAAGCAGTTTAGTGGCTTGTCATGAATAAGTTATATCTTTGGAAAATGCAGCAGAAACAGCCTCTCTGGGGGTGAGCAACTCCCTGTTTGTAGAAGACGCCTTTTCAATGTAGTCATCAGGGAATCAGTCTGGTTTTCTATGCAGAAATGGTCCTACCAGACTTTCAGGGCATAACGTGGACACACAAGCTGGGCCAACCATATTGGTTGGATTGCACTAGGAAACTTTAATTACTTGAAATACTTTGACAATCAATAATAATTAGAAAGAATTGGAATGAGACTTGTTTATGCTTGGCAAATTCTTCTAGGATACTGCAAGCAAAATGGGATTTCAAAGTCGTGTTTAAATTGCTCTTGATGACAAACTTCTAATTGCCTCACATACAAAATATTGGCACAGTATTTATGATTTTTTAATACAGTCATTAAAAAGACCCTGCAAGAATATCTTCTAGACTGTGCTCAATTTGCCTGTACATTGGGTAGGATGCATTTGACTGCGAATTACAGAAAGCCCAAGTCAGAATGGTTTAGACCACTCTGGACAATTTGTCATCTTGGCTAGGGTGACTTCAGGATTGGTTCCAAACTCAGTGCCTCAAAACATCACCAGCATCTGCCAGTCTTTCCATTTTGCCCTTCTCAATGAACTCGGTGTCTTATCCCTGTACCAAGATGGCTACCAGAGTTCTTTCATCAAAACAGATATGACCGTGTCCTGCAGAAGAAAATTCTACTTTTTATTATTGAGGACAAACTTCCTAGAAACCCCTCTGCAGACTTTCTCATTGGCTGGCATTGATCACAATCCCTTCCCAAATCATTCAGCAGTGAGGCGAACAGGCTCATCCTGATTAGTTAGAGCTACAGACTATTCAAGATTTACTCCTGGGTCAAGTAGGGGAAAGGTGGATCCCTAATCAAAGTCTCATACACGTGTATGTGCGTGTGTGGCTGTTGTTAACAATGGCCAACTGCTCAAGTGTGTACTCTCCAGAAGCAGATGCCCAAACAAAGTCTGGGGTGCGAAATATTATTAGGGCTCAATTCCTGTGAAGGGACTGGGGAGGAAGAAGAAGTTGGAAGGAAGTTGAACTGCAGTGCAAGCCTGATGAAGTCTTGGGCAACTCTTGGCCCTGGAGAGTTCTAGGGCAAGTATTGTCCATTCACGTCCTACATTGGGTTGAAGTGGCCAGGCCTTTCTACCTATGAGGTCACTCATCACATGTGGGCTGATGGGCAAGGCGGCTCTCTGCAGCTGAGACAGAGCTGGATGGCTACACTCCCGCCTCTGGGCAGAAGGTCCTGGCCTGCTGGGGGGATCTGGGTGGTGTACCCCCATGTGTACCCCCATGTGTGCCATGCCAACCAGGGTCTATCACAGCTCAGTGTGCATAACTACATGCATGTGAAAAAAATACAACTGCATTTATTTAAAAGGATTCTGTCGTTTCTTCTGGCCACTAATCCCAGCTGTTCCTCTTTCTCCATTCCCTGCCTCAATTACTCTGGAACAGAGGGTTTCACTGTACTGTGTTCACGTGTGGGTCATAGATAATTAGTGCTCACGGGTTCAATCAGAGAGTTATATAAAGAACCTGGGGCCCAGGTGAGTTCTGGGCCTGAACTTGAAATCTGCCATGCAGTAGGCATCCAGTGAATATTTCTTGCATTGAATTACTCCAGGTAATTACTCAGGATTAGAACCTTCTTCTCTCACCTTCTACTTCAGTGCTTTTTTCTCTGTGAAACTTGCCGTCTCCTTTGTGTGTGTGTGTGTGTGTGTGTGTGTTTGTGTGAGAGAGAGAGAGAGAGAGAAAGAGACTGAGAAATAGAGAGACAGTTCGCACCGTATTGTCATTGTGGTTGGGATTTTATGTTATGTATACTTGTAGGAGAAATCAGGCAAATCGGAAAGATTTCACTTGAAAAATTGGAGACAGCTTTATCTGGCATTCATACAGATTTTGTTTTATGGGCTGTATTAAGGGTACAAACTCAGATTTGGGTGGGCAGTAGCTACTCAGCTCAGCCAGTTGTTGCCATGTGACAATGCAGGCCCAAGATGGCCTGATCCTCTGCTTCCTCTGCTGGAAATCTGAATTTTTAGGTGATACATGCAGAATTTTTAAAGTTGATTCAAAAATTTAAAATTGTTATGTTGGCCAACTTAAACACGTTAGCTTGCAAACTCTAATCCAGTGGTTCTCAACTGGGGGCAATTTTGCCCCCCAGAAGACCTTTGGTAATGTTTGGGGAGGTATTTTTGGTTGTTACAATGGAGTAGGGAATGCTACCGGTATCTAGAAGGCAGGGATGCTGCTAATCACACTACAATGCACAGGACAGTCCTCGTAGCAGAGAATTATCAGGCCCCAAGTGTTAATTGTGATGAGGTTGAGAAACTCTGCTTTAGTCATATGCTAAAGTCAAAAACAGAAACTGCCTCTTTTTCATTGGCACATCCTGTTTGAAAGGTGGCAGCTGGGACCTGCCTTAAAATAGGGAAACTAGATTTCAGAGCTTCAAAAATCAGTGCTTTAAAAAATGGTTACTGAGTTACAAATGGCCAGAGAGCATCTGAAAATATGCTCCACATCACTAATTATCAGAGAAATACCAATCAAAACCACAATGAGATATCACCCAACCACTGTAAAAAATAAACAGGAAATAACAAGTGTCGACAGGGATGTGGAGAAGTTGGAACCTGTGTACTGTTGATGAGAACGTAAAAGGGTGCAACCGCTATGGAAAATAGTGTGACGGTTTCTCAAAAATTGAAAATAGAACTACCATATGATCCAGCAATCCCACTTCTGGGCATATATCCAAAAGAATTAAAAGCAGGGTCTTAAAGAGATACTTGAACACTCATGTTCCTAGCAGTGTTGCTCGCAAGAGCCAATAGGCAGAAGCAACCCAAATGTTCATCAGTGGATGAATGGATAAACAAAATGTGGTACATACGTACAATGAAATATTATTCAGCCTTAAAAAGGGTAGAGATTCTGACACTGCAGCAGGGATGAACCTTGAAGACATCACGCTCAGTAAAAGGACAAATATTGTATACTCCCACTTACATGAGATATGTAAAGTAGTCAAATCCATAGATACCGAAAGTAGAAAGGGGGCTATCAGGAGCTGGGGGAGGAGGCGAAGGAGAGTTATTTGTGGTTAAAGTGTTTCAGTTCTGCAAGATGAAAAAATTCTGGAGATCTGTCTTGCAATGACGTGAATATACTTAATACTACTGAACTGCACATTTAAAAATGGTTAAGATGGCAAATTTTATGTTATATGTTTTTACTACAATTAAAAGAAAGGTTACGGCTGGGCGCGGTGGCTCACACCTGTAATCCTAGCACTCTAGGAGGCTGAGGCAGGTGGATCGCTTGAGCTCAGGAGTTCGAGGCCAGCCTGAGCAAGAGCAAGACACCATCTCTACTAAAAAAAAAAAAAAAAAAAAAATAGAAAGAAATTAGCTGGACAACTAAAAATATATAGAAAAAATTAGCCGGGCATGGTGGCGGATGCCTGTAGTCCCAGCTACTCGGGAGGCTGAGGTAGGAGGATCGCTTAGGCCCAGGAGTTTGAGGTTGTTGTGAGCTAGGCTGATGCCATGGCACTCTAGCCAGGACAACAGAGTGAGACTGTGTCTCAAAAAAAAAAAAAGTTTACTGAGCTGAAAAACAGTCCGCCAACATACCATCTATGAGACAAGAACTAATAAAAACAAAAAAACAAAACAAACAAAAAAAAACAGTCTGCCAACAAATTCTAATCTTATTGGGTTTGAAATCAGTTATGCCAAGGCATTTTTGACAAACAGAAACAAAACCAAGACAAAGTGTCATTTGTAGAGACCCAAATCACAGTTTTCTCTGCATTGAAGGAGAGGAATAGCTAAAATGCCAATCCTGTGACTGAGTGACAGGTGACTAAAATTATAAGGGTCGAGTATCAGGGTTTCTCTCCTCCCAGAGCGCTCAGGGCTTAGTGTGATCAGATCCCCGAAGACTCTTCTGCTCTGTGACAAGGTGCACAGCTGGTGGGATGGGTGCCCCCTCCTACTGTGAGGAAAACTGTCACTGCTGTGTGTTCCTCCCTGCTCTGCCATTTATGACACTAACTCAATGATCTGAGACTTCCAGAAATTGGCTTTTGATATGAAAACCAAGATTTTAGAATTC
Source organism: Varecia variegata (assembly GCA_028533085.1). Classification (NCBI taxonomy): domain Eukaryota; kingdom Metazoa; phylum Chordata; class Mammalia; order Primates; family Lemuridae; genus Varecia; species Varecia variegata. The sequence goes on from CM052437.1 coordinate 45,951,950, forward strand.
TAAAATTTCTCTCTCAAAAAGTCTCTAAAATACCGATTCTGAAATCGATTACCTTTTTTGTCCTGGACTGCGTAGGCAGGCTTCTCTCTTGACAGCGAGTGTAGCAGGCCCTTCCTGTTGCCAAAGTGAGGGGAGTGGGAAGGGGACGAGGAAGACGGAGTCGGGGAAGGGTCTTAAAATACCATCCTGCTGCTCTTGCTGCCTCCTTCACTGCACTGCGAGCTCCTTGCAGGCAGGGTCTATGCCCTCATCTTGTACTGCCAGGGCTGGGTGGGCACCGTTGGAGCTCCTAAAAACGTGTTTGAATCAAGGAATGAATGCACGGGTGGCTGACTTGACCTCTTTGTGTCGTCCTATCTCTAAAACAGGGTTGACAATCCTTAGGGGTGACCACAGGCAAAATTGCGACCTAAGCCGAGTTTTCCTCCAGTACCCTTTGAGTGTACTATTTCCTTTCCCTGTGAAAAATTGCTCCCAGCAAAGGCTCTCCAGTGGCTCTGCCCCACGTTACACACTGGATGACGGCTTATCTTTCCAAAGGTTATTTGTTTCTTAAGCCTCATCTGTGTTGTCAGATGGAAGGGTTGCTTTCGTCAAGGCAATTTTCAGGTGCCATTTGTTGGGAGGGCGTCCCTGAGGTGGTTGGTCCCTTCCTGGGGCCCCAGGTCCCCTGAGAACATAATCTGCTCTGCTTACTCTGGAGGCCGGCGCGGGTAATCCCTGCTCCACCTGCATCCCCAGGCTGTCAGGAGGATAAGCAGGATGATGGATGGAGGAGGACTTTGAAAAGTTAAAAGCTCTTCACAAACATGAGTTGTTATTGTTGCTAATCCACAGCCATCAGAGAGGTACTCCCCTTGAAAAGAGTCCCATCTCTGAGGGGACTGGGGGCAATTAGGAGAGAGGTATCATTTATTGGTTTCTCGCTTTAAAGCAAAAAAAAAAAAAAATCCCTGCCAGTGTACACTGTGAGTGAACAGGATGAAAAGTTACTTTAAAATCAGAATGGATAAGGACCCTCCCTCCCCCCCGCCCTTCCCACTCCAAAGCCTCTAAAAACTGCAAACTTCGTCGGCAGGTTCACTGCCAAATGACAGGGAGCCAATGGCCTTAATTTTTCTCTCTGTTCCCACATCTCTTCCTCTACCCTCCCATCCTCCCTCCATTATTGTAGAACAAGTCTTGGCTTGGAGCTGATCTTCAGCTTCTGGAAACTGAATTGGTTCTGCGCATATTTGGCTCGGCTGAGGGAGGGAGAAGGGCTTGCTTGTGCAGAAAGAGGAGAGGGGTGCAGGCGGGGGGAGTCTGGGGAGCTGGGAGGAGACGGAGGAGGCCACAGGCCAAGTTCCAAGTTCGAGGCCTCTCTTCCTAGTGCTGCTTCTGTGCCGGGCTCACGGCTTGGTCATGGGCCCTGGGGGTGGGTGGGGGCGGTGGGGAGGCAGGAGGGAGGGTTTGAGGCGGTCAGGTCCTGGGTCTGATTAGTATTCTTACTTCTGTTCACATTTTATTAAATGTGGGCCAATTGCTGGAAAATAAATCACAAAGGGGGTGAGAGGCGGCTGGTGGGTGTTTATGGGGGTGATTTGTTGTCCTGTAGGGAGGTGGCTGTTTCCACTCCTTTTCTGAAGTGGAAGTCCCTGCTACCTCTCCCTACTCGCTGGCTATTTTCAGTCCTTTCTGGGGGTGGTGGTTAGGGGGTGAGGTTGAACGTGCTCAGGTATTAGTTGGAGGCTGCAGATTGGCCCAGATTCCTGGGACTGGGTTGGCCGGCACAGGAAGACCCCTGAGCTGGGGAGTCGAAATCCCATCCTCTGGCCTCCCGAAGGCTGGCAAATCCAGCCCCGCTGTTCCTGAGAGCAGCCCTGAGTGTGAAGGGGCCTGAAGGTGGCTCCGGGGATATGAGCAGACAAGGAAACATGGCTTTCTTCCCTGCACTCTGGAACCTTCCAGAGCTTCACTGAGCATTCCCAGAATATGGCTTCTTTTTTCTTCTTCCCACTGAGTAAAAAGTCCTTCCTCCTTTGCTTCTCTTATCCAAGTCCAACTCACCCTCCAGGGCGCTATTCAGATCCCACCTTCTCCTACACTTCTAGAATGGCCTTCTCTTTACTGCACGAATGCCCTGAGTCCTGTCCGTACCCATCATGAGAGAGGTGTTTGAGTACCTGAAATTCCGTGTATGTCGGCCCTTGGGAATTTACTGTTGTTATCTCTTGCCAGTTTATTCTGTATGCCGTAAGAATTGCTCTCTATGTCTCACATTCTTCTTGAGACTCCTAAGTTCTTCAGGACAAACATCACACCCTACTTCTTTCATATACTTTTTAATTCCAAACTTTGGAAGCATTCTAAAACCGATTCCTCTTTTTTCTTTTTGTTTTGTGAGTACAGTTTATGTGAAATGGGGAGGGATAGACACTGGAAGGGGGACGCACTCTCCAGAGTAGCTCAGGTTCTAGTCGCCGATGCTGCAGGGGTTGCCTTTACCTCCTCATCCTGCACCCACGTTAGGCAGCCAAAACAGATCGTCACACTCATCTCAGTCTGACAGCTCTTTTCAACACAGCCACTATCCATGAATCAGAGCTGGCTCCTGCTCTGCAGCCTTTGTGGGGAGCGTGTGGGCCGCTTTGTCATTCCTACCGCCATTTCTTATCCTCCCTGAAATGGCCAAGTAGGTGAGATGTGGTAGGCAGGATGGTCAGATGACAGGAGGATGTCTTGGGCATGGGAGGCAGTCCCTTAAAATTTTGGCACACTGGGGGAGTTGGATAATCATGGTTGGATAATGGTCACGAGGGAAGGTGACCCAATGGCACTTTAAGGCTCCATAGGTGCTTCAGGGCCCAGCATTCAAATATACAGATGTCCAGGTCTCATACTCTTATTTCCTGGTCCAAGTGTGACATTAGGTAAGTTGATTTTACATTTTGGTGTTTTCCTGCATGGTAGGTACAATCAGTAGTATGATTGTCTTTTTCTCTCCCCTGATTCATGTCTGCTTTTCTAAGATTTTCTTTTTCTTCTTACTTTTCTTTGAGACAGGGTCTGATTCTGTTCCTCAGGCTAGAGTGCAGTTGCTCAATCATAGCTCACTGCAACCTCAAATTCCTGGACTCAGGGGATCCTCCTGCCTCAGCCTCCTGAGTAGCTGGAACTACAGGCACATGCCACCATGCCTGGCTAATTTTTCTATTTTTGGTAGAGATGGGGTCTTGCTATGTTGCTTAGGCTAAGATTTTCATATTAAGAATTGTTTTCCGAAATTAATGTTAAAATACTGCCAATGTTCCCTTCCCTGGGGGCGTAATAGACATGTTGGAGTCTGAGTGCCCATTGTCTAGCTTCATACCAGTCTGCCTCCAGGCAGGCCCTCGTGGGCCCCCGGAGCTGCCTGGGGCACAGCACAGATAGCAGAAGTGCCAGGGGGTTTACATCTGCCCCAAGGTGACTGGAAGCAAATGACTGACTGTGGGAGTAGGAAAGGCCAGCTCCCTTGCCTCCATGTGGGACAGTGTATGTTCCAGAACTCCCCGTGGACACAGGCTGAGCCCAGGACTGTGCTGGAATCTCACCTGTGCTTGACTCTCTCCCTGTTCTTGTTCTGCTCCTCCCAGCCCCTTCCTGGTTGCTCCTAGGAGCACTTTGTTGATAAACTGGCAAGTGAACGGTAGGCTCCAGGTCTGATTCTGGGAACCTGTCTTAGACGGGGGAGGGGGACGGTGGTGGTGGTGAGATGGGTAGATGGTAGATAATCCCAATCATGGTTAAAATGAAGCTGCTCTGAGTCTCGCTCTGCGGGCACACGGCCGGCACCTACAGCACAGCGGGATGACTGAGTGTCTTCTACCCAGCCAGGTGGTGGGGCTGGGCTGTCCACGGTCTAGAGAGGGGGGCTGAGATGGGGCCTGAGAATCTGAGCGGGCAACCGTCAATTCAGGTAGCTCAGGTTAAACCCCTTCTGGTCAGAGACTTGGTCGTAGTTGATCTTCTCAGTTTCTGAGATTGGAAGCTGGCATCACCCATGAAACAGTCATGATGCCTTAGTGGCCAGGGAGCCTCCGAGTGTGGCTGGATCCCTAATGCCAAGGTGAAGGGCTTCAGCCCCTCCTTCCTTTATGGCAAAGCCAAATCCACTGCTTTTCACCATGGCCGCCATGTGGAAGGAAGTATTCCTTCTGTGTGATGCAAAGAAAACAAAAGTGAACATTATTTTCCAGAAATTCTAAGTTGAAATGAAAAATTTATAAAACATATAAAATGCCTTGGTTCAGCATTTTATTTTCTCTCTCCCTCCCTCCCTTCCTTCCTCTCTCCCCACCCCTCCTTCCACCACCCTTCTTGGATTTTTTTTTAACACTATCATATGAGTTAGAATGGGTGTATCACTTTTAATTATTGTTGATTACCATTCGTGTTGGAACAGCTACCTTGTAACGCCATCTCCTATCAGGAAATAAATGCCGACTTAGTGACCTGCGTGAGATAGCTGGCGACCCATCCCACTGGGGAGATGGCAGGCAGCCGCCTGGCGCTTGTTGAATTAAGAAGTGTGACTGCAGTAATTAGCAGCAAGTATCCCGCACAGGATAGAGCAGATTCAGGGCAGAGCTCGGGCATCATACAGGTTGACCTCCATGCGGGAGAAACGAGGGATTTGGGTTGGGGCTTGGAGGGTTGGAGCAGGGGTCACAAGAAAGAAGGTTGGTAGCAGAAACCAATTTGACATCTCTGAGCTTGTAATAGGATTTACCCTGGGCTTGCAGACCTGGGAGGTGTCACCTTGTTGGCAATTCTGCAGCCCTGGAGTGAGTATTTGAGCCTGGAAGAGTTAATTCTTGACTGCTTTGCCTCTTGTATGTGCTTAATGGAACACAAACAAAAAGGAAGAGACACAGTGTTAAAATAGAACTGGGGCCCAGATTGAAATGATACGTGATTACTAGCAGTTGTACGATTTATGGAAAAAATGTGCATGCAGGTCTTTTAGGAAGTGTAAATAAAACAGATGGATTTATAGAGGGGGGAGTATGCTCTACACACCCAGCTCCTATATCAACAAATGTTGCCCTCAAGGTAAATTCTTAAAAAAAATGTTCTAAGCTTGTATTAGTCACACCCATTTATTTTTGGCATAATTTGTGCACTATCTGAAGTTGGCAAGAACAGGAATGTGAGGGCCAACATTTGGTCTTGCTTCAGGAGTTTCTATGAATATGAATGCCTGCAGTTTACATAGGCTTATACTGTCTCTATAGCAACGCGTGTTTGTTGTGAAAATCTGGCCTTTTAAAGTAAAAAATCCGTATGTTAACCTCCAATTCAACACGCTAGCTAATTCTAGTGTTTTAAAACAGTTTCAGGACTGTTGCACTTTCAAGATTGGATTGGGTTGGAGGGTGAGTTAATGGGTGTTCTTGGGGGCACACACATGCACATGCGTGGGTCTCTGCGAGGGGAACCCCTTGCTCATGGAAGTTAACCTTACATGCTTCCAAATGGAGCCAGGTGAGAGGAACTTCAGTTCATGGAGCAGCCAGGGGATATGAAAGTTGAGTCTGAAACACCAGAGGAGAAAATAGCTTGGTATAATGTGGTTTTTTCACTGAGTGTTTGGAACCTGGAGGAGACTGTGGCAGGACTGTCAGGCTGGCTAAGGTCCTTCCCAGCTGGAGAGCAGAATGGGGGCTGTGTGGGCACGGGCACGAATGAGGCAGAATGGCCCCAATCCTGTGTCAGCCCAAGGCGTGGAGACTTATCTGTGCCGCTCAATCCCCACCGGGCTTTCATGTGGCTGCAGCCATCCTTGCCCTTAATGGGATTCTTGGTGGAATTCCCATCAGATACCACTTGCGGGTGGGAACCTGAGTATATTTACTGTTCCCCTCGGGGGAAGGAGCTGGCTTTTTGCAAAATTATGCTGTCCCTATGCCCAGAGTCTCTGGGTTCTGAGATTCTGCATCTTTTGGGGGATGCTCTTTCCTGATCCTCGGTGCTCCCCGGGATCCTCAGGCTCTCCCCTCCCCAAGCTGGCTCTCAGAATAGGACAGGGTCGACTGTTCTATACTGACGTGTGAGAGAGGTGTGCTTTGAGAAAGAGCACTGGGCTTGGGAGAAAGATTGGGTTCCGTGTTAGAATCTGGGACCTGCTTCTTAAGAGTGGCAATTGAATGATTTGCAGAAACTCATAAATCTTCCCTTTTGGCATAAAGAAAAAGAAATAACACCTGCTCAAATGAGATAATGGATATGACAGAGTATTGTAAAATTCTCAACTCCTGTTCAAATGCAAGTTTATTATCACTGTCAGTTTAATAAGGGATGGCAAACAGTTTTCTACTCAGATCCCAACTCTGCTCAATGGATAGTAGCTGCCTGGAGTGTTGTGCTGAGGATTCTGATATTGTCTCACAAGGCAGAAGTGCAGAGATTGATTAGTGATGTCTGTCGTGGGCACAGGGAGACCGGAAAGGTCCCATACAGAATCAAGTGTTGGCACTCCTAGTGTGTGCAGAAGGCAGCGTTCTGAGGAAGTGAACCTCTCGAGGCCCAGAATCAAGCGTGTGTCTAGTTCTGACTCTGTGTATGGAAGAGTGTTTTCATGTTCTTTCCCAAGGCTGTTGTCTGGTTTCCCTCTGGTTGTCTGGTCAGAGGGGTGCTAATAATTGGGACCAGCATTTCTTCTTCCCTTTCTGTTGTCTCATTAATTATATTGTCTCTTTTATACATTTTGACATTTGGTAAGATTCAATTTAGCACTTGGCTCTTTGCTGTCCTCTCTTGATCTCGGTATGAACAGACTCTGTATGTACAGATCTCTATGCGTACAGATGTTTTAACTGTATGTATGGACTGTATGTATGGACTTCCCTCCCTTGTTTGAGGGAAGAGATTATATCCCACATCTTCTCTCCCCTTGAATCCTAGTCTAGTGTAGGACGTATAATAATTTGCTAAGCAAATTCTGAACTGATCATGAAATTTTTCCTGATTATATAGTATTAATTTTAGAAAATTTGTAAAAATAGGAAGAAGTAAATAAAAATATAACATTAGTACTAAAGGTAATTAATTACCAATAACATTTTGGTGTGTTTCCTGCTAGCATTTTTCTATGTGTCTATTTAGATATATATTTTAAAGTAATTTAGAGGATTCTCTGTCTATAATTGTGTAATCTGGGTTTTCCTTTTACATAAAATTATAATTACTCCCCTGGATTTTTAAAAGAGTCTTGATAAATACTAAAATGCTTAAATTTTAAAACTTCAACTGATTTTATTAGTTTGTGAGTTATTTATTTATTTTTTTTCTGAGACACAGTCTCACTCTGTCACCCCAGGTAGAGTGCAGTGGCATTGTCATAGCTCACTGCAACCTCAAATTCCTGGGCTCAAGTGATCCTCCTGCCTCAGCCTCCTGAATAGCTGGGACTACAGACACACGCCACCACACCTGGATAATTTTTCTATTTTTAGTAGAGATGGGGTCTCACTTTTGCTCAGGCTGGTCTCAAACTCCTGAGCTCAAGTGATCCTCCTGCCTTGGCCTCCCAGAGTGCTAGGATTACAGGTGTGAGCCACCGCACCTGGCAAGTTTGTGATTTAAACAGTAATGCATACTCATTATGAAAAAACTTCAAAGATATGGAAGGCTGTAGAATGAAAAGTAAATATCCTTTCTTTTCTCCTCTTCCTTATTCCCATCAGTAGAGGTAACCCCTTTGTAACAATTTCTTATGTTTCCTTTCAGACATTAGTTTTGCCTACATAGGGCCAGAAAATGTGGGTTCCTATTATTCCTATAGATTTTCAACATTATTTTTACACTTCTTATATCGTGGACATCTTTTATTTTACTACATACAAATTTACCTCATTCTTTTAAATTGTTACAAGGTATTCCGTTCCAGGGAAATCTATCCTTAACCAAACTCCTATTGATGGCTATTTAAGTGGTTTCCATATTTTGGTTATTATAGACAACATTGTATCAATCATCTTTGCACAAATATTTCTGTGCACATCTTTGCAGATATATTCCTATGTACGAGTATTAATATAGTATTATGTACATAATACTACATTGTAGTATTAATCCCTGGAAATGAAAATGCTGGGCTAAGGGGAGGATTCACATATAAAGTATTGAAGGATAGGGGCCAATTGCCCTCCAAAAATGTTTATCCATTTACATTCTCACCAGCTGCACATGGTCTTTCTGGTTTCCCACACTCCTATCAATAATGGGGACAATAACCAAAAAAACAAACACACATGAAAAAAACCAAACAAACAGGAATATCACCGTTTTTTAATTTATATGTCATTCATTATTAGTGAGACTGTGCATTTATTCACATGTTTATCAACCCTTGTATTTCTTATTTTATAAACTGCTGTTTGCATACTTTGTATATTTTTCTATCCTATTGTTAAGTCTTTTATTGATACACTAAATGTCTTTAGATATTAAAGAAATTAGCCATTTGTCATATGTGTTGGAATTAGTTCCACAAATTTTTTGACTTTCTCTGACCTTGTTATGGTGTTTTTACAGCAATTTAAAATGATTATATAATTAAATTTGTTAGTCTTGTATTTCATGTTAAGAAGATTCTAATTTATTTCAAGATAATTTGGACAATTCACCTATGTTTCTTATTAGGAATTTTTAAAAAATATTTTTATTTACATGTTAGGATCACATTATTTTCATGTCAAAATAAAAAAATATAAGGTAGGACTCCAGTATAAATTTTTTCTCAAACATTTAACTAGCTGTCTCATATTGTTTATTGAATATCTACATTTTATCTTCTGATTTGAATTGCTACCTTTATCATATACTAAATTCTTATATGTATTCTTTGGAGCCCTCTGAACTTCCCAGTCTGTTTCATTGGACTGTCTGTCTAGTCTTGCCTAGTACTTTATTGTTTCAATTACTATAGTTTTAATGTATTTTCATAACAGGGAGGTCTAGATGACACTTGCTACTCTTCTTTTTAAAAAATACTTCTTGGCTATTTTCACATGGACTATTTTTCCAGATGACTATGGAATCATTTTGTCGAATTTCTACTCTCCCAATAAAACAGACAAACAAAACCCTTTTTGAGATTTTGATTGGGATCACACTGAATTTATAGACTAAGATGGAGAGAATTGATATCTTCACATGACTGAGACTTGCTATCCAAGAACACAGTTTTTGTTTCCTTTTATTCAAATCTTATTTTGTGTTTTTCAGTAAACACAATTTTTAGAGACTTTATAATACATTGTCTCTGGGTTTACCGTAATGTATGCAACCATTCCCTTATTGCTGAACACTGGATCGGTTCCCGCCTGTTTCTAGATTAGACAGGGTGGCGGTGAGCATTAGTGTGCTTTGCTGTTTGACCACAGTTTGCTGATTTCCTTAGGATACGTTTCCAGTGGATCAAAGATCTAGGCATTTTACAGGCTCTTGGAAGTGTTGGGAGACAGCTTTTTAGAGTGGCTCAAACAATTTACCCTCCTACTGGCGGTACTGGAGTACCTGTCTGGCTGAACCCTCATCCACACTTTGAGTATTAACATGGATAGTATCTTTGCTAAATTGGTGTGGATGAGTCAAGTGGTGGGTGGGACCCAGCATTGGATGCCTACCTCTGCCTGTCTGTGAGTAGATTTTTTTTTTCTTTTCTCCCCAGAATACCTAGGGGGCAGTTTCACTCTTCACTAAGATCAGCTTTGAGCTGAGTTTGGAGACATTTTGCTTAGCAAATTCTTAGATCTTTTGAAAATTTCATTTGTCCACGCATACCTAGGAATGTAAGGTAAATTTTGAAAGATGTCTTTCCATTTTGGTGTGATAAAATTGTCTGAGAGTAGAAAAAACAAACAGGCAACCCCCCAAGCCTCCAACATACACATACAAGTGGCTGAGACCCTGAGAATAAGTTGGAGTTGACTTGGGCCAAAGTTGAGAGAAGGTTTCCAAATTCCACCCCCACAAATAGGTCTCTGTAACAGAAGTGTTCCTCCTGCTTTCTAGCTGAAAATGTCACTTGGATTTCCCAAGCTTAGAACCCAGAGGTGTTCACTTGTAACAAGCAAATGCCAAATTTGTGAGAAAGATCTGAGTCAGGTACCCAGATAACCGTCCTGGTGATGCTTCTGTGCTTTGGTTGTGGTTGACTCCTGTGTGCTTTGGCTGGCTGTGAGTGTGGGATTTAGACATTGAACATGCTCTCCTCCCATCTGAACCCCCCCTTTGCTGCCGCCACCTTGCTGTAGAACCCCCTGTTGGGATTCTTTGGTGGGGTGGGTTGTGCTTTTACAGGGCGGTTTCTTTCAAGGTGAGTCTGTTAGGTTTCTAGGATGTTTTAACTGGGGGGTGTAATTGTAGGGTGCCACCCCCAGCCTGGCAGGAGGTACTTTGTAAATCAGATTGTTATGCTTAGTTGTGCTAATGAACATTTATATGCCCTAAATCCTTCATATAGCAATGGGATAATAGGCCTTAAGGCCATAGTTACTATTTTGAGTCAGGCTCACTTGTAAAACTGATCTTTTTATTGTGAAGCTGTTTTCAGTTAGAGAAGTACATAAAACCCTTTGAAAGAGAGAATTTCAGTTTTGTGGTTGCTGCCTTATATAGTTTAGATGGTAAAATCATTACATCTATATATTATATATATACACCATATATGTGTATGTATATTATAAAGCTTAGAACCAAATAGTTGAAATAGTGCTCCTGAAGCAGGACTTCTTAATAACGGAGAACTGCAAAACCTCAGTGGAACTTGACCAATTGCACAACCTTTTCTCTGACCAGTATTAGGTTTTAACCTTTGGGAGGCTGGTTCCCTTTGGTTTTGTTAGGTTAGTTTCTCGGGGGTTGCAGGGCGGTCAGGAAGCTGTGTTCCGGTGGCAGGCAGCGAGGCAGAGAGCGCAGGTTGTGCAGTGCGAAGGCGCGTCTGAGTGCAGTGTGCGCTGACAGGGATCTTTGAGTGCGTTTCCACTCCTGTGTGTGAGACTGATAGAAAGAGCACCGACTGGCACGATGGGAAGTGCCCCGTCACCTGGCAGCCTGGCCACCTTGTGTGGAGGTTCACAGTGAGCAAACTGAAGGGACTGTGGGCAGCTTGCTGTGCTAGTTTGTGGTGTGTAGATGTGACTGGAAACTGCACGACTCGGGGGCATAGATCATTTCCATGACACAGGTAATCCAGTGCAGTGGGGACATCCCAAACACCTTCCCCACCCATGCCACCGACTCACTTTAACCTGATCCTGTCCCGTTTGTTTACAGTGGGAGGGCCATTCCTAAGTTTCAAGAACACACACCTGCACACACCTACTTGATTCTGACGAGGTGACTGGGAGTATTAGAAAGAAACTGCTCTGCGATGGAAACTTTGTCCCACATACCTGAGGTCTGCACAATCCGATTCTGAGACAGATTTCTCACAGTCTTACTGTGTGCTTGCAGACTCACCTAGGTGACTACGGTCCCCTTTCCTCTCTCTTTGCCACCTGTCCTGTTTCCGGTGCTAAATTTTTCAGTCTAAAGGCCCAGCCATCCACGGCAGCGACTTCCATGGCACCCTTCTGGCTGCTTCCAATCTCCGCTCTTTCCCTGTGCGAATCCTGCCAGACCCTGTCTCCCATCCGCTCCTGCCATTTCTCTTGCATGGCACCCCAGGCCCCTGGTCTGTCCTCTGCCTCCTCACAGGCCAGCCTCGGTCTTCTTTCCTCTGTCCAGCCTGTTCTCACCACTCCAGATGTTGACAGGCATTAACTGTATCAGCTGTTTGGGGTTTTCCCCCAGCCCACCACCCGTGCCCCACTTCGGGTGTTTGTAAAGCAAAGAGGCAGTGTACATGGTGGTTAAGAGTTTGGCTCCTGGAGTCAGACACCTGGTTTGAGTCCTGCCTCTGTCCCTTGCTGATGTGTGACCCTGGACATGGCAGTTCACCCTTCTGAGCCTTAGTGTCTCATGGAAGACTAGAGCACACCCCATTAGGTAGTCAGGAGGGTTAGACGCAATTCCAAGCCTTTGAAAGCTCGCAGGGCAGCAGTGGATAGTAAGCACTCAGGCAGTGGTAGCTGCTGTCACTGTTGCTGTTATTATGTTGACAGATCTTCACGTCCCCCACTTCATCGTAAGGTCCCTGAGATCTTCCTGGTGTCCACCAGAGCACCTAGACCTGTGCCTACAGGTAACAATCTATACTGGGGGAGGATGAGGACGGCACAAGCCTCGTCTCTTCCCTGTGCCGATCCTTTGGTTCCTTGAACGAGATGTTTGGCAGCACAGGGCTCTGCCAAGATTCTTGGCAAATAAACACCAGTATGTTCTTTAGGAAGCCAATAAGGTGACTGTCCCTCACCTGAGTGCGTGTGGGTGAGGTAAGGGGGAGGTATCGCGGCAGGAGAGAGGAGGGTTTGCAGAGGTGGGACGAATAACTGGAAGCCATTTCCCTGGTGTCTATTCTACAACTTGCTGTTTCTGGAGGCCATGTGGTTTAGGGGAACAAGGACCGTGTTGGGGACAGAAGCCAGGGTTTTGGGTCCTAGTTTTGTCACTTGCCAGTTCTGGAAGACTGGGAAGGTCACAGTCTTTGGGGCCACAGTCTCCACACCTGTAAAGCTGGGATAAGGTACTTCTCGGGATAGTCCCTGTCTAAGTGCTGTGTAAACAACTACACAAATACTAGTTGTCATAATTAGACACGCCCTGTATTAATGGCTTTGACTTCACTATTGTATCTTAATTGTTCCCTTTTTCTTTGTCCCTCCCCCCATTCTTCCTTTCTTACCTGTTTGCCCTCTCTCTCCCGTTCCCTCTTCTGTTTGGTCTGCAAGGAACAGCAGAGGGGAGTAGAGCTCCAGTTTCTGCCTGGGACCTCTGCCCCCTCTTCGAACCACGTTCCTCTCCACCTTTCAGATGGGCTCAGTGCTGAAGCTGGGACGTTCCAAACCCCTGCTCAGAGTTCCCTCCAGTCTCTACAGCTGGTGTGGACACGTGGTTAAGGTGAAAGTTATGGTTTGTATTGGTTTGCACAAAGGCGGCACACAGTGGGCAGCCTGTAATTGTTTACTCAGTAGTGCTGCTTGCTGAGGGGTGGATGAGAAAAATGGGACAAATACGATTGTGGCCTGAGGATGAGTAGCCCCTAGAGGGCACCCCTGAGTGGTGGCCCAAAGGGTCTCAGGCTCAGGCTCCTGGCCTCTCTTGCATCAAAGAGCGTAGGCTTGAGAGGGGGACTCCAGGATGGAGTGGGTGAGGTCCTGGTTGCCAAGAGCTCTGGGCTGAGGATTATTCTTGTTCCTCCTCACCCAGCAGAGGAGAGTTTGGGCAGTCTTTGTGGTCTGCAGGCCAGCTTATGAGGAATGGTGGCTCCTACGATAACCGAATAATGTGGTGTTATAGTCCTGGGGGACTTCATATCTTGTATGTGGAAAGCCCACCTCCTAGACCTCCATCCTGTGGCTTAGAGGGGTGAGAATTTAGACAGTTGCTGAGAGGGGCCTTATGTGTATTCAGACAGCTGATGAGAGTTGTTTAGGCAGAACAGAAGCCTGTGTGGTTGATTGACTCATCTACCCACTTGTCTTTTCAGATGAGTGTGCCCTCCATGGTGGACTCAGGGTAATATAGGGTAGGACAGCAGTCCCCAACCTATTTGGCACTAGGGACTGGTTTCATGGAAGACAATTTTTCCACGGACCAGGGGTGGGGGTGGGGGAGGCGGAGCTCAGGCGGTGATGTGAGCGATGGGGAGCGGCTGTAAAGACAGATGAAGCTTCCCTCGCTCACCTGCTGCTCACCTGCTGCTCACCTCCTGCTCTGCTCCCACTCCCCTCTTCCTAAGTTTCATGGAAGATGATTTTCCTACTGACAGGGGTGGGAGGCAGCAGAGCTCTGTGGTCCAGTCCCTAACAGGGGGTAGGACACTCCAGAAACTTTCATTATTCCCTGGAAACTTACACTCCATCAGGGAGACAGACACATCATGACTAGTTACCCAAACGTGTATGATTACAGTAAGTACCATGAAGGACTGACGGAGAGACCTGACCTAGTTTGGAGGGTCAAGGAAGACTTCTTTCTCCACGTGACTCCTAGCAGATCCAAGAGATGCATAGGGGAAGGGTGTAGCTGATATGGTGACTCTTTGGTGGTTAGAAAAACCCTCCTCTTCTTTAAGGCAGTTTATTGCTGATCGTTGTGGTCACTCTGCATCTGGGACACTAGTGATGCAAACAATGTCCCCAGGGTCATGCAGTGCACACTGGCCCAGGGAACACGAGGCTCTGGCTTTGGGAAGAGGAGCAGCACGTGTGAGGGCCCAGCAGCACAGGGCTGCAAATGCTCCTGTCTGCTCTTTCCACATCAACTCTGGCCTTCTGAACCTTTCCCCACCCAGCAATCAGAGTATGCTTTTGAAAACATAAAAATGGGTGAGTAGAAGTGCACAGATTAGAGAAGTATGTAGGAGGCGGGGTGGATAGAATGAGGGATTAGTGAGATGTGTGTGGGAGGCATGAATGGGAAGGAGCCAACTCTCACGGGCCGTGCGGAGGATGGGAGCTGGTGAAGATGCCGAAGGGAGCATGCAGAGAGATGGAGGACAGTGTCCTGGAAGCCAAGGAAGGGCTTGTCTCTAGAAGGAGGGAGCAGCTGGTCACTGCGGGCTGCTGGGAGAAAAGCGAGGGGACAATGTAGACCTAATGGCGTGGAGGGCAAAGTCAGGCGAGGAGTGGGCAGGACGTGGGGAGAGGAGCATGTAGGTGCAGGCGACGCAGGAGCTGTCTGTGAAGGAGGGAAGTGGGAGTGACCAGTGAGCAGTGGGGAACGTGGGCGGGGGCCAGGCAGGGAAGGGAATGCTAGGGAGAATGAGACGCAAGGCTCTAGCGGAGACAGGGAGTGGAGAGATGTAGGGCACAGGGAGGGTAACGGATGATGGAAGATTCAGGAGAAGCCAGAAGGGATGGGAGCCAGTTATGCAAGGCAGGGCGGGCCTGGACGGGGAGTAGAAGGTCTGCACGACACAGCAGTGAAGGAGGAGACGGGGCAGTGGATGCGGGCGGGTCTGTCAGTTTGGTGGTGGGAAGCGGAGTTTCTCTCACATGGATTCTATTGACCCTGTGGATTAAGAGGCGAGATTGTCTGCTGGGAGGCTGAAGGTGAGATTTTCGGCATGGACCACCATTAGCTGAGGAATAGGAAGAAGTTTGCAAAAAGGACATGGGAATGAGTGGGATCACCACCTTCTGCATAGCACTTCATAATTGACAAATCACCCCCACATACTTCATTTCACTTAATCTTTATTTCAACCACGTGTTGGGTGATATTATCCTCTATCTTGAAGATGAGAATAAGGTCCAAATTGGGTTCAAATTATTCTGGGACATGTGCTCCCTCAGAAGGACCCTGAGGAGTCCCCTCAGCACTCCACCCTAACTGGCTTAGTGAGTTTGTCTTTTTAGGTCTGTACTGCGCCAGAACCCGCCTCCTACATTTGGGAGATTTCCCACCATGTGATTCTTGGGGTGAGCAGAGCCAGCCTCTCGGTACAGAAGCCTAGAAGGCTGATACCTGCCCTCCTGAGCACCCTGGGGTCTGGGGTGCAGGTGAGTGCCCGTGCTCTGGCACTTGCATGAGGCTTTGAAATGAGAGCGGGTGAGGCCAAGGAGCAGGGACAGTGGAGAATCCTTTAGCTGGTGGCAGCAGCAGCAATACAGTAACATTGGGTTTCCAGGGCCTGTGGCAGTGATGAAGGTAGCAGGTTGACACAGGCTGAGATGAACTTTCCAAAATGTGTCTACAGGGAGGCTGGGGCTGTGGTTCCTGGCCCGGCTTTCTTTGTGTCTGTCGGTTCTCTGAGCCTCTTTCTCCAGCTGTTTTGGGGAGTCTCTGAGCTGCCTGATGTCCTTTCAATCAAGTCTCTCTCTCTGCTCAGTTCAGCCAGAGCCATTTCTGCTGTTTATGACCAATAGCCCTGACTGGTCTACCTGCTTACACCAAAATGTGGTTATGTCCACAGAAAGAACCTGCAGCTCACCTTGGTGTAATTTTTTTTTTTTTTGGGAGACAGGGTCTTACTCTGCTGCCCTGGCTAGACTGCAGTGGTGTCATCATAGCTCACTGTAACCTCAAGCTCCTGGGCTCAAGTGATCCTCCTGCCTCAGCCTCCTGAGTAGCTGAGACTATAGGTGGGTGCCACCATGCTGGGCTAATTTTTCTATTTTTTTGTAGAGATGGGGCCTCACTCTTTCTCAGGCTGATCTCCAACTCCTGGCCTTAAGTGATCCTCCAGCCTTGGCCTCCCAGAGTGCTAGGATTACTGGCATGAGCCACCACGCTCAGCCTCACCTTGGTGTATTTAAGTTCTCAACATTCAAGTTACATAGAAGGCTCCAGGTTGTGGAGTGGGCACTGGCACCCATTCTTGGTGCTCAGGAAAATGTGCTTCATTCAGACGGTACCATGTGAGGAGAACAGGACTTCTTTGGGAATTCTCACAAAACAGGAGGGCACCTTATTCACTTGGTAGGTGTTTTCATGCTATTGGCAGGGTTTAGGGGTAGGTTGATCCATGTGTCCAGAGCTTTGGAGCCAGTCAGGAGGCAATGATGCACTACCTAGGATTCAGGGATAGTCCTCAGTTTTTTAGATATGGCTTGAGTCTCAAAAGTCAGAGTGGTATTTATTTGCCATTGATACCAGTGTTGCCAAAAAAAGCTCATTCTGACTGATGAAGGGCTGTCTAAAGAGCGATTGATTGGTTGGTGATGTCTGCCACTGGTAATCGAGGCTTGTGCCAATTGCTGATTTAGATCCAGGTCTCAGAGGCAGACGCTCCTGAAGGTCATGTCAAGGTAACTCCACCTTCACACAGTCAGGCTTATGGGTTCCCCTTTGGCAGATGAAGTGGCCACGACCTATGTTGCTGCTTTGGGGACAGCAGTCCCAGCCAAGATTGAGTGCAGCCTTGGATTTTCATTCATTTCCTAGCATGAAATCCCTAAGTGATTTGAGGGGATCTGCCAAGCTGTTTTCTGGCACCCCTGTTATTCATCTACAAAATCTTCTTCTTCTTTTTAAAAGATATTTATACCTCAAGAATTAGAGTTATTTTAACACACTGGCATTGGAAACTGATAGCACAAAGGAAACAAAAAGTAAGCAGAGACATAGATAATGTGAACAATATAATAAAAAGCTCGTGCTATTAGAATTATGTAGAACTCTATGCACAGCAATAGAGAACACACATTCTTTTAGAGCACACAGAAACATTTGTACAGACTGACCACATACCAGACTGCAAAGGAAGCCTCAACAAATTCCAAGGAATGATAATTATGCAGATTGTGTTCTCTGAACATAACTCCGTAAAACTAAGTTACCTAGAAAAATCACATATATCTAGAAACTAAATGATATTACTGAGAAAGAAACTCTTCAGTTAAAAGGGAGGTTTACTTGTTAAATTCCTAATGAGTATAGGGGGAATTAGTAAAAATAAATGAAAATAATAATTAATACTGAATGACAATAAGAACCTTCTATCCGAATAAGTGGGGCATAGCTACAACAGTTGTCAGAGGAGAGGCTACTGCTTTAAATCTACTTTTGAGGAAATAAAAAGGTTAACATCAAGTGAGTTAAGGATTCTATGCAAGATATTTGAAAAGAGCAACAGAGCAAATAAAAATAAACAAGAAGGAAAGAAATAATAAACATAAGGACAGGAATCAATGGAGAACAAACAAACACAAGCAATACAGAAGTCTCACAACCAAAAACTTGCTTTTCTTTTTGGAAATATAAACAGCAGGAACCATCCTATTAATATTTCATGGTTAATGAAGATGTGAATCAATAAAGACTAATCAGCAAGTAAGATTTAATAAAGAAGATACAAATTGAGGGAGAAATAGCTATAGACAGATAGAACTGGTAAGATAATTAAATTACAAGTAACTTCATCCTAGTACATTTAGAAACACTACATAAAATGAAAATATTTAGAGAACATGATTTAGAGAACATGCCTATATAGGTAAAAGAAGAAATAGAAAACTTAAATAAATCAATAAGCACCAAAGAATTAAAATAATAATCAAAGACCTCCACTCCAAAAAAGCACCTGGCCCAGAGAGCTTTACAGTAAAACTCTAACAACCTCAAGTTAGAAAATAGGAAAACAGCAAAAGCTGCCCCTCTCATTTTTGAGCTGAATGTAATAATTACTCAAAAATTGGATAAGAATAAGAATAGAAAATTACTGATTTTTCTTGCTTATGATCACAGATATGAAAACCCTAAATAAAATGTTGTCGTAACTTATGAAATGTTAGTATTAAAAATATTAATATATTGTCATTTGGTGAGTTTATTCAGAAGTAAAAAGAGGTTCAACATATTATAGTAATATAATTCATTAATAGAAGTTAATCAATTTTGCCCAATGAAGAACCGATAAGGTTAACAGACATGATAGTTTGGGATAAGATGGTTGTAAAGTACCAAAAACCTAAGACACTGATATTTGAAATTTACAAGGAACTGTTGCAAATCGATAAGAAAAAAATCCCTATAAAAAAGTGGTCAAAGGGTAGAAATTGGTGGTTTACAAGGAAACCCATGTGACTAAAAAGCATATGAAGAAGACATGCAAACTCACTAGTGAGTAGAGAAATAAAAATAAAAACAATGACAGAACTTGAAATGTAGAGTGTATTAGTTTCCTACGTCTTCTATAACAAAGCACAAAAACTAGGTGGCTTA
The DNA here is from genome assembly GCA_028533085.1 of Varecia variegata. NCBI lineage: Eukaryota > Metazoa > Chordata > Mammalia > Primates > Lemuridae > Varecia > Varecia variegata. Next base: position 45,970,748 of record CM052437.1, read on the forward strand.
AATCACATAAATTTATTGTCGTAGTTTTGGAGTCTATAAGTCCAAAATCAAGATGTCGGCTGTGAGGGGGAATCTGTTCCAGGCCCCTACTAGCTTCTGGTGGTGTGCTGGCAGTCTTTGACACTCCTTGGCTTGCCGATGCACCGCCCCAGTCTCTAACTTCATCTTCACGTGGTATTCTCCTCGCGTCTCTCTGCATGGCCTTCCCTCTGTGCATGTCTATCTTGGTGTTCAAATCTTCCCTTTTTATAAGGATACCAGTCCTACTGGATGAGGATCCTCCCTAATGACCTCATTTTAGCTGCATCTGCAAAGATGGTCGCATTTTGAGCTACTGGGGGTTAGGACCTCAGCGTATGTTTTTGGGAGGGCACATTTCAATCTAAGGCAGGAAGCGAGCCTTGGAAACATGTATGAGAAGTTCATCCAGCATCGTTTGTGGTAGTGGGGAGTTGGGAGCATTCTAGTTGTCCCTCCTTGGGGAGCTGGATATATAAAATGGAGTGGGCACAGATTATGGAACAGTACACAGTATTTAGGAGAAATGGACTAAATGCATACTTGGCAATATGGATAGATCTTAAAAACATTACGCTGGGTGAAAAAAGGCAGAGACTGAATGATATCTAAAAAATGGGAACATACTATTTCTATACATTAAAATATACATTGCACACAAGACAACAGTCCAAGAACATACACATATAAATACAATAAAATGGTTGTCAGTTGTGGGCAGAGAAACTCGGCTGGGGAATGGAGATGAAAGGGAATTCTAAAAAACTGGGGCAAGAGGGGTTGTGTAAGGGACCCAAAAAGTTATGTCTCATGAGCTAAGGAATTTGTTCAACCCTTAGTACTGAAACACACAAACACCTCCCCACTGACTACTTCACTTCCACTAATATAATGCTTGCCGTGGGAGGTGTGTAGTCACGTTACTGCTCTTATTTTGTTTGAAAATTCTTTCGTCCTACTGGGAGTCTTAGGATCTTAGTGTTGGAAGAGATCTTCCCTTCGACAGCCCTGTCATGCCCCCGTGCTGCTTGTTGAGAGAGATACAAGAGAAGCAAGGTGCCCTTCCCGTCCTCAGGACAGTTTATCCAGATGGGGAGAGCGTGTGCTCAAGAAATAATGTGATGATGACACGAGACTATAGTAAGCAATCGAGTGTTAGATCGTGTGGGGCAAGCCTGCAGCTCAGCCGAGGAAGAGGTACTGGGGAAGAACAGAATGTCTGTTTAAGGTAAAAAGATATATGGAATTTTATTGACTTCAGAAGAGTTTGTTTAAGTGGCACCACAATGACAGGTTTCCCTGGACCCCTCAGCTTGCTGCCCATGGAAGGAGGCTCCCACAGCCCTGGCCTGCTGGACAGTGAAGGAGGCCCACAGGAGGGCGGTGCTACGGGCTCACCCCCCAGCTTCAACCAGAATAGCTTCATACCCAGGGCTCTAGGTTAAGATTTTTTGGCCCGGCGCTGTGGCTTACGCCTGTAATCCTAGCACTCTGGGAGGTCAAGGTGGGGGGATTGCTTGAGCTCAGGAGTTCAAGACCAGCCTGAGCAAGAGTGAGACCCTGTCTCTCTACCAAAAATAGAAAAAATTATCCAGACATGGTGGTGCGCACCTGTAGTCCCAGTTACTCAGGAGGCTGAGGCAGTAGGATCGCTTGAGCCCAGGAGTGTGAGGTTGCTGTGAGCTAGGCTGACGCCACAGCACTCGCCCGGGCAACAGAGGGAGACTCTGTCTCAAAAAAAAAAAAAAAAAAAATAGATTAAGGTTTTTTCCTGAGGACCAGATTCTGTGTTAAAAAGATTGAGAAGCAGAGGCCTACAGGATACAGTCCCAGGGCCTCAGTGGGCGTTCTGGGCCCTCCCTCTCTGATCTGGGCCTCCTCTGATGGCAGACACTGCTTTTTGGAATATGTCCTTGCTCTCTTGTGCCTCTGTCTGCTGAGTCAATTCCTCCGACCCTTCAGGACACAGCTCCAGCACCCTTTTCTCTTTGGACCTGCTCTTCCTCACTCACCTTCCCCTACCTGGAGCTGATCTCGTCCTCCTTTACCAAAGCGTTCGCCACACGCTGTGCTGTGACTGTCTCACCGCTGGGCTGTGAGCATTCCTAGGACCAAGCCCCTCTCTTCTCCGTCTCCATCTCCTCAGCATCCAGCATGGCGCCTGGCACTTACTAGGTGATGAGCGACACTTGCTAGGGGAATGTGTGAATGGATACATGTGTGTCTTTCTGGGTTCCTGCATTTGGCTACATAAAAACATATGAAACATATGGCATTTATTTATTTATTTTTGATTTTTTTTAAAATAAAAGTTTATTCTTAAATGTACGACAGGCTCCGAGACAGCACCTTATTCTAGCTGTAGGTGGCAGAAGGTGCTATGGCAGGGAAGGCAGCCATTTAAAGAGGACTGGAAACCAGGGTCACCCCTGCCTCGGGCACAGGGGCAGCTTGCTTTTTCCCAACACTTCTTTCTTTTTGTTTTTCTATTATAATCTTTTTTGTTGATGTAGTATAATTATACATTTTTATGGGGTACAGTTGGACATTTTGATACATATATATGTTGTATAATGATCAAACCAGGGTATTTAGCATATCTGTCATCCCATGCATTTACAATATTCCCATGGTGAGGGCATTCAAAAGCCCCTCTTCTAGCTATTTTCTAATACACAATAAATACTTTACTGTTAACCATTGTCACCCCACTGTGCAATAGAACAACAGAACTTATTCCTCCTGTCTAACTGTAACTTTGTACCCATTGGCCAACCTGTCCCCATCCTCCTTTCTCCCCTCCCCTCCTCAGTCTCTGGTAACCACTGTTCTACTCTTTGCTTCTATACCAGCTCTTTTCTTTCTTTGAGATTCCATATATGGTGAGGTCACACAGTATTTGTCTTTTTGTGTCTGGCTTATTTCACTTAACATCATGTCCTCCAGGTTCATCTATGTTGCCACAAATGATAGGATTTCATTCTTTTTTATGGATAAGTAGTATTCCGTTGTGTGTATAGGCCACATGTTCCTTATCTATTCTTCTGTTGTTGGACACTTAGGTTGATTCCATTTCTTGGCTATTGTGAATTATGCTGCAATAAACTTGAGTGCTGATGTCTCTTTGACCTTCTGATTTCCTTTCTTTTGGATACATACGCAGCACTGGGATTGCTGGATCATATGGTAGTTCTATTTTTAATTTTTAAAGAAACCTCATACTGTTTTCCATAATGGCTGTACTAATTTTTTGCCAGATTTCTTACTTTTTTTTTTTTTTTCGGAGGGCTCTAGAAGGAACAGATTTCTTAATTCCACCTGTGGTCAGGGTTCCTTCCCCATGGCCTTTGCATAGTTCCTTGAGTTTCTTCTGCTTCTTTTTTTCTTTCTGTTTGAAAGCCTTGTCTTCCTCTTCTATCTCCTCAGCCTGAGTCTTTGGCTGTTGCAGGGACTTCTTGCCATCTTCACAGATGGACACAGCACTTGCTGCCCCTTTAGAAACATAGAACACTTAAAACAGGGCTCTGTCGCTCTATCTAGTGCAGGGGGGTTAGACAAACTATGGCCTGTGGGCCGAATCCAATCTGTGGTCTGTTTTAACCCACAAGCTAAGAATGGTTTTTACGTTTTTAAATACTTAAAAAAATCTAACAGGGTTATGTGACGGAGACTGTGTGCGGTGGCTTGCAAAGCCTAAATATTTATTACTTGATCTTTTACAGAAAAAATTTGCCAACTTGTGGAACTCTATCGGAAGACACTCTGAGCAGTCACAGGATTCTTTAGGCTATGAAAATTGGATTAGTAGTAGTTAACCCTAGCTGACACTTAGCTAACATAATAAATCCTTTTGTGTGCCAGGTACTATTCTAAACTTTACATATATTAACTCATTTAATTCTCCTTCAACCCTACAAGGGACTAATTAATATTAGTCCCATTTTATAGATGAGGAAACTGAGGCACACAAACTTTGACCTGGTTAAGGTCCCACAGTGGCTTTTGTTCTGATGGGCCTGAGACTCAGCAGAGTATATTGGTTAAGAACAATGGGCTCTTGTGCCATTCTGCCTGGTTTGGCTCTTGGTTCCGTGACTTAAATGATTCTCTTCTTAGAGTGCTTAGCTTTGTGCCTGGTATAGAATGAAACTAGGTAAGTGTTCCCTAGTGGTTTTTTTGTCTTGTTTTGTTTTATTTTTGAGACGGGTTCTCACTCTGTTGCCCAGGCTGGAGTGCAGTTGCATCATCATGGCTCACTGCAACCTCAAACTCCTGGGCTCAAGTGATCCTCTTGCCTCAGTCTCCCGAGTAGCTGGGACTACAGGCACTCACCACCATGCCCAGCTAAGTTTTCTATTTTTAGTGGAGACGGGGGTCTCACTCTTGCTCAGGCTGGTCTCGAACTCCTGAGCTCAAGCAATCCTCCTACCTTGGCCTCCCAGAATGCTAGGATTACAGGTGTGAGCCACCACGCCCGGCCTCCCCGGGATTATTATTGAGATGCTCCAAAAATCACGTTGACAAATACTTTCTGTCACTGTAATGGAACGGAGAGTATCATTCACTAGAATTGGAGAAGAACAGTCAGATTGGGAGAACTATGCCTCTTAGGGCGCTGTGTGTGACGGGGGCAGTCGTGGATAGACAGTGTGGTACATAGGTAAAGGTGTGTGGATTGAATGGGGGAGCAGAATGATGATGTGGGATGTGTGTGTGTGTACACACCTGTGCACCTGTGTATATGTACATGGGGGGAGAGTGAGAAAGGGAAAGTGGGAGCAAGAAACTGTGTGTGTGTGTGTGTGTGTGTGTGTGTGTATGTTTTAGCATGAACATAACTGCACAATGAGACAGAATGAGATCTCTATGGAGGGTTGATTGGGAAGATTTCTAGGTGAAGCACTTGCGTAACACTTTATAAGAAAACCCAAGATTGGTACTGTTTTTCAAAGCTTCTGGAATCATATATACCCATTTTCTTTGAATGTATCTTTATGTTGAGGCTGGGTCATATGGAGGCCAATATTTATGTGGCTTAGGTTGTGTATGGACCGAACACAGTAACTATTATAGTATTGGCTTCTCTGCCCATGATCCTATATGGGCATTAAGTACTTTTTAGCCCAGGAAATTGACAGTAATGTCCGAAAAGATTCTAGAAACAGACAGGTTAAGAGCAAACTTAAGAACTGTAGCACTGCTGCTGTGTGTCAAAGTGCTGGGAACATTTTTAAATCTCTAAGATGAGTCACAGGTGTCCAGGGGTGTGGTGGAACCAGCTTGTGCCACCATGGAGGAGCCAACTGTGCACAGATATTCCCAACTCTGGTGGCATCACTTCAGTAGCTTGAACTGCCATGATGAAGGTATTTACTTTATAGAAATTAGCAAATGCTACAAATCAGAGTTTTCCCCTCAATTTGAGCTGGTTGTTAAATATTTACCAGCATACCACTGCAGACATCAGACTTACCTCTCCTCAGACTTAATTCTCATAACAGTTTCAGGATCCTAAGAGTATAAGGTAACAAGGGTAGAATCATGAGGAGAGGAAACTTATTTCAATGGTGAAATTTTATTTTTAATAGATAGGATGAATAGCAGTTCTTAGATTTGAGGGGCTTTTTCAATGCTTATTGACCTAATTTTGCCCTGTTTTGACATCAAACATTCTAGAAGAACAGTGGATGTGAAATTTTTATGTTTAAATGGGATGAGAGAGAGAGAGAGAGAGAAAGAGAGGGAAAAGGAGGATGTTTGAATGGTAGGTAAGAGTTTTGAGCAGAAGGGAGCTGGTGTGTGTTTGGGGTAGTTACATAAAAAAAGAATAGAATGGAATATATTTTGACTATTTATTTGTTTCATTCAGGTTTAATTTTTGGTTTTTGATCTTTTTTGTTGTGCATTGACTTACTGTCTTTCCACTAGGATATTATGGGGAGAGAAGTGGGTTTTTAAAAGCATATGTATTTAATGCAAGTCATACCCTAGGAGGATGAAAGATTACTTAGTTGTTTGTCCATGCAAGGTTGAGTACTATGTTGGGTTTTTGAACAATAGCTAATTTTCAATAAAGAGATTATCCTGTAAAATTGAAATGAATTTGGAAAGAAGTCAATTAAAATTTCACGGTTATGTTGTAGAAGTTTGTTATTATCAGTGGTTAGCTCTAATTAACACAAGAATGTGATTTCAGATGACATCGAAGGGGTGTGTAAGTGCTTTTTTGTGACTCTTACTGTTCATGGAAGAACCAACTCTTGTGGAAAATGTAGACTTTGCAGCCATTGGAATATAATTATGTGTGTTTTGTTTGTTTTTATAGAACAGATGCAAGACAAAGAACATAGTATGAGATATTGGAATGTAATTTCGAAACATATGTTTCCAAAATTATGGAAACGTTCTGGATGATAAATAAATCCTTTCAGCCTCAGAGGGTACAGGCTGCAAGGCTGAGGGAGAGCGGAGTGTTGGATGGGGAGGAACGTAGTTTAAGTAACAGGCTGAATAGTAAGCACATCAAAGCCATTAAAGCATAAACCCCCAGATTTAAAAATGTGAGAGGCGAAAGATTATGTAGCGTGGTCTGGCGGCTTTATAGAGCCCGTTTCCAATGAGGAATAGAACAAAAGAATATGGGATTGAAGCTCTTGAAGAGATTTATTTCAGGAGAGAGGCAAACATTTTGCTCTGATACCAATTAACCAGGAAAAGGCACCACGTCATAAATGCCAATATTAAAAATGTAAATCCCACACCTGAGGGTATATTGGAGACAGGTCACAATTCTTTGAAGATGAAATGCACAAAGAGATAACAGGAAGAGAGCTATCCAACTGCTCAGCCTACCTGTTTAGGTGTTCTGTGTCCTGTCTGTTGGAGAGATTTTCCCTGGGAAAGTAGGCTCTAGTTTGGGGTGGTTTGGCCACTTGACCTATTATGTGGGATTTAGATTCCATTCAACAGAATTTATTATGGGAACTCTAGAAGATGCTCTTTATAATACTGTTTTATCTGTAATGGCTTAGAGATCCTCCAAGGTTTTTCTGTATTATTTTGGATAGCATAATTCACATAATGGATGTGGAAAGGTATTTACAAAATACAGAGTGAAAACCATCAAGTGCTAAATATATTTGTATTCATTAAATTAGTTGTTCCGCACCATAATTCTGTACAAAAGGAAAGGCATACAGAGTCATAGTCTTTAGAGCTTGGGATGAATTTAGGATGATTCAGCCCAGCTCTTTCATAGTAGGAAAAAGACTTCATGGAAGTTGAGAGATTTTCATATCCATTAGCCTACTGGGGAAACTGAGCAAGGAGTGGTTTGAGCTTCTCAGCCACCAAAAGCATTGTGTGTTGAATCTTGAATTTGTCTAATTGGTATTAAGGCACCACAGTCTTATGAGAAAGGAAATCCACCAAAACGTCAAACAAAAAGTGTTGTCTGGAATAGAGATGTCTGTTGCTACAAAAATATTCAACTCCTCGTCACTGAACTAGGATAATAAATCTCTTTACCTTTTGTATTTTGGTGCATTGAAACATTATCTTTTATGATCATAGGTGTTGCTTCATTATTTAAAGCATACTTGTTATTGCAGGAAAGACAAGCTCGCATTTGATTTATAATGGAACCATTGTGCTTTGAGTTAAATGAAAGTTCAAAGGAAAATGAATTCTAAATAAGAATAATTGAAGAGATTCAAGGTTCATTTGAGTTTATATTCATCAAGGCAATTGTCTCCAGAAATCCTCTTATTTAAAGCAACAGGACAGATCGTAACTTACAAACTTCGCCTTTATGACATCACTTTATTCTATATATCATAATCAGAAATGTTAAGCCTCAGCAGTAATTTATACAAAATGTATTGTTACAGAGTTATAAACGTCATTAAGTGGTAGACTTATGTCTCCGTGTCATGCAAGTTGAAACTTGGATTTAAAAAAATTACCCATAATGCAAGTATTCTATAAAAATATTCTTAGTACTTTCTCCTCCAGAGAAGACTCATATTAAAAGTTCAGTTTCATTTTACACCTGTACTCTGCTCTGGGAAGTGCAACCTTTATTTCTCCTTCATGTTTTTAAAGTCACCTTCTTAATTCTGGTAGAACATAACTCAAACAACTGAAAATGTTAGGACTGGATTTACAGTCCCTCTGGCTACTCTCTAGCTGGGATGGAAAGGAAAGTGAAGCTGGAGATGACTTTTCCTGCCATCAAGGGACATCTAGAGAGAAGAGGCGATTAATTGTAATGTGCCAACTAGTTTTGATTATTCAGGGACTTGTGACGGAATCTGTGGGTTATTCAGGTCCCTGGTTTTCTGTTTTGGCTAATTTCACTGGCCAGTGGCACCTCTGGTGGTCAGGGACAACCACTCTCCTATGGTGGGTCCCCAAAGAGTTGGTGGCAAAGAAACAGCCCCATTTTGAGCACCTACTCTGTGTCAGACAGAGGGAGGAATTTTTTTTAACATATATATGATTTCATTAATCTTCACAACAAACCTACAAGGAGAGTATCATTATTCTATTTCATAGATGATAAAAACTCAGTATAATTCCTTTATTTCTCAAATATTTATTGAGTATATTCTGTGTGCTGGTCCCTGCGATACAATGGTGAATGAAAGAGATGTGGTGCCAGCTTTCTCTGAGCTTAGAATGCAGGAATAAAAAAAAATTAGACAAATCACCACACATATCAAGTATAAAATCAGGAACAGTGATATATGTTATGCATAAAAATTTTAAGGGATTACGAGATTTGTAAACAGGGATCTGCTCCAGTTTGTGGGGTCCGAGATGGCATCCCTGAGGGTGCAACCCTGGGAGCTGACAGTGGAAGAATGGAGTAGCAGTCGTCAAAGGTTGGACAGCTTAGCCAGGGACAGAGCTGGGATTCGAACTCAGCTCTGCTTGATGTCTGCATTGCACTCCTACACGCAGCTGAAACTGGGGCCTGAAAGGGAGATCCTTGACTCCCAGCCACACTCTAGCAGCTTCTGGCTCCATAGAGGCTGTGTCCGTGGGAGTTGGTGATGGTGGAGTGGACGCTGCACAGGCCTCTGTGGCTTCTCAGCAAGTGTACTGGTGACAGCAAGCAGCCCTAGCTCCCTGTGCATTCTTTCCATTTTCTTCTTGGTTCTGTCTAGCTTGGATGCGGGCACTGGCAGTAGGGGTGGCCCTCTGGCATTACTTCTGATGGGAGTGGGGTGGCCAATTTCAAACACCTGGGAGGGGCCTGATTAATGACCAGCCCAAGCCAGAGTTCAGAGACATTGCCTGGGGCCTCTGTGAAACTCCCCAGATCCTGCCTCCTCGTCCACCTCCCTTTGCTCACCCCTGCCTCCCCCATCTAAAATCATCTTGGAGATTGGCTACCTGCCTGCAAACCTCCCTGACCTGCTGAGGAACTGCAGCAGGGAGTCCTGTTAGCAGCTGTGGGAGGGTGGTTGGAGTCTGACCAGAACATTCCTTGCTCATGTTTCTACCCACTCTGTGTCTGCAGGGTGAGATACCCCATTAGACACGGTGGCCACCCGAGAGCTGCACCTTCCAGGTGGACACAGCGATGGGAGAGGTTGAGAAAGGAGGCGAAAAGCCTGGGAAATGGACCAATTCCTTGTATCCACTGATGATTTCCACCCCTCTGATTATAGCAGGGATAGTGATTTATCAAAGAAATAGAGGCATCGTATGACTCTTCAAAGACACCCCCTCAAAGAAACAACACTTCCCCCAAAACAAAAAAACAAAACAATAGCAGCAACAAAAAAACTAGGAAAAAAAATCTATCTTTCTCCTTAAGCCTAAATGTCCACCTTTGAGGACTTACTGTTTTGAGGCAAGCAGCATTGCCTTCTCACTTCAGTGCTTTTGTTAAAATGCATAGTCTGGGGAGAAGGAAAGTCGTGGCCACCTGAATGTGAATGAATGTATCACGCCCTTGTCTGTTCCTGGTGGAAGGGTAGCTGGAGGCCGTGAGCATCTTGGGGAGCAGGTTGCTGAATTGGGGGCGTGTAGGGGGCAGCCGATTTCCCGGGTCCCAGCTCCCCAGTCTCGCTTTCGCAAGAAGCAACAATATGTTATGGCCACTAGGGGGCGGAAGTAGGCCAGCAATTGGCCCCTGGTGCTTGTTACCAGTTCTGAAAACCAAAGTTGGCAAATGTGCATTATTAGTGTTTTCTTTTTCTGAGAATCCGGAATCTCTCTGCGATGGTACAAACGTGTATTTTAGGCCACTGTAGTGTCATGAAGCAAAACAGCCAGAAAATAAAAGCCCTGTGTAGGCAAAGCAGATGCCCAACAGATTGTATCAGTGGACTTTGAAATTGTTCTCCTACTGTTTTTATTACGAAAATTTACTGAAAAATTTCTGGAAGCTAAAATTCAAATGAGAACGTTTGAAACCAAACTGGCTTGTCAAATGCATATTGGTGCCCTCAACTTCACAAAAGGATGAAAACTTACAGGCAGATGTATTTTTCTGATTATAGAGAACAAATTCTCTTGAGGAATGGACAAAAAAGATCTTCCTCAGAGTCAAATGCATATTGTACTGTTACGGATGGCTCTGTTCTTACTGAACAAATCTTGCTTAGCAACTTACCTCCAGAGTAAATAATAAATCATTGCCGAGAGCTCCAGGCATTTAGCTCTGTCTGGGCAGTAAAACTTTGTGATGGTCTTGACAGCATTTTGTAAAATCATAATTGCTTAGGGAAAGTGATTCTGGATGTCTTAAAATGTTCAGAATTAAAGAGTGGCTGTTCCTTTGAGGAAAATTATCCTAATGCTGTGTGTGTGTGTGTGTGTGTGTGTGTTATTCTCTATATGAAATCTAGATTATGATCTACAGACTCATTATTTCTATCTAAAGTGTATAAAAATTTGACTAGAAGCACAGCCACATATACCAGACTCAGGTTTTATAGAAAACCTTGTGACAATTAGGGCAGAGACTCAGTTATCTGTGCGTAATATACTATATGTAGGCCTACCTTAAAATATATACATGTACTTATGGGTTGACTGTGTCTCCCCAAAATTTGTATGTACCTCAGGATGTGACTATTTTTAGAGATAAGGTCTTTGAAGAGGTAAAATGCGGTCATTAGGGTGGGCCCTAATCCAATGTGACTTTATGACACAGACACACACAGAGGGACGAGCATACGAAGACACACGGAGAAGGCAGCCAGCTACAAGCCAAAGGGACAAGCCTCAGAAGAAACCAACCCGGCTGACACCTTGGACTTCCAGTCACCAGAACTGTTTGGTAGGAAATTGTTTCAAAATAACAAACACAACATTCTTCCACAGGAGCTTCTTGCAGGCAAGATCGGCATCTGCCCACTCTGTGGCGTTGCCTTAAATGCCTTCCCAGTGAGTGATGCAGAGCTTTTACATTGTATCGTTCCTTGTTCACAGTGAAACAAATCATGAATGGGCAGTGCCGTCATCATGTGCTGTCACGTAACCCATGTTATGGTAACGATATTACGATTTTCCACTAGGTAGGGATTTTAGTATACAATTAGCTAAAGGGCACTATAGGACAACGAAAGCAGTTCTGAAGCAGTCAGGGCTGGTTTGAGCTGGGTGTTCAAGACAAAAAAAGTGTTGAGGCACTCAAGAAAGTGCTGGACACTTTTCCTGGGTCCAGTTGTTATCTTGGTACCTGCCCAGTCTACTTTGTAACAATTTTGCTGAGCACTCCAGGCTAGTACAGTGTTTCTGTCATGTGATGGGAAACCTGCATTTTCCCCCCTCATTCCCTTCTGTCAAAACTGGTTCTCCAGAGAGTGTTGGATAGGAGTCATTTACAATGCAGTGCAAATTCCTCAGTAAGTTACCTTGCTCCGTGGCAAGGGCATTTAAAATCCCTTGTCTTATGGGCAGGACTTCTTCCTTCTGACAGCAGTTCCAAACATCTAGGAACAGGTGGAAAGGCATCTTGGGGGGCAAGAGCTTTTTCCTATGCCTCAATCTGGAAGGCAGTTCCCTTCTTTGCTGCTGGAGAAGGCTGGGTGTGAATAGAAGAGCCATGTTAAGTAGTAGCTATGAGCTCATAGTGAACAGACACACATTTGTGACCAGGATTAGGAGCCTGGGTCTGGTCGACCTCTTTCATCTTCATCCTCTATGAGAGGGAATGTGTTTGGATGTGTGTTAGCTCACTGTGGGCACAGGAGAAGTACCTGGGTGTAACCCAGTGTTGTACACTGGCAGCCCAAGGCCCGTGGGCAGCAGGACAGGACAGGGCATGTCCAGCCTCTGAAAGATGCTTGTCTTGTTGCCTCTGTCTGTTGTGGTTTGGGCAACAGAGCATGGTACATACAAGGAGATCAATAAACTGCTTTTTTGGATGGATGGATGGATGAATGAATGAATAAATGAATGGGTCGTAGAAGCTCACAGGTGAGACCCTACTTTGGGTCTTTCATTTTACTTTCCTGTTGTCTACTCTTGTTAGGTGTCAGTTTGGTGTCTCAGTGCTGTCACTGCTGTGCTCTATGCTCCATACTATGCCTGCTACACCATGTAATATGTTACGCTATATAGCAACACTGCATATGCACATGCATACTACATGTGCTATATTCATTATAAAATATATACAGAAAATTGGCACATTTAAAAGCATGAAGAAAAGTAAGAATAAACAGAAGTTTGCATATTTTTTTCTATACCCCAATGGACGTAGATGCGCCCCTGGGGGGAGAGGTTGGGCCTTACTTTGGAGCACACTTGCTTAGCACAGTGGTTTTATTCTGACATTGGCTAGAATCTATGTTACATCAACTAGATGGAGTGAAACCAGAATTCAATTAAATAAATATTCACTGCGGGCCTGTCTCATAGTGGATAGTCTGCTAAATGCTACGGGTGATAGTGACCCTATGCTCTGGGTTATTCCGGGCAGACCTGATTTAAAATACTCTCTCCCACTTTCCCACAAATATACTCAGACTGGCTGGTTGCACGCCCAGATTTTTAGTACAGAAAATGTTGTAACAAGAGCTGTGGAAGAAACAAAAGCTGTAGAAGACTGCTCTTGTTCCTCAGGTCCTAGTTTGAGTTATATCATTAAGAGAGGCCCCAGTAAAAAAACACAAGGCCACCACCAAGGAGGGGCACAAAGGAGCCTCAGACATCACGGTAATGTCTGTTTCTGAACCCAAGAGGAGGGTGGGTTTATTATTTATTATTCTTATCTAATTCGTATACGTATGCCATAGGCACACTGCTGAAAGGTGAGCTATTTTACGAAAAGCAAAAGGAAATAAGAAAAGGCATTCAAAAGCACAGGGCCCTCTGTGACCAAGTACGGATGGGATGGAGCAGACAGTGCCTATTACACGGGTCAGTGGGGTGGAGCGGGCTGGGGAAGCTTTGCCATGTCACTGCGGGGCTTGGAGCACAGTGGAAGTGGCCAGGCAGAGAGGAGCAGGGGGCACCCAGGTGAGCTGAACAGTGAGAGCCAAGTGTGGAGGTGGGGCTGAGCTGGGATGGTACAAGCAGCAGCAAGAGGGCAGCGGACAGCGCTCACGGTCGGTCATGGGGGATCCGGTGGAGAGATGGGCTGAAGCTGGTGGCAGCATGTTTTGAAAACCAGATGCAAGAGTTTCAAGATTATATTGAGGGCACTGAAGAGCCATTGACCAAAGTAATGAACCTTTGGGAAGGTTAATTGGGAGCTGCGGAGAAATGATACTCGTTGATGGTATCTACTTGACACCATCTGATTCCATTCTTTCTCTGCTTGTAATACAGCAATAGCCTCCGAATGGGCCTCTCTCCCTCCCATCTGAACCCCTGTTGGTCTATTTCCTATACTTGTGGCTGACAGATCTTTTAAAAATGCTGTCTGAACATACCACTTTCCAACTCAAAGATCTTTTAATGGGCCCTGCCATCTTTTCAATAAAGTCCAAATGCAACAGGACATACAAGGCCCTGTGTGCCTTTGCCCTTGTCATCCTCTGCAGCCTTGCCTCCTCCTTCTTGCTCTAGCTGAACCGAAGCACTCACGCTTCCCAGAGCTCTCCACACCCTCACCTTTGTACCCGGGCCGTGAGGCTGCCCGCTGTCTCCCAACTTCCTCTTACCCTGGCTGACTTCTACTCATCCTTCAAGACTCGGCTCAGCCGTCAGTGTCCTCCAAGACCTTTCTTTCCTACTCAAAGCGTGGTCTGTGCATCAGCAGCTCTCACTATCTCCTGGGAGCCTGTTAGACGTGCAGAAGCTCAGACACCACCTCAGACCTACTGAGCCAGACATCTGCATGCACCAAGACTCCAGGAGATTCGTGTGTGCAGCGAAGGTCCAGAGGATCCGCTCTGGGCAGTCTGGTCTGCCTCTCTGTGGCACCCCCTGAGTCAGACAGGTGGGTCCCCCAGGCCCTCCCTTGAAACCTTCAAGGGCAGGTGCTGTTATCTTCTGTTGGCTGCCCTGTTTTAGCTGCTTTGTTGGGATTTGGTTTAACTTCCCCTTTTCAAGCATCTGTTGACTTGTAAACAAGCTGCGAGGCCGGCCAGGCCCTTGGTACCTGCAGAGCCCAGAATTGGTACTGTTGATGCTGACCTTGAAGCCCAAGAGACTCCAGTGCCTATGAATGCTTTAAAACGGCTGCCCCTTGGGGGAAACACCAACTGTTCCCCAAAAGCAGGCTTTCAATTAAATAACATTTTCCTTCTGATCAAAAGGTCCACTTTCAAGACTTTTACATTTGGCTTAAAGTGACGATTAAGGGACTGAGTGGCATGGGGCCTCATCTTTGCCTCCTTACACTGGAGAACCCTCATCAGGATTCTTGGCTCTGTGCAAAGAATGTGGAGGCCACTTTAGCCCCAGAACTGGTTTTTCTCTCTTTTTGCTGGGAGAAGGAGATGAGTGACTCTCATGCTGGAACTTCGGTGGAGAGAGAGTCTCCATTCAGCACTGGATTCCAAGGGACATGTTCATGGCCCCGTTATAAGAGCCTAGATGACCACCCCAAATGAGGGCAGGGAGGAGGGGACTTGAAGTTCGAGCCTCGCCCCAGACCTGCCTGGAAGGCTTCCTTACTCTCTGCTGCAGAACAGATGTTTGATTCCTCTCCTTCCCACCCTACCGTCCTGAATTTTCCTTTCTATCACACTTGGGCTCAGGAAGATGTGCTCTGTTTGTGACAAAAATAATGTCTTCCATTGCAAAGGGCTTAACTCTTCAGTGCACTTTCCGATCTTTGATCTCACTTGGCCCTCTTGAGAGGTGGCAGGGCAGTTTTGTAGACTTCATCTTAGGCATGTGAGAATGAAGGTGCAGAGAGGGAAAGACACCAAGGACAAAGCTATGCAGCCAGCAGGGGCAGACCTGAGGCTGGCATCCAGGGCTTCTGACTCTTAGTCCAGAGCTCTTTGGAACCTGCTGCCTGATTTTAGAAGGTGGACTCATGCACATATGTGTCATGTGCCAGGGTTTAGGTGCACAATCTCTTTTCATCCTCACTTCTCTGAGAGGTAGGTACTGTCTTTCCCATTTGGCAGAGAGGTCAAGGTGGCCATCCCTGTCTAAACCAGACAAACGTCTTTTCCTGCAAGACCCAGCTCAAATGTGACCCCCTAGCTTCTTTCTCCTGATTTCCCCAACAGCTATGACTGCTTCTCCTCCACTCTTCCTTTGAACTTCTTTGTCTCTCCTGCATGGCATCGTAATTATTTGACCTATGTGTGGTTTGAGGGTATCATTTTTTTTTTGACAGGAGTCAACACTGGGTAATAATATTCTTTCTCCTTCCTTTGCAATTTCATCTAAAGTTTTGTTTCCTTGGGGTCCTCTGGAGTAAAGGAAAGCATATTATACATCAGAGCACATTTGACAGATGTAAGTGATTATACTAATGGTGGGATTATTTCCCAACGTGTCTAATGTATTCAGGCTTATTTTGAATGAATTGAGTTTAAAACTCATCCCTAAAAATGAAATGAGATCTTTAAGTTTTTCCCACCTACCTCCTTCTTTTAGCTGGGTTTTAAAACCCTTTTGCTTTTTAATATGATGAGAATATTGTGTTGCCTGTAATTTACTTTAAAATACTTTGACACAGCCTGATTTATACACATATTATATATCTTTATGTGTCTCTATATTATATATGTATATACACACGCTCTTTCACACACACATATAGATACACTTCAGTGTGTGTGCACATGCAACTCATGTTGACATATGTGAAATGTGTGTACTTGTGTGTTGATTTCTTTTGACCTATATCTTAGGGACAGTCTGTTATCCTACAAGGGAACATACACTTCTGGGGTAGGTGCTTAGTGTTTTGAAAACTTCTAATCAGAAGCCCACACTCCAGAGATAAACTTTAGCTATCCTTTTTTTTTTTGTTTCAGCATATTATGGAGGTACAAAATTTAGGTTATGTATATTGCCCTTGCCCACCCCCCGAATCAGAGCTTCAAGAGTGTCCATCCCCTAGACGGTGCACATCTCACTCATTATGTATGTATACACCCATCCCCTTGCCCCCCACATCTGCCCGACACCCGATTAATGTTATTCCTAAATGTGCTCTTAGGTGATGATCAGTGAAACCAATTTGATGGTAAGTACATGTGGTGCTCATTTTTCCATTCCTGGGATACTTCATTTAGTAGAATGGGTTCCAGCTCTATCCAACTATCTTTATATCTAACCCACACAAGAGACTTTCTTATTTTTCACAGGTGAAAAAAGTGGTGTTCAAAATCTATGGATTGGCTAGAAATCTTGCAAAGGCCCTCTATCCTGGCATATATGGGGCATAGGAATCTAGTCTAGTAGTCTATACCTTTTAGAATGGTGCCCAAGGCTTCATTCTGAAATGATCTTATGCCCAGCCACTAATCAGAGAATTTTGATCTCATAAATCTAATTATAAGGTCAGCTAAAACCTGCCACTAGATTATTGTACGGTTGGTTGCCTTTGGTGAGCCTAGAAGTTCCTACAAGGGCAGAAAGCTAGAACTTCTTCAAGCTTACAGACTAGGTTCTGTGGCTGTTTGGGGGCCTTATTACTAAATGAATGAATGTATATCTGGCAGAATTTGGGCTGAGACTTAATTTCATTGTTATCGAATGGTGAAGGGAAGGATCTATAGACCCTGCCTATTGCTAACTCTTGGCTGCTGCCCACGATACTAGGTAGAACATAATAGTTGCTAACAACCAAACTGGCTTAGGTAAGATCAGAACAGAAGGTTATGGAGGAACTGAGTTCCACCTCTTAGAGTGGCCTTTGACCCACTGGATTGCTTTATTTCCAATTTTATGATATTCAGTGATTATCCTACCCTTCTGTTTGCAAGGGAGGCTAACAAAATATCCTCCAAGCAAAGAACAATAACAGCACAGCACCTTGAGTGATGTCTTAGCTTCATCTCATCATATCTCCTAAATTTAGTTTGAAAAATACAGTGGGGGCGTGGATGAAATGGACGTCCATGTGACAAGCATCATTCTGTCTAGAGAGGCAGGGTTGCTTGCACAAGAGGCAGTAAAAATGGTGGGACTGCTGTCAATCCAAGACCAACTGGGGAGAGACTCTTCAATTTTTTTTAGCACATTTTGCCACGTAGGGCCTGTTAGGATTGAGGGGAGAAAGATTGCAGCCAACTTTGTAGGAATCATTAAAATCCATGGAGGTTCAGGATGGGATAGTTGGTTGGGCAAATCTTGCCTTGCCAAAATAGGATTTTCTCTTATTTGTGGGATTGGAGGATATAGTTTTTAAATAACACAGTATAATAATGACTTAATAAAAATAGCCCACATATGGAAGAGGACTCTGGAGTGAAATATACCAACTGTTAATTATAGTTCTCTTTGGATGATGGAAATATTGATTATATTTTTCATTCAATTTTCATTTTTTTCCAAACCATTTTTGTGCATGATGCTCTTATTTTGGGACACTTAGTAAAGTCCTCTAGCTTTAAGTGGGCTGGGAGTGGCATACCTGACCTCTGACCTGGCCACAAGGTGAGAGCAATCCAGGCTGACTCTTTGGGCATTGGCAGGTCTGTTATAGGAGGAAAGAGCCCAGAGAGAGAAGAAAGAGATTCTCTCAACAGAGAGATGGAGGCTTGAATCATCTTAATTTAATGTTAGAAGAGAGGTGACCTTATTTTATATGTGAAGCTTCTAAAACAGGTCATGTTGGTTACAGAAGCATTTTTCCATGTCATTACATACTTTTTATAAATATATATGTATATGTTAAAGTCCCACCATTCAAACATAATCACTAAACTTAAAGGTTACATATTTAATGGTTATGGTATAGTATTGTTTAATTAACTATGAATATTCCCCTCAAGTTAGAAACTCAAATTCTTTACCTTTGCATCATATATTACAATGAAGATGATTAAAGCCTTTTTTTTGTCTCTGATAATAATAATATTGGTTAGTATTTATGGAACACTTTCTATGTGCTGAGCTTTAGGCTATATATTTTACAAATATTCTTTCATTTAATCCATACAACTACGTCATGGCTAGATACAATTGTTATAGCCATTTTACAGATGAGAAGATAAAAACTCACCCCAGGGTTGTGGCCAGCCTTCTTACACTGTAGCCAGCATTACATGGCCACTTTTCCAGTCTGCCACCAACGCTGAATGCTATCAATGTTTTTACTTTTGCCTTACATCAAATATTTTCCCACCTCAACAAATAGACTTCCACAAAATCATTCTTAATGGAAACATACTATTCTATGATTGGTCAACCATTGTATGATTGGTCAACCAATCTCTTATTGGATGTTTGAATAATTTCAATAGCTTTGTCATAGAATTCTTCATGAAACTGAGTTTTACTATTACTTTTTCTCAATTGTTCTTTAATGAAGCAGCACCAATATTGACTCCCACTAGCAGTATAGGAGAATGCAGTTTCTCTGCATGTCAACAAGAGATGGAATTTCAATTTTAAAAATTGTTTGCCAGTATGATAGGTAGAAAATGAGATTTCATGATTTAATTATCATTTCTTTGATTATCAGAAGAGTAGCATGTTTTTCCCATGTTTGTTGGCATTTATACTTCTTTGTCAATGGCTTGTTCATAAACTTTGGTCTTTTTGCTCTTGGTGTGATCATCTTTTTCTTATTGATATATAAGAGCTTATTGCATATGAAGAACACACATTTAATTTTAAATAAGCTTATAGTTAAAAGGAAAAGTGATTAACATGCAAAGAAAGTACAAACATAACAGTGTCTTGGCTGGTCTCCAGTCTTGTTCTTCTTTAATTCATTGTCTATGCAGAAGAAAAAAAATGCAAGTCTGATTATGCCATTCTGCCTCTAATAACTCCCAAGTGCATTTAGGAGCAACTCTCAAAAGGAGAGTGTGAGGCCTTTTATGATGACCGTGCCTGCCTCTCCAAACTCACTTTTCTGATCCCCTTTATCCAATTCTAAGAGTCATTCATACTGAATTACTTTTAGTTTCCAGGAACTGCCAACCTCTCTCTTTTGGGCCTTTTGCATGTGCTATATCCTCTGCCTGGAATTCTCTCCCAATTTTTTTTTTCTGATAACTACCATTCATAATTTGGATCTGGATTGGATACCACTTCCTTCAGAGCCAGGGTTCTCAACCAGGGATGATTTTTGTCCCCAGGGGACATTTGGCAATGTCGGGAGACATTTTTGGCCATTGCGCTGGCAGGAGAGTTATGCCACTGACATCTAGTGGGTACGGGCCAGGGATGGTGCTAAATACTCCTCAACCTACAGGACAGCTCTTCACAACACAGACTTATTTGGCCCAAAGGTCAATAGTGTGAGGTCGAGAAATTCTGCTCTGGATCTAAATGGTCTTTACCAACCCTCCCATCCACTCCCCACCCACTCTAAGACTGGTTGGGTATCTCTCCTGAGACCTCCAGGACCACCCTGTGCTTACTATTAGTACTTTCACAGCTCTACTATATTGTGTTGTAATTGTCTTCTAGGCTAGAAGCTTCTTGAGAGAAGGAACATGTTGTAATTCCAGGGCATAGACCAGGGTCGGGAATATATGGTTGTTGGAAGCAGCATACCATAGTGGGGACTGGGGAGACAGAGGGCTTAGATTTGAATCCCAAACCCTACTACCTACTAGCTGTGTGACCTTGGGCAAATTACTAACCACTCTGTGCCTCTGTTTCCTCTTCTGTAAAATGAAGGTACTAATTGTACCTGCCTCATAGAGTTATTAGGAGGAGTACCTGGGCTAATATTTGTAAGCTTCCTAGAGAAGTAAGCTCTATGTAAGAGTTAAATAAAGGAACAAGAATAAAATAAGCACTCAAGAAATACTTGCTGGTAAATGACCGGAGCAGGCCTCACTTTGGGTTTGGCCATTTCTCCCATTCTTATCTTCCTCCTATCGCACGTAGCATGTGACGACTTCCCAACAACTTGAAAAGCTTCTTTTCTTTGTAGTTCTTAATTTTCCTAGGTTCTTATTACATCGTTAACTATCTCTATAGTCATGAGCTGTTACTTTTCTTCAAAAAATGTTCCTGTTACTATTGCATAAAGAGGCTAATGAGAACGAGCCAACCGTGGGATCACCAACACACACCCCTCACCTTGGAAACAATTTTCTTTTAAATAAAGGACATATGTGGTTCAGAATTTTGTACGTGGAGTGTGCTATGGAGACACTTTTACAAACAAGCCTATTCAAAAAAGAGATAGACTTTCGCAAGGTACCCGGAACCCAGTCTGCGGCAGCCTTGCGTACCACAACAAATCAGTGTCTGCTATTACATATTTGAAGTTAATTTGACGTTGAAGTAAACAAATCAAAGTGTGTTTATAGAATAATTAGGCACTATTCTCAATGCGGGGGCTAAGAAGTTTTGTCACAATTACTGATCAGTGGTTTTCTTTGTTTTGTTTTCAAAATCCCATAGCAACACACAAAAATAAAGCTGTTGTTATTACGCTAGTACTTATGTAATTCCAGTATCTTGTAGGAAGAGTATCTGGGGATGAAGTCAACAGATTCTTAGCTGAATCTTCTCATTGTGTTTCTTAGAGTGTAACCTGGTTGGATCTTTGGAAATTGGTATGAAAAGGGAGAATCGTGGTCCAATCTTCCAAAATAACTTTAAAACGCACGCTCCTGCTCATTCCTTGCATGTTTGTGCACTGCCTCGTGGTGCTGTGGCTCTCCTTGCCACTAGGGAAAAATGGTTCAAGGTCTTGTGAAATGAGTGCTTCCTTCTAGATCAGCAACGGGAAACTTGACAAGAGGAAATAAACAGAAGGCATGCAGTACTGAATCAATTTTTTAAAAGAATTTTTTTTCAAGGAAGTTCATTAAGCTTCCTAAAGGAGTATGTTTAATGACATATACAATAGAGGGGTCTTGTCATGGGGGTACCAGTCACTCCCTGGAAGGTATGTGAAGGAGAGGGGGCCTTCGGGATGCTGAAAGTATGCTGGAGGGGTTCAGGTGGAACCCCCCTCTGAGCTAATCTCTCTGAAGTCACTCCTACCCACTGGAGAAGTCTTAAGGCTGATCCTTAGACACCATGTCCTCAGTTACTTTTTTGGGACATTCTGGCATTTTTGCTGGTCCTTCTGCAAAGAACCTGTGTCCCTCCTGGTCTTCTTTAGAGGGAGGTGTGGATCACACTCCTCAGTTCTTAGCATTAATGTCAGTTTCGTCTCTCCTCCTTCACTAAACCCCAGGATGCCTTGCCCTGGGCACACAGCATCTTGTTTCTCTGTGACATCCCTGTCCCTGGGACCTCTCACTGCTCCTTTGAGGACCTGGGGTGACAGTGGGTACTGTGTGGCTGTCAAACTCTGGGGTCTGCAGCTAAGTGTTAATTTATCTTCATCTAAATTCCTTGCAGAGCAGCTTTTGAAACACGAGATTGTCTTATTAAGAGGTACTTATTGTAAAGTAGAGTGAGCTCCACCTTTGATGAAGACAGAAGAGGCCAAGTTTGATGGGTTGGACATCGCTAGACAAAGAGAGTAATTAATGACTTAATTGCCTCTTCATGCTTTCCTTAAAAAAAAAATTTTTTTTTCTTTTTTCTTTTAAAACTCACCAGGCTGAAAACTGGAATTCCCAATGCTATTTTACAGTTTAGCTAAAAAAAAAAAAAAAAAAAAAAAAAGACAAATGAAAAATAAATCAGAACCCAATTTTTGTATTACATTTTCCTGTAACATCTTCCTCACTTTCTAGAATCATTGTCTATTGATTTTACCTTTAGTGGCTTTGGAAGTTGCAGCGATCTGTTTGTGGAGAGTTCAGTACCTTGTATGGATTTCCTTGTGTTAGTTTAAATGCTGATAAGATACGTGGCAAATTAATGAAATAAAAATAGCTTTGTCAATAAACAGAAGCGAAGCCACTTTCAACATTTGTCCAGTACTCATTGCTTTTCAGGGCCTAGACAAAATTAGTGGGTAGGATTAAAGAATATATTCGTCTTTTATCCCATGTTTGAGTACTTGATCACAGAGGCATGATTTAATCCAAACATCAATAGCACTTCGTCAATTCTGGCAGAGACAGCTGTCAAAGTGGACTTTGGGTTTGTTAGAGCTTTGCGTTTTATCCTTTTTTAAGGTCATGGAGTATTTTCTTTGATTTTTGATGCTGAAATCTTTCTTAATCTTCTAAACTTGAGAAACATCTGTTAAGATTTAATGGGATGGCTTTTGTCTTAAATTAGAGCCCGTCTTGCAAATCTCTCCACCTCCTTTCCCTTCCCAGCCCCCAGTTAGGAAAATGGGGAGTCGGGGCAGAGGAAATGAAGCACAAGTCCTTTATCCGGGGGAAGTTCTTCAGTCAATGTGTGAGTGTTAGCATGAGCACCAGGCAGGGCATGACACTTCTGATGCGGAATGCTGTGAACCCAGTGTTCAATTTTATTTTGTTTCCTAGTGACATTAGCAATTTCCCTGTAGCATATCACTTAGTCTGGGATCTGAGTGGCAGATTTATGGGTCCTACTGAATAATGAGACAAAAATGATGCAAAGAAGAGAAACAGCTGGAAAGAGGAATTTTAACCTTTTCCTCCCATAAGCCTCCTTGTTACCGGATTGCATGGTGTCAACAAAATTTAGTAGTTAAAATAGCTGGAGGTACAGTAACGGCATCTAAAAATATATGCCTCCAAATATGTACAGACATCTGTCATGTCTGTTGACAGAATATATTAGTCATTATCCTCATCAGTAGACACAAAATCATCGCAGTTTTCATAATGTAGGTGCTTCGTAGCACATAATTGCTAGTGATTTTGGAAGTCCTCCGATAAAGTCACCAGCATTGTAATCATGGTGTTTTCCTTTAGCCTGCTTTTTCTACTCTCAACCTGGATGTTAACACCTCAGCCAGAGCTCTTCACAGGGAAGTATTAAAATGCTTCCATTTATTGCTTGAGACACATTCCCACCTACCCTTGGCATGCAAGTATGGGCTGGAAACAAACATCTGTGCTAAACAAAGAAGGTAGTCCAAGACCTTTCACACCAAAGGTGCCCTTATTCTAATCTGAGCCTTCTATGAATGTAGTGTTAGAAAAACTTGTCTAAGTCCTGAGAACCGGATTAATGCCACTATCTGCAGATTTCTTGCCCCTCTGAAAAGGCAGGAAGGAATGCCTGGTCCAGAGCACGTGGGTGATAGGATTAGAGTTTTGGGAATCAAAGAGAACTGTCCATCCCAGGTTTAGGAGCCACGTACTGTGGGGGAGCTTGTTTGACTGTTCTGAGCCTCAGGTTCTGAGTGGAAAATGCAAATGATCATAACTACCTTACAGTGTTGTCCAGACATTGCACAAAAGCACCTGAACTATGCTGCCGCATCACAGGCGATTGAAAAATATTAGCTTCCTTGCCTTCTTTCCCTATTCCCTTTGCATTCTTCCCTCCACTGAAGTCTCACCACCTTCTTTCTCCACCTTAACTCATGCTTGTAGCCTTGTCTCTTTCTCATTTGAAGACTTCACTGGATTTACTTATGAAATGGAGATAGAACAGCAGTCTCAGCCCTCTCTCCCCTATCCCTGGCCATTCTCCAATTTGGCAAGGGGAGAATTCTTATTGTTATAAACAAGAGCAAAATATTAAAAGTTAGTTAATACTGTGTCAGCTGTTGTATAAAATTCTTATATTAATATATTTATTATCACATTTAATCCTCACAGTGACCCTATGAAGTAGGTACAATTCTTACCCCTGCTTTTTAGGGGAAGAAACTGAGGCCCAGAGAGGTTGAGTCACTTGCCCAAGATCACACAGCTGAGAGTAGCACGGCCAGGCCTTGACCCAGGCAGCCCCTTCAGTTGCAGCCTTGGAGTCTTTTAGACTTGTCAGGCGCTGTCTCCCAGAGCATCTGTCCTTGAGTCCGAGTCCGGGAGGAAGGCTTCCTGTGCGGCTGGAGCGAGGCCGCCCCTCTGGGAGGGTGTGCTGCTGTTCATAATGAGAGGGGTCCTGTCGAAGGTTGTTGTTTTTCCCCCTCTGCCTCTTCCTCCCACTTCTGACAAGGTTTTCAATTAGCAGCTTGTAGAGGCCCAGCCTGTGGTCCCCATTTCAAGCAATCTGCATAACTGAATTCCCCAGGAGGGGATTAAAGGGCAGAAGGCGGGTGGTGAAATAAAGGCCCCGTGCATGGAAGGGCCCAAACGTGCTGTGGGTACGGGCTGAAAGCAACGCCTTGTCTTGTTTAAAGTTACGCGGGGCCAGGGGTCATTTGGGAAGTGACTCTGGCGGAGATGAAAGGGGACACTGCTGCTGCAGGATGTGGGCCCCTGGCCTGGTGGTGGGGCCTCTCCGCCTCGCCTCGTTTCTGGTTTCTGGTGGAACGTACACAGAAACCGGAGCAGGGAGCCGCTCAGGCCTGTTAGTGCTTAGGAAGAAGTAATTTCCTCTCCTTTTTGGGAGGTGCATGAATCCCCCAGCTCCCTGGTGGCGCCTCCCAACAGAGGCCTTGGTCATCTTGAGGCCTGGACTGTTTGCTTCATGCCGGGCTGCTTTGAACTAGGCCTCCTCTCTCTGTCCAGGGCAGGGAGGAGACCTCTGGCCCCAGACTTCGTGCTGGCTGCTTTCTCTTCTTGGCCAGGCTGCATCTACACTTCACCTAGAAGCCACGTTAGTTTTGTTTCCATCTGTTGAAAGCAGGATTCTTATTTTACGGAAGGAAAAAGTCAAGATGCACGAGAGCTTCCCAACACCAATGCCACACATCTGCCATCTCCCGCCAGCACAAAGCTCGCGATATACCTGGAGACAAGGGCTCCTCTCACCAAATGACAGAAATGCACTGCAGGACAGGCAGAAGGGAATGTCTTGTTTGAACATACATGGGCCCAGGTGTCATCTGAAAAAGATGATAGATCAAAGCTAAATTCTGCATCTTACAGAGGGGTAAAGAGGCTTTTTAAAAGAGCTTGTGAGTGGCCTTTACGTCTCCAGTATGGGTTATGGCTTGTTCTTATGATCACAGGTACAGTTTGCTCTTGGAGAGGACCGGGTCCTGAATACGCTGTGGACGGTCCCCAGAGGGACCCACCTTCGGATAGGTCAGAGGGAGTATGCCCAGGAAGTCGGAGGGCAGGGACATTCGCCCCTCCCCCGGGGCTCAACAGGCCTCTGGGTGGCAGCTATCAGCGTGTCACGAGTATCAGGCCTGTGACCTGTTTTGTGAAAGAAAAAGTCGGGCCAGTGAAAGGTTCCGGATGAATCATGGCGACACTTACATTTGAAGTTGTCCCCAAATCTTGTTCTCCTCATCGGAGCACATAGTCATGGCTTCTGTTCATTTTGTATTTTCCTTTTCTTCCCTCGCCCTCCCTTCCCTCCCCACCCAGCAAACACGTCCTCTTTCGCAGCCAACTTCTTGCTGAGGGCTGTTTGGAGTAACTGGTTCCCCACACGACGGATCGGACCCGTCCTGGGTGTAGAGTATGTCACAGGAACATGTGAAAACAGGCCCTTGAAGAAGCCGGACTCAGGGCTGCCCACTGCCCACATTTTCTAGGTGAGCCAGAAGGAATTACAAATGCAGCCGGGTTCTCAGTGCATGAGCCACACCAGGCAAGAATTATGCCTGTGTTGAGGGTAGCGAGGGGGAGCAGAGAGAGGGGGTGAGTAAAAACCTGCCTTCCAGAGAAGAGTGACTCTGAATCTCAATGATGTTTTCCTAGACACGGTTCCAGCTTTTAAAATATCCTGCAAGCGAGGCCTTTCCCGTGCTGCGTGCGTGGGCTCTCCCCTCCTCTTGCGTCTGGCATCCCTGCCACCGCCACTCGACTGGGCAGAATGATTTGACGGGGCATTCCTCAGGAGGTTTGGGCGTCCCCCAGCTAGTAAACACACTTGCTGTTGTGAACCCCAGACATAAAAGGCAAAGTATCACATTTTCCTCTGAATTCTTGAGGAAATCGCTCTCATATACAACACCAACCTTTGGCTGTGTGACAGAGACGGAGTGTCGTTTGCATGCCATTACCAGGCTGTAAAGTCTGGTCAGGGCAGCCTTTTTGGAGTTTGCAATCTTCTGGGATCCTTGGAGGGTCACCCTACAGGTCAGGTTTGTTTAGTCTGGTCCGTAATGGTGTAGAGTGGCCTTGACTGTGGAGCCCACCTAAATAATGCCCTATCTGTGTGATACTTGCACAGTCCCTCCGAGTTGTATATATGTTTCACTTTCTAATATTCGACACTGAATTGGGTTTCATTGTTAATAGAAGGCAAATTGTTTCTAAAAACAACCTCATCTTGCTTTGAAAGTTAGCCAGAGTTCAGAAGGCCCCTGCATTTTAAGGGGTGATCTACATTTTCCTTGGGAAAATCATGCAGGGCTTCTGTGTTTTTGCATGAATGTTACCTACTCTTTGCTTCTCTTTTGAGAGACTCATCTGAATATATGCTATTTTTTAAACTTTTTATTATTTAAGTATAATATATATAGAGAAAACAGCACACATCGTAAGTGTATAATGAATTTTAACAAACTCAACACACTGTAGCAAGGGGCCCCAGATCAAGAAATAGAACATCATCAGCCCCCAAAAGCTCCCCTCATATCCCTCCATTTGAGCATATACAATTTTGAATGTCTCTTATTTATAATTTACCTAAAGTTTTCAATATTGCAACTTATTCTCCCCCCAACCCTGATGGTGTAACATCCTCTGAATTGTCACATACACATAAGGAAGGGAAAAGAATCTGTCTGATCTTCTGGGTTATAATAGACAGTTCTTTCCTAGAATCCTTGAATGTGGAGCTTTGCAAATGCATCAATATCTGGTTAAAATGGGGTCCATTTTTTATATGAATCTTTCTAGAAACTCAAATCATGCTTCTTTGTATATTTGACACAATAAAAATCTGGTTTCACAAGATTAGTGTAAGTGGCATGGGTCTATGTACCTAACTTACACCCTAGTTTTGTGAAACACTGTTGAACCCACTTTATGAATGTTACATAATTAAGGTCTTGAGGGTGGAGAGGATAGTGCTGGAAGAAAGATGCTCATTGCAACAATTTTTGCTCAGAGACTTTTAGAAGTAACCAGGTTCTCCTCCCCAATCCCTCTATATTTCAAAAGGAATCTTGTTTGAAGCTCTATAGATGGACTTTTCCCCCTCCTTTTTAAAAATAGTTCAGTTTCTTTCTTCCCAAGCTCCTCAGCTCCCAGAACAGCTTTCATTACAGCAACATAAATAAAAAGTGACATAAAATTATACAGCCCTGTGTAAAGTAGTTTAAGGAAAATGTCTTTTATGGCAGCTTTTATGGTTTCACCAATTAGTTATTAGATTTTCTCCATTTTTAATTCGCTGTCCTGTGTGAGCGTTAGGAAAGGTTTCTTCCCCTCTTTCATCTCTTAGTAGTAATAGGACTGGGGGCTGTTGAGCCCCTGTTTAGCTGACTTTCTTGTTTCCTAAAGGCATTTCATTACAGCCTGTTGCTAGATGTGGGCAAAGCAAGTCCCTTGGGGGAGAAGCCAGCTCTGAGCCACTATTTTAAGTGAGCAGAGTCTCGCCACCCCCATTTTAGCACCGGTAATAGTAGCAATAGTAATAGTATTAGTAGCAATGGTACTAGTAGTAATAGTAATAGTATGAGTAGCAATAGTACTAGTAGTAATAGGGTAGCAGCAGGCGGGCCACAGGATCACATCACAGCGGCTAGACCTTAAGCTGAGAAATCTTGAGTTTTTAGTAACTTTCCAAACATTCCTGGGGAGTGAGAATAACAGAGATTTACTCCTGCCAAAATTTATTCATTCAGGAAAAGCAAAATTTAGATCAGCGTATAGATTATTTTTTAATGCGGTCGCTCGACAGCAGAGGGCAAGGAAACCAGAAGTTGAACACTCGGTGCAGCCGAGTCTAGACCATTGCAATTTGATTCATTTAGGGGAATTGTATTAGGTTTTAGGCTCTGGCTGGGGCTGGGCTGCTCTGTTTTGGAGTGCATGATGTCATTGTGTCAAGCATGTCACAGCCAAGGCATTCTGGTATTTATGTTGGCTTCAGATCTAGCCCAGAGTACATGGCAGGCTCAATTTATTGCTACTTTAACTTTGTTTAGTCATGGAGAGGCTTTATTTATGTTGGTAAATTTCAAACAGTGGCCAACAGTAACCGCACAATGAAAAGGGCCTGCAAGATTCATCATCGATAAATCACCTTGTTGCTGAGTTTCTTTAATTAAGGAAAAACTCCGTCTGTTGATGCCTGTGGTTGCTGGAAGGAAAGCAGGGTGGGGAGTACTTTGATTAATCCATCTATCAGCCCAGCTTTGGAAAGCGAGTCTCCTGTTTCTGATTGTAGCTGGGCAAAGACCTAAATAAAAATTTATCTTGTCAAAACCTATGGGCCAACTGAAAGCAAATAAAGAAGTTTTATGGCATCCACATAAAGTTAAATAAATAACGAGAAAGTGCAGTGCGTCCTACGGACATTTTTCAGTACAGTATGTGGCCGTTCTTTGGGGAGAGCTCATTAACTTAAAAAAAAATTACCTTTAATGGGCCACTCGTTATCGTCGTCATCAAATGCTTCACTTGTCGAGCGTTCCAGTGTTTAATCCTGATTAAAACCAAAGACTGGGACTCATGGCTTGGTGCCGTTGAACTACCCAGGACGGAAGGTTCAGGGAGTGCTTCTAAAGGGTAAGATACGACATTGCTACAGCACTGCAAGTATCAGGGGATCTTTTTTTATTGATCCCTCTGGAAGGCAGTTGACTCTCCTGGGGATGACATAGTATGGGGGTAAAGCTTTTCACGTCTGACTCAACAAGGGACCTCATCTTTAGTTGAACTTGCTTTTCATGGGGGTGCTTCCCTCTGCTGGGAAAAGTCTAGAAAAATATATTGGGATCAGAGGCTCTTTTCACCAAATGCAGTTTAAATGGTCTTCTGTCTGAGCTTGGGCTTGTGGTCAAGTACATTTCATTTCTAGGTAAAAAATGTTCCTGAATCAGACAAAAGACAGCAGCTGGTGATGGAGAAGGCCAATTTTGATACCAGAATGAGATTATTTGCTTTTCCTTTTTAGGTTATGAAAAGGGTGCTCTCTTGATAGGAAGCTTCAGGACCCATTCACAGGAAAGGGCGATCTCTCGTGTCGAGTCTTGGTGCACGCTGCACTTGGCAATCGGCTCCTGTCTGTTTGATGGAGGTGCGCAATAAGTACGGGCTGGGGGAACCAGGGACATTTTGACAGGCGTCTCCAGTGGGATCTGGTGCGGGAGGCTTCTGCTCTGGGACCTGACATCTTTGGATGGACAGACTAAAGCTGCTCCTGGAGCTGAGCTGATGGCTTTGCAGGTTCTTGGCTTCTTTCCTGTGTCCTGCCTTCACATTGGAGCAGGGTTCCCCAGGACTGAGGGGTGGTCATGGTGACGGTGTGAGTAGTAAGGCTGTTCTCCAGGTCAGGTTGGGAGGGGTAGGGATGAGGGAGTGATGGAAGGATATGTTCTGACCTAACCAACTGGATCAGCTTCACTAAACTGGGTAGGCTTCAGGCATTTGTAGACACCAAAGCCTGCTCCTTAGAGCTGCCCCACAATGCTGGCGATTTTAGCCTTCTAGAAGACCTTCCCTTAGGTCAGTGAGACAACAGTTTGCTCAATTGTAAGACAATTTCAATATAGAGATCAAATCTGGGCCATACAATTTGGTCATAGGTTGACAAAAAATTTCCAGGCACTTCATAATGACTATATTTATATAAAATCTATATACACATATATACTTTTTTTTTTTTTTAGACACAGGCTCTCATTCTGTTGCCCAAGGTGGAGTGCAGTGGCCTGATCATAGCTTACTGCAGCCTTGAACTTCTGGGCTCGAGCAATCAATCCTCCTTCTTCAGCCTTCTGAGTAGCTGGGACTACAAGTGGGCACCACCACACTCAGCTATTTTTTTATTTTCAAGTTTTTTGTAGAGACGAGTCTTGCTATCTTTCCCAGGCTGCTCTCTAACTCCTGGCCTCAAGCGATCCTCCCACCTTGGCCTCCCAAAGTGCTGGCATTACAGGTGTGAGCCCCTGGCCTGGCCATAGTGACTATATCTTATGCACTTTTTAAAATATCTTCTTCATTGGTTTCAAGATACAGTTTAAGGCTCTCCTGGAGTCACCTTGGTTTGCCTTATGCATCTGAAAGGACCCTCCAATCTGTCCCAGCTTGAAGGTAAAGTGGTTAACAACAGGGCAACGACTATGTACTCAGCTCTTGCCATGGGTCTAGCAGGCAGGCAGTGTGGGGACTCCAGAGAATCCTAAGTGAGGACTCTTGCCCTGAAGAGGCTTCTGCTCTCCTTGAAGGAGTCAGGGCTTACAGAATTGTTCGGCTGGAAATGAGGGCTCCTGCAGGTGCAGCTGTAAATGCTGTCATCCTTTCCCTCTAAGCCTGGGCTGTGCGCCTTGTTCTCCACTCCCCAGGTGAGACCTAGGGAATGTTCCATCACTTTTCTGTTCACTCCATGATCCTTTGTTTGTAAACATGTTCTTAATTCAATGTCACCACAGTGGTTTTCAACCCTGGCTGCTCACCAAAATCACCTGGGCATCTTTTAAAAAATATTGATGCCCAGGCTGCCCCCGAGACATCTCTGGGGGTGACGCCCAGGCATCAGTAATTTCAAAAGCTCCCCAGGCGATCCCAGTGGGCAGCCAGCGTTGAGAACCGTGGAAATGAAATGTGCTCCCTGTTTAGAAACAGGGCCTCGATTCTTCTGTCCCACACGGTGCCACTCAAGAGCTTCCCTTCTTCGTGAGACCACCCGACCGGAGCCGTCTCCCTCTGAAGCCACCACCTTGACCTCTGGGGAAACAGAGGCTTTTACCACTGACTGCTTCATCTCAAGCATGGGAACAGTTCCTCCAGGGATCATCCCCTATAATTGCTGACAGTCCAGCAGAGACTGGGACGTAGTGAGACCCACAGAAGGTCCGAGGATCAGGGAGTGGACGTGCACGTGGACAGCAGCTTGCCACCATGGCGTGGCTCAGGCCTGTGTGCAGAGTGGGAGTAGACCGGCTCCCATCTTACTCCTGGGGCAGCTTAACTACGTCCCCTGCCACCCCCCATGCCATCCTTCTGGCCCCAGAGAGAGTAGAAAGCTTTCCCTCACACTAACTAGTCCCTGGGCTGTGCAAAGTGTGATCCAAGGGCCGATAGCACCAGCATCACCTGGGAAATCATGAGGAATGCAGAATCTCGGTCCTGCCTGAGACCTACTGGAATATAAACTGTATTTTAACAAGACTTCTAGGAGATTTTTAAGAACATCAAAGCTTAAGAAGCTAAGCCTTGCCTCTTGTGTCCTGATTTCCTATTCCAGATTTGAATTCTACTGGGGAAGCTTGGCAAGGAGAACATGCATTTTTTTTTTTCCCAGGGAAAACTCCACCCTTACAGTGACGTGGTGCTTTGGGCTCAACAAAACAATCACACAACCCCAACACGAGTGACGTCCCCAAATCCAGGTTGCTCAGTTTAAAACATGTTATCTATGCAGCATAAAAGGCCCAATCCAGGTAGGGGCTAAGCCTATTCCTTTTATTTTCCAATTTTTTTAAATTGTAAAAGTAATATTAAAATATTAACATGCAAGATAAAAACTGAATTTTACATAAGTTGACATTGCCTTCTCATCCTTGTCTACATACATATTCAATTTTTACATATTTGATTCAATATTTTATGATCCAATTTCATATTCTACATTTTCATTCAATATTACACTGAGCTGTGCTTCCATCCTGTTAGTCTTTTTTTCCTTTCCTATAGCCCATATTCTCTCATTCTTACCCCCCTGAGATAACTAATGTTAAAAACTTGATTCATATTTTTGTATACCTTCCTTCATCTCATGAAAATATATACAAACATATATATGTCATTTTGGGGGCCAATTTTTCTTTTCTTACAAAAATGAAATTGCATTAAACATTTATATCAGCTTGATTTCTTTCTCCCTTAACTATGATGGTAGTCTCTCCAGGTCAGTATGCACAGAGATAACTCATAATAACTGCATAATATTCCTTAGTATGGATGTATTATAATTTACTTAACTCTTCCCTTATTGGTGGAAGTTCAGGTTGTTTGCAGTTTTTCCAGTTGTATGTTTCCTTACACATAGAGTCTTCTGTACCGTTACTTTTACCTTTAAAGACAGATGCCTGTGAATGATATTGGTGGGTCAAAGGATATATTGGTTAGAGTGAGCTCACTACTGTAATAAATAGATGCTGGAATATATAATATTTCAAATGCAGTAGAAGTAAAATAGTCCAAGTTAGTTTCAGATACTCAGGGGGTCTCTGCTCCACATAGTCATTCAGAGGTTCAGGTTGCAGGGTCTTTGCTAACCTGCAGTGTCATACCTAAGCTAGGACTCAGTCACTTTCTGCAAAACAGTCTGGGAAATGTAGTTTAGACATGACTAGAAGAAGAGGAAACAATTTTTGTGAATAATTAATCAATGTATGCTATTAAAGGTCAATGAATATTTAATTTAAATATATATTACCAAGTTACTTTTGCAAATGGGTGGTAACAATTCACATTCCCACCAGCAATACATGAAAGTGCCCATAACCTGGAATCCTTGCCAGTAGTAGATGGTGTCGTTCTTTACATTTTTCCAAATCTGGTGAATGAATAATGGTATTACTTTAATTTGCATTTCCCTGAATACTAATAGTTGAATATGTTTTCATAATTTTAGCAGTCATCTAGCTAATTTGTTCTTTTCTGTTTGTCCTACCTGTTCTATGTTCCTTCTTTTGGATGAACTATTTTTTATTATTCTATTTCTTCCCTCTTTTAGTTTTGTTAATTTTACATTTTTTTTTACTACTCTTTCAGGGGATACCCTAGAATTTAAACATACCTCCTTGACTTATGAAAGTCTAATATAACGTTTCAGGTTGGGCTGCCCAGGAGACAGACTCTGAGATGTAGATCAGTGTTCTGGAAGTTTACAGGGGCATGTTCTTGGCTTAACACTGGTGGAAGGGAAGGAAAGGAAGCAGGTTGGCAAGTTTGAGAAGTTGGGTTGTGCTGTAATTACAACAAAAAACTAAAGCTCTCTCCAGGCGACCTCTGACACTGGGATGGGCCTTTAACATTGTCTTGAGTCGGGTGAGGGGGCCATGGACTTACATCCACATGATGAGCAGTCGTTGGATACAGGCTGCCTTGGGAAGGGGGCAAGTCCTTAGGCAGGTGGCCCTCTTCAGCTGGCAGCAACCCCCAAAATAGGTGACAGCTGAGGGAACAGATCCTTAAGTCTTGAAGTGGGGTCTGGCTGGCACAGATTAGATTATCCTACATGTAAAATAGTACTTTTACCCCTTCCCAATCAATTCCAGTATCTTAGAACACTTTAACTTCACTCGACTCTTCTGATTTTGTGTTATGATTGTTATTTATATTTATTCTGTGTATATTTAACTCCCATGGCATGATTATTATTGTTTTTACACTGTATGTTCATTTTGGTTTACCTAGTATACTTACCCTTTCTGCATCTCTGAACTCCATTTCAGATTCTTTTCTTTTTCTTGAAGAACTCTCTTTAGAATTTCCTTTAGTATGTCTCTTCTGGTAATAAATTATCTTGATTTTTCTTCATCTTAAAATATCTTTGTTTCACTCTCATTCTTGAGGAATATATTCACTGATATAGACTTCCCAGTTGGCAATTATGTCCTTTCAGCTGAAAATGTTATGATTTTGCCTTACTTCATTCTTAAAGTATATATACTTTCACTGGATGTGGAATTCTTGGTTGACAGCTTTTTGTTCCAGAACTTGAAGTGTCTTACCAATGTCTCTTGCCTCCTAGTTTCCAATGAGAAGCCAATGATATTTTGAATCATTGTTCAGCTGTATACTGTATATATTTTTCTCTGGTTGCTTTCAAGATTTTCTCTTTATCTTTGGTGTTCAGCAGTTTGAGCCTCACACAATTGGTGTTGTTTCTGTTCATGGATCACTGAGTTCCTTGAGTCTGTAAATTTATGCCTTTCATTAAATTTGGAAAAATTTCAGCAATTATTTATTAACTATTTATGCCCCATTGTCTCCTTCTTCTTCTTCTGGGATTCCAATTACATATATGTTAGGCATTTTCATATTGTCCCATAGGTATTCGAGGCTCATGTTCTTAGCTAGAACATGAGCCTGCCCTGTGTACGTGTGCTCCAGGTGTTAGCCAGAGATTTGGGCAGAGTTTAAAGAAAGAAATTGTTGTTATCCATTCTGATTCTCTTCTTTCAGGGATTTCCCTCTCACTGCCAAGGCTATGATTATCTTTAACTCTGTCTTCTGATATTTTCAAGCCAGTGAGGTTAAGGTTTTCCATTGGAGTTCTATTGGATCCACCTGTACAGTACTGACTTTGGCTTACACACAGGCAAAATGCCATAAAAATGGGTAACTCACCCTGTGCTGTTCCTTTGTTTCCAAATGTCTACTCTCTTCTACAATGTACCTGCTTTTTTTCTCTCCAATGCTGTCAGGTTATGTTTTTTTTTTTAATTTAATTTTTTCCAGAGTTGATAGCTGTGATACGTGGGAAATTTGGGAATGGTGGGAGCTACTTCACCATATTGGAAATAGAAACCTAGTTGTTTTCTTTCAGCACTTTGAGAATATCATTCCATTGTCTCCGGCCTTTGAGAAGCAGATTTCACTATGCACCAATCTTAATCCCATGGGAACACTCAACATTGTGCACTGGTATCAATTCACTTGCATGAGTTTGGTAAGAAAGAATACTCACACAACAGGTTAAGTGAAACAAGATTATTAGTCACAGATAGACAGCAAAGGACAATAGAAGCCTAGGAGTCACAGTGAACCAGTTCCCCAATGCTCAGGAAAGCTACCAGGCAGGACAGAATCTCGTCTACATGTACCCCACTTTTCAGCACACTTGCAGGTCCCTGAAAGTGTGTTCCACCCTGGGTTTTATACCTGGAGAAACTGAACTCATGGGGCTAATGTACTGCAGGACATCCTATACTAGGAGGACTGGAACAGAGCCTGGGCTCTTCTGGCCAGTTCCTCCTTATCTCAGGATGTTGCATTCCCAGCACATTCCACAGTTATTCTTGAGAACCAGAAGCAAGAAAGAGAAGAAGAGCTGGGTTGCCAAGGCCATTTGGGGGCTTGTCTAGCAGGCTTCCATTATTTCTGTTGGGAATTCAGCTGTCAGTTTTATTTTGTTCTGTTAAAGGTAATGGGTCTTCCTCCCACCCTGACCATCTGATTTTAGAATTTTCTCTTTTTCTTTGATTTTCAAAAGTTTTACTGCATTTGTCAAGATGTGGGATTTCCCGCAGTCTGGCTATTTCCTTCTGACCTATTTTCCTGATTACCATTCTCTTTTCAGCTGCTGCCAAGCGCCACTCTTAAATTTTTAATTGCAGTTAAAAATTTTATTATTTTATTTTATTTTATTTTTCTGTTCTAGAATTTACACTTGATCCTTTTAAAAAAGTTTACAGTTTGAAATTCTCCACCTCCTCATATAATCTCTTGAACAAATTAATCTTAATTACTTTAGAATCTATGTTTAAAACTCAAATATATTGATCTCCTGTGAGTCTGTTTCTATTGTCTGTTCTTTTCTCTCATTTTTTGGTTATTCTTTTTTTTAAATATGTTTTTTATTTAAAAATATTATGGGGGTACAAAAGTTTTGTTACATGGGCACACTGTACAATGCTGAAGTCAGGCTTTTGGTGTGTCCACCACCAGGACAATGTGCATTGTACCCAATAGGTAAGTTTTTATCCCTCACCTCCTTTTCACCCTCCCTCTTTCTTGGTTTCCAATGTCCTTTACATCTTTTTGTGCCCATATGCACCCATTGTTTAGCTCCCACTTATTAGTGAGAACATGTGGTGTTTGTTTTTCCATACTTGAGATAGTTCACTTAGGATAATGGTCTCCAGTTCCAACCAAGTTGCTCTGAATGACATTATTTCATTCCTTTATTATGGTTGAGTAGTACTCCATGGTATATATGTACCACATTTTCTTTATCCACTCATGTATTGATGGGCACTTAGGTTGATCCCGTATCTTTGCAATTGTGAATTGCGTTGTCATAGATATTTGAGTGCAGGTGTCTTTTTGATAAAATAATTTTTTTTCCTTTGGGTAAATATCCAGTAGTGGGATTGCTGGATTGAATGATAGGTCTACTTTTAGCTCTCTCAAGAATCTCCATACTGTTTTCCAAAGAGGCTGTACTAATTTGCAGTCCCGCCAACAGTATAGAAGTGTTCCTTTTTCTCTGCATCCACACCAGCATGTGTTTTTTTTTTTTTTGAGTTTTTAATAATGGCTATTCTGACAGGGATAAAATGGTATCTCATTGTGGTTTTAATTTGCATTTTCCTGATGATTAGTGATATTGACCATTTTTATGGTTTCATGCCTTACATTTAAGTCTTTAATCCATCCTGAATTATTTTTTGTATATGGCGAGAGATATGGGGTCCTGTTTCATTTTTTTGCATATGGCTATCTAATTTTCCCAGCACCATTTATTGAACAGAGCATCCTTTCCCTGGTGTATGTTTTTGTCTGCTTTGTTGAAGATAGTTGGTCATAGCACTTTTTGGTTATTTGGTCTCATTTCCTAGCATGTCTGGACATGCATATAAAAATTGTAGTGCTAATTTGAGGCTCTGTATGATGTTACATTCTTCCAGAGAGGATCTGTTTTGTGTCTGGCAGGAAGTTATCATAAGGACAGATCACCATAGTCAGATCTGGGGTTGAGCTGATTTGAAGCTGGACTTCAGATTTTGTGAGGCTGGATTAGTTTGATTCACCATTATTCCTAGGGTATAGCGAGTCCCAACTGAAAACCTACCATGTTTACCAGGGCATCTTCTCTTTGGTGATCTCTGAACTCCAGTTTTTGCTTCCCTCCCTACCCCGGGATGCCAGATGCTCTGCCTAGTGTTCCAGCGGCCACTTTCTGCTCAGCTTTTCAGCCTTTCAGCAGTTGCTTCTCAAAGCAACTGTACGCACTGAGAGGGCAAAAGCAGTAATGAATATTGGGCTCAACTCTCAGCATTTCTTTTCTCTCCAGGAACTTGGCCCCTCAAGTCCTCAGTGGCTTGGTAGTTCTCTGAAGTTATAAACAGATTAAAAAATATTTTGTCCAGGTGTTCTAGTTGCTCTCCACGGGAAGATGAGTCTTTAACAAGCATTGCCACCATTGCCGGAAGTGGAAGTCATCAGGTTGTTTTCTCATCAAGGGGCTTAGTGTCAACTTGGAGCATCTTTTTACATGAGGAAAAAATTCATTAAGTTTCAAGGCTTATTATGAGAACAAAGGAGAATCAAAAGGAGAAGACACAGGACAGTTGTTCCTCAGTGCCCTCAGGGGTTTGCTTCCAGGATACCCACAGATACCAAAATCCAGGGATGCTCATGTCCCTTATATAAAATGGTGTAGTATTTGCACATAACTTATGCACATCCTCCTATATACTTTAAATCACCTCTAGATTACTTAGAATACCTAATACAATGTACATTTATGAAGTAGTTATATTGTTTTAAAATTTGTATTTTTTAATTAATTAATTTATTTATTTTATTTATTAATTTATTATAGCTTATTATGGGGGTACAACCGTTCTGGTTAAGTATATTGCCCATGGGGGGTTGGGAGGGGCATGGGCAATTTATTTATTTTTTAATATTTTTGGTCCTTGGTTGAATCCGCAGATGTGGAACTTGCAGATAGGGAGGGCTGACTGTATATCTTAAATGTCCACAAATAGTGTCCAAGTTTTATTTTATCAGGATATACTGCTGCTTTCTATTATTCCTCTGTCAGCAAGCTGTTGTTGTTTTCATGTGATCCTTTATAGCATGGGGGTGTGCTCTAGAATATTACCATTGTATATAAAAAGGGACCAGCCCTGACTGCAGAGCTCCCACGTGGGAATAATAAAGTGGCTATCAGGCTAACAGCTTTCCCCATACCAGCTGCCATAACTGCATAGCCATATTGGAGCTGTCATAATGACTCAGGTCAGAATGAATCTCCTGCAACTGCTGAATTGTTTAAAGGTTGTTGTTTTGGGGTAGCAGAGGTTGTGTTCGTGGCAGAGGAAAAAGTAGTGGATTTATATTCCCAGCCCAAATGGCCTCATCCCTCATCACCAGGCATGAGACACAGTGATCACGGCAGAGCCACCACCCTCACTGTGACACCCTGTTACCTCTTCCTACTCCTCCTAACCAGCCATGATCCCTGATCCTCCTGCTTTTGGCTGTATCTACCTGATATTTTTCTCATCTTTTCATTCTTCCACCTGCTTCCCTTTTGCCCCTAAACCCACACCTTGATCCCCTTAGTTCCTGTTGCATAGACCTATGCCCTTGTCAGAGAGACAGAAGGGAGCAGGTTCTCAAGAAGCACTTTGTAAACAATAATGAGGTACACAGAGTGCTGGTGCCTGGAGTTCTTCCATTAGAGGAAACATAGGGGAGAACCTGGGGGCATAACAAGTCTTGGGGTCCCTCACTCCAGCCTGCAACTGACGTTTCAGTGATCTTGTGGATTATATCAGCAACCTTCAGGAAAAATATAAAACTGTTCTCACCAGCAGATTAATACCTTCTTCAGCTTCTCTAACCTTTTTCTCACTTAGAGGATAATTGTTAAAAGTTAAGAATCCTTTAACAGACTTTTTGGAAAATCCAGACTTTGGGACACTCACAGAACAATTTGGTTTTTTTAACAATAAATTGCAAGAGAAAACATTGAGGGGGAATCTATAGATGGAAAAAAACTTAAAAGACAAATCAACCAGTTGAAATATGTAGGCATTATTTGGATCCTTACTGAAACAAAAATACTGTTAAAATAGTATGACATTTATTAGACAATTAGAAATTAGAACATCAGCTGAATATTTGATATTAAAAAATTATTATTAAGCTTTAAAGTATGATGGTATTATGGGTGTATTTAAAAAATGAGTCCTTTTAGATACATGTACTAAAATATTGATGGGTGAAATGAAATAATTTTGGGGATGGGCTTTGAAATAATACAATAGGGGAAAGTGGGTAGGGGTCTAGATGAAACAATACTATCCATTAATTGTAGGATCTGGGCAGATAGAACATGGGAGTTAATTATATTATTTTGTTTACTTTTACATACATTTGAAGTTTTCCACAATAAAAAAGGAAAAGGATCTCTGTATCTCTGGACAACTTTGTAGAAAGAGTCTCCAACAACTCACAATTAATACAATTTAAAACCCTGTCCATTCCATTTTGCATAATAGTCCCCAGATGAGGTCTCTAGCATAAAAGAGCTTCCAGGTCTGAAGAACATAGCACATATTGTGGGGTGGATTTTCAATTTCACAGAAAATGTGCATTGGCCTGGAGCCTGCTCTCTTTTCGGCTTAGTGTTTACAAGAGATCATCCAGGTTATTGTAATTTTTTTTGTGGCTAATACTCACTTCAGTGTCTTTGAAATGGGGTTTCACCACATACCACAAGGCTACCCCTTTTGTTTATAGATCAGTCTTGGTCCTCAATATTGCAGACAAACAGTGAATGGATAAAATGGAGTTTCATAGGATTTCTCTTTACATAGACAATATTAGCTGAATCTGTACTGGGTGTCAGGTACTAAGTTAAATATTTTACATGCCATATGTCATGAAATTTTCATAATTACTCTATGGAAAGGTATACTCATTATACCCTTTTGTGGGGGGATGAGAAAATGGAAGCTTGGAGAGTTTACATAATTTCTTCAAGGTCACAAAAGTAGTAATTAAGGTACAGAACCAGCTGGGGCTTGAAACCTAGGCTGTTTGATCCTAAAGTCTGAACTCTACCAGGAATTCCATATTCTATGGTATTAATACTTCAGTGTACCACAGATTAAATTAAATTTGAGTCCTTTGAAATGTGTATATTTAGGCAAAGGCAAGTTAAAAAAAGGTTAAAACAAAACAGAAAAAAAACCAAATGCCAAATCTTCAAACATTTTTAGTTTTGCTAGAATTTAAAGGCATATTATGGGGCTGGGCCAGATGAAGTGGTTGTCATTCTAGGAGTGAACTTCTGTGAAGCCTCTGGAATCTTCCTCAGAGCACCTTGCAACTGCATATGGTACAGTTTCTTCTTTTGCTTGGCCACTGAAGACAGAGAAGAGATGGGCTTTCTTGAGCCACTGGCTTTCTTGAGCAATCCTGGTGATGACCAGAGACCTTGTTTCCCATGGGTCCTGTTACACTGCTGTTGGCGGAACACCAGGAGTTGCTCAGCTTCTTGACTGACTGTCAGTGTAAGTCTCTCTCCCTGCAAAAGACAGTGGCCAAGGTGAGTTCAGGAGGGAAATAGACCAGTCCTCTGTGAAAGGCTCCAATGTCTCCTAGGTTAACTTCCTTTTCCAGATGGTTTGGGAAACATAAGTCCTGGGAAAGACAAAATGCCCACCATGGTGGAGGTGGGGAGGAATCTTGTCAGGAAAATACAGACCCAGAGTGGAGAATAATTTAAATATGTCCTGTCCTAGAAAATTCTGTAGGGCTCATTTCCTAGTGCTCCAAGAATGCTCACTATTTTTGAATTATCCCCAAGGGACCTGGTAGCCAAGAGAAGTCTATGACTATGTGGCTATTGCTACAGGATGTGGCATTCACTCTAGGAACTTGCAGCCTTTGACAGTGATGACATTGAGAAGAGCTCTGAAACTGGGACTAGCCAAGCTTGAGTTCACTCGGAAAGATGTACCGTGCTGCAGAGGCTGCAGAACAGACTTCAGAAGGAGGCATCCATTACCATGAGAAATCCATAAAGCACACTGGCTCTTTGTGACTGTCATGAGGTTACTGGGTTGGAGTCAAGCACCAGGGATAAGGAGAAGTGTAGTTAGGTGGGCTGGTTCAGTTACTTTAAAGTGGGAGCAGTAGATAATGTGTTTATGAGGCCAGACTTCTAAGGTGCTTTCTGATAAATTTTCAGATCCATATCAGGAACAACACCCATTAGCTGATGGAATTCTATTGCTCCATAAACTACCTATGGAAGGTTCCATGTTTCTGATTGACAGGTTATTTGTTGGCAAGGCTCTTCCTCCAGTGGATAGGACTAGAGGCTCAGAATTGTTTCTCACTCTTCTCCCAGCTCCTGCTATCCAATTGTTTGGCAGGGCACCTGTTCACAAGAACCTTGACAATTTCCCTAGAGAGCCAACATTATAAGGGCAAGGCAATTTGCTCCTCTTTTTATTTTTTCCCACTGAAAAGAGCAAGACAAAAAATCTCCTGGGAATTCTTTGAGGGTCATTAAGGTTGAAGTTCTGAGCACTGCCTTTAAAAGATAAGACTCACTACAAAATAGTTCTTTTTGCAACAACATTGGATCTAGGTGCTTCTTGGTTCTCCATCTTCCCCATTAAAGCGGTTACTCAGGAGAATTGAGAGAGCATATTTCTTCCTTCTCTCTACCGTTTAGTTTTGGTTCAATTGCTTCTTTTACCCAATGACTGATACCCCAGAAAAATTGGATTTTAAAGAGAACGGAGCTTTTAAGACAAGTTTGCATTTCTCTGTTGGTGTGGACTATCCCATAACTCTATCTTGGTCTCTTGCATTCATATGCAAATTATTTTTAAGGCAGTGCTCCCAGGAGAACAGGGAAGGGAGTAGGGGAACCAGAACAGGGAAAGGGAAGAAGCTACTCAAATTGCTATGGCTGTGTAACAAATTACCCCAGAACTTAGTGGCTGAAGAATATGGCGCCATTTATTTTGCCTACAAATCTGCAATTTGGGCAGAACTCAGTGTGAACAGCTCATCTCTGCTCTACTTGGCATCAGCTGGAGTGGCTCAAAGACTAGGGGTAGAAAGCTGTGAAGACTTCTGCACTCCTGTGTCTGGTGGTGGAGTCTGGCTGTGGGCTGATAGCTCAGCCGGGGCTGTCAGCTGGGGCAACATAAAATGTCCTCTCCATAGAACATAATATGAGAGAAAACAGACATGGTGAAATGATACCATTTTCAATATGATACTGTATGTAGAAATTTAATAAACATAGTCCACTATAGGATATTTATAGATACATATATAAGTAGTAAAAGCATGAAAATATGAGTAGATACACAGTAAGTTCAAAATAATTATATCTGGGAGACTGCAGAGGTTTGAACTTTATCTGTGATATTTTATTTGTATAAGAAAGATTGGAATCAAATATGATAAACTGTTTTGCTCTTTTTTCAATATCAACATTTGTTATGTGTGGATAAAGAATCATGAGTATTTGCTATTTTCATTTGTATCTTTGTACATACACATTTTTCTTTTCATAAAGAAAAAATTTCAGAAAATAAGAGCATCTTTTAAATTAAAGGTATTTATGTTTGTACTACCTAAAAAAGGCAACAGTGTTGAAGTAAAAACACAATGGTATAGAATGAAAAACAAAAAGGATGACATAATGAAGGATTATGAGCAGGTTAGAAATAAATTGGAGGTTAAAATCCGTAATGGAGTTACACAATGTAATGCACATATTGTGGAAAATAAAACTTTTCTCAGAATATGGAGAGAAAAAAAGACAAAGATTAAAATAATGAGGAAAAGGGTAGATATGGAGGCCAGAGAAATAAGAGCAAAAATTACAACCGGTGCTGTTGAGAAAGAGCTCACCCTGCAAATTGCACAGAAATGGTAATCAAAGATAGAATAGGCAGAAAAAGTTTCCTGAGGTGAAGGAGACTTGAATGAACATGGAAAGGACTCACAGCGGTCCTGGCAGAATCTATGAAGACACCTACTCTGAGATTTCTCTGGGTCTTTTGAATTATAAGGCTAAAGAAAGATTCTTAAGCATGCAGGTTCAAAATTAGTCTACAAAGCAACAAAAATCAGGCTAGGCTCCGAGTTATCCCTAGGGACTAAATGCCAGAAAGCTGATGGCTGTCTACAGAGTTCTGAAGGTTAGGAAGAAGGAATGTTGCAACCC
The DNA here is from genome assembly GCA_028533085.1 of Varecia variegata. Classification (NCBI taxonomy): domain Eukaryota; kingdom Metazoa; phylum Chordata; class Mammalia; order Primates; family Lemuridae; genus Varecia; species Varecia variegata. The sequence continues at coordinate 46,014,365 of CM052437.1, forward strand.
ATGAATTGTCTTCATTTGTGAAGACAGTATTAAACATTCTGCAATATGCCAAGTTGTATACAACTTGAAAAATTACTCAAAAGTTTTACTCCAGGCAGTTGAGGAATCAAGGACTTGGAAATGAGAAAGCCATGATAGAAAAAGATTTACAAATCTCTTCTAATTCTTTTTAGAGTCCACAATCAAGAATCTAATTGTATTAGATATTTTCAAATGAATTTATAACCCAGGGGCAAAGCTTGGGTCTGCAAAGTTTCCCTTAGTTGTTACTGTTGGTTTTTGCTATTTTTTCAATATCAGGAAAATTTTTTTTGGGTAATATTCTTTACCTTATGGTTCAGATAGAATCTCCTGCTACTTAAAACACAACCAAACCCACTTTTTTCCTAGTCCAAAAGAAAGCCTGAAATTTTTAAATGACAGGGACCTTGTGTTTGCAGAATTACTAAACCCAGACAGTATTTTTTTCATCCCTCCAGTGAAACTGATTTTTATTCAGCAATATAAAAGCGTTGCATTGACAGGGAACTTGAATAATAATTTTATGCTTCTTAGAACTCATTTTGAATGACCTAAGTGTATAGGATTTTTTTTTTTAGTAATTATGAAAAAAGAATAAACTACCAGTGGCAGATATAATCTGTGATTAAGACCCTCTTTATAACGTCTTCCAACTAGGACTTGTGACTGACTCTTTTTGGGTTAATTGTACTTAAAATCAGAATATGTAATATAATCTTAACTGTGTTAAATTATGCATAGAAAAAGAACTTTAAAGAAATAAAATAGTAAATGAGGATATCTCTGAGTGGTGAGATTCTGGGTGATTTTCATTTTCTTTATGTATTTGTATTTTAAACAATTTCCTATAATAATAAATTGTGTCTTTATTGTCAGAAAAATGGGTTCCATTATGAAAATCAGATTATACAACTTTATCTATACCATATGATACAAATTATGTGAATATTACACATGAGGAAAAGATTGGGGGGGTAACTATGATGTTAAATGAACAGTCTGCAATCTTTGGATATTAGAATTACAAATGATTTCTCTTATTTCTTCTCTTTTATTTAAAAAAGATTTTACATGTGGCGTGGCTATATATTTCTTTCCTACTGAAAAAGACCTTTATTTTACAAATATACTAAAATAAAGTCTATTTTATTCAACATAGCAATGATAAGGTGGGCATATAAAGATATATTGTACTTTCTATTTTTAACTCTTTAAAACTATAGCCCCCTTGGCCGGGCGCAGTGGCTCATGCCTGTAATCCTAGCACTCTGGGAGGCCGAGGCGGGTGGATTGTTTGAGCTCAGGAGTTCGAGACCAGCCTGAGCAAGAGCAAGACCCCGTCTCTACTAAAAATAGAAAGAAATTATATGGACAGCTAAAAATATATATATTAAAAAAATTATCCGGGCAAGGTGGTGCATGCCTGTAGTCCCAGCTACTCGGGAGGCTGAGGCAGGAGGATTGCTTGAGCCCAGGAGTTTGAGGTTGCTGTGAGCGAGGCTGACGCCACGGCACTGTAGCCCCGGCAACAGAGTGAGACTCTGTCTCAAAAAAAAAAAAAAAGCTATAGCCCTCTCTTCTTACCAATAAGTTGCTTTTAAAATCACTGGCAGTCCCAACAGTGAAGTTCATTATAAGGCTCATACTAATAAAATAATTTTAACAAAAATAATTATTTTAAGTGAAATAACTACAATAAAATTAATACTTTCAAATACAATTACTACGATGAAGCAGAAGACCTGAATTTTGGAGCTGAAGTTCTAAGGCATAGAGTTTTAGAGAACATAAGGCTTGTGCGTTGATTTCAAGTCCAGCTTCCGTATGTGATGGATGAGGAAACCGATCGAGGAGAGGCGAAATGAGGAGCTCTGAGTTTCACATTAATTTGTGCTGGAACTTAGGGTTCCAGATTGTCCTACACAATAGTTTCTCTTACCATAACCATATGCTTGTATGGACTGTTTTGGGGAGGTGAAACAGAGGAAAGTGACATATGTAGACTATTTACCCATTTTCATATGCAAAATACAATATAGACAGTTTCTGTGTTTACAATTATGTGAAGCACCATTTGAATTCTGTGTCACAGCCCCGTGGCTGAAGCTGCTTGGTGACCATCTTGGAAGGAAGCGTAAACTCTCCAAACCTGTCCTTCCTGCTCAGAATTTCACCGAAGGAAAATCTATGAAGAGTTCACTGAAAATTGAATAGCTTCCAGGATTAAACTAGCAATATGTATTTAGTTTCCCTTGAACTATTTTCTAGATTTAAATCAGGGCAAAATTTACTTCAAAAAATATTTCAGATTTTACTGAACCCAGTAGGCTTGAAAAATAATAAAAAAAATTTATCATATAGTCCATCTCTAGATTCTAGAGTCTAGAAGATATGAGAGAGAAAAGTAATGAGGAAAATGATCTTACAGGCATGGCAGTGGTGTGGGATAGTGCTAATAATTATTTCATTTGCAGTGGGTGGGCATTCATGGGTATTCTGGGCAAGTCTTATTTTCCAAGGCACATTCTAATCTTATGAAAGCATAGTAGCATTTTTTTTCCGAGATATATTTGAGATTCGTCTCTGGCATTAAGCTTTTCAGAATATGCAGCAACATAATGACATAAGATCTGAAACTTGAGGCTCTCCTTTGACGTGCAAGTGATCAGATTTATCATTTCCACTAGATGGCATTAGAAACTTCTGAAGCCGTGAACTAATTACTAGTTACCTTTGTTAGGCTGTAAATTACACCTGCATGTTTTAAGAGGTAATGGTAATCGACTATTTGGTGTGTTTTAAATTTGATGCCAGGTACATGGTTAAGACACTGGTATCAGATCTCACTCTCAACATAAATAGCTTCTGGGATTATCAGAATGTCATTCTATATTTCATATTCGAAGCAAAGTTTTGAAAGCAACATATACCCTCCCCCCACTGTAAATCAAACCGGAGTAATGCTAGCTTCTCTTATCCTAGCTAGGCAATCAGTTTAAAGCAAACATATTAGGTAGAAAGGGTAAACAAAAACTTTTGTTTTCCCTGAATGTAGAGGATTTTTTTTTTTTTTTTTTTTTTTTTGGTTTCTTTTGACTAGGATTCCTGTTTCAAACATGAGGGAGCAAAACAACAACAACAAAATTTGAAGCTTTATCAGCTTCTTTTAGTGATTGTATAGGAAATCTGGATAGGTTTCTAAATTATAATTGAAAATTTCCAGTGTCTAGAATGAATACACATCCCACCATTTCTGAAAAGTCTTTGCCTCTTT
>CM052437.1:46018159-46035426 GCA_028533085.1 Varecia variegata
AAGTCTTTGCCTCTTTAGAGGCTCTGTCTAGCTAAACCAAGAAACAGTAGATTCGGCGTGTGGGTGGTGTACCTTTTCCTTTTCTCACAGTGGTGTGTTTCTGTGGCTGCTGCCGCCACCGCCACCGCTACTGCCTGCTCCCTAGCCTGGCTTTCATCATTTCTTCCTGTTGATTGGTGTCACCTCGCATGCTTAGAATGTCTGCCTGTCTGTTCAGAGTGTGAACACATTCCTCAGAATGCTGATCTGCTCGTTTCACACCAGTGTCAAAATGACTTATTAAATTCGGCACCTCCCGATACTCCGTGGCTGATGTGTTGCTGTCCAAACAGTAAATGACAATAAGCATATGCAGCTGGTGGGCCTAGCAAACTCATTTAATTTGATAAAAATGTCACCGCAACATGCTTTAAATCGCTGTCCTTTTCATCATTGCTAATTGCTAGCTGTAGACCTTTTTCCTATGCTTAATACAAGTGTTAGAATACTGCTCCTTCCAGCCTGATTAAGAATTAAAAAAAATGTAGAATTCCTTTTCAGTGGCAGCATTATTTCATCAAGAGATGGATTTTGCTCTTAATTAGCCAACATGCCACTAGGGAAGCTTCAGAGTCATGGGTGTAGAACTGCCTCAAGCAGGAGATCAATCTAAAGGAAAAAAATGGTGTCTGGGGAATAATTGGCAGCTCCGGTGAACGTGGGCTGGTTATAACAGTGACAATATGTTCCAGTGGAATATCACAAACCTCTCTCCCCTATTTCCAACTTGGCACATTTCAAGCTCAACAAAAGATGAACAATCTATCCCATGGTTATTTGTCTATTGTTTTATATATTTTTTTTCTTACTGCTTTGTTGAGTTTCTTTCATGTGTTGGCCTGACAATCTGGACATTTCTCCAGAACGGATTAGGGGATTAAGAAGGAATACAAATTCAAAAAATAATAATCCTTCAGTAGCTTGGTGCTTAAAAACAGATCTGGAACTGATCCATATGCCAGAAACAGGCAAACCTGCACTAATTTGCTAAACCCAAATGTTGATTTAAAGCACACACAGACACAGACACACACACACATATATACACTCCCCCCCAAAAAAAAAATTGAACTCAAACTTTTTTTCAAGATGCGTACCAGATTGAGTAGGGACTGATGCCTTCTATTTTGTTATACAGGCAAAATGGAAAAAAATTGCAACAAAAAATTTTTTCCCCAAGGGAACCGATATTTAATTTTATTAAAACCTGCTTTTTTTTTCCTTTGAAAATTAGCTTTATCTGTGGAGTCTGACTCCTGGAGCAAGTGAGTTTATAGCCACATAGGCCAGAATCCTCTCTGCCCACCCATTAGAATCTCCTCCCAGCAGGAGGCTTTATCTGGGATTGGACTTGTGCAAAATATAATGAACAAAGGAGGGAAAATTTGCCTCTCCTCCTACTATTCTTCTATTTTAGACCTTGGTACACTTTCTTCTTCCCTTTACTAAAAATAGAGCATGGATCCTGGATTATCGTCTATTTTATTTATGTGTTTGCATTTTCAAGTTGGTCATTGAAGAAAACATCACAATCATTTTGGTGCAAATTCCAAGTGATCTCCCTAGTCATCTACCTGTAGTCTTCCTGCTTTGATTGGCCAATCTAAATGAAATAGTCAGTTAAAGACATAAGTAACTTACTTTTAAATAAGCTTTTGCTTTGACTCTCAGTCTGTATCAAAAGTTAAGAAGGACATTTCAGTCACTAGATAATCTCAGGCTGCCAGAGGTTATTTCATTTTCTTTTCTGTTTGTGTGCTAGTGATACCTTTACCTCTGGTATGTAGAAAAAGAAAAAAATGTCTTTGTGGCATTTTCAGGAAGACCCATGGAGGCTCTTTTTGCTTAAATTGAGCAATGCCAAAGAGCAATCAAAATGAATGAGGACAGTGGGAAGTCTGAGTCATGGCTCTGAATTCTTCCAGGTCAACATGGTCCACCTGGGCAGTTCCACGTGAGAAGGACCAAGAGCTCTGTGCTCTGGTTAATATGGTGGCGGGGTGGGGGGGCATACCATCGACTATATTAGCATCCTCAGCAACTGGTTTTAGGTGCTGATGAGGGTATGTGTCCCACACCTGGCAGGTGCATGGTAAACATCCATGGAGAGCCCCTCTGGTTGACATGCTGGGGCAGAGGGGACCCACCCAGGCTTTCAACCTACTCAGAACTCCCCCAGTCCCAGCTGCAACTCCATTTTACAAGTCAGTGCCATACAGGGTCACTTTCCAACAGATTTTGAGCCCAGCTCAGTAAGGAAACTCATACTAACATCATCCCGAATGAGAATCCTGGGTTCTCCAAGTTTGGGCCTCATGGTGACACCAGCTCTCATTTATTGACTGGCAGAGACTTTTCTAAAATTACTGTATTTATTCCCTGAAGCAAGGTAGATGGTAGTTTTTATTGACCACATAAAATAAGAGTTTTCTTTTCTCCTGCATAAGTAATATTAAATACATTCTCTTCTGAATATTACAGTGATAAAGTCCCCATTCACTTGCCCTGACCCAGTCTACACCTGCTCCCAGAGGAGTCTACCCTCATGTCTTGGCCTATATATATGTTTATAATTTTCCGCACTCCCACACAATGTCCGTGGGCCTGTGGAAATCATTCGGTGTTGTTTGGGCAGGTTTTTTTCCCAAACATGAATGGTCTTACCCTGTGTACAAAGTCTGTCCAGAAGGTATCCAGCCATTGTTAATATAAGGAGAATGGTTTGCATGACATGGATGTAACCCGACAGCCAAGGAGAGTGGACTGGGATGTGCATGCGCGAACCATGACAACGTCACTGTACTAGTAAGTGGGGCGCTAGACTCCATTGAGTGAGCTTGTGTACTGTGGGGCTGTCACATTCATAATGACTGAGCTAGTAGAGCAAAGAATCTGCATCAAATTTTGTGTTAAGCTTGAACATTCCTCCACGGAAACTATGCAGATGATTCAGAAGGATTTTGGGGGTGATGCAATAAGTGCAGCACAGATAAAAGTGTGGGACAAACGCTTCAGAGATGGTCGAGAATCTGTTGAAAGTGATCCACATTCTGGAAGGATGTGCAGAACACCTGAGAATGTGGAACATGCATGGGCTGCAATCAACAAAGGTCAGAGACTGACAGTGTGAGAATGAGAAGCTGATCTGGGGATTCCAAAAACTACTGTGTCCAAGATTTTTACACAGGATCTTGGCATGAAACGTGTTCCATGGCTTCTGCTGCCAGAGCGGAAGGAACATGGTGCTGCATTTGCTAATGACTTGCTTCAAACCACCAGCAATGAACCAGATTTCCTCAAGAAGGTCATAACTCGAGATGAATCATGGGTCTACGGCTACGATCCAGCAACAAAGGCCTAGACGTCCCAATGGAAGTCGCCTGGTTCTCCAGGTCCGAAGAAGGTACGGCAAAGTCACAGCAAGATCAAGACCATGTTAACTGTGTTCTTTGACTGGAAGGTGTTGGCCAACACGAGTACGCTCCTCCAGGCCAAACAATTAATAAGGAGAACCACCTAACGTCCTTTGTCGATTGAGAGATGCAATGCGACAAAAACGGCTGCAGCTATGGGCAACTGCTGATTGGCAGCTTCATCATGACAATGCGCCCACCCATGCATCATGTCTCGTGCAGAGTTTTTTGATGAAACATCAAATCATCCAGGTGACTCAGCCCTCCTACAGCCCAGATTTGGCACCCTGCGATTTCTGGCTTTTCCCCAAACTAAAATCGCCTTTTGAAGGGAAGAGATTTCAGACCAACGAAGAGATTCAGGAAGATACAATTAGGCAGCTGATGGCAATTCCAGCAAAGGATTTTGCAGAGTGTTTTGAATAGTGGAAGAGACACTGGGAGAACTGTGTGAGGTCCCAAGGTGCCCACTTTGAAGGGGACTGAGGCGCCATTGTCCTATGTCTTGTATCTTGTTCAATAGATGTCTCCATTTTTCATACTACATGGCTGGATACTTTCCAGACAGACCTTGTATATCACTTCGTAGCTTGCTCTTTTAACTGAATGCTGTGTCTGAGAGCTCGCTGTATTATTCCATGGAGCCCTGGGTCATTCTTTTGAAGAACTACATGGGCTTCCATAAAATAAAAAGAACCTAGTTTGTTTAGCAGTTTCTCTTCATTTCACTGTTGATGAAACAGAGGCCCAGGAAGGTTAAGTGACTTATCCAAGGTCTTCCAGCTACTAAGCACTGGAGTGTGGGTGAGAACCCAGGCTGTGCTCATTCTCCAACGTGCGTAGCTCTTGCTGTATCGCCAAGTTCCCTTTGTGATGCCACCTTCCCTCTCCTCTCTCTGCACTGATCTCTCACCTGCTTCATTCTGGAAGCTACACTGAGCTCCAGGTTCACGTTTTTGACGTGAGGGTCTTAATTCCTGGGTCCAGATCTATGCTGACCTAGAAAGTACTTGAGGATGAACAAACGTTTTGAAAAACACTGTACACAGGGACGGGGTATCTTTCAGTATTTTAATATGTTATTTTGCTGACAAAGTAGTTTTATAAATGCCTGGGCTGCCCTAACCCTACAAATCTTTTAAAGATTTTTTTCACAGCAGGTTCTACTTCCCATATTCAACAGGAAAGATGTAGGAGGGATGTGGGAAGCAATTGCTTGGGGAAATATTGCCCTCCCAAACGTGAATATGGCAATCACGGTGGCTCCTAAACAAAGGTTTATGGTGGTATCGTGGGTCAACAGGAATTTCTGTTTTTGAAATGGCTGGGACTTCAGATTGGGAGGATAGGCTGAGTAACTCAGCTGCTTACTAAATGAAAGGGCTTTTATCCTCCCCAAAGACTTTCATAGTATTTGGGACTCAGTGGCTTGTTCTAAAGTGGATTCATTCTTGAAACCAGTCCATTAAGCAGCAGTTTGAGAAGTCATCAGTGACTACTAATGGATGAACTATCTCAGAAAAAAAAATTGCTGTTAAAAAAAAGCCTTGTTTGTAAATTCTGCTTACCCATGGAAAGAACTGATTTTTTGCATCTCAGTACCAAGATTTGGAACTTCACATAGATGTATTTGAACATAAAATTTTAAAGCCATTGTTGCCCCAGCTACATGCTACAGACCCCCCCTCCACCGACCACCTGGTTAGTTTTCTGAGAGTTTCTGCGGGAAAGGTTTACAATGGCTGGTTCTTGGTTTGATGTCATATCGATAAATTATGGTGCTTTAAACAGATGTGATCTCACAGCGTGGAATTCTTCAGGGTAAAGCTCGTGAAAAGGTTTTTTTCCCCCTCTTGGTTTCATTGTAGTTTTGTTGTTTGGAGGTTTTATGTTGTTCATTTAGTTCCCTGGCTATTGGGGTTTTATAGTCGTATTTCCTTTGTTTAATATAATTTCTTTTTTTCTTTTAGCTATTTTTGTTAGGGTGCCCAGAGGCTTCAGTTATGAGTGGCTGTAAAGTAAAATATATTATGATTATTACAATGATAAAGTATAAGCTTTTAAGAGCCTGCTTATATTGACCCATATATTCTCTTTTTTCCTCTCTCCAAGATACACACAGAGGCACATTGGAAATGCAATAGAAAACTGCTGCCAATTTAAAATCAGAAGTTAAGAAGAGCAAACAAAAATGTACAGTGAGAGAGCTTCAGGCTGGACTGGCTTCTAGCGGAAGTGACACTGGAAAACTTAGATTTTGCACCTCTTCTTTCCTTTTGATGTGGCAAAAGATGTCAGCACCCACATTTGAACTTGGGAATGACTGCTTATTTCCCAAACTTTTCCAAACCACCTTACTCCCTCGAGCCTTAGTTTTCTCATCCGTGAACTGGGAGATGATAGGTTCTTCATCACGAGGTTGCTGTAGGGACTGAATGAGATGTGTGTGGAGGTGTCAGGCATGGTCCCTGGCATCGAGTAGGTGCTCAGTAAGTGTGAACTGGAGTGAATGTAACCTCCCCTCCCTATTGTTCCCACATAGTGCCTGGGCTCCTTGAGATACGATAGGTTGCCGCAGCGGGCAGTAGGGCTGTATCTACCCTTGGTACCTCATTACATAGGTTTCCTATGCCACCTGCTTCCTTATAGTCACAGAGTTCAGGCTCCATTCCAACAGAGCCTCACTTCTGCTAGCTTTCATGCTTCAAAAAGGGAACTAAGGACCACTCAAGGGTGAGACAATAGTGATTTATAAATGGCACCCCTCCAGGCAGCATTTGGAATATTACAGGTTTTGCTTTTATTTTATTTGAGGGCCAGAGGAAATTCTCTCTAATGGTGGACTGTACGCACTACAGCACCTTTATTTATGGAGGGAGAGAGGGTTTCATCCTGGAACTTTCCAAATCATACCCCACAGGTCACTGCTGAGTCTCTCTACTCACACTAATCTCTCTTGTACTGGGTTGAAATAGTGTCATCCCCAAATTTAAGTCCACTTGGAACCTGTAAATGTGATCTTATTTGGAAACAGGGCCATTGCAGATATAGTCAAGATGAGATTATATTGGCCCTGAATCCAATATACCTGGTATCCTTATGAGAAGAGGGAGATTTGGATGCAGATGGAGACTTACAAGCGATCTGGCCATTTGAAGACAGAGGCAGAAGTTGGAGTGATGTATCTCCAAGCCAAGGAATGACAAGGATTGCTGACGGCCACTAGAAGCTGGAGGAAGCGAGGAAGAATTCTCCCCTGGGGCCTTCCAAGGGAGTGTGGCCCTGCCAACAGCTTAACTTTGGACTTGTAGCCTCCATTAGTTGGAGAGAATAAACTTCTGTTGTTTAAACCACCAAGTTTTTGGTACTTTGTTATAGCAACCCTAGAAAATGAATCCATTGTCTGAGCAGGATGCTCTCTGGAGGGCCTTGTGGGGCCAGGAGCAGGGAGGAGTTGAGGGGCTATTTTGGTGGCAGGTAGACGACGTTGGCTAGGACATGCTTGGCATGTACAGCATGAGGCATGTGCTCTTCAGGTGGAGGGAGGACATGTGTAGGTGATGTGGGGGACAGTATTACAGGTGTTTCTGAGAGCAAATAAGGTGCTGTGTGAGAAACTACCTGTGTTCAAAGATAGGATGCCTCAGTTTACAAATGGGATGCATTCCTGAATAGTCCATGTTAGCTAAATTTTTTTTCAACTTCTCTAGGAGAAAGTAAAGTTTGAAGAAATTGTTGACATTTCAAGAAAGTATAAATCTTCTCACAAAGTGAAAATCCACCCCTGTCCCAACCTGGGTATTTTTTTATTTTGAAAGTTTCATCCCTACCCTTGTGAAAGTGAGATCTTCCTGAAATGCAAGTGAGAGCCCAAGAGGGTTTGGGAGGCCAACTGTCACTCATTTTATGTAGAGAAGAAAAAAATATATACAACTCTTCTAGTTTAAGAATTCGAGAATGATCTCTTTAAACACTTTAAAATTCACTTCTGAATGCTGAGGAATAGAATTTAGCAAGAAGAGCCTATTGCATGTCAAAATAGAGGAGGTCCTCACTTGATTATTTGAAATAGCAGAGCAAAACAGTGTTGTTGAACTATCCATTCAACAAACATTTTCCCAGGGCCTGCTACATGGTAGGCAGTCTGTCAGGCACCTGGGGAGAAAGGCACTAGCAAGTTTGATCCCTGCCCTCAATGACATGTCAATGACATGGTGTGGGTATGGACAGGCTTATACATATGTAATAACAGCAGTAATTAGCATATTTAAACACCCCCAAAATGCCAGGCCCCATGCCAAGAGCTACACATGTGGGATAGCCCCGTTTATCCCCTCTAACCCCATGAAGTTGGTTCTGTTATTCATCCCACTTTGCAGATGAGGACACTGAAGCTTGGGGGAGCTGAGTAACCTGCCTGGTGACATTCAACTAAGTGGCGAAGCTGAGATTCACACTCCTGTCTGTGGCCCTGAAGACTCTACTCTTCATCCTACAAGTGGTTAGGATGCAGCTGTTGCACGGGCCCAAGAGTAAGACTCCCCGTGTTCGAATCTCATCCCTACCTGTTGTTAATTGTGCCCTTGAACAAGTTACTTCACTGCTTGGTTCCTCACTGAGGTTAATGGCAATACCTGTGTCCTAGTGTTGTGAGAATGAAATGGTCTAATGCAGACCAGGTGCTTAACACAGGACCTGACGCAACAAGGACAGTCACAAAATATCAGCTTTTGTTACCAAATGTGGGCAGGGGCCATGGCAGGCAGTCTCCAGAGAGCTGTGAGAAGGAGGGATTCCAGAAGCTGTCCGTTGGGACAGTACAATGCAGCTTGCAGATGAGGCTCTGTCCCCTCCATCACAGTGCTTTGGTCCTCCAGGCACAGATCAGGACCAAAGGACATCAAAACAGAGGTTAAAAGGGAACCCAAGTGTCCATCAATACATGAGTGGATTAATAAAATGTGGTGTATGCATTTCCTGGAGTACTACTCAGCTATAAAAAATGATGAACTGATACCCTTTGTACTATCCTGCATGGAGCTGGGGCCCATTCTTTGAAGTGAAGTATCACAAGAATGGAAAAACAAGCACCACATGTACTCACCATTAAATTAGTACTAACTGAGCAACACTTATGTGCACATATAGAAGTAACATTCACAGAGTGTCGGGCAGGTGGGAGGCAGGAGGAGGTGATGGGTAAATTCACACCTAATGGCTACGTTGCCCAATGTCTGGGGGTTGGGCACACTTGTAGCTCTGACTTGGGTGATGCAAAGACAATATATGTAACGAAAGCATTTGTACCCCTGTAATATTCTGAAATAAAAAAATTAAAAAAATATATAATAAAAAGAACTACATTGTGGTTCACCCCCACAAATGAACTTTCAGAGAGGCTCATGGGAAATCTGCATGCACAGTAAGACTGAGGTTATGTAACTGCCAACTGTGCATCCAAGTGGTTCGATGGTGATGTTTGAACCACAAGGAGGGTCCAGCCTAGACACTTACAGAACAAGACCCCAGATCATAACCAAGGCCCTTTGGTTATGACAGGGGATCCATTTGTTGTCTGTGGTGAGGGTGTCTTGCTCTTGCTCTCTGAACCTATCTTGTCCTTCCTCAATAAACTGTTTCACGCTTGCAAAAAAAAAAAAAAAAGGGGGAGACGTGTGTGGAAGCTTTGGAACGGTGCATGAAGAGTGAGGGGGAGGAACAAACATCAGTGGGTTGACTTTCATAGAGTCCCCTTATGAAAGTGATATTTGGTGGTTTCAGTGAGTCTATCTAAATGTATTCCACCCTAGCATTTGGTGGATAGACCACAGTCTGTGGGGAATGCAGCTGGGCTTGGTAAATTCCTCCAGCAAAAGCACCTCCAGCTCAGGTGGGTTGAGGCAATTAAGGCCTTTCTAAAAAATAAGTGCTATATGGTAGCTTCTAACAGTCAGAAACATTTTAGCTCAAATCTTTTGAACACAGATACTGAGGCATTTGCAAGTGCAGAGCCTTGAACTTGCAGCCAGTGCTTGGCTAACTCCTATGTAACTTTTGAAATCTGGCTCAAATGTCATCTCCTCTAGGAAGCCTTCCTGGGTCTCCCCAGAGCCCCTCGTCTACTCTCTCATAGCACATCTGAGCACCTTTACTGCAGCATTTGCCGTATTTTGTTGGAGTACTCTCTTGAGGAGTTGGTTCTTCCTACTGCCCACGCCATCATGTTCCTAGCACCAGGGGCCTGGCACACAGCAGGTACCCAAGCGGTGGCTGAACGGAAGTAGGTAATGTTAGGTTAACAAAGAGAAGAGGATGGAGACAGAAAGGGGCACCTCTAAGACTGCTAGCGATGATGGTCTCTCGTGTCAGTGTCATGGTCTGTATGGTTATGTGTAATGGCTACACACATTTGAATTTAAAAATCTGATGTCTTGTCAATCTGGGCCCCTTTTTCATAACATTAATTCTATCTAGAATAATTCCTTTTTCCCCATCCAGACCTGGAAAAACCACAAACCTCAGGCAGTTCGCTTTGCTTTCTTGGAAGCAAAGCAAACGTGGCTGGCCTGGGTTCAGGAGAGAGAAGGGAAATTGATCCATCTTTCCTTTCCTGCCCTCCCAGAAGAAAAGAGGGAGACCAGTCCAGCTCAGGCAGGATCCGCTGTAAGGCAGAGAGCAATACCTTGGGAAGAGGGTCTACGCTGTCAAGGCCAATGGCATCACCCCACAACGTAGGAGATCTCGAAATTTTGCACAAACACTTTCCGATCGGCTGTATCATCTGGGGGCAGCTCTACCGTCTGTGCCCGAGATGTTGAAAATGATTCTTCTAAATATCTTCTCGGGCAGGTTTGGGATGATTTCAAATTGAGAAAAGAAGTTGAGGGTAGAAAATTACCTTTTTTTTTTTTTTGTTTGAAAGTTTTTTTCCTTCTTTTTTTTAGAGGACATACCATTCCAAATCAGAGCAGACAGGCTGTAAAGTTCTAGATTTTGTTTGAATTTTCTCTTCTGTGTAGAACAGCATCCTTGCTCTGTATTGACAGAAGCAGGCCTTCCTTAATATAAGCCAAGACACAGCCATAAACCAGGCCGACAGGTCTAATGTGTTTGGCATGTATTGTTATTTGTTGCCAGGAGGGCTTGTAGCACACAACTCACCCTAAACAGATGAGCTCTAAATGCTTGGATTACATAGGGCTGTAAATTTAAACTCACCCAACTTGTCTTTGTTAGCGCGTACCTCTCCTTGCAGACGGCTTGCCACTCTGACTGCTTACTACTGCCCTACTCTTTGATGCAGGTTAAAAAATAAACAAACCAACCAAACTGAATGAAGTGGTGCTGTGGAACTCCCAGATCCTGAACCACTAAGGGGGAGATCTGAGAGTGGGAGCAGGGCCCTCTGCACCCACGTCAGCCCCCCGTCTGCCAACAGCAGCTGAGTTGCTTCCCTGAGTTTTGGGGGAGGTGAGCATTCTGGTGTCGAGAATATGGACGTGGAAACAGGTTGACTTGGGTTCAAATTCCAGCCCTACTGCTTCCTAGTTGAGGGACTTCAGCCCCTTACACAGTTCTCTTTTTCATTATTTATTTTCTCTTCTTGAATGAGTAATACTTTTATTTTTGGAGTTTTTTTTGTTTTTTTGAGGCAAAGTCTCACTCTGTTGCCCAGGCTAGAGTGCTGTGGCATCAGCCTAGCTCATAGCAGCCTCAAACTCCTGGGCTCAAGCAATCCTCCTGCCTCAGCCTCCCGAGTAGCTGGGACTACAGGCATGCGCCACCACACCTGGCTAATTTTTTCTGTTTTTAGTAGAGACGGGGTCTCGCTCTTGCTCAGGCTGGTCTCAAACTCCTGAGCTCAAGCGATCTTCCTGCCTCGGCCTCCCAGAGTGGAGGATTACAGGTGTGAGCCACCGTGCCCTGCCTATTTGTGGAGATTTAAACAATATAAAAATAATTGTGCTTAGAATCTTGCTCACTCCTCTGTCCCCAACCATCTTGCTTACCTCACCCCAACCATTGTTATTAGAGTCTTCCTTCTGGTGCATTTTATGCAAACATAAGAAGCAAATATAAATATATATAATTATTTTCCTTTCTTCCTTACCCAAAAGGCATTATATTAATGCTATATACATTATCTTGAACATCATCTCGTTTTGTTCATTCCTAATGTCAAAACATAAAGATCTTCCTCATTTTCCATAGTTGCATGTTATGCCATTGCATGGATGTACTATAGTTTATTCAATCGGTTTATTTAGTTTATTCTAATGGTGCGTGCTGTCTGGGGAATGGGAATGCTAGTCAGGTGGTGCAAAGGCAATTTATGTAACCAAAGCGTTTGTACCCCCACAATCTCTGAAATTAAAAAAAAAAGAAATAATGCCACGATGAACAACCAGGTGTGTCTGTTCTGCGAGTGTTGGTATGCCTATAGGAATACCTCTGCTATGGCAAAGGATAAATGCTTCCATAACTTTAGTAGAGCTTGAACCATGTGGATCTGACTTAAAGAATTTGCTGTAACCAAATGGTGATTGGAATGTTGCTATCGTTTTACATTAAAGCATGTTTTTAAAAGAATCCTATGAAACTTACTTCCAGGTAGTACAATACAGTGGCTAAGAGCATGGCCACAGTCGTGAACAGCATCAGACAGTTCTGTGTTTTGAATTTTAGCTCTACCACCTAGCAGACAGGCTACATGAGGACAGTTGGTTGCCCTCCCTGAGCCTCAGGCTCCAGCAAGTATTAAACGCCCACCTCGTGGCATTTCAAGGTGGGTGTGAGGATGAAATGGGGCAGTGAATGGAAAGTGCTTAGCACAGAGCAGTGCTCATAGTAGGAGCTGTTAACTGCCATTGGGCAAAAAATTTTAAGTCTGTCTGTTAATCTTTTTGTCTCCAGGAACTGGAACAGAGTTGATCTCATAGTAGGTGCTTAATAAATACTCATTGATTGAATACTGTAGGGACATTGTCAAAGATGCAGTTGCTTGCTTCATTCCATGTCTTCTTCATGAGGAGCCTGGACAAATCCCCTACTGGTCTGTCTCAGGGTGAACTGTATTTCTAAACAAGTGGTTTCATTTTATCCTATGGACACTGCAGTTTGTGCAATGGATTGTGCTTCCCTCTTTTCACCTTGGCTGCTAAGAGGCTCAGAGCCAAATTGCTGTCTTCCTCTAGGAAGTATCCAGTCCTTAGGGCAGATATTTTGTAAACCAGTGTTTCTCAAACTTGGCTGTGCAACTGAATCGGTTAGGACACTTGAAAAAAATCCCCATAGCCAGATCACACCCCATACCAACTAAGTCAGGATCTCTGGGGGTGGGACACCGGCATCAGTACTTTTTAAATCTCCTCGGGGGATTCTAACACACGGACAAGGTTGAGAACAGGTGTTCTAAACTAACCATACACCTGGCATAATCTCATTTTTCCTACACTTATTTTTCTTTCAGAGTAATGATTATTAATTCTCTTATCTCCTGCATTGCTCTCATCATCTTCTGTATAGAAAATAAAACACAGCTTCTTATGAGTCATTATCAACAGGATGCTTCAGAATAAAGAAGGCAAGAGAACAGAGACAGAAATCAGGTCTCTCCCTCTGGGGAAAATCATTTATTCATTTATGCATGCATCATTCATTTACATTCAACAAATATTTATGATGTGCTTTGGACTCAGCTCCATGTTTTGGGGATGAGAATTACCTCTGTGTTTGGTGAAGATGATGTCTAAGAGAGATTCTTCCAAGAGAATATTTTTTAGGTATATAATAATTTCAGGTTGTTTAATAGGAGCTGTGTGTCTGACATTTCTTTTACCCTCCAGGGAGAATCTTGGCATGTACCCAGAGAAACATCCTAATGTGTACCAGCAGGGCGTGGTAAAGAAACTAGAGACATGTCAGTCACTGGGAGGTGTCCTGGCCCCAGGAAAGCCAGGCATTTGTCTGATGAGGCATAGAGTGGATTTTGGCTTATGTCTTTCATTACTTGGCCGGGTCCTTTGTCAGATGAAAAGGTAGCAGCTGACAGCAGTAGCAGAAACGATCTCTGTGAGAGCAGCAGACTCAGTGGAGGAGGGCTGTGAGCCTGGGTGTGGGCTGTCGTGGGAAGTCTCCTCATAAACATGGACACACTGTGCCAGAGCCTTGTTTTCCCTCTGGTACTGGCCACATCCTGGCTGTGTGTAGATCCCAGGAAAGAACCACCCAACAGAGGCAACCCAGCTCAGTGGCAAGGAGGGAGAAGCACTCAAAGAGGCACCAGAAGGTAGCCAGGTATAGGGTCCCTTCGGGATTCACTGACATGTGTCTCCATGGAGGAGAGCCCATCATGGAACAAGAACAAATCGATGGGAAGGTGCCATGCCTAAAAGTATTCTAAGGCTAAGTCCAGCTTCCTGGTATCACCTATGTCATTAGAAGGCGTCTGGCTGGAGGGCTACTTTTGTTCAATAGGTGGAAACAATGATGCATTAAGCATCTTGAAATTGTTCCTGAACTTATGGCTGAGAGCGATTTGAATTTCTTCTCTAAATGCTGAATTCTTGGCCTGATTTTGCAGGCTCAGCCATGTGGGCAGTGCAGCAGTAGAAGCAAGCCAGCGGCAGCAGCAGCCACACCTAGGCTGGGTTGCACTTTCCCAGCAGGTGTCCCTGCCAAGGTGGGAAAACCTGAGATGCTCCCCAGTGGGTGCAAATATGTGGGAGGAAATTGAATAGAATTTCCCCTTGGGGTCCCCCCAGGAAGCGTGCTTCCACCCCCACTTTCCCTTTGGTTCTCATTTTCAGTTCTTCGGTGTCCTTGGGAAAGCTTTATGTTGTTAAAAATGAAATTAGAACTGAAAGGAAAGCAGGGAGCAGTTGTGGCCAAAGATGACACTGAAAAAAGGTGGAAATTGGTGGCAGCATTGGGTTTCCCTAGCTGGACTCAAAATCCTGAAATAAACCAGCAGAAAGTGACTTGGAACAAAGCAGAGCTGCCGGCCAGGTGAGTCGCTGGGCTCCTACCAGGCGGTTGCCACTCAGCCCCTCTCCTTCGGAGGCTCCCTGGCCCCTCAGCTCTTACCCCCAAAATGCACACGCCCTTCCCCGATTCTGGAAAAACTTGTGCCTTTTGCAGGGGGAGGTTTTAAAGCCAAAGTGTTTTTGGTGATGTGCAAAATCACGCAGGACGACGCCAGGGCCTGGCCACTTGGTGGAGGCCGGTTCAGCTCAGACTCATTGGCCACAAGGGTAGGGGGTTGGCTGAGGGGTGGGGGCTTTCCCTGGATCCTGACAGGATCCAGTCACCTCAGAGGCGAGAGGACCAGAGTGGATGCTCATGTTTCTTCATCAAGGGGCGAGTGCTTCAGGGAGAGGCTCCCAGCTAACACCCCTGGGGAGGGCTGGAGTCCGCCGGCTTTTCCTGACAGAGGGGTGTCTGGCTGGCTTAGCTGGGCTCTGCCAAAGAGCCATCTGAGCGCTGGCTTTAGTGCTGATGTAAGGAAGCGATTATGACTGGAAACTTGAACTTGGAGTGTGGTCTCTTTGGGCCCTGGTACTCTAGTGTGCCTCTCTGGGTAAAATGGGCTTTCTCAGCGCCATGGGGGGCCTCACAGAGGGCGCTGTGTGTGAGGTGTGAGTTGTGGGCCTGGCCTGGTCAGTCACCCACCACGTGACTTGGGACAAGTCCCTCAGCATCTCTGGGCCCCTTTCTACCTCAAGAAATTTTATGTGATCAAGTGTGTTATTAATTTGGTGCCATTCTTTCCGCATAGTTTATGTAGAAAGGAAGTGGAGTTGCGGTAAAAAGAAACTCGGCGAAGCCAAAACACACATACACAAACCCCCTCGGCATCTCTCAGTTGAGTTTCACTTGTCAGAAAGTGCCGCTAAAGGACAGCTTGATTTTTCTTTATGCAGCTTGTCTGCAAATGGCACTTGAACTAAAATATTCCCTTTCATCTTTGTGACAGAAATATGATTCAGTAATTCTTTGTGAAAATGTAGATGATACGCTGCTGCCGTGGTTACAGTGAGTTAGGTTTAAGTGGCAAATGCCTACTGATAAAGACTTAATTAAAGACACAACAGCAGTGGGAGGTCATTATAGTAATTACAGTCCTGGCTTTATTGTTGGGGCCCAGGACTGAATTGTAGCAGCACATTATTGCTGCACAGTGTCTTGGTTTGATGAGGCAGTGATCCAGTTCCTTGTCCTGAGATCTTCTCTCACCGTGGGATTGAGGCTTTCGTGAATGCCCTGGTTCCAGTTTATTTTAGTGGAGGCTTTGTGCCTCATTTAAAATAGCTGATAAAATAAATCAGTAAACGCCTATGGGGACGTTCTGTTTCATCTTTTTCTGGACCCGTATTGGACTGGCACCAGTGGTATGTGAAGGATTACGAAGGTGCCCTGGAACTTCTTTCTCAGTTGCACGTCCGTACGTCTTATCTTGGGCAGTTCTGAAACCTTGGAGAGCAAAAGCTTGTGAGGCCAGCAACTTCCTTTTTGTCCGGGCTAGAATAGTGGGTGTGCAGCGTGAAGGCCTGCAAGGGCCTACTTTGCGAGGTACATACAGCTGTTGTCTCTCATTTCTTAGCAAAGAAGGGGGCGCTCTCAGCACCTTCTGAGTGCCTCTGCCTCCAGGTCTGTTGCGTTGCTTTGAGGGCCCTGCTCCAGGCCAGATCGCAGGCAGAGTGCTTTTGTGCATTTAAGGACAAACCCCAGACTAAACCCAGACTTGCAGGACAGGGCCAGGGCCTTGAACTTTTTTTTTGTCACATAAGTTGGAATGTGTATCAAAGGACAAGAGCCACTAACGGTTGGCTGTTGTGATTAAGAATATTGTCAGCGTCATTTTGGAGTTATGTTCAAGTGAATAGCATAATGGAGGGATAGGCTAAGCATGAAGGTGCATCAGAATGGTAGTCTTTTGCCTCCCGGAAGTCTGAGGTAAGTAGTGTGTGGGTTATTAGACATTCTACTTGTCAGTCAAAGTTGTAGAAGGTTTTATCCTTTTTCCTAAAGTCACTCTTTCTTCTGACTCTGCCCCTTGACATTACCTTGCCTAACGATCCTCCAATAGCTATTTCTGTCCCTGTGCAGGGCTAATGAGATGCATGGGTCAAATAAGATGAGACTCATTTGGAACGTTTTTAGAATATACAGAAAATACAACTCAAAAACATCTTCCCCACTGCCTTGTAACTGATGACAGAAATGGTCCCAGTATCAGTTCATTCCTTTGGGTTGGGTTAGAAATTATGGATACCTTTAAGATGAAAAATGGTATGGCCTGGAAGGGTCTCCTTGATCCTATCATAGGAGTCCTAGGCCATCAAGGCTCAGATGAGATTAAATAGGACCCTCACATGTCTTTCTGAGGTCCTGGATCCTGACGCTTTTTGAACTTCTTGGCTGGTTCCTAACTTCATTTGTTGGTTAAGTCCCTGGCTATTGGCTATTCTGTTTGGCTCTTGGCCTCTCCCAGCCTACTGGCTGGAATTATTTTTGGCTTTGCCCGATTCCCTCATCTGCTGTTTCCTGGACCAACTTTGATATGTGCCTGTATCTCTCAGGCATCTACCTCCAGCAAGTCTCAGACTTGGGTTTTATCACATTTCCACCAGTGCTCAGGGCCTCGATATAAAATGCCAATGATCCTCAAGGTAGTGGCTCTTCCACTTGGAACCTTTCAAGGGATTAGCTTCCAAAAGGCAAAAGTATTAGATCCTTGGGTGGATAATGGGATTGGGATGGTGGGTAGGGGAGAGAATATTGAATAGTTGGGGTTTTCAACATTTCACTCTTAGC
>CM052437.1:46035926-46074073 GCA_028533085.1 Varecia variegata
GCTCAGGGCCTCAATATAAAATGCCAAATGATCCTCAAGGTAGTGGCTCTTCCACTTGGAACCTTTCAAGGGATTAGCTTCCAAAAGGCAAAAGTATTAGATCCTTGGGTGGAGAATGGGATTGGGATGGTGGGTAGGGGAGAGAATATTGAATAGTTGGGGTTTTCAACATTTCACTCTTAGCAATTGATACAACTAGTAGAGGAAGATAAGCAACGATATAGCAGACCTGAACCATACATCAAACAAGAGGATCTATTATAACTGATATTTATAGAACACCTCACCCAACAACAGCAGAGTATACATTCTTTTCAAGTACCCACAAAACGGTCACCAAGATAGACTATATCCTGGGTTATAAAACAAACTAACAAATTTAAAAGGATTGAAATTTTATAGAGAATGTTCTTGGACCATAATGAAATCAAATTAGAAACCAATAATAGAAAGACAACAGGAAATCTCCAAACACTTGGAAATTAAACAACACAGTTGTAACAATCCATGGGTCAAAGAGGAAACCTCAAAGGAAATAAAAAATTCATACAACTGAATACAAATGAAAAAACAACATATCAATGTTTGTGTGCTGTGGTTTTGAGAGGAAAATTTATAACAGCAACTACCTATGTTAGAAAAGAGAAGAGATTCCCAATCAATAACCTTAGTTCTCACCCCAAGAAACTATTAGTAGAAAAAGAAGAGCAAAACAAGCCCAAAGCAAATAAAGGGAATGAGATAATTAAGAACAGAAATCAATAAAATTGAAAATTGGGAAAACAACACAGAAAATTAATGAAACAAAAAGCTAGTTATTCAAAATAAGTCAATGAGATTGATAAATCTCCAGTAAGATTGACAAAGATAAGAAAAAGAGAAAATACACCACCAGTATCAGGAGTGAAACAGAGGATACCACAACAGATCTTGTAGCTATTAAAGGGATAATAGGGGAACATGATGAACAAATTTATGGTCAGAAATGAGAAACTTAGAAGAAATGGACCAATTCCTCAAAAACCACAAGTTATTAAAACTTAGCCAAGATTAAATGGATAACCTAAATAGATCTATAACTATTTAAAAATTGAATTTGTAATTAAGTAGCTACTGAAAAGAAATCTCCAGGACTAGATGGTTTTACTGGAGAATTTTATCAAACATTCAAAGAAGAATTTTTAATAATACCAATTTTATATAATCTCTTGCAGAAAATGCAAAAGGGAGGAATACTGTCCAATTCATTTTATGATGTGGGTATTACCCTCATTCCAAATTCAGGCAAAGACAGCATAGGAAAGAAAGCTATAGGCAAGTATTTCTTATAAACTTAGATGCAAAAATATTCAACAAAATTTTAGCAAATCAAATCCAACAATGTATAAAAAGAATAATAGACTATGGCCCAACGAGATTTATTCCAGGTATGCAAAGCCAATTCAATATTTGAAAATGAATCAATATATTGTAATCTGCCATTTCAACATCATTGATAATATCAACACAGACAGAAAAATATTTAACAATATCCAATTCCTATTCATAACAAAAATTCTCAAGACACTATGAATGGATGAGAACTTCTTCAAACTCAGAAAAAACATCTACAAAAAGCATACAGCTACCATCATGTTTAATGGTGAAGAACTAAATGCTTTTCCTCTAAGATGGGGAACAAGGCAAGGATGTCTGCACTCACCAGTCTTATTCAGCATAGTACTGGTAGTCTTAGCCACTGTAATAAGGCAAGAAAAAGAAATAAAAGGCATGCAGATTGGAAAAGAAGAGATAAAACTGTTTCTATTTGCAGATAACATGATTGTTTACATAGAAAATACCAAGAAATTTACAAAAAAAACCCCAAAACTTTTAACTTCTAGAAATAAGTGAGTTCAACAAGGCTGAAGGATATAAGATCAACATACAAAAATTAATTGCATTGCTATATACTGACAATGCACTAAAATAAAAAACACAATGCCATTTACAATTGCTGCAAAAAATGAAATATTTAGGCACATAATATGTTCAGGATCTGTATGCTGAAAATTACAAAATGCAGATGAAAGAAATGAAAGAAGACCTAAATATTTGCAGAGACATACCATGAATTGGAAGACCCAATGTAGTAAAGATATCAATTCTCTCTAAATTGGTTTATAGATTTAATGTAATTCCTATCCAAACCTCAGCGAATTTTTTGGTAGACATAGACAAGCTTATGCTAAAATTTATATGGAAAGGGAAAGGCACTATAATAGTCAAAACAAATTTGAGAAAGAAGAATAAAGTGGAAGAAATTATTCTTTCTAATATTAAGGCTTATTATGTAGCTATGATAATCATGGTAGTGTGGCATTTGCAGAGGGATCAATGGAACAGAATAAAGAACCCAGAAACAAATCCACACAAATATGCCCAATTAATTACTGATGAAGAAACCAAGGCATTTCAATGGAGGAGGAATAGCTTTTTCAGTAAATGGTGCTGGGGCAATTGGACATGCATAGACAAAAAACTGGATGTCAACATAAATCTCACATCTTACACAAAATTAACTCAAAATGTATCATGGAATTAAATGTAAAACATTAAACTACATTAAAATATAATATAATGTAAAATAAAATTTCTAGAAAAAAATAGGAGGAAAGCTTTGTGAGCTCAAAGCAGGTAAAGAGTTTATAGGCTTTACAACAAAAGCATAATCTATAAAATGAAATAATGATACATTGGACTTCATCAAAATAAAGAATGCCTATTCTTTATTAGAGACAGGCATTTCTCTGGTGCCTCATCTTCATTAGGCATTAGAGAAATGCAAATTAAAACCACAGTGAGATACACCTCTCAGAATGGCTAAAATAAAAATAGTGATAACACCAAACAATGGCAAGATTGTGGAGAAACTGGATTGTTTGTACATTGTTTATGGGAATGTAAGAACATGTAATCACTCTGGAAAATAGTTTGGCAGTGTCTTAAAAAACTAAACATGCAACTACCATGTGACTTAGCAATTCCACTCTTGGGCATTTATCCCAGAGAAAGGAAACTTAGGCTCACTCAGAAACTTGTATAGGAATGTCCATAGTAGCTTTATTAACAGCCCCAAACAGGAAACTACACACATGTCCTTCAGTGGGTGAATAACAAAATGTGATAGATACATTATACCATAGGCTACTGCTTAGCAATAAAAAGAAATGAGTTATTGATAACATGCAACAATTTGGATGAATCTCAAGGAAATTAGGCTAAGTAAAAAAAAAAACACAATTGTAAAAGGAGACATACTGCATGATTCCATTTATAAAACATTTGTGAAATAACATAATTATAGAGATGGAGTGGTTGTCAAGAGTTAGGGATGTGTGTTGGGGGAGGGGTGGACATGGATATAGAGGGGTTGAGAAGCAAGGGAGGAGTGGCGATGAAATATTGTTTTGTATCTTGACAGTATTGGTGGTTATATGAAGCTCCCATGTGATAAAATTGTAGAGCTACACACACACACTCACACACAATGTAGACACACACAGGTGCATGTATAACTGGTGAAATACGAATAAGCCCTATGATTTGCATCATGTCAATTTCCTGGTTTTGATATAGCACTGAAGTACAATAGTTCTGCAAGATGTTAACAATGGTGGGGGGCCTGGGTGAAGGGTGCCCAAGACCTGCTTGTACATTTCTTTGTAACTTCCTGTAAATCTATAATTATCTCAAAACAAAAAGTGAAAAAAGAACTCCAATCATCCTTGAAGAGGTGACTACATGGGAAAGAGGTCCTACATGGGAAAGTATTGATTCTCGGGTGAAGGGTGAGGCTGTCAGGGTGGGGAGGGGTGAGAATATTGAAAAGGGAGAAGGAGACAGAAAGTTTCCCAAGAAAAATCACCACATTTCCCATTTATTTTGGTGCCAGAGCCTGCCAGGACATTATATGGAAACAGTTTCTGGATTAGGCTTGTGGGAACAGAGCTTGGAAAGGCATTGGCACATATTTAAAATTTTACTTGCCTAAAACATTAGTTTTTGAACAATTGAAAAATACGGGAAAGTAAAAAGAAGAAAATTAAAGCCTACTCATATTCTCAGCACCAAGAATTACCCATTGTTCACAGATGGCATATTTGTTTCTAGTCTTCTTCTTTATTTCATTTTATTTTTTTGCATTTTAAAGAAAGAAAATCACTCTGTTGTTTTCCCGGGGAAGCTGTGTTTGGTGGTGAGAAGCAAGGAGATGTGCAAGGGAGATGGGAGGACGGAAAGAGAGAACAAAAGCCAAAGAGTCCTCTTTCACCTTCGTTCATTGTTTGTTTCTTCATTGGATCCCTTCTTGTCTGCCTGGGCAAGGGCGGTGGGATTACTAGAGCTCTCAGAGAGCTCTTTCCCTGCACTCGGTATTCAACAGGGTATTTTATGGCACCACAATGATCTGGTTTACTGCTAAGGAGCAGATGCCCATGGCACAAAACTCAGATAATAACTGAGTTTGGAAGCTCAGTAAAAACAGATAATTTTGAATGAGTGTAGTATTTAGAAATGGTTAGCCAGCAGAATTTGTGGAAATCATTCATTTTAAGCATAGACTGGGAGGTCAATTTTCTGTTTTCTTTCTGGCTATTTAGATATTTTTCATTCCAACAATTTGTATTTTAATTCTATTAAAGTGAATTTAGAATTCCAAACATTCCTGGATACATAAACTTTTAGTATATGAAAATAAGGTAAGAGAGAATATTGTGTGTTCTTTGTACAACATACATTTCATCTGCAGCTGGGATATCTGTCTGCTTGGAACAAAAGTTTTGGATGAATGTTTGATCTCTTTAACCTTTTCATCCTGGCCCTATGCACAAAAGCTTTTAAATTTTGATGAAGCCCAACCATTTGGAAAGACAGTTGTTATCTATGATTAAGATATCAAAAAGTGATCTTGGAAGAAAATGATGAAATTCTGGAAAATAAAATGTGTCTTAATGAAGAATGATAGGGAAAATTGTGGAGATACAGGGAGTTTGAAAGACCAAAGGCACAGGATTGCAAATGTGAGCTTGACCTGGAAGATCAGATAGAGGCACACTTGTGCCTCTTGGTGGAATAAATACAAAGTAGGGGATGTTTAAGTCTGGGAAAAAGGTGTGAACACTGAGGGGACTGGTGGATTAAAAAAAAAAAACAGTTTTATTGTGGTATAATTCACATACCACACAATTCACCCATTCATAGTGTGCAATCCGCTTTAGTCAAAGTGTTATGCAACCATCATCACAGTCAATTTTAGAACATTTTTATCACCTCAGAAAGAAAACCCATATCTTTTAGCTATCACCTCCTACCCTACTTCCATCTCCCCAGCCCTAGGCAACCACTAATCAATAAAATATCCCCTATAGATTTGCCTATTCTGGACATTTGATATAAATGGAATCATCTCATATCTGGTCTTTTGTCATTGGTCTTTTATTTACCATACTGTTTTCAAGGATCATTCATCTTGTAGCATGCATCAGTACTTCATTCCTTTTATATTTTGTTTAATATCTAATCCTATTTAATATTCCATTGTATGGATATACCACATTTTGTTTATTCATTTATAAATTGATGGACATTTGGGCTGTTTCTGCCTCTGGGCTGTTATGAGTAATACTGCCATAAACATTTTATGTACAAGTTTTATGTGAACATATGTTTCATTTCTCTTGGGTAAATATCTAGGAGTGGAATTGCTGGATCATATAATAATTGTACCTTTAACCATTTGAGCAACTGCCAGATTGTTTCAGAAAGAATACTATTTTACCTGTTCACTAGTAGTGTGAAGTGTTCCAATTTCTCTGCATCCTTGTTAACACTTGTTAACATCTGACTTTTTGACTAAGGTCCTCCTAGTGTGTGTGAAGTGGTAATCATTGTAATATTGATTTGCATTTTCTTGGTGATTAATGGTGTTGAGCATCTTTTCAAGTGCTTATTGGCCATTTATATAATTTCTTTGGTGAAATGTCTGCTCAGATCTTGTGCCCATTTTAAAATTGGATTATTTGTCTTTTTGTTATTGGGTTACAAGAATTATTTATATATTCTAGATTCAGTCTCCTATCAGATATATGACTTGCAAATATTCTCTCCCATCCTGTGACTTGTCTCTTCACTTTCTTGATGGTGTCCTTTTAATTTTGATGAAGCCCAATTTATCTATTTTTCTTGTGTTGCTCATGCTTTTGGTGTCCCATCTTAAAATCTATGACAGACCTTAGGTTATGAAGATTTACCTGTATGTTTTCTTCTAAGACTTTTACAGTTTTAGCTCTTATATTTAGGTCTTTGGTTCATGTGGAGTTAATTTTTATACATGGTGTGCGTTAAGGATCTGACTTAATTCTTTGACATGTGGCTATCCAGTTGTACCATCACCATCTGTTGATCTTTGGTGGATTTTTAACAAATCATACATTCTACTTTTCAATCCATGGTTTTGGAAACTTTGATTACTAAGTTTATCTATTTATAAAGGAGGCAGAACAGCTTGTGGAACAAACATTTTCTGTCTGCATAGAGAGGCTTCTACTTGCATGGTGCCTCAGATGGGACAGGAAGGCAAGAATACTGTGGCAGCTGAGGTAAGCTGAAGTCCAGGTCAGGCCCTACGGAATACTCCTGCCCTGCTGAGAAGATGCCACCTGTGTATTAGATCTAGCCTGGGAGCTGGGGGGCCCAGTCTAGGGCCTTGTCTTCTAACTCAAGTCAGCTAATTTAGACCTTCTAACTCAAGTCAGCTAATTTAGAGCCCTCTGAGCTTGTTGGGCAGTGAGGTGAGGAAGTTGTGGGCTCAGACCAGAGAGCGATGGGGTTTAGAAGATTCTCTCTCTGTCTGAGGAAGCAAAAAGCTAAATGGGAAGGAGACAGGGTTGGATATTTGGGCACTGAGATTTATACCAGAAATAGATGTGGCGATGGAGTTAGGGATGCAAAGGGTTTATTGAGGAGTGGCCCTGTGAGAGGAAAAAAGGGAAGAATAGCAGCACTGGGCAGAGGGACAGACGACCACAGGGCACACCTGAGAGTGTCTCTGCCAGCCCAACAGGGGGCTCTGGTGAAAAGATTGCCCCGTTAAGGTGCTTGTATTGGGAGCAGATGGCTGGGTCCTTGTACTACTGTCTTGCTCAGTCCCTGGCCAGGGGCTGTCCTGGGAAGATTGTGGCCTCAGCTGGGTTGCTGAGGCAGATCCTGAGTGAATTTTGGGACATAATGTGGGAGGGTGAGCTGATGGAAAGATCAGTGAGGCTGGGTCCCCATCCTGCACTGCAGTTGGCGGTGTGATTTGGATCAGATAATAGTGATGGTGACTTTACTGTTTTCCTTAGGGCTGCCATAACAAAATACCACAGACTTGGTGGCTTAAACAGAAATTCATTTTCTCACAATTCTGAAGGCTGGAAGTCCATGATCAAGGTGTCTACAGGCTTGATTTCTCCTGAAGCCTCTCTCCTTGGCTTGCAGGTGGCTGTCTTCTTGCTGTGTCCTCACATGGCCTTTATTCTGTGCACCAGCATCTCTGGTGTTTCTTCCTCTTCTTATAAGGACATTAGTCATATTGGATTAGGGGTCTACTCTTATGACCTCATTTAACCTTATTTACCTTTTTAAAAACCCTATCTCCAAATACAGTCACATTCTGAGGTATACTGAGGGTTAGGACTTCAACATATGAATTTGGGGGGGACACCATTCACTCCGTAACAGTGACAATAATAATAATACAAAGACAGAAGCCGGCATTTATTTGGTTGTTACATAGCTCAGACATTATTATAATTGCTGTCTATGGATTTTCTCATTTAATTCTCCCAGTAACCCCATGAAGTAGGTACTATTATTATTATCTCCTTTTACAGAGGCACAAAAGCTGTCCAAAGAAACACAGCTAGTGAATTATAGGGTTAGGATTTTGACTCCAGGGTTTTGGCTCTTATCTCCTAAGCTATACTATCTCCA
The DNA here is from genome assembly GCA_028533085.1 of Varecia variegata. Lineage (NCBI taxonomy): Eukaryota > Metazoa > Chordata > Mammalia > Primates > Lemuridae > Varecia > Varecia variegata. The sequence goes on from CM052437.1 coordinate 46,043,940, forward strand.
AACATCTGGGGACTCATGTTATCCGTGTGTACAATGGACTAGACATGGCTTGGGATATCTTCCAGTTCTGAAATTCAAGGTTTTATTGGACTACATTTTATGGTTTATTGAACAAGCTACTTCTAAGGAATGCCCAGTCCTAGGTGTTTTAGAAGCTGAAGAAATGGAGCTGGCTTTGCTCTAAACTTCCTTCCCTCAACCAGTCCTTGGTCTCTTGCATTGTTGCTTATGAGTAAATCCTCTGTTTGGATCCTGGTCTGTTTTTGGGTGTCTGTGGCAATTCTTCTTGCTTGAGTTTTGTTTTGTTTCTTTATGTCATCATATAGGATGGTTTCTAAGGGATTTGAGTTCTGTCTTGTTTTCAGTGGGATTTCTGGAAACAGCAGACCTGCCCTTGAACCTAAGACCCTGTTCCTAATGCCAGTGTCTCTGTTGGTACCCATCTGCCTGTACTTCTACTATTCACCTGCCATAGGCCCCAGAAGCCCCCTTTTCTTCTCAGATGGGATGCTGGTTGGTGACCTGCTGTGCTCCGGAAGCCTGTGCAATGCCTGGTCCCCAGTTCTTCCCGACAGACCCCATCTTGGCAGCTGTGTTGATCCTTTCAGGGACATGTAAGAGATGAGGGAGAGAAACTTGGTAAGATGGGGACCAAATACTTGGCTTGAAACCTCCAATACCTGGGGGTCATTAAAATAATGGCACTACCATCTAACTTTCAGCTTATTGCAAGATTACATTTCAGGAGGTGTCCCACTTGCCTGCCAGTTGCCGTTATTATGTCTTGGGATTTCCAGCAGCCTTCTAGCACATGCTGGCATTTCAGATTCACTCAGCGCAATTAAAGAAATTGCATGACTGCTAGTTCCTCCTCTTTTTTCCCCCCTCAGATAAATTGTAGAATTCAACTTGATTAAAACATTTATTAAGTGAGATTTAATAGATTCCAGTAATGCTGTGTGTGTATGTGTGTGTGCATGTATGTGTGCGTGCCCTCATTATCCATTTCTTCCCTGTGTGCCAAGAATGGCCATGTGCATAGAGAATTGTTCATGGAACTCACTTTATTCTGCAATTTACCAGCAATGTCGAATTAGGAGGTTTAATGGATTCCTGCACAGAAATTCCTAGTATGGTTGTATTAGCAGCAAGTTTCATTAAAAAGGGCTATTTTTCTCTGCTGGGATTTCAGTAAAGAGACAATGTTTATTTTTTTCCAGTGGAAAATTGATTGTAACTAAGAGGATACTTGGCTTGAAAGTGGGGAATTATCATATCATATGATTAAATGAAAGCTTACCTTGTTATAAGGTAACTAGACATATCCCAGTAGAATTGAGACAATGTTTGATTAAGCCAGATTTTCCTACTTTATATTCAAGGAACAAATTAAAGAATAATTGAGATCCTTTTCAGATCTTTTATAAGCTGCATATATAAAGCTTCAGCTCCAGGTGGCAAAGCAATTAGCTGATGAATAAAATCAACCCCACTGTCATTTGTCAGATGTTTAAATTCTATAAACCAGATAAATTAATGTGTTCCTTAAGCCAAATAAACGGTCATGCTCTCCATGTTACCACCCAATTCCCTTGGGGAAATGTTGGAAGCATGTTCATAGACAAGCTAGGATCTACTTAATCAGAAAGGTTGAAATTAAGTTGCCCATTTGATTTTCTGAAATAAATGTCCATCTGGCACAAAACCTATTTTCCAGGCAAAGTTGTTAGACATGATGGTTTGGTTTGTTTAGTAAACCAAGGATAGGGCTGGACTCAGCGCTGCGCTCTCCTGGCTCCATCGTTAAAGATCTTTGTGTTTCCTTGTCCTTGGCATTGCAGTTATTAGTTAGCAGCTGAAAGTGCTTTGGTTTCATTTATTCCTTGTCCATGAGTATTAATGCAGAGCACTAGAATCTCTGTTGTCTTCCTGCTTCCAGATTTATTTCTGTGAGGTGAGTTTCCTGGATAAGTACAACGTGCCGCCATTGCATGATGACATAGTGGGCTTTTCTGACATTGACATCTAGGTAAGGTAGACTTAAGTCCCAGGGGACAATATTTAATTACCTGGTGACTAATTTTTGTTGGCCGGTTCCCCTGCTCTTCCATTTTCAGTATAAACATCATTTTCAGGGCCTGCTGACGGGGCTTGTACTCTTTGTTGCCTGGTCTGCTTTGCATAGCGTTGATACTGCAGTTACCGGGGATGGTCCTTTAAAATCTTGCTGCTCAAAGTGGGTTCTGTGACCAGCGGCATTGGAGTCACCTGGGAGCTATTGAAAGTGCAGAATCTCAGCCCCACCCCTATTTATTTCATCATTACATACATTTTGTCAGATTCTTATGACATTAAATTTTGAGAGCCTTGTCAGAGGCAAGTTATGAAGTGAAAGCGTGTAGCCAATAGGAATATCTAGTTTGTAGATTTTCTAAACTTAAAATCTCTTTTCTTTTTCATATTTTCTTCCCTTTAGCCACTAGCACTTTAAATAAAGGATACCAAAAAAGAAGAGCTAGAACTCATTTATTGTAATATTGATTATTGGAGTCCAGCATTCTTTAGGAACTGTAACAAAAATTGGCAATTATTTATAGAAATTGAATTTAGATCTTGCAGTCATTATCAAGAGGACTCCAGATGAATTTTCTTGTTGAACTGCCAGCTAGCTATCTATTACATGCAAAATATTGGTCCCACTGCCAAAATATTGGCACAGTGGACAGACAACTGGATTGGATACTCTGGCACCAACCCGTCATCTGACTGTGGGCAAGCAGTTTCATTCTGAGCTTGATTTCCCTGTCTGTAAAATGAGGGCTTTCGAAGCAAATGATTCTAGGGTCTTCCCAAGGTCTGAATGTTTTTTAATTTGTTGTGACCATGTGAAAGTCTGAGTAAGACACTCTGTATACATCAACTCAGAACTGCTCTAGTGGCCAGAAACCAACCCCACGCATAGGTTCTCCTGATGCTGTTTGAGTAATATCATCCCTAATATCTGTTTTACAGCAGTTTGGAAGTTATCTAATCCAATGTGTTCCCAGGGATCAAGACGCTGACCTTGGAGTGGTGTGTGTGTGTGTGTGCACACCCACACATGTGTATAGTTGCAGCCTATGGGGGCTACGTGAATATTCATGCTACAGAGGGACTGGTAGGAATGAAACAGCAGCATAAATATGTCTTAATGTAAGGAAGAATACAAAACTCATGAATAGTAGAATGAAGCAAAATTCAACACAATCTTTGCTATAAATGAAAATTTGATATTTTTCCAACCCCCTGGTGTGTTGTATGCTGTTATTGTTTTTTTTTGTAAACCACAATCTGTCTTTTCTCTCTCTTCTTTGTGCAGTGTGTTTTTTTCTGGTTTATTCATTTGGAGGTTTATTTTGGGTTGTATGTGTGTACTGAAGGCATTGAGGTGAGCATTTTTTGATGCAAAGAGGCATGATTTTAAGATTTGAAGAAGGGCTACTGAGAGAAGTCAGGCAGTTAAAGAAAAGCATGCCTTGCTATTTTATTTGGAGTGCAGTCCTGTCCAAAGGCTGTGAGCAAAGAGGTGGCCTGTGAGGCTCTTTCTCCTTGGGGAATTGATTTGCTCACTAATTACTTCAAAGCTTCCTTTCTTCCTTTCTTAACACAAAACTGGATTGATTGCCTACTATGTGTTCAAAACTAGAGATACAGAGAGGAATAAGATGCTATCCCAGCCTCTAAGGGCTCATTTCTAGCAGAGGAATGCATGGTCTGTAATTTCTATCTGCGCTGACAGCTCTCACTCTGACTTCTATTGTAATGTGAGCATCTAAGAAAAGCCATAATGGTTATTTGAGAGCAATTTCACTTTCTGGTTACACAGTGTTTACTCAAATTCTTGTAGGGATATGTGTGTGTGCACGTGTGTGTGTTGAGGGCTTTGAGTAACAGCTTAAGTGATATTAATAAAGTAGATTTTTGGTCTCCAGAGGAAGACAGATTCTCAGTGCAAAGTATGATATGTTCTGGTAAGTGGGTTTGTGTCTAAAATTGAATATGTTAAAATACATCCAGGGATCTTTAAGGGATCTTCCTGAGAATCTTCTGCCTCTTAGTGTTGATCTTTGCAGTTTCTCTGTGTTATAATTCTGGGGAGAGAAATTTTCTTTCTTCACATTTTGCAGGCATGAGGCTGTGCTGTGTGAATGCAAAGGTGTGCTGCTTCTAGGGAAGTGCTTCTCAACACCTGATGGGTAAAGAAATCACCCGGGGAGCTTGTTCACAAGGTGGATTACCTCCCTGGCTACTGCTTCACACCCCAGATTCTGATATGGTAGATATGAGATGCGGCCCAGAAACCTGTGTTTCAACAACTCCCCTAGCTGATTCTGATTTGGGAGGAGGCCCAAAGACACACTTCGAGAACACTGGCCTGGAATTTCTCCATTTGAATCACAGCAAGGCATAAGCTTATATACTAAATACTTCAAAAGTGTTTTAAAATTCTTGGTTGAAAGAATGCTATGTGAAGTTATTAGTTTCATGGTCTGACAAATGAAGACTCATGAGGCTATATCACATAATGTTCAAGAATTTAGGCTCTGCTGTCAGACTGCCTGGGGCTTAATTACCATTTCTGTGCTTGCTGGAAGCATGTCCTTTGGTAAACCCCTTAACCTCTCTAAGCCTCAGTTTTCTCAACTGTAAAACAGGGATAATAACAGCAACAATCTAATTAGGTGGTTGTGAGGCTTAAATGAAATAATTTATGTAAAATGCTTAGCACAGGACCTGGCACAGAGTAAGCACTCAATAAACTCGGGCTGTCGCTACTATTATTTTGCAATAGCAAACAAACAATTATAGTAAACAAGATTGCATCCTTTTCTGTCACAACTTTCTTCTTAGGTGACTGTGAACAGTTTGCAGAGTCCCACGTTAATCAGCTCAGAATCCCTGGGAACAGTCAAAGATTCCTCAGTTACTTTACGATGGCCCCTTTGAACTGCATCTGTCATATTCATGCTTTGCCTCATTGGTTAGGTGTCTAAGGCTCTTCCAAGCCCAGCCACATAGACTGATTTCACTCAGAAATGAGTCCAAGGGAGTGTATCTCCCTCTTCCCAGGAGTGCACACATTTCCTTTTGATGTGATTGTCATTTACTTGAAACTGCAACAGATGATCTCTTGTTGGACAGGATTAAAGCAATTGACAGTCATGGTTTGGAGACCACGGCTGGTGAGGTCTCAGGCCAATAACTCCGGGGAACAGAGGATTCTCCAGAGGAACGGTGGTGCCTCCTCCAGAGACACTTAGCATTTTGACTTTATTTAGGTGCCCGCATGCTCGTGTACTTCTCCTAGAAGTGTGTCTAGATTTCATTTAAACCTAAAGCTTGAGATTGGCTTGATTTAAGATGGTCTGTGTCCCAGTGCTTTGCAAAATGCTAGCACAGACTAGGATTTTGGTTTTCCTATTGATCGAAATGATAAAGTATTATCAGAATCATGAGAAGTGATGAACAGACTTAGCATTACTTCTGTCTCACACTAAGGGGTCCTGCAGGGGTCCTCAAACCACTGCACACTGGAATCACCTGGCGAGCTCTTTCCAACCCCTAGAGTTCTGATTTAATTGGTCAGGGTTTCATCTTGAGATTGGGAGTTTGAGAGTCTCCTCAGGTGGCTCTAAAATTCAGCCAAGGTTGAAAACCTCTGCTTTATAGGGAATTCCACACACCCTCATCTTTGGCTTTCTACATGTTCCCTGATATGTCAAACTCATCCCTCCAACTTCTTCCACATTATTTGTGAGTTTTCCAAAACAAAGAGAACTTCAGAATTACCCTAGAGAAGTGGTTCTCAACTAGGAGCGATTTTACTCCTCAGAGGACATTTTGGCGATGTCTGGAGACATTTTTGATTGTCCCAACTGGGAGTTTGCTACTGGCCTCCGTGGGTAGAGGCCAGGGATGCTGCTAAATGTCCTACAATGTATAGGACAGCCCCACGGCAAGGAATAATCCTGCCTAAAATGTCAATAGTGCTGAGTTTGGGAAGTCCTGCTCAACCTCTTTCATTTTACAAATGGGAAAATGGGGTCCAGAGATGATAACTTGATTTGCCTAATGATGTAATTACTAGCAGAATAAAATTTCTAGCAATTGTAGCATTATAGTAGAGTCCTATCCTTATTTTCCAACCCTCTCCCTTTTAACCTACTGTCCTGGGGACATTAGTTATTCATCTTGTTTCCCTTCCCTCCTCAAATATCCCCAGGCTCTTGACAGTGGTAGTGATTTGTTTCCTGTATTTTAGTATTTCAGACTTCTTAAAAGCCAAGTCTGCTTCGATGGATTGCCTGGGCTCAGTAAGCATCCCCTTTCTTTGCTCTAGGATGGCATCATTGCAACTTGTTGCTAGGCTGGGGTCGTTGTGTGCTGATCAGCACCTCTGATTGGAAGTTATATAAATCTCTGATTAATTTAAAAAATGGGCAAATGAGGTCATTGTTACTTCATAAATTTGGTTTGGTGAGCGAAATGTTTCTAATTTAGGCACCCATAAAATGAAATGATAAAAGGGCTTCTTGGTGATGAAAAGAATGGCAGAGTCTGACCAGGCCTTCCCTAGTGCAGGGTGTGTATGTGTGTATGTGTGTGTGTGTTTGTGTGGGTGTGCCTGTGTGCATGCACACGCATGGCCACTGCTAGGGCCCACGCAACCTCTCAGTCCCCAACTGCTTGGAGAGAGTTTAGGAAGATGATGGAGACGTTGAATTTATTTACATCTTTCCTTAGCACCTCCCCTTTTTACCCCAGTGAAAGTAATTAACTGTGGTTATTTCTGGAAGGTAGGATTTGAGATCATGCATGCCTAAAATATGTATTTGTTTGCTTCTTATTCTCTATATTTTTTCCCTGTGAACATGTTTTTGTAATAAAATGAAACCATTTAATCAAATAATAAGACGTTACACTCAACATTGAGTGCATCAGAATCTCCTGAGTGCTTGACAAGGCGCTTGGGCACCATCCCTGGAGACTCTGACTCGGTTGCTTGGAAGAGTGGGGCATGGGATGGTTGCTATTTAGAGAAGTCCCAGCTGATTCTTATGTGCGGCTGGAATTATTAATAGACACTCTGGTCTCAGAGAGCAGTTCTCAAACTTGTCTGCATAATGTAACACCCCAAGGAACCTCAAAAAATACTGATGCCTGGGATCACTGCAGAGGTTCTGGTTTAAGTGGTCTGGGGGTGCAGACTGGGTTTTGGGAGTATTAAGATTTGCCCACATGACTCAGGAAATGGAAGGGCTGGGTGGTACCTCTGAAGATTTTTTGGGGGAGGGTTCTTAATTTTGCTCTTACCAAGAAGGATAATCGCACCACCTGCCCCTGCTACTCCTGCTAAATGAAAGTGAAGATGGGCTTGCTCTAAACCTTGAGTGCAACCCATCAGAGTGCTAGAAACTACAGTCCATCCTCTTTAAGGTGTAATAACCATCAATGTTACAAGAGCACCAATTACAGATTGTATTTTTAATTGTTGACAAAAGAATAGCTTGAAGGAGATTTGGCTTATCGAGACTGCTTTACCTTCATAAACCACTAGATTCGTAAGAAGTCAGGAGCTACATTTAGGCTGTAAACCATCCTATACAATAAATACTGATAATTGTTTTTAGTCTTCAGTTATTTTTGTCTTTTTTTTTTTTTCTTTTTAAGAGTGGGGAGGGCTTCCTTATACTTTTATCTTAACAGACTCTCACTATGATGATGTCCAGGTTGAATCCTGGACTTCTTGTTAGACCAGCCCTGCAGCTTTTTAGGATCATTTAAAATTGCTACTTCCTTTGCCTTGACAAAGGATCTTCCTGTAGGTGTGAGCAGCTGAGCTCCCTGGCTGATGGGAGCTAGGGAGGGTCTGCAGACCGGCTCATTAGCAGTGAGGCCACAGGGAGGCAGGGCCCTGTGGGTCTGGAGAGAGTTCCAGCTGCAGCCATCTCTGGCTTCCTGCTTCTCCACAGAAGCCACTTGGGAGCAGTGTGGCCTTGCCTATGAGGGAGGCTCAGGGCAACTTCCTGGAACTGACCGGCACGGCCAGGGAACCTGGAGGCCCTGACTGATGACAAGTGAAATATTTCACAGAATATAAATCTTTCATCTTGCAAATGTCCCTTTGGTGAGAAATCAGACAGTGGGTAAGGAGTGGGCAAAATCCTTGTCCCAGCGAGTAAAATTAAAGGATGGAGCCTCCTGCCTTTGTTCTGTGATATGATAGCGTGAAGTTTGTGGAAAAGAAGATTTGCCGCTTTTGATAGGTCCATTGGCCACAGTGGGCCCCTGAATGGGAGACAACGTTACCTCCCCCTTTATCTCACTGATGATGAGGGTAGGGGAGGCGGGGGCTCTCATTAACCTGATATGATGATATTCCACAGGTCGTGAGCGCCTCTGACAGAAGTCAAACAGAGGAACATGAGGCTCAGGTCCTTTCAGTCTTGTTTTTGTAAGCAACCATGTGAACTTTTTAATGTCATACGTTTGTCCTGGGTCTCTGAATTAGAATCTTTAGCATGCATGCTTCTCACCTCCAAGAAGAATTATTATGACTTGTCTGTGAATGTGATTAGCATTGTATCTACATTTTTGACCTTCTCTACTTTTTTAGGCTTTTCAGGTCTAGCAGGAAAGGGAGAGAAGAAAGGACATACTTGGAGCTGGGGGGTAGAAGTCTGGGGAGCAAATGGCAGAGGTGCAGGGAAGGGAGAGGAGTGAGATGACTAAGGTTCTCCTCCAGTTGCCAAGGTTGTAGGGAAGCAGGAGTTGAAGTGTAAACCTCTTAACATGGTTTGTTGGCTGGCTGTGAACTACCTCTTGGGGAACACTCTTTTCCAGGTATTATCCAAACACGACATTTGCTCAGTCCTGTTGCAGTCATCAGTCCCTTGAGAATAAACCCAACTTTGGGAGGAGAGCAGGGGGAGGAGTTGTCAGAAGGGAGGACAAATAGACCCCTCTGGCAGATTCAGGAGGAGAAAAGAACCCTAATGCTGGCATTACTGTCCTGCATCTGGGGGGCATTCCCAGAGGTCGTGAGATGCACCCAGACCCTGGAGATCCGGGCTGGCGCCAGTGAGGCCCCAACACATAAGCTTACCTGTCTTCCCTGTTGCTCCTCCCTTGGAAGATCAGATCCAGCCGGCTCCAGGTAGGCCAAGTCAGATGTGTTCTTCTTGGCAGTCACGGGAGCTTCCCATGTCCCAGGCCCCTTTGGCGATCTGGTGTCTCTCTTACATTGGGGATTCTGAGGGATCCTGACTTCTCTGGGGCAAAATGGGGATTTACAGGCATCCTGTAGCTGAATTTAACCTAATAGTCGGTGAGCCATCACTCCAGATGCAGTTGCATCCCCAGGGAGACATGGAAGCAAACAAATTTGGACTTCATGCCTTTGACTAATAAAGGTCAAAAGCCAACTGGACACCAGACCTACAAGAAAGTGTTTCATCATGTGGGAAAGATTCAGGGCTTCCATGACAAACTTTTGGGGGCTCTACAAAAACAATGAAATAAGTGCTGGTCCCAGGAACATAGAAATAGACTATTACATGTTATGACATGGAAAGTTCTAAGGTAAACAGACAAAGCCATTAGGGTTGGCATGATTACTTTGAACATGGCTTGGTATGGCAGCATTTATGGAGACCCATCCTTGAGTACAGGGGTCTTTATTCTTACCTGGCTGTGATTGTGGAGCCCCTAATAAACAAGTGAGGCACCACGCTAAGTGCCTTAGATATATTTTCTCATTTAATCCTCACAACAACCTATGAGGTGGGTACTATTACATCTCTGTTGTGCAGGTGAGAACATTTTGCTCAGAGAGGTTAAGCCATGTGTGCAGTCTCCCCTGGATGGTAGATGGAAGCACTTAGTACACTGCCCTTTCCCTGCTGACGTTCTTTGCTACTCTTGGGGTGGGAAGATGCTACAAGGCGTTGAGCCTCACCGATTATCCCACAGTGGGTTAATGGATTTGAGAGTAAAATCCTCCTTTTAATTTAGATTGTGTCAACAAATTAATAATTGGTGAGACCACAAGGCTGAGAGACTCCAGCTCTTCAACTTTGTGCTAGGTGAAATGAAAAACTGCTTCTTGACTTCATTCTCATTGCTTTAAATAGCAATATTGAACCTTCACGTGGGGTTTCCAGTCATGGGTTTGGACCAACTTCCTCTTCGAGAAACTGAGTTGAGAAATCAACAATTCCTGGGTGGAAGAACAAACTAAACACCCCCTGCACACTGATAAACAAACAATGATTTAAACAATCAACAAAACTGAAGTAGGATTTCCTCACTTTGAAGGGGGATGTTTTAAGGACTCTTTCTCTATTTACCTTGAGAGCGATGGGCAGCTTCACCTGGTATTTGGGTAATGAGACCCTCAGGGGTGCCATCTCTGAGTAGCCATGCTCGGTGGTAGGGCAGCTTGGAAGGCTGCTGTGGGGAAGAGCACAGGAGAAAAGAAGAGCTGGCTCTAGTTCTGCCACCAATAAGTCCCTGACTTGAACGGCCCCCATTGCCTTCCCTCAGAGGGCTTAACTGGCTTGCGGTGGGAATAAGGCTGCCCACCCTCCCCACCTCACTGGTCATAGGAGTTCCTGGGGGACATGTCAAACAATGGAGGTCAACCAGTAACTCTTGTTTTGTCTGGCTCATTTGCTCATTGTAAACACTGTGTTCACATTTCTATATGCCAGGTACCGTGTTTTATTTTAATTCATTTAATTCTTACAACAATCTCATGGAAGAGAGATTATTCTTATCCTAATTTTGCAGATGAGAAAACAGGGACCCACAGGAACTGATTTTCTGAGGTTCACTTACAGCTAGTACATGTCTGATATTGTAATATAATAAGAAATTGGTCTTAGTTCCTGGTTCTTGGCACAGAGCTTCTAAAACCTTTGTAATTTCCTAAGTGTTAAGGTGAGAGAAGCATCTTTTGTTGTTCATAATAAGCCCCTTTTAGCCATACCTGAGTATATACTAATAAGGTGACTCTTGGTGGGCCCCAAGATAGTCTCAAGGTAGGGGCTGGTTGCCAGAGGAACCAACCCCTGGATTAGAGGATTGGAACTTCCAGCCCTAACCCCTGACCTCTAGAGAGGGAGAGGGCTGGAGATTGAGTTCAATCACCAATGGCCAATGATTTAGTCAACCATACCTATGTAATGGATCCTCCATAAAAATCCTAAACAACAGGGTTTGGAGAGTATCAGTGTTGGTGAACACATCGAGGTTAGCATCTCAGAAAGGGCACGGAAGCTTTGTGTCCCTTACCACATACCTTACTCTGTGCATCTCTTCCATTTGGCTCTTTCCAAGTTGTAGCCTTTGTAATAAAGCAGTAAGAGTAAGTAAATTGTTTTCCTGAATTCTGTGAGCTATTCTAGCACATTATCAACTTATAGCTGGCTGGTCAGGAGTATGGGAGGCCCAGGACTTGTAATTAATGTCTGAAGTGGGGGCAGCCTTGTGGGACTGAGCCCTTTCCTTATGGGATCTGATGCTAACGCCTCATAGACAGTGTCAGAATTGAGTGGAGTTGAATTGTAGGACACCTAGTTGATATTGGAGAGTTGGAGAGTTGGTTGTCAGCGTGGAAAAACTCCCACATTTGGTGTCAGAAGTGTTGTGAGTAAAAGCAGATCACAGTAATGTGGTTCAGTCAGACTGAAATCCTGGTTGTCTGAACATACCGTTTTTAACAACTGTGCCATAGTCCTCTATCTGACCTCCTCCAAAGTACAATCAGTTCTGACCTAACTTTTTTCTTTTGGTGGTGGTGGGGGTTCTGATCTTTTTGAATAAAGAGGTAATATGTTTGTGCAGCCTAAAGGAGGTCTCACAGCTTAGCCATTGTGAGACCCTGTGACCTTCAGATTTCAGAATCCTGCCTTGTGGAAGATCAAGGATTGGTTTGAGGATTTCTGATGTTTTGATCTTATTAGGTATTTCAGATGCATGCTTGTTTTTTTCCCCTGGAGAATATAATACTAACTGTAAATATTGTATTTTTATTAGTTATAAAATTACTTGTGAAGTAATATTCATTATATCACCAATATGTGACCTATAGTTGAGTTAGTGTCTCCTTGATAACAGTGATGATTGGCGTGCCTCTCAGCATCCAGCAGAATGTGGGAACGGAATAATCACTCAGCACAAATATATTGATTTTATTTTTTATTAATTTTTTCCCTTATTACAATAACATGTGTTTGGTGTGGAACAAATAGACAATTCCAAAATGCCAAAAGAAGAAAGAGAAAGATGTCCAAAGTCATACCATTCTGTGATAGCTCTATGAAAGTAATATCTGTAGAGTTTTGTTTATAAAAGGCTACAATTCAAGAATTTTATACCCAGCCAGGTTATCTTTTATGTGAGAAAGCCACAGAAATACATTCTCTGTAGGCAAGATTTCAAAAACATTCTATGATAGGTGATTATCCTGGGCAAGGCTTTACACATGAATCTCTGTTGAAGAAAGTGCTTGAAGATAAATTCTAGGTGACCAAAGGTGACAGATGCTACAGCGACTGATCAAAATAGGAAATGCAGAGTATAAAAAAGGTTTGGAGCAAACATTTAAGTCAGTTAATGTACATCTATCTATATATCTAGATAATTATAAACATTAGGGATTATACATAAATGCTATAATTGTATTTCTCTTTACAAACTGAAAGCAAATATAAAAATATCATTCTTAGAAGATACATAGTACAAAAATAATTCTGTGGTAATCTGTATCTACACCTTTGGATAGTATTATCAAAGTCTGAGAAAGAAGCTCTGGGGATCAGGGGGGAGGAGGAATGGGAGGAAACAGGATGAGGAGAAATGAGGGTTGGGCTGGATCTTAAGGCATCTGACTTGGAAAACACTAATCATTTGTATCTGGGGCTTGTTTGTACTCTGAAAATGCAATATTATTAGTCAAGTGAGGATTATTATTATTTTAAGTAATGCTAGTCCTTAAAATATTTAGCTAAGTAACTTCACAGCTTTTGAGGCAGTTACACAATTTCTGCATTTTGTTTGCTTTTGAGCCCGGTTTCCTCTGAGCTCCTGTTTTGCTGCTAATCTTAATTCGACACGTGTTTCTCAAAGTAATCACGATGAACAGAAGCATATTCTTCTGTCTGCTTATGACTGGTGTCTGACTGCCCGACTGGAACTAGAGATTGAAAGAAGCTTCTCTTTATTGTCCAAGGTGTTTTGTCTGAAAGTCATGGTCATTAAATTGAAGCTGGAATAATAGATATGTGTACATCTCCTTTTAAGGAAACACACTAAACAAGTAGGAATTTACCAAATGACATCATTCTCTACTTCTGATTATATTTGCACCTAATACTTCTTGAATGTAGCTTTCTGATAACATAGGGCATACCTGCCTCGGACATAGCTTCTTTGAGAAATGTTGAGTGTTGGGATTTGGTACTATCCCGTGTGGGTGTGTGTGTGTATGTGTGTGGTCAGGGCAGGGAGGACCAAGAAGGAATCACAGAGTGTTCAGACAAGGACTGATAAGACCTCCTCCACTAGCAGGCCAGTCGCACCAGGCCTAATCAACACTTTGGCGAGGAAGTTAGCAGCTGTTCTCCTGGCCTGACTGCTGTGTCTTCTGCTGGTGGCAAGGTTGTCAAGCCTCATTACTGCAGAGTTCATCCTCTTAGGTTTTCACTTAGAGCAGGAGGATGTGTTAGGAGATAGCTCCATCTCTGTGGTTATTATGACATCAAAGTTAGACAGTGACATTCCAAGTGGTGGTCAAGGAGTTTTGTTTATAGCTTCATTTAAAAATGTGAACGTTAATAAACGACTTAAGAAGTCACTATATGTGCACACCACTGGATTAGATTTAACAGGTTTAATCTTGGCTGAATAATGAAGTGAAGTTGGCATGAGTTCCGGGGTCAAAACAGAAGTATTATAAAAACAAAGCCAGTGATGGGCATAGGCTTGAAATAGAAAGCATTATATACACTTACCAGGTTATGCTGCATTAATAAATAAACCCAGAAATCTTTGGGGATGAAGGCAAAAAAGGCTTATTTCTTGCTTGCATAAAGTCCTATATGGGTTGGGTGGTTCTCCGGGCAGCCTTCCGCTGCCATCTCAACAGGTGTCTTCAGGTTGCCAAGGCAAAGGACTAGAGGTCAGTGCTTCATGCCATGACCCAGAAGAAACACGTATCACTTCTGCACACATTTCTCTGGCCATGACTAGTCGCATGGCCCCACCTCACTGCAAGGGAGCTTCCTGAGGGACCAGGACGGAGGGTGGGTACGGAGGGAACTAGAAGCCTCTGCTGCACACAGGAAGCTAGCGTACACATCGAGTGGAATCCGAGGAATGGGCAGAGTCTGATATCATGGATATTCAGAAGGGATTGATACATGTGGAACCTAATGAGACCTTAATACATTTTTGTGAAATAAATCGCCCTCTTCTGTTACCTTCTTTGGCTACTGGCCCTGGCTTAGTGGGACCACCTATCATTCAGGTTCAGGATCCCCACTCCAGGATCCCCATCTCCCTAATGTCCCGGCATCGTCCCAGCCGTGCGATGGTAGCCTCTGCCTGTGAGACCCCTAGCCACGTGGCACAGGCGGAAAGTGTGTAGTGAGACCTTACCAGGGCATGCTTCTCCAGACCCCCAAATGCTCTCTTATCGCTGTTACGGACACATGTACACAGGCCCTCCACAAGCAGAGAGAGCCTCTGTCCTTCCTCCTTGGTGAACTTCTGCTGCCTCTCCATATAGTGTGGGGGGTGAGAGAGTCACCTCGGGAGACAGACTGCCTGGGTCCAAATCTCGTCTCTGTCAGTAGCAAACAGACTTTGAGCGAGGGACTTAACGTCTCTGTGCCTCTGTTTCTCATCAGTGGGTAGAGTAATACTACCCATCTCTTACAGTTGTGGTGATTGAGTGAGTTAGTACATGAAAAGCACTTAGAACAGTGCCTGGTGAGTAGAAAGTGACTGAAAAACTTTAGCTATGATCACTCTTCTTCAAGACCCAGTTCAAATGTACCTGAAGCTTCCCTGAACTTGCTTCTTTTCTGGGTTCCTTCAGTACTCTGCTAATGTCTCTGCCGTCACATTTATCATGCTATATCATAATTATTAATTTACTCATTCTTCTCTCCTGCTACACTGTGATTACTCAAGGACAACGTACTGCTCACCATTTCCTCTAGTCCTTGACAGAATGTCTGACACACAAAATAGATTAGCAAGTGATGTCTAAATTGATGGGCAGAGCCAGGGTGGCAGAAATTGCTAAATTTCACCAATATATGGTTCTCCTTCCTGTGTACAAAGCAAAGCTACATTTCCCAGCTCCCTATGCATCTAGATGAACCACAAAACTGAGTTCTGGCAAATGGAAAACGTGGGCGGAAAGGATGTGTGCCACTGTTCAGCCCATACTAAGCTCACTGTGCAATCTTCCATTAGCTCTTTCTCTCCCTCCCATTTAATTGGCTGAAAAATGGTAGCATCTTAGGATAGAATAAGCCCAAATCCCTAAGCCACCACTTGGAAAAGAGAGACCTGGACTTTTGAAATTGCGTCAGGCTTCTGAACTCTGAACCTGTTTGTTATAGCAGCTAGTGTACTTACCTGGCAAGTAAAAATAGGGATCTGGGCACAATAAAAATGTTTCTGTAGGCTTCATGGCATGGTATGATTCAATCCACAGACAAAGGCTGCTGAGCCCAGAACAGCTTATTGGACAAGCCCAGACGAGAAGTAGAAATGTATGGATGCAACTTCAACTCAAGGAAAGAGTGGTGATGCCCGGGGAGGGGTGAAAGAGGAGAAGACAGCCTGCCCACCCCCTTCTCAGCAGGGAGCTGCCCCCTCTGAGCAGTCTGTGTGCACCTCGGGTTGCCTCCCCCTCTTTCTGTCCAGTTGTGAGCAGCCACTGAGTACGGTTCTCCTCTTCCAGGTAAGTACTTACAGAAAAAGCTGACTTTCCTTTCACTTCACAAAGCAGCATCCTGAGAATCAATTGCAGCTCTCTTTAGAGTTTTGGTTCCTTCATAGGCACCCATTGTCCTAACAAATGGAATTGCTTGCCACACAAAGGCATTTAGTTCCTTTTTTAGCTAATTTAATTTTTACAGCTCTGATGAAAAAATATTTTATGTTTTTACTTGCCTAACGTGATTTTAAGATAGTTTATTCTTGGATTCAATTTTGTTTTCGTTTTCTAGAAAATCAATTTAGTTCACAGAAGGTTCATTCATTTAATGGCTTTCCTTACACATGGTTAATGCTTAAGCATTTGATCAAATATTCCTCTTAGCAGTATCTTCACAAGGCTCAACTGGAGAAGGTGTTAGATGGAGAAATCCTCTAGGTTTGGTAAAGCCTCTTTCATCTGGGCTAACTGAAATGGAAAATCGGTCTGAATTGGTGACATTGAATTGCAGACTATTTCTCAAAGAGATTCCTGTGTGGTTTCAAGTTGCTCAAACTAAATTTATAAAAGTGTAGACTAACAAAGGTTTTTATGTTATCTCCTTCATCTAGCTTCTTAGTAGTTAGAATCTGTAGCATCTATGTCTATATCTGTCTTATGAAATTCTTTCGGGTTCTTGAAAACTCTTTGCTCTCAAGTCTTTTAAACATTCTTCTTGTACTTTTACTTATTGCATTATGAAGAAAGATTACTAGTAAAAGTAAACCTTAGTCTAGTCCCTGTCTGTATAATTATAATTTCTGAATTATAGGCTTTTATACTCAGAGTTAGGTGACAATTTTCCCTTGGAAAGAAATTTCTTCACTTCCTAATTGATCATATTTTTGATGCTATAACTAAGGGGGTTTTGATTGGACTATAGGTGTGTCTGGTTGGTTGGTTTGGCTTTGGAAAGGAAAACTGGCCCTTCTAAAGATGCTAATTCCTTCCTGGAAAGCAGAGATTCAGTGATACTAGAATGTGAGACTTTGCTTTTCAGGGCCAGACATTTTTCCTTTCTGTTTAGGGCATGTCTTTTGCTACAGCACAGAAAAGACATATTCTGTAAGGCTATGCTTTCTCTGAAGTGAGCTTTAAAGTTCAAAAAATGTATTTTACTGACTACGCAGGAAAGCAGATGGTGGTCAGGTAAAATGGAATGTGCCACTCTTGATGTTTTCTCCGTCATGCTATGTATGTTTACCCTCAGACAGGTCCTCAGTTGCCTATGGTGAAAAATGCAAGCCTTGAAAAACCTTTTGGTGGGTTCATAGATTATCTATAAGATGGTTTATAGGATAATAACATAATTTATCCTCCAAACTTGAGCACTTTTGAGAGTGAAAAGGAGTGTTATTAATAATTATGCTAAGGAAAAAGGCAAAAAATGGGATTTTCCAGGCTTATTAGACCATGGTCATTCTATTTATGAGAAATGTATGTCTTTCATGTGTTGGATATTAAGGTCCATAAGAACATGTGGCCAAGGTGGCTAGCACCACCAAAGAGTCACATTCCCCCTTCCATAGTATAGAGTTGTGCTGGGGGGCAGCTGTCCCACTAGGGACAGCATTTCCTAGTCCCTTTGCATCTAAGTGGTACCATGAGACTTGGTCTTGCCAACGGAGTGTTTTGGAAGTGAAGTTTGTTGCTTTGGGGCCAAGGAGCTTAAGAAGCAGGAATGCCTTCCATCTTCCTCACCTCTCTCTCCCTCTCTCCATCTGTGGGCTCAATGCAAAAGACTCCAAGACCCTAGAGGAGGACAGAGCTACAGAATGGAATGATTCTGGGTCCCAAATAGCCATGTGAAATGCTGCCTGCTGGTCAGGAACATTTATATTGCAGTCTTTAGGGCACACAAAATAAAATTATATTAAGCTTCTTAGATTTTGGCATTTGTTATGTTAATAAGAGCTAGCATTACCATAGCTAATACTGAATACTTTAATTCAATGCAACCAACCACTCTTGAGAATCTACTATCTTTCCATTGGGGATACAAAGACATATAAGGTCTGATCACTGTCCTCAAGGAGCTTAGAGTCTGGGGGAATTACAGATCTATATACTGAATGGTAATTAAAATTTCTGAATAAAAGGAGAAGAATTTAATTTTGAAGGCTGATTTGAGGTGTCTGTAAGGTATTCAAATGGTACTATCTTGTATGTAGCTAGAGAGGACCAAAACTAGGAAGAGAGATCTGGTGTTAAAGATAGATTGGCTGAATTCACAATTGCTGAGGGTCACATCGGCCCTTTAGAAACAACTTGAGGAGTCCTTGGAAAGTAAGACAACCTCCCCCCATATTCCTAAGATGCTTAGATGCAACCATACTGCACCCTTTGAGGGTTCACTCTGCCAGTGGAATCTGAGCCCTAAAGGTTTCTTGGCTGCTGACTTCAGATTGAAAAAGAAAAAGAAGCAGGAACTTCTTGTGTCTCTAGATCCCTTTCGTTGCTCACAGATTACTTCCAGGAACATTACCTAGTTTGAGCCTCATGCTGGCTCTGTGGTGTTGGCAGGGGAGTTCTCATTCCCATGGCATGTCCCCAGGTCTTGCCTGCCAGCAGCCAGAGGGAGGGAAATCCCATGAAGTCTAATGACCCAACTCTGCAGGCACTCAGCCCATTCTTGGCATAACCGTGGGCACTCTGAGCTTTCCTCAGGATTTCTCTGTTGTTTTGAGGGTCCCTCAGGGGTGTCTTGCTTGGGCTCAGTAGCCAGGCCTTATACATTCTGCCACTGGGTATACACAGTGCTGGTGAATCACTCCCCACTCGTGTTCAGGCCAGTGATGGGCTAGCTCCTGGTGATATTGGAGGGGCTGATGTGGAACCTTCTATCCTATTTCTTCCACCAGATTCATGTTCCCTAACTCCTTTTCCTTCAAAAAAAAACCTACCAATACCTGCAAATGTATATCTAGAGCAATGGGTATCACCCCCACACTAGATGCATTCAAGTCTCAGTTTTGAAGGTACCAATTTGCTCTTATATTTACGCACACACACGCAAGTGTGCACACACTGTGGGATTCAGAGACACGAACTGACATGCTCTTGGCCATCCCATTTTTAACAAATTGGGATATAGAGCCCAAAACTTTTGGCTCTGAATCTAATGTTCTTCTCTCTGCCTATCCTGATTTAAGGAAATAAAGTTCTATAAAAAAGTTGCTCAGATATGCAGAACCATCTGCTAGAAGCTTGAACCAGTGCCACAGTGGAAACTGTGCTTTTTGCCTCATCCTACAGAGCTTAGGGAGGCTGCTGTGTCCAGCACTGGGAACCATCAGGAGAGTCGGGTGAATAACGGAGCCTTTGTCACAGGAGTGCCCTGAAATCTTCCCCCAGTGTGAGTGGTGTCAGTGTTTTCATTATTTTTGCCTGCGGTTTGTAACTTGTCATATGAATTAGTTCCGGCTTAATTGAGGGCCTCATGTTGGGGTGAGAGGAGGAAGTGTTGTGGCCTCTCAAAATGCCTTTTATAAGATCCCGACACCCTAGGGCTTGGCAGATACAACTGGGAACAGTAGCACGTGGGAAGGGATGGTCCACCGAGTGTTCCAAGTCCAGCCCCCCTTGGCCTCTCACTTGGAGATTGCTTAAAGATCTCTCAGGGAGTAGGAACAGTCTGTCTTTTTCCTCCTTTTTTCCCACTTCTTTTAAATATCTCTTTATTCTAGGGTTGTATTGCCTGAAAGCAAGAAGTCCTCTGGGCGGAACCGTGGTGTGTTTCTTCCTCAACCCCGTTGGAAAAGGGTATTCAGTCCTCAGACTAATTCTCAGCTCTGCTCTGGACCTTTAAAATCCCTTTTATCAAATCATGCCAGTCTTGTGTCCATTCTCAATTCTCTGTGCCAATCAGAGGCACTAATTCAGACCAAAGTGTTAGTGGGTTAAAGTGTGATGCTATGTCAAATACCTTAAAAATAGTCTCACATTTTTTCCAGGGACTTTTATTATCTTGATGTAAAGCCTTTCCTAACAAAGCCACAGAACCCTTCCTATTTTCTGATTACCTGGGCAGGCTCTCAAACTTTAGTGAGCTCAAACCTTAGAACCACCTGGGCAGCTAGTAAATGTGCAGATTCCTAGGCCCGTCCCAGAGATTGTGGCGCACACATGGGTGGAAGAGTTGAAGCATGTCATGGTACCGCATGAGAAGGAAGTAATGAACTCTTCAGATCTTTCTCAATACCCCTCCCACCATGCCTGGAAATCTCCCCATTCATTTCTTCAGCAAACATGAATTCAATACTTGCTATTGGAAAGGTGCTAAAGATAGCTTAGAAAGGAAGTGCTGGGATTGAGAAGGACTGAGGGCAGCGCTACTCAAAGTGTGGTCCCTGGACCAGCAGCAGCAACACCAGCTAGTTAGAAATGCAGATTCTTGAGTCCTACCCCAGAGCCTTCTTCCTCTGGAAGTCAGTTAACGTGTGAGCACCCTCCGTTCTTTGCTCAGTCCTCAAGCTGCCCCTTTCTGTCCTGGGCACTGAGAGGACACAGCTTGGTGGTAGTGGTATAAAGAAAAGTTAAAAATCAAATTACCTATAATTCTGTCATCCAGATGTGACCACTGTTACTATTTGGTGTATATCTTTTCAGACTTTTTTCCATGCAATATGGATATATGTATATAATGAAAACAATATATAAACAAAAATATTTTATAATGTAATGTTGCTTTTCAAAATTTCCTTTTTCCTCATTTAACAATATTGGTGGACTATCTTTCCATGTAAGTAAAGATACTTTTGCCACATTAATTTTAATGACAGCATAGTATTTCTTTGTAGGAATACACTATAAATCATTTAACTATTCCCTATCATGCAAGTCTTTCTAAATTTCTAGACTCTCTAAACAACTTTGAGAAGAATATCATTGTACATATATCTTTGTGCATATCTGAGATAGCTTCATTAAAATTAATTATGTTCTTTTTTTGTAATGTGTACTTCAGATGTAATCTGCAGAACATTTGTGTCAGAGAGACTAGTATAAGAGATGAAGACTTCCCATTTAATAAGTACTATTAATCATGATGCCAGTCTTGAATTTTATAATCAAAAGTACATGAGGATAGAATGAGTTGTGCTGAAGTATTTTTATTTTGCATAATTAATGGACTTAAGGCTATTGGTAAAGGGCCCTGTCAGTTGTCATGGGACAAATAACACTCTAGCAAATGGAAGTAGTGAGATGAGGCTCTAGTGGGTATTTCTCAAATTGTTGCTTGCTGAAACACATCTTGAATTTTTGGAAATTAAAGTTAGTTTCTAAAATAAGTGGAAGATCTGCTTATACAACTCTGATTTTAATATTAGTCTATGCACAGTATCAGCAGATTAATTAAGAAGTCCGCTGCTGGTGATGTTAAGAAGGCTGGCAGATTTTCAATTCAGATTGACACTATTCAAGACAGAGGCATAGCTGATGTTTATTCAAGAATCCTAAGACATGTCACAGATTCTGTGGAGAACATCTGATATCTATAGAGAGCTTGAAGTAAAGCCCTGGGAAAAATATGTTCCAGACGGTTACAGATGTTCTCATATCAAATCATATTTCTATGAAAAGTTATGTAGCATGTTCGACTGATGGCACAGCCAATGTGAAGGGACAATTTAAGATTTTCTTCCTGTTAAAAAATAATTGATTCTACCAACTTTATGGGTAGTGTTAGTCACATATTTTGACTCTTACAATGGTGGATTTAGAAGATGTCTGGACCTACAGTTAATCCAGCAAAAATTTCAGTCTTTTGAGTCCACTTAGAACAATTTGCATGCTGTAAACCATGTAGAAACTCCCTGAATCCCAACTGGATGTTTTACCAAATTAAGTACATTTTATAGGTCCTTAGGTATCACACCAGCGCCTATGATCGTTTCAGATGTTGGCTCTGAAGCATTAGACATGGTGGCAGGCTGCAAAGAGGGCCCTAAGAAGTATTAAAAGGGCTTTGTCATTCCCTTGTGGGAACTAATGGAAACTCGGGAGAGCATATTCCCACATTGAGGATTCTATTGTAAACATCAGACCAATGATGAGGGTACCCAAAGAATCATCATGGAGGCTTGAAGCCCTACTTACGGCTCTGTCGTTTCTGAACATTTTTAGATTAACTTGTCTGCATAATAATTTGACCTGGAAATACCACAGTTCAGAATATAGTGGTATTTCTTCATTTCAAAATGAGAGAGTCAAGAAGATAAAAGGAGTTGAATCATTTTATGAGTACGAGGAGCCCTCAAAGACAGATATGACCTATTGATATTATTCTAGAACGTTCTTCACCTCAACTGTGTTATGTGATTTGAAGAGGGATTGAGAAAATAAGTTGCTATTCAATGACATTTCCAGGGTATTTACATAATCTTGGCATATTTACCCACCTGTCTTATGTTTTGCTAAAACACCTAAAACATCTTTTTAAAAAAGGATTTCTACTCTGCTGAAATAATTTCTACTGAGGTCTAAAACACTCACTTAGCAAAGCAGAGCTTAATTCAGCATTGAAAAATCTAAAGAATTATCAAAGTTTCCTGTGCCTTATTTTTTGATAAATTGGTATGTTTACCCTGTGTCTGTTCTGGTGAATGATCAGGGGTTTAAGGAGTCAGGAAGGTGAGGAGGTGGCCTTGGTGCTAAAATTAAGCCTGGGGCTAGGGTGATCAGCCATCCAGATTTGTCTGAGATCTATGGTTTCTTAGCGTGCAGAATTTTCAATGCTAGAATGAAGTCCGTCCAACAGTGATCTCCCTGGGGTCACCAAGACTAACCTTGTGTGAATTGGACCCACCTCTCTGTCTCTTTTGGAACCTTTCTCCTCTTCAAAGCTAAGAACTAAGAACCATTTAAACATGACTTCACCGGGATATCAACAGATGAGCCTGCACACAAAAACATGCCTAAACATGCCTGTCTCTGTCTCTGTCTCTGTCTCTCTCTCTCTCTCTCACACACACACACACACACACACACGCACACACACATTTTTTTTGTGTTTGCCTCAGGTTCTGCCTTCAGCATCCATGTTAGGAACCACAGAAAAAGCAAGAGGCTCAAAGGAAGACTGTTGCGGTAAGGGCTTGCTCTGTATAAGGCACACTAATGGGCGCTAAGGGCACATAGAATGACGTGATACAGAGACAAAGAGATTGGATCCCGCCCTCAAGGAGTTTGTTCTATATTAAGAAAAATGAAACACAGCAGCAAACAGTCCATCAGCAGAAAGAAAGGGATAAATGCTACAAGAAAGATGCTAACAAAGTGCTACAGAAGTTCAGAGGCCAGCGGATTTTTAGCTTCTTTAGTTCACAGGCAGGTGTCATTTGTCTTTCGTAAGGGAAGAGTAGGGTGGTGATGGGCAAAGATTGGGGCAGGCAGCTCCTGGGTGTGCAAATTGCTTAAGGCACGGTCCCTGCCCTCAAGTCACTTACATTCTCCTTGGGAGATGGAACAGTGAACTTTAGGGCCATGGGAGTTCAGGGAAAGGAAAGATTCTTCTGATCGGTGGCAGGTAGGGAGGGAAGATGTAACAGTGGGGGTGCCTTGAAGAAGGACTAAGTTTTCAATGAGCAGATGTTAGCAGGAGAACACCCAGGTAAGGTCTTGGGGTGTAAGCAGAAGGCCGGAGACAGGAGTGAGCACTGCCATATTTTCTGATGAGATACTAAGGGCTTAGCATGTGTGTCTGGGAGTGTGGGCAAGAACTGGGCTCAGAGGATGGCCCAGGTGACTGAGCTCTAGAAGGCCAGGCTGGTAGCGGGGGAGCTTGCCTTACAAAAATGAGGCTAATAGGAAATTGTGGAGACTTCTTTGGGGTGGTTGGGGTGGCACTTTAAAAGTAGTAGTTTAGAGATTCTTCTATCAGTTGTGTACAGCTGTGGTCCCCAACCCCTGGGCCATGGACTGATACTGGTCCGTGTCCTGTTAGGAACCTGGCTGCAGAGCTCTGCCACCCCCCACCCCCAAACTGTGGAAAAATTGTCTTCCATGAAACCAGTCCCTTGTGCCAAAAAGCTTGGGGTCCCCTAGTATACAAGATGGCTCCTAATAGGGAGAGAAAGGAGCCTTTCGCCAATCCCAGCATGAGTGAGTGAGCACACATGGGGCATGCGCTCCATGTGGGTGGAGAGCTGGAGGAAATCTGGTAGGCATTTTGAAGGGGATATGATAAGTGGATTTGGTGACAAATTGAGTCAAAGGGATGAAACAAGAGTCAATTTACTTATCTTTAAAGTAAAGCTTTTCTGCCATGATCTGTAACATTCCTTTCTCTTTTTGGTATTCATAACTTCCAGGTTTCTAGGCTTAGCAACAGGAAAAATGCCAATACCTCTCTTCCTTCCTCTTTTCCATCACTCAAACCCTTTTATTCAGTACAAGATATTGTGGGGAGTAAGGCTGTAGCTCCCTCTCTGGAACACTTTTTAGTTTAGTAGGGGGGATGGACATTTAAACAGATAACTGTAATTTGATGTGACAGGTGTCATTGTGGAGTTGTGGTCAAAGGACTAGGAGAAAACCAAGGAAGCACGACAGAAGTGGAGGCCAGTTGATAAGGCTGATCAGGGGTTTGTTCGGCTGGATAGATGGGGTGGAGAGAAAAACCACAATGGATGAAGCACAAATGAGACCGATGTGCTGGACACTACCAGTGACTTGTCTGGCTGGAGCTTAGGGTGGATTCAAGGGGAGGTAGAGAAAGAGAGAGGAGGAAAGTGGGAATTTTAGCAGCAGAGTTAGGTTGTGGTCAAATGAGGAAGGACCTCACTCCATGAAAGGAACCTGGACTTGGTTTTGTTGCTAATTATGAGTTAGTAGAGATCCTTAAGGAATAGTAAATGATCTGATTTGTATTTTAGGAGTTAACTCTGAGGACTCTGGAGAGACTGGACTCCAGTGGGGAGAGGCTGGAGACAGGGAAGCCAATAAGAGGTCACTATAATTCAGGCAAGAGATGATGCATAAATGGGTTACTTGGGAAGAGAAAAAGTTGAGTCTAATTTTGAAATTGTTAAGTTTTAAGAGATAGCAGCATATTTGTTTATGGATTCATTTTTTCCCCTTGCACTCAAATCTTTATTAACTTCACCAGGCACGGGGGATAAAAAGATAAGTAGAACTTCTTTGACCTCCTTCAGCTCATCTGCAATGGTTTCCCCCCTTTTTTTTTCTGTGCCAGAACTCATAAGGGCTGTGATACACACTTTTGGGAGAGGGCTGGCAGGCACTGGGCAGGGGAAGAGAAAGGACTAGGGGCATGGAGGAGGGAGTACGCCTTCAGTGAAGAAGTAACAAATGAGGGCGGCAGGTTGTGCAGACGTCCTTCTTCCCCATGTGATTCTGGTGAGCCTGTTTCCTTTAGGAGAATTTCAGCTTTAAGTAATAGAATACCCTACTCTAAATGGCTTATACAGTAATAGCACTTATTATGATATCTAACAAAAAATCCACTCATGGCCATCTCAGTTGCTCAGTGATGTCACTGAGAACCCAGAATCCTTATACCTTTCTACTCTGCCATCTTTAGTATGTTATCTCAGGCTATCTCCTCTCATGGTGACAAGATGGCTGCTGCAGTTCCAGGCATCACATGTGCAGGGGACTATATCTAGCAGAAGAAAGAGGACCCTTTCTTTCTTTCTTATGCATTTTTCCCCCCTTACGAATCTTATCCCAGAATCCCCCAGCAGACTTGTCATGTCTCAGTGGCCAGAACTGGTTGGAGGCCCACCCCTGAACCAATCAGTGCAG
Organism: Varecia variegata; assembly: GCA_028533085.1. NCBI lineage: Eukaryota > Metazoa > Chordata > Mammalia > Primates > Lemuridae > Varecia > Varecia variegata. The sequence continues at coordinate 46,069,741 of CM052437.1, forward strand.
AGCAAATGGAGAAGCAGGAAACATTGAAAACAAAATCGTGGCTGCTAGCAGAGAAGAAAATGAAAATGGCTTTTGAGTCGGTAAACATTCCTTCTGCTTAAAATTGCTGGCTTTGGAGAAGAATTTCTTGGCACTTGGAAATAGAGTCTTGGTTGTTACAGGTAAGCAGTTAGGGTTAGAGATATAGATTTAAAAGATACTGGAAGGGAGATGGAGATATTTTATTGACTTGACACTATGTTTTGTGCTCCATACATCTTAATCCATGGAAACCTCACCAGGACACTAACAGGAGGACTATTTCAGCTGAGAAAACTGAAGCTTAGAGAGGTTGAGGAACTGGGCAAGGTCACACAGCTAGTAAGTGGCTTTATATACTCATTTTTATCTTTTTATTATGGAGAATTTTGAACATGCAAAAGTAGACAGAATGGCATAATGAATGTCCCATGTACCTGCACTTAGCTCCAACCAACTACAACATCTTGCTAACCATCCAGCCACCCCATCCCCTTCTTCCCTCTGTTATTATTTTGAAGTAAATTCCCCACAATTGTATCATTTCATCAGTAAGTATTTTAGTATGAATCTCTACAAGATAAGGTATGTTTTCTTTTAAATATAATTACAATGCATTATACTTGAAATATTTAACAATACTTTATTATCATTAAAATTTCAGGTAGTGTTTAATTTTCAAATTATCTCATAAATATTGTAATTTTTTACAGTTTATTTGAATTACGATTCAAATAAGGTCCACACATTGTGATTGGTTGATAATGTTTTAATTTTCATTTAACCATAAGTTTTCCCTCCATCTCTCTCTCTCTCTCTCTCTCTCTCCCTTATTGTTTTATAATTAATCTTTTGACAAAATCAAGTTATTTGACCTGGAGAATTTCTCACAGTCTGGATTTTGTTGGTTGCACCCCCATGATGTGGTTTGGTATGTTCCTCTGTCCTCTGTATTTCCTGTAAACTGGAGTTTACAGCTTTGGTGAGATTCAGGTACGAATTTTTTCTTTTTCGGCAAGAATACTTCATAAGTGGTACCATGATCTTCCATTATGAGGTTCTCTTTCTCCTGGGGATGTAGCAGCCACTCATGCTCAGTGCCTGAATCCTTTAATTCACGAGGGGTTACACAATGGTGATTGTTTAGTACAATTTTCCTTCTTTATGGATTTATTGGAAGAGCTGAGGTTTAAAGGCTGTGTGACTCAAGCAGGTGCCACCATTAGTGGAAGGGAAGTGACACACCAGGGGAGACATACAGGAGGAGAAGAGAGCAGGGGGAATTTGTAAAAACATTTAAGAGAACACAAAGATAAACCCAAAAGAAGAAGGTTGTCTGAATTATTTCTACCCACAAGTTAGCTAGTCACAAACACATGGCCTGGTTAGAACTGTGGAGTATCTTGACATCAATCACAATACTCATATCACGGCATAACTCTGAAACACATGCTGATCATTGACATTTTCATGGGCTGTGCTTGAATAACGTCTTTCTCTTTAAATCTGCAAGTCAGATTGAGGGACAGAAAGCGCACAAATGGTGACGGTTTAGCCTGCCTAAAGTATGACAAAACATAGGAGGCATGGCGCAAAGAGCAGGGAAGTTTGGAGCCAGTGAGCATTTCCATATAATCAACGTAATTTATTTTACAGTCACAAAAATACAAAGCACTGTAGCAGACATTCTGAGCCTTATGAAGGAAATAGGAAACTCCAAAACCAAGGAAGAGATGAGCCCAATAAAATACACCTGGAGACAAAAGCGGCAGAAACAAATGGAGAAATAAAATCTACCTCTCTTGTACCTCACGGCTGCAGTCCAGGTAGAAGGGTAAGAGCTAGGGGACTGAAGGAAGTTAACAGATTTCATGTAGGAATTGAGGCGAGTGTGGAAAGCTCTCCAGACAGGAGCACCTGGAGCCTGTGTGAGGGAGGAGAGGGAACATCTGGGATCGCTTGGAGTTGGGATACTCCTGAGGCTAACGTCAGAGAGGGAAGAATCACCCACTCCATCAATGGATCAAAACAAATTTCTGAATTACATTTCTGAAAATACACTTCTGGGAAGAGGGAAGGGGGTGTTTTTTTCCAGAATGCATAATGCTGAAAACCTCTATTTGATTTTGCCATTACATATACCACCAATTCTTGTTATTTGTGGTAGCGATGTTCTATAAATTCACCAAGAACACTGAATTAGCAGATAATAAGCCATTGCCACTAGGGGAAATATAGGGTTAGGTTCCTGCGAGTCTTTGGTCACAATTTTGTCAACTGACCAATACATAACTTTGTTTTATGTGTGTTTCTGTTTAAAGACACCTTATTTAATATATATTGTTGATTAACACTTAATGCATAGTCAACAGAACTATACCTCATACCCGAACAGAGCTCATCTGACACACCTGTTTTCTCTGTTAGGTGCATCACAGCCTTCTCGAGCTTACGAACACTAGAAAGCACTTTAGCCCTATGCTCGGGGGCCGTTTCAGAGAGCAAAATCACCGACAAAAAGCACAAAAGTGCAAAAGTGTGGCACTGACTAGACTGCAAAAAGGACACTTGTTTATAGCCTGAGAGGTAGAACAAGGAGGCAGAGCTTTGCTTTGTGTAGCCTCAGCTGGGAACTTGTGCATCGGGCAAGTCACACTTGCTGCTCTGCCCGTGTCCACACATGACCTCGGGAGTGCTTGGGGGTTACAAGCAAGTTTTAGTGAGTAGGCGAATTTGTAAATATGGAACTAGACTCAACAATAATTTGAAAACCAGTGGTAAAAGATCAACCTGGGGTGTGGGTGGGGTGGAGAATTGCAACAGTTTTTCTGGGCTTTTCCAGCACATTCGGGTTGTATCCCTCAGCTATGTGTGTAAATCCTATTGATAAAGGCCTTTTTGTTTGAGGGGGAAGGAGAGGAAGAGAGGAGGTGTGGCCCGCAGAGAAGGAAGGAGGAAATGAAGGAGTTGTGTGAGGCCTCAGTAATCCAGGAAGTGGGGGCCTAAAAGTAATGGGAGAAGTCTCTGGAATCAGGGTAACTGAGTACAAAGTTTGGACAAGGAAGAAGAAAGGGAGCAGGGAGAAGAATGAGGCCATGTGAATGCTAGAACCACACTGCGATTTGGGTCCCTGTAGCAGAAACTCAGTGAGTCAGATTGGTTTCTTGGCCTAGGGCTGCTTTGCTTTTCCCCTGCTTGGAGCTCTGTGACTGAATTCTTAAGTTTTCAACCAGTTGTGGTCCCCTCTGTGGACTGCTGGAGAGGGGAGGACAGCAGCGGGTTCTCGTTTGGCCTTTTCTGGCCACATTAGAGATGTCTTGGGTAGAGGCCTCATGCCACAGATTTCCTTGCAGATGATTTAAAGAAGGATGCAGAACTGTTTTTCACTTGCAAAGAGAAAATTAAAGCTAGAGATTTGATCCTTTAAGAGGTCTTTGAACTTATAAACTCAGACACATATGTGTCGAGAATGGAAACTGGCAATGATTGTATTCCATAGTTTGAACTTAATTGCTTTTGGTATGTACTTGAAAAGATAAAATATCCCAAGACATTTAACTTTAGAAAATCATTCTGTTGTGCTGCACAGTAAGTAATTTTCACAAGGATTTGGCCGAGATATTCAGTATCAATATGCAGGAATGGTTTCAATATGTGGTAGGCCAATAAAAACAAAGTCACTCTGACCCACACTTTGCAGATCTAGGAGGGACAGAGGAGCAAGTAGCGATAATTAATTCCAGTTTCTGGAGAAATACTGTAACTCTGCAGCCACACGCCTCTGTCCTGCCCACGGCTCTGTGTGTCTCTCAGGGACTGGGGCTTAGCACCCCAATATTTGGCTTCTCAGGTGGGCACTGCACATGACGTGGTTATACAGTGAGGTCTGAAAGCGGGCCCTGTGGAAATGCGGAGTGCAGGTTTGATCAGAAATCACAGGACCCGCAGAATTGGCCACTGGGTTCATTGAGAGCAAATGGGACCATCCCCCACTCCCTTGTGTTGCTGCTGGCTACTGCAGGCAGGAGTGTCGCCCAGAGCCTTTGACCCACTGCCCTGCTTCTAGGGCAATCAGCTCCAGGCCAGGGATCTGCCTGCTCTTTCCCCACTTTCTTAATTCATCGGCATTCCCTGTCCCTCCCTGTCTGGGGTAGCAGTGGCGGGTGGCGAAGGGGTCTTTCCTTCCTGGCATTAAAAGTGGATTGCAAGCCGGTCGCGGTGGCTCACGCCTGTAATCCTAGCACTTTGGGAAGCCGAGGCGGGTGGATCGCTCGAGGTCAGGAGTTCGAGACCAGCCTGAGCAAGAGCGAGACCC